>JAKGUB010000008.1:0-600000 GCA_026261675.1 Hippocampus mohnikei | reverse complement strand
TTTTATATCAACAATCCTATGTTGTGGTGTAGGTGTCAACACGAGATCTTTAGGCCCTGCATCAGATCTTCATGACCAAACAGGAACACAGTCCCACTGGCTCTTCCTTTCTCACAATTGAACAAGTATGTGATAGGCGCTATTTTTAGACATCTCTCTCTTTCGTTGTCGCCATACTCTGATTCTTTATCCTCTCACCCTCTTTCTCAATTTTGCCCACATACTTGACTTTGACCCCTAACTGTCACACACTTTAATACCTAACGAAACTTGGAATAAACACACAAAAAAGTACTGGTCACTGTCGAAAGAACATTTCACACAATCTGGCTTGGAAAGTTAGCCCAGAGCTTTTCAGACTATGATGTCCATATATGGGCCTGGGTTGACCTGTGAAAGAGGAGGGGGTTTGCGCATGATGCGTTTTGAATTATAACTCCCAGGCAGTGTGTTCTTTCCAATGTAGCAAAATGCTTTGTGTACTTTTTGCAAAGGCTTTCTGGTGATTTCATGTAAGGAAGTGGGACAGTGAGCCACTCCAGATGCAGCTATGTTACCATGGTAAAAAAGTGTTACCTTTTCGGGGGCCTCTAAAGGAACACGCAGAGAAATTTTGTTTCACATTTCCAGTTCAGTCTTTTCTGAATTGATCTGTATTCTTGCTAATTTATCTTACATAGCTCCTTCCTTTCTCCTTGAATGCAGATTTTAATTCATGAAGAGACGGATTGCGAGTTAGTGGTTCCGCTATTTCGCTGATTTGTTTGGTCCAATTAAAAATCACTTTGGTTTTATTTATTTGTGGATCTAATTCCACTTCTGGCCACCAGCTGGTGGCACACGACTGTGTTTAGCATTCAATTTTAGAGAAGAAGATTAAACAGGAATTGCCATCTTCATTTTTGCTCCTGAGATTAAAAGGCATTATTGAATGTCTGAATCCTCTTCAATCCTGTTTTCAATGCCTACAGACCGCAACATGCCTACAGACCAGACACGGAGGCATTTGATGCATTCCTGCACATGCGGCTCTGGAGCTGCGGGTTGCTGACCCACAGGCTAGTCCAAGGTACTCAGCAGGGATGGGCTCAACCAGGCCCCTGATCAGGATAAGTGGAGGGAAGAGGTGCGCATTAAGTCTTTGAACTACAGTGTGGAGCACTATTTCACGTTAATAGCAGCTGAGTGAAAAAAAAAAAACAAGCCTGGAAAAAGCAAGTAACTAAATTCGAGGAGAGGAGTAGGAATGAGGGCGATGGGATGGGGGTGGAGTGGGTTAGGGCGTGGCAGCTTGAGGAGGAAAAGATGTGGAGTGAGTTCTCCACATGGGTGGGGGTGCTGAGAGAGAGGAACTGCGTGATCAGGGCTGGAACCGAACTTGTTCCACACGAAGATGAGTAGGCAGGAGGTTTGCGCCGAGAACAATGGCTGCCTGTGCAATGAATCAGCTGTCTAAATATGGTCTCTTGCTCCTAATCAGAACACACCCATGCTCGCAGTGGGGATGGAATTCCTTCAACACCTTTACGTCGACCTCCCACAGTTCAGCGTTTTGACCCATCACGGTGAAGTGAGGGGAAATCTCGGGTCACGAATTCTTACAGTGCACTTCATTGTCCTCACGACTTATCTCATCTTATCAGTCCCTATTGGACAGTGTCTGTCTCGCACAGAGCCATATTTAGGACAAAGACGCATGCTTGATCCCCCAAGGCGCATCGGCATTAAGTAGTAATGCAGGACACGGGTGATCGGTGATTTGTGCTCTCAAAATATATTACAGTTCTGAAAAAAATAAGACCCCCAAAAATAAATAAATAAACATTATTCAGACAAGTGAGTATGATAAAGGATTAACTCCAGGATTGTTTGAATAAATTGTTGTTGTTTTTTTTACCGCTACTTACTGGGCTTTTGTAGTTAACTGAGTAGTTAACTCATTCCCTCCCAAATACGTATGAAGATGTCTTTTCATACGCCACACGTTTAATCCCAGCTCCTCATTTTATATTGACTGTACTTGAAAAGGGTCTGAAAATTGCTATTTTCAGACAATTTCAGACCAATTTCAGTGACTGAGTTAACCATCACTTTGTTGTGTATGTGTACTAATTATATTGAGTTAGACATTCATCCATCCATCCATTTTTTTTTTAATCCGCTTACTCTCACAAGGGTCATGGGCGTGCTCGAGCCTGACCCAGCTGTCCATGGGCAGTAGGCGGGGTACGCAAGTTAGACATACATTTATTTGCTTTTACAGCCATAACCGGCTTTTAAGGGAAACCCGAACTCAGGGATGGGCAACTGGCGCCCCTCGATTGTTTTTGAAAAAGAAAATGTTGACTGTAGCGGAACAGTTTTAAGTTGTAAAACTAATGTTCCGCACAAGATGACAGATATTGCTTAAAAACTCCTCCAACTCCAAGACTATACTCTTACTTCAGAGAAGAAGAGAGAGTGGGTCTGGAAAGAAGCCACAACCAAATTTGGTCAAGAAAGCGATGTAGTTCAGGTAAAATAGAAAGCCGAATTCAAACCTACCTGCCTAGTTTTCAGTCATGAAAGATTACAAACGAAGACAACGCTATAACACCAATCTCACACAAACAGCAATTTTTTTTTCACACGAACCATTTATAGTTCATTTGAAGTGCATGAGGAGCTACTAAATTTGCGCCCTCCAAAAACATGGATACAATCAAGACTTCATATTGTTCCAAACACGTATTCTTGCTGAATTGGACAAGCGGCTGTTGTAACGGATGGCTGGCCGACCGACCCTTGATGCACGAGGAACAAACTTTATTTGTGGCCTCATTTATCTTTAAATTTTCCCATCCCTGCCTTAACTTACAATGTGGCCTGTCACAAAAATGAGATGCACATTTCTTCCCAAGGGCCCCGTGCTACACATGTTTCATAATTTTCCATAATTATGCCACTCCAACATGAAAGTTCGGAAAAGAAAAAAATGACTTCATTCTCTCCATTTACTCTTGAATGACTTCATACATTTAGATAAATAGATAAATAGAAACAGAAAGTGCAGTCTAACTGCGCATGGGTTCGTAGACGTGCTAGCTACGGTAGAAAAGGGGGGTTTGCGCCATTGTGGGAGCGAATACAGGCAGCTTCTTTCCCGGCCAACGGAAGCAGCTCCCTTAATTCTCTTAAAATTAGCACAGCAGAGGTGCAGCGTGAACACTGCGGAAGAAGACATCAAAGTCCATGTAGGAGATCGGTGTGCGCAAACTATATTTAAAAGGAACTGCAAGAACATCTCCACTTGCGGACGATGTAACATTGGCTGCTCTGAGGTTCCGTTTACTTTACAAAATATTTGACTCCGCATGAGACCCGGCATTGTTTTTGTGTTTTATGGTGTTTGCTCTATTTAGGTTATTGGTTTTCTGTTTTGAACTGCTATTGCATGACTGATTTTTACTTCATCTAGCAGCGCTTTGTATGCAGCAATGCTTGTTTTAAAGTACTCTATAAATACATAAAGTTGATTTGAGTTCCACTACAAAGCTCCGATCATGCTGTGTCCTCCCTGCATGTACAGGTGGTCTCATGCAATAAACACCACTAAGTAGCTGTGTGTTTTTATTTGAAGTACCGTAGTGTGCCGGGGCAGGGTATTTTCTGTACGTAGAACAGCTTCAGTTGTCATCAGGGTGTGTTTCCTTATTTTGCGTGTTTCAAAATGCTGTTGTGAGTAAAAATGTTGATCTGTTGCAGTACAGTACTTCACCTGTCTGGCATTCTCGGAGTCTTTTTGCAGTTCGGCGGCATTACAAAAGAATTTGAACATTCTCCTGATTTTTTTTTTTTCCCTGTCTCTGAAAAGAATGAATCAAAAGTTATGACATTGCTGGCAGCCACACGTGAAGATCTCGTTAAAACTAAGCATAAAGGGCCAACCATCTGAAACTTTTTTTTCTGTGCATTTCACTCGATTTGATGCCATTCTGAAGAAATTGCGACATTCTCTTTCGCGTTGTCGCTCATTTTTGTGCTCCGCAGAGAAGCCAAACTCCAGTCCATTTGGCAAATATCCGTGTCTTTTATATGTTCACAGTTAGTCTGGCCTGCCTCGAATGGAGCTCTCATTTGAACAGCTGCATTTCGGAATGAAAGGAACAGAGAGCGAGGTTGCTCCAAGACATGATGTCTGAGTCAAGGGTGGAAACTCTGAATGTTCTTGCGCCACTGTGCAAAAAGCTGCAAGCCATTACGCGTCACACTGCTGCCTCACGGGCTAAAAAAAGAAAATGGGGCTCCCCTGAACTCTCTTCAAAGCAAAAAAAAAAAACCCATAAAAATGAATTCAAATACAGTATAGTTCTGGTAAACCTTTGTTTGAAAACGGGCAAAGATTGGGAGAGAATTGACTTCCCAAAACGGATCATGTATGACTTTGACAACCGGTGAGCGTTCTCACATGTGACGACTTGTATTCTTCAGCTCTATCCATCATGTGCGATGGATAGGAAAATATCTGGAAGGCACCTGGAGTGGATTCCAAGAGCTGAACCAATGCAGACGAGGGGTGGGGCGGGGGGGGTAAAGCAACAACTTGGGATCGGAAACCAAATACAGTACACGGTAACTTTGCTGTCTACTGACAGAATTCAAGTATGCATCGTGTTGAGAAAAAAAAATTGCGCAATGGACCCTCCCTTACTTTCAGTTCGGCACCTGAAGATGAATCGATTAACCCTTTCACGCACCCTGTAACCTGATAATATCATCCACTGTAGTAGCCGCCGTCCCTGATAGGGTTAACTGATTTTTTCCCCCCTAATATTCATTCCCTCCCAAAGACGTTTTTATACGTCATTTCAGGCTTGGTTTAGAATTGGCTGGTACTGAATGAGTTAATTTTTATTTTTTTTTTCCCTTTGGGATTTGTTTCTATATTATGGTTTGGCAGCATTTTTGCATGAGTGGTTTGGGTTTAAAAAAATGCATCTTAGCAGTGATTCTTATTTTTTTTTCCAATGTATTTCATTGGGGATTTTCGCTATTTTCTGGTTGTATGCGGTATGCATGTACGTGTGTGTGTGTGTGTGTGTGTGTGTGTGTGAAGACAGCACCGTCACTTGAAGACTTGCCAGCGTGATGTACTCTAGCCACGCCCTTGTAGGTGTCTTCAGTAAATTGACTTCCGTCACATTCAAAACCAGCATTTACTGTCAATCAATTTGCACGCAGAAACAATTTATTGGTTCCAGATTTCAAGTTTTTACTTTCATTAGATGCTAAGGGCTTCAAAGTTGACATTTTGATCGCGGCCACACCCATTCATCCGTCGTGATAGCTTCTTACTGAGACAAGCACGCCGTAGAAATAGACTTTCAAATACCTGGTAGATCATGACTTTAAAGTTGCGTCTCTTTAGCAGCTCGGCCTCGTTGGTCTCCAGCTTCTTGATTTGTCCCGCTTGCTTCTCTAAGTTGGCTCTCACCGTCTTGACGTTGACGCTCACCTTCTGCACTTTCTCCATCATCTTGTTGACGCTGTTGGATGTGGTGCTGTGGTTCTTGGTCAGCTTCGTGAGCTCGCCTTGGATATTGGTCACCGAGCGCTCCATCTCCTGCTGCCTGGATTCCAGCCCGCTCTGGGTCTGTTGGATCTGATCCACGGCACCGATGATCTTGTCAAGCAAAGACAGCACCAGCACTCCATTCACCTGCTGGTCCGATTTGCCCGATTCATCCTTGTCTTCGGCGGCTTCGCCTTCCGTTTCTACGGCGGCCAGCTCTTTCTTTGCCGCTGCCAGTACATCATCTTCATCTTCTGAAAGGGGGATGTTGACTTCGTCGTCCGAGATCTCCGTGAGGGATGGTTTCTCTAGCTGCGCGCTTGAGCACTCCAGTGCTTCCATTGCTGCCATGTCAGTGTCGTTGAAAGTGTTAGGTTATGAGATCAAAGTTCTTTAGTTGGTCCTCTTGGTCGCTCCTGCTGGATTTTTCTCACTTGCTACTCGGCCTCTCTAGCAAAGATCCTTTTCTGTCTCAGGCATAAATGCTCTCTCTCTCTCTGTCTTTGTCAAACCCCCTGCTGTGTTCAGGCCACTTTGTAGGTGGTGCCAAGCAAAGCTGCACGTTACCACATGAGCTCTGGGACGTGAATGCCTCACCAGGCAGAGAAACCCTTAAGTCAAGCTACAACCAACTGTGTTTTCTCTCTCTCTCTCTCTCGCTCTAGCCACTCTCCTTTTTTTCCATTCGGCTCTCCCCCCCTGTCATTAAACCCCTCCCTTTTCCCCTCCCATACACAAATTTGGGATGCACACAGTCGGGGGGGGGAAAAAAGACTCCACGTTAGACTCCATGTAGGTCCTCCCCTTTGGTTCTATCAGTGTGGGTGGAATAGAGCAGAGCAGAGCAGAGCTGATTTGTGTATACAAATGCCCAGACCCAGCAGAAACAGGAATGCATGGCATTAGAAACGCCTTTTAACTCAGAAGAGTACTCCTCTCTCTCTAAAACACGGGTGTCAAAGTCAAGGCCCGGGGCCCAGATCTGGCCCGCCACATAATTTCATGAAGCCCGCAAAATCAAATCAAACATGGCAACTTCCATGATGCTTGCTAAAACATGGACCAAACATGTTAAATTCTCATGTGTAATAAATAAGAGAGTTACTTCAACAATAGTATAGAATACAATAGAATAAACTGTTATTCTTGACTTGTTCATATGATTTCAGCCATAATGGTCCTCCAAATCTCCATTTTTTTTTTTACAGTATATTGTGGGGAGCAAGACATCGGCGCATACATTGCAGCTGACTGTTATATTTATTATTATCAATCCATTTTCTACACCGCTTATCCATCCATCCATCCATTATCCGAACCGCTTGATCCTCACTAGGGTCGCGGGGGGTGCTGGAGCCTATCCCAGCTGTCTTCGGGCAGTAGGCGGGGGACACCCTGAATTGGTTGCCAGCCAATCGCAGGGCACACAGAGACGAACAACCATCCACGCTCACATTCACACCTAGGGACAATTTGGAGTGTTCAATCGGCCTGCCATGCATGTTTTTAGGATGTGGGGGACACCCACACAGGCAGAGGGAGAACATGCAAAAGTCCACAAAGGAAGGCCAAAGTCTGGATTTGAATCCACGATCTCTGAGCTGTGAGGCTATCCAGTTGTCCTTGCTGTCATATAATTCATTCATTCATCACTTTCTTTAATAAACGTGTTTCAACTTAAGACTTTCAAAATAAAACGGTGTATCTTCAGCCGATTTAATCGTATAAGATAAATAGACTTTACGTGCCGCCCCCCCCCCTCATCTTTTATAGCCTCATGATCAATTCTCGAGACCGTGTTCTTGACACAAAATTGAAATCAATATGCACGGTCGATTTACTTTTATTTTGATTTCGGCGGCGGATGTCCCATTTCTTGTTTAGTGTGTCACACTTGACGCACAGAGAAGGACCGGAGCATCCCGCATCCACAAGGCTTGACAGGCCAAAACAATTGTCGAATTGCACTTTTCAGCGGTAAGTCAAATAAAAATACATACATCGCTATTTTTTTTATGCAGTGTAAATTTTCATGAACATGTCGTTCGACGCTAGTGCCTTATTATTCAAATATCCAGAATGTTTGACGTGTGAATTGTAAGGACGACACTGCGAAACCGAGTGATGTTTTCAATTGTTCGGTTTTTGGGACATAATTGACCGTGTTGCGGTATGAATTGTAAGTACTTACAATACAGTACTTACAATACACCTGTAGTTTCTCACGAGCTGGCGGTTGAGGACAAATGTAGACGTTATAGATGCTGTCATGAAAACAAGCAGCGTCATGGCGTCCTTGAGCTGAAGGGCAGCGGTGCAGTAGGAAGGATGCTCACGACAGATGGCCTCGACTCTGTTTTCACTCGGCACCGATCAAGCTTAACATGCAAACACAGAGTAATGGAGAATTGATGTTCCCCTCTCTTATGCCTCGTTTGGTGTCTCTGTCTGTTGCCGTCTAATTTTACATCAGCTACATACATTTATTTGGATGACGAGAAGGGTGTGGGGTGCGGAGTGTATCTCGTCACTAATATGACATGATAAACGGTAACAAACTACCTAATTTAATGAAACCCTGCTGATTAAAATGTCAAAAGTGACCCTAATAAGGACAAATGTCTCAAAAAATGGTTTAATGACTGGATAGATCAATGTACATTTTGTTGTGTCAGAATGCTCAAATCAGCTGTTCTACAGCCCTGACAAAAAACCCCAACGGCAATAATAGTCACATATTTTCATAATAAAATTGCAAATAACACATTTTGACTGTGTCAAAAACTGAGCATTGTAAAGAGGGGCGAAGCCAGATATTTTTCAGTGGCGTGGCAAGCGTGACAAAATAACTTACTAAAGGGCGGCCATAAGATGACACGTGTGTGTGGAAAATACACACGTACTGTATACCAGGAGGGTGGCCCGGGTCATCCAGTGGTTAGCGTGTTGACCTCACAGTGCAGAGGTTCAATTCCATGCTGAGATGAATTTACATGAGAATGTCTTTTGCGTTGCACTTCCTTTGCTTTTGTAGTGTCTCATCGTCTACTTGCATCTCATGCGCTAGCAGCTAGCTAAATGTTGCTTTTGGTTTGGACATCCCCTACACCAGGGGTGTCGAGCTCATTTTAGTCGCGGGCCAATTTGGAGTTACGCCTTCCCAACAAAATTATTGCCAAATCTCAACGTTATTTATGACACATTTCGGTACAGATTTTAGCAAGTTGAGACACATGATTTGCTTTCGCCGGCCACATTAAATGACCTGGCGGGCCTTGTGTTTGACACCTGTGCTCTAGACGTTGGGGGTGGCCAATGGTTCGAAGCGCCAGCCCTGATTGAAAATGCATCGGATGGGATTCCATTTTGCATAGATGTGTTCCTGTTGGCCAGTGAGCATGTAAAGTGGCTCATTTCAAACGTTTTCATCATCTAATCGATTGTATCTTACTGTCATGTGCGCAGGGTATCTTAAAGCTGGTTGGTCATCATTATGGGGGAACTATTCAGGAGTGAAGAGATGACACTGGCCCAGCTGTTCCTCCAGTCGGAGGCAGCATACTGCTGCGTCAGTGAACTGGGAGAACTTGGCATGGTCCAGTTTAGAGATGTGAGTAAGAATGCTATTGTTAAATGTGACCTTTTTTTTTTTTCTTATCCGTATCTTCCCACAACACTTGTTTGTTCCAAAATGAAAAGCATTCCAAACTACTGACGGTCCCGTTGGTGGATGTGACGTCGATTTCTTCTTGCTTCACAAAGACTTTTTGTGTTGCCAGCTCAATCCGGACGTGAATGTGTTCCAGCGAAAGTTTGTGAATGAAGTGCGGAGATGTGAGGAGATGGATCGAAAATTAAGTGAGTAATTGAGAACATGAACATCGGAAATTGAAATTTGGATGCGTCATAAATTTGCTTTGAATGAGGCTCTTAGATGAATCGGAACTGTAAAATGTTCCCTCACTGTTTGAAACAGGGTTCGTGGAGAAGGAGATCAAGAAAGCCAATATCCCAACTATTGACACTGGAGAAAATCCTGAGGTGCCTTTTCCAAGGGATATGATCGATTTGGAGGTAAAATAGCTTGATATGGGCATTTAAAAAAAATAAAATCAGGTACAAATAATGTTAAGGGGTTTGTAGTAATGGTGGAAGGTGGAAGGATTTATTTTCATCAACACAAAAAGACAACTCAACATACATGGAAAAGTCCCAAACACCAAAACAACGATCCCAAAAATCAAAATAGCAAAGAAATACAAGCAACCAAAAACATTCACCATAACGGGAAATATGACAAAACTGCAAAGGCGCTTCGCAGCAATGTCGATGATCTAACAAAGGCTCAAAGGAAGCAGGGAATAGAAACAAATACAAATTGATGGGACAAGGAGGGAGATTTGAACAAGACACGTGCAGCCAGAGGGAGCTGATTGGTCAAGGAGCAGGGCCCACAAGAAAAAGTGGTGACAAAAGCCTGGCGGGGAGACATAACGTTAAAAAAGAGAGATAGGAGAAACAAGATGATGGAAGGTGATGGAAATCATGAAACACAATAATCCTTCAGTGCCATCTTAAAAATCTTTCACCAATATTTCACGTTTTTTTGAGAAGTCTTGTAAAATCAAACAAACTAAGCATCAATGAATAAATGACACATTTGGAATGAGACAAAATGTTCTGCTTTCGGGTGATATTTTCGCACAAACCTAGAATTTAGAGTCCGTTTTGCTTTGCAGGCTACCTTTGAGAAATTGGAGAATGAATTGAAGGAGATCAACACCAACCAGGAAGCTCTGAAGAAGAATTTCCTGGAGCTGACGGAGCTCAAACACATTCTTCGTCGAACGCAGCAGTTCTTTGATGAGGTTTTGACCCTTTTTTTTTTTGGGGCTCTCCATGTGAACCAGATGATTATGAGATTTCATGAATTCAAAAGCTCTTCCTTATCTTTTTGCCAGATGGAAGATCCCAACTTGTTGGAAGAGTCGTCAGCCCTGATGGAGGGCAACGAGGGGGGAAGAGGGGCCCCGCTTCGACTGGGGTAAATTCTGCTCTTGAAATATTTGTGAAGGCTAACATTCATCTCGAAGCATGCATGTAAAACAAATCAAAATCGGTAGATAGATTTTATTCAATGAATGACGCAATTTGTGTCTCGTGATGTCGAAAAATTATTTTCACGGAACACAGACAAAAATGTAATACTCAACATACATGTTTTTCTATTATTCCAAATACTTATTATTATTATTATTGTTGTAAATATTATTATATTATTATTATTATTATTATTGTTGTTATTATTATTATTATTATTATACTTGTCATTAATACTTGAAAGCAATATACAGTCTCATAAATATCCTGCAAATTCATATTATTTATTTAGTGGTCAAATTAAACTTAATTAATTAATGTATTTTTAAAAATCAGTATGATTCTGATATCCTTCCATGTCATGAGACTCTGCTTTTCAAAATCATAATATAGTGCCAAAATGAGAAAAAAAACAAAACAAAACAAAACAAAAAAACAGCTCGAATGAGCAGAAACAACTTGGGTTGCTTTTGTGCAGATTTGTGGCCGGTGTGATCAGTCGAGAGAGGATTCCAACTTTTGAGAGAATGCTGTGGCGGGTGTGCCGTGGTAATGTTTTCTTGCGGAAAGCTGAGATCGAAGACCCGCTGGAGGACCCCACTACAGTCAGTACTCAAACCTACAGTGCAATGATATAAATGACACAACATGGCCTTTTTTTTTTTTTTTTTTTTTTTTTTTTTTGTGGGTGGCCATAAATGATTGGAAGGTTTTAAAGGAGCATTATTCTCTCCAACAGGGAGACCAAGTCCACAAATCAGTCTTCATCATTTTCTTCCAAGGTGATCAGTTGAAGAACAGGGTGAAGAAGATCTGCGAGGGGTGGGTGTCTTAAACCATTATTTTGACACGCAATGACTATATGAGGGGACTATTTTGTGACTGTTCTATGAAAATGGCATAGCAGGCTAAACTAAAACTTTTTTTCTCCAACAATTTAAGAGGAAACTGTTTTTTTTTAATAGTCTGTCTGCAACAGTATTTTGTCAAAAGTACCCCAAGGATAAAAAATTATAGCACACTTTTCACTGAGATTTTGAAATTACTCACTGTGGTCCCGCACAACATAAATAAGACGCAGCTCAACGCCCCCTCCGCAAAGTATGTTACCATGGTGACCAGTGGTGGAGTCAGGGTGTTGCGATTTTGTGAGAAGTTGTTTTTGAGCAGCCCAGGGTTTATAATCGTTTGTTTTTTCATTTTAGTTATTTTATATTTTCGTTTTATTAAAAAAAATCAGTTAGTTTTTAGTTAGTTCGAGTATTTTTATTTATTTTTTTTGTTTTGATTTTTCTCAGAAATGCTTCGTTTTCATTTTTATTAGTTTTAGTATTAGTTTTTAACAAATGGAGTTTCAGTTTAACTCATTCAGTACCAGCCAATTCTAGACCAAGTCTGAAAAGATGTTTAAAAACGTCTTTGGGAGTGAATGAGTTAATTAAACTAACGTAAACTAGAATTCTCAAACGGCAATGTTTGACTTTCCTTCTTCATACATCGATTCCGAAATAAATACGTTTAAAATGAATCCCGAAAGCTCAGACATGATATTAATTCTCAAAGATGGAAGCAAAGGATACTTTCGCAATGATTAGTTAGTTTTAAAACTCTAAGATGAGGGTCCAGTTGTCTTTTTTTTAAAGCATTTACATTTTCATTTTGTGAATGATTTTTTTTTCAATCTTAGTTGTTATTTTGTACATTTTCGTTAACTAGAGGCAAGACCTCATATTGATGAAGTCAGTTTATTTTCACATGCCGAACTGCACTTGGCTGCTTAGCTTTTTTGTCACTCGCAAATAAAAAATCTCAGACACATTTTTGAAGATAATTTACTTAAATTTCACATTTTATGTGTGCAGCCACTGCAGAGACCCATCTTTTTGTAATACAAACAATTTAAAAGTGCATTTTCCAAAAGCTGCCTCCTTTAACATCACTGATATGAGTTAACTGAGTTGCTTGGTGTTTTTGTTTTTTTTTTTCCAGGTTCCGTGCCTCTCTGTACCCTTGCCCAGAGACTCCACAAGAGAGGAAAGAGATGTTGGCTGGTGTCAACAGCCGTATTGACGATCTCCAAATGGTACCTTTTCCTTCACACTCTCATCTGCAATGGCAGCTAGTACAGCACAAACTTCACCGCACTTTATGAATAAACAAAAACATACAGTAGAAAGAGTAACAATAATAACACAACACAATGACATTATAGATTATGTCCCACCTCTGGCATGAAACATCAAATTTATTTGATGCAGACACAAAGGGGCTGGTAAATGCAATGCACAGCATTTTTTTTTTTTTAATCGGATCTCCAATACATCCATCCATCTATTTTCAACTTATTTTGAACAAATTCGTGGGAGGGTGCTGGAGCCAATCCCAGATGACACCCTGTACTGATCGCCAGCCAGTTGCGGGCCACAACCATTCACACCCACATTTACACCATCACTGAGTGGGAACCGATCCCACACTGCCATATCCAATACAATGAACTGTAAACTTAAAACTAAATACCTCGGTCCACTCTTGATTCCATATCGATCCATCCATTTTGTAGCTTAGCCTCACGAGGGTCACGGGCGTGCTGGAGCCTATCCCAGCTGTCTTCGGGCAGTAGGCAGGGTACACCATGATGAACTGGTCGCCAGCCAGTCACGGGGCACACAGAGACAAACAAAAATTTGCCGTCACAATCACACATAGGGTTCCATTAGCCTGCCGCGCATGTTTTTGGAATGTGGGAGGAAACCGGAGTAAACCCATACAGGCACAGGGAAAACATGCAAACTCCACACAGGAAGGCCAGAGCCGGAATCGAACCCTGCACCTCTGCACTGTGAGGCGGCCATGCTAACCAGTAGTCCACCGTGCCGCCCTTGCTTATGTGAACCGAAATTTTGAGAAATCATATTAGTGTAATAAGGCTAACTAACGGAGGGTCAGGCGGATTGACTAACAATGACCCAATAAACCAAGCAAGTATCAAACAAAACATAACCTCTTGCCTTGGTAGAAGAATTGTGCAAAACAGGTCAATAAAAATAACAAAGAGACAGTCAGTTCCGTTATTTGGCATAAAATAAACTATCGCTATACAAAGTATAAGGAACATTCAGCAATACTTTGAAAGGGGCTTTCTTATTCTTTGGTGCAAAGTTAACTTCAAAACAACTTGGTGCACAACAGATCATTTGTCTTCAGGCTCCTGCATGCTGCTTACCCCATCCAATTAAAAAAAAAAAAAAAAACACAGAATCCATTGTCGTGTCAATGGGTCTTTTTTTTTTTTTTTGTGCTGAGGGACTTATCTGCAAAAGAGCTTTGTCCGGTATCAAAAAGTTATGCTGCTCAGCGATTGCCCTTATTTAGTAAAGGGAAAATAAGCCGGGGGTTCCGCTTGGGTGTCTGCACATGTGTAAGCGTGCCAAAAATAAAATATATTACACTCATACAATAGCACATTTGGCTCAGCTTTTCAAACAACCTAATAATTTGCCCGAACCATCAACTCAGTCTGTGAGTCACTATGGATCAAAACAGGAAGAGCCATTGATAGAAATGCACACAGCTAAGCATGGAATCTCATGGCTATGAAAAAGTTGACTTTGATGACACCCGACTCACCATTACTCCATCCGGCGACATGAGGACAACATCCATGAAGATCTCATTCTTTCTCTTGCCAACGCAGGTGCTGAACCAGACCGAAGACCACCGTCAGCGAGTCTTGCAGGCCGCCTCAAAGACAATGCGGGTTTGGTTCATCAAGGTTCGCAAGATGAAAGCCATCTATCACACTTTGAATCTATGTAACATCGACGTGACTCAGAAATGTCTCATCGCTGAAGTGTGGTGTCCAGTCTCAGATCTGGACTCAATCCAGTTTGCCCTACGGAGAGGAACGGTGAGTTTTTGTTTGGTCATGGGGAAGTTATATCTTGCCTCTATCTGCCCCCGAGGTTATTGCAATTAATGAAAACGAATGAAATAACTACATATATAATTGAAATAAAAATGAGCGTGTGTCAAGTTCTGGACTGAACTGAATAATGTTTTTGGATTCCAGAAATGCAGACTTAAAATATTTATTTCCAGAAAAGCGCACCGACAAAAGTATAAATAGAAATCATTAAGGTCAATCAAGCAAGGTCAATAATCTGACAAGACTTGGTAGCTTGGCAGTCCTTAAATACATGATAGGCTTGATTGGTAAATGTGGAACAGGTGGGCCTGCTGGAGGGAAACGCCCTCCACTCAAGCTGGGGCTGAAAATGAAATAACCAGACAGACATGACAGTGTGATTCTAAAACTAGACGATACTAACCGAAACTACACTTTTATCCTTTGTATTAGTTTTTGTGAATTAATATCATACATAAGCTCTTGGGGTTTATTTTAAATTTATTTATTTAGTTATGACTGCAGTGTCATACAGAAGGAAGAAGGTCGACCAGTCATTTGGGGATTGTAATTGACTTACTTTACTACTTTACAATACTTAATTACCTTCGTTTTTGTTTGTTTTTTTAAATCTAATTGTAAATTAATAATTACAGCTGACTTAATTTATCCCTCTGTGGACCCAAAAGCGAAGAAGAAAATATAGTACAAACATAATAAAGACTAACTACACACACAAAAAACATTCTAAGCAATTATAACTGTCTCAATGATAGTCACAAGACTATAATATGTCTGGTGAATGTATGTGAAATTTAAATAAAGATTACAGTGTTCGCTCTGTGCAAGAAAATTTGTTCTCTATAGTATTCTCGTTAGAGGCAAAGACAGATTGGCTTTTGTACACCCAATGAGAAAAATGTTAACCCATGCTTCCTATTCAAAAGTGTGTCGCCTGATTCCTTTGTGTACAGTCCCTGGTTTGGAGCTGGGCTACATTTTTTTTCTGCAAAGAGTTTCTTTTAATCATGACAGCTTGCTAATAGATTGACATTTTGTTTTCTCACAATGCAAAGTGAATTTGCGTTGCATAGCACAATGATTCACATTAAGGTGTCAAATGTTTCTTCAAGTCCAATCGGTTCTCCTGGGCGTTTGCCTCAAACAACTAATAAAGTTAATTGTTGCCTTAAGTTACCAGTTTAATTCATTCTGTGACCATGATCGTACCTAAAAATACTCATCCATCAAATCACATTTCCCCATTGAAATGAATAGAAATGCCATTAATCTGTTCTGCCCCCCCCCTTCAAAAGAATATCATGTGTTTTTAACAAGGAAACTAGCAATCTATAATATTACACTTTATAAAAACAATTTAATAATATAATTGAACAGAATGTAAAAAAAAACATTCTTAATTGATTGATTTGTGCTGCTCCTTTTGGTGTAACCACTTTGGCCAATGGGAAGCAGTATATATAGTACAGTGATACAGACAAATGAAGAAGAGTCACCACTACTCATAGAAACTCAATAAGTTGCAATATTATTAGTTTTCATAGAGGACAGAGAATACATGATATGCCTGTGATTCATGTGATATTGTCCATCTACATGTGCCACTCCACCATTTTTGTTCAGACACCTATTTTCGAAAGGGTTATAACACCGCGACTATCATTGCTGATCTTTAGCATAACTATCGATGCAAATTGCTAATTGTTAGCATTTTAAGTTTTGTGTTCGCATTAAGCTAGAGGCAGCATTCTTACGGCAAAGTTTCTTGGTTGTTTGTGAAAAAAACTGGAATGAATTACTGACAATATTCAGGTCAGAAGCTGTTTTCCTTTGTCTATGCGCAACTGTTTATTTGGTCAGCCTAATACTCATTAAAGACAAGTCGCAGTGTTACGCGTTCATCTTTTGTGTGGATTTCACAGGAACGAAGCGGTTCAACTGTGCCGTCAATACTCAACAGAATGCAGACCAAGCAGACTCCGCCCACTTTTAACAAGACCAACAAGTTCACCTCCGGTTTTCAGAACATTGTGGATGCATACGGCATTGGAAATTACAGGGAAATCAATCCAGGTAGTATAATTTGGAAAAAAGACCAAATAACACACACACACACACATTTCTGTATGGCTGCGGTGGATTTCGAATCATCAAATAAATATTATGAAATGTTCTTTTTCTTTTTCCTCACCTCTTCAGCTCAATACACCATCATCACCTTCCCTTTCCTGTTTGCTGTCATGTTTGGTGACATGGGTCATGGCCTTATAATGACCTGCGCTGCTCTCTATTTAGTCATCCGAGAAAGTCGCCTCCTTGCCCAGAAGACTGACAACGAGGTACTGGCACATATAAGAAGAAACATTCGGTTTTGTTGTTGTTGTGCTTGTATATTCCTCATGATGGGGATGTTGATGTTGATGAATCGATTCGGTGTCCATCTCCTATTTCCCCACAGATGTTCAATATGGTGTTTGCTGGTCGCTACATCATATTGCTAATGGGGATCTTCTCTGTCTACACGGGCATCATTTATAATGATTGCTTCTCCAAATCACTGAACATGTTTGGCTCTGGATGGAGTGTGAGGCCAATGTTTGGACCCAAAGGCGCCAACTGGTCGTAAGTCACCGCATTCCTTGTGGACACTGATTTTATTTAACCCATTCAGGGACAGCGGTTACTGCAGTGGAGAGCTGATCATATGATCAGGTTACAGGGTGCACGAAAGGTTTGATGTTGTAATATCATTTTTATTGTAGGTCGCCTTATGTTTTTGTTTTTTTAATGGTCCGGCCCACTTGACATCGACCGAGGCCGTAGTTGGCCCACAATGTGAAATGACTTTGACACCCATGATTTAAATGATCAGGTAGGCTATGGAGCAAATCTCAGTCAGGAGACAATATTGTGTCTCGAACAAGATATCAGACTAAAGGTGACAGAGATAAAGTTTAGCAGTCAATTGTCTCCAAAATGTGGAATACACTTTTCGTTTCAGCCAAGAATCGCCTCATCTGTAGACATTTTAGCAAAGCAGTTTAAAACGTCAGTTAAGGCAGCCAGTCCCGTTCGACTTTATTGTTTCTTTTTCTTATATTATCTGTATAATCTTTCCAATTGTGTATCTTACACCACGTAAAATATTTTAAGTCCACTTTGCGAGAAGTTATCTCACATAATAATCATGGCATGCGGCTCTCATTAGCCGCGATGTTAGCATACTTCCCTGTTTCACCTCCGTTACGGTTGGATGCCTTTACAGAAGCTCTTGGAAAAAAAAACAACTGTATACTGCACCCGAAAGAGCACGTTTATCCACGTATTACATGACGAGAACTTGCTCTCTTAAACCACAAGAATAAATATGAAGAGACATGCTCCATTCGAGCTTCTGCTGTCGACGACGCTAAGCTAATGTTCATGCTTTCCCTTAGTTTGTATTCCCACAAATTATTTTAGGGAAGCAAAACTAAACTAAAAAAACAACAACAAAAACAATAATACAGTATTTTGGTCATGTATTCCTGTCTTACTGATGTGATCCAGGTTTGAAACGCTTGAAGGAAACACGGTGCTACAGTTGGACCCTGCAATTCCTGGTGTGTTCAATGGACCTTATCCTCTCGGAATTGACCCGTAACGCACTCACGCCCCCACAAAAATAGTTTTTTTGCCATTGAAAATAGGGAGTAAAATGATACAGTTGAGTTTTCTGCTCTTCTCCGTGTAGATATGGAACATTGCCACCAACAAGCTGACGTTCCTCAACTCATTTAAAATGAAGATGTCTGTTATCCTCGGTGTAATCCACATGCTATTTGGAGTCTCTCTCAGTCTTTTCAACCATCTGTAAGTACTGCTGCCAGAACCACCGCTTTATTACTTTCACCAGTCTTTGTTTTGTTCATTGGCAGGATTATATCAAACGTATACCAACAAATATCCCTTATGGGCAATTATCTCATGTTATACTTGGTATACTGTTTTGAGTTTCTTTGTGTTTTGTTTCAATTTGACTGAGATGAGGTCAGTATAAGCAAGACCTCAAACAATGTCATTGGTCCACTTTTTTGGCAATCTCATTGGTCAGATGTGACGAGACTATCGGTAAATGTACTGGGGACACTTTTAACTTGGAAATATTCTCAATATTATTGCTTAAACCCATACGGAAATAGTATAATAGAAGTAATATATCTCACATGGCAGGTACTTCAAGAAACCTCTGAACATCTTCCTGGGCTTCATTCCCGAGATTGTCTTCATGTCCAGCTTGTTTGGTTACCTCGTCCTGCTGGTTTTCTACAAGTGGACAGCTTACGATGCATTCACCTCAAAAGACGCGCCCAGCCTGCTCATCCACTTTATCAATATGTGCCTCTTCAATTACAGTGACCCCACAACCAAATCCCTCTACGCGGGACAGGTGCTCCTTCCACGTCCTGTTCTTCTCCCTGTTTTATTATTATTTTTCTATCCACACATACACAAACTCACACTAATCACAGTAGATCACATTGAGGAGACAAACACTTATCAAAACATTTTCCACAAAATTGGAAAGTTGCGTCTCATTAACATCTACTTGACATCATGATAAAAACGAGCCTTGTGCAAACACCACAACTAGTCAGCCACACGTTTTAACATCTCTCTGTTCGAATCTATAGATGGGGATCCAGGTTTTGTTGGTGCTCATTGCCCTTGCATGTGTACCCTGTATGCTGGTTGTGAAAACTATGGTGCTTCGGCGTCAGCACCTGTGGAAAAAGCACCTGGTATGTCAACTTCACCCTGCCTACAAACCCGAAACACTCTTCCAACTATTCTCCTTTGCAATATAACCTTTTTTTTTTTGCTTCTATTCTATCTCCCAGTGTACGTTGTATTGTGTACTGCGCTTGGTTGCTTTGCCATGAAATGACATAATGCTTAAAGCTTGCCTTAAAAGCGCTCTGACAATCTGGAGACCAAGCAGTCTGAGGGCACCCTAAAAACAGATATGATCTCAATTCTTCAGATTATATCCACTAGATGTGTTGAACCTCCAAGAAGTAGTTTTCATCACAAATAAATGCAATATTAGATATAGAATATATCAAAGCTGCAGAAAGGGTCGAGAGCAATGGAATGGTAACTAAACCATTCCCTCATCTCGAAAGCCAAATAAAAATGGAGAACAGGCTGAATAAGTGTACGATAAGATAATATTCATGATGCAGGAACAAGGAACGGAGAATTTGCCTGGTATGTTCACGTAAACATATTAAGAGTTATTCGGATAACTATAGCATAAAGAACATGCTATCAAGTTTAACAAACCATCAGTGTCACTCCAAATCACTACAGCCAATAAATTCTTCATCCTCGGTGTCACTTTTAAAGAACTACACGAACTCCAGAGTTAGAGGAAGCGGCGTTTCCTCTCCTCCGTCGCTCTTCCGTCAGTTATCGTCAGTTACCGCCAATGTGGAAGGTATCAACACAGGCCTAGAGCGCCCTCTTGTGGCTTAATGTGAAAATAACGTTAAATAATAAATACGATAACCTTTATTTGTCCCACACTGGGGAAATTTGCAGTTTACAGCAGCAAAATTGGAGATGGCGGGTAGAAGAGAAAAAAAATGATGTCATAAGTTAATCAGTTCACACATAGGTCGCTCCAGAGTATAAATCGCACCACCGCCCAAGCTATAAAAAAAAACTTTAATTCATAATCTGGAAAATACGGTACACTTGTATTTAGATTTTTTTAAGTTTCTGTCTACATTTCACAAATAGGAGGTTCAAACTCCAAAAAGAGGCTTAAGTGAATCAGTGAGCGGACTTGCGTTTTTAAATAGCGATTGATTATCATTCACTAAAATGTGATATTGAAAATCTATTATCCGCTAAGATTTTTTGGTAATACTACTTTGTCAGTGTTGCACGTCGAGAATATAGTTCACTTGGAAACAAAACACTTGGATATCTGTTTTAGGGTGCCATGTTTACTTGACCAGCTATGTACAGCGTGCCAACTAAGGCTTGCTTTAAGCCCGACAAAGCTCTTGTGACTTTTGTATCTAGTCACAGAAGATGCAAGAAACCCCTGCAGCGAATCTAGAGCAATCTTTAGAGCGAACAGGCGTGTCCTCATCATGCACCGGACTCACCCAACAGGGCACGCAGAAGTTCGGAGGGGTGCGGGTGGGCAACGGGCCCACGGAGGATGAGGCTGGCATCATGGACCACGACCAGCTCTCTCAACACTCAGAGGAGGGAGATGAGGTGAGCGCATCAAATCACTTATCGCAGTCTGACAGTGTGATTCAGTCTCTCAGTTTCAAAATCGGAATATGATAACTGCGTGAGTTATATTACTGTAAATTAACAGTACTCATACTGAAGTACAATTATTGGTTACTCTACCCACCTCTGCAACGTTGTATGCGTTTTGCACGACTGCTGCACAGTTGAAAGGTAGTTTATTTCAATTTTAATGTAATAATTCACTTTTATTTATTTACCACTCCTGTCAATATAATGATTGAGTTGATATTTCCAGACATTAAAGTACTGTATACAGATTATAACGTTCTCTCCTGGGGAGTAGGAGGAGATGGTGCAACGAGCGCTTTCATATAGAAAGGGAGGCCTGTGATGGACTAGAGCAGATAAGAGTCGGATTTTCCATTTCAGAAACATAAACACTGAGGTGTTTTTCATGAGAACCAGGCAATGGAATTTCTGAAAATACCACCCAGTTGACTCAGAGGTTTGGTGTCCCCCGGCGCTGATGCATACTACATCTGAGTGTTTGTGTTGTGATAACATATTGCATAACTGTGATTTAACAAGACGACATTCATCCCAATTTTTCCAAGGCAGCGATAGTCCATGTAGACACGCTTATCGACACGGGAAAGAGGAGATTAAGGTTTTTAATATTGCCAGAAAATGCAACTTAGTCAGTCAGTCAAAAATATCCGACTGGCAAACACTCCTAATATTGCATAAAACCACGGGGCTAGTTCCTAAATGCATTTTATGAGCTCTACTCACTGATCTGTAACTGGTGCTCACTTTCTACTTCAAATCTCCACTCGCAAATAAAATGCGTGAATTCAAATTGATAAATGTAAACGATTCAGAGTAGAGCTAGAGTTCAGTGATTATGAATTATGTAAAATAATGTGAAAAGCTACAACGGATTAGCAACCATTAGTTAGCAAAATCTGACACTAATCTTTCACCTTTGCTTACTTTCAAGCATGCAGAGGAAGAGCCGGTAAGAGACTGTGTCATATTTCAGCATGCTTGGATGCTGCTGTCTTTCGGATCTGTGTTTTTGTGTTGTGTGTGTTTTTTTTTTTAATACAATAATACTGATCCCGAGAGTTCATGTTTGAAATTAAATGACAGATGAAAGCAAAGGAATTTTCGTAATGACCGTTTTACTATGGTAACATGTAGTTTCAGGTGGTTGTCGTTTTTATAAACGCACTTTTGTTTTTTTATTTTGGTCACAAAAATGTTTTTTTGTTCAAGATTGGATTTCGTTATTTCTGTCATTTTTGTTAACTAGAGCCTTGGTGTCAATGGATGTTTGTGTATATGTGCCCCGTGATTGGCTGGCGACTGCTCCAGGATGTACCCGCCTCTCACGCCAGTCAGTTGGGATAAGCTCTAGCTCGCCTGAGACCGTAGTGAGGATAAACGTAATAGAAAATGGATGGATAGTTTGATTGATATGTTCAAATAACACTTGAGACAAAAAAATAAATAAAAAACCTCGACCACTGTCACATTCCTTGACAGTTTCTGTTTGATACAAAATGTCACCATTTTTATTCATTATATGTGTCCTTCTTGTCGGTGTAGGCTTTAGCTGAGCAACTTGAAATGTTCTCCCATATGGTTCGTGTCGTGTATCTCAGATACCATCAACCTTAATATGTTTTGCCATTACATCATACTGGCCGGTTTTGTTTTCTCTAGCCACTTACATTGTAGGCCCTTTGAATGGGAACAATGAAGCTACTTCCATGAACTCAATTCCATGAGTCCAAGAACAAAAGACAAGCATGGAAAGAGGAAACCCGGTTAGCACCAAGCCAAATTCAGCAACCGCACCATAGAACCGAAAGCCCTGCCCACTTTATACAGGAAAGGCTTGTCTTGTTCCAGGATGGAGTGAATGGAAGGGCAATACACAAACATGTCAAGCTCTATGATCCTGCAGTCCAAACAGTCTCAAACAAGTTTGCGACAAAACACGGCACAGGTATTTGTTATAAAGCTAACCACGCAGCTGCATTTGTTTTATCTCAGTTTATTTGTTTGTCCATTAACCACTGAAATTTACATTTCTGACCTTAATGCAGGAAGCTGGACAGAATTTGCACACGCAAATAAAAACTTTGAAGCAGTATCTTGTAGGCAGTGGTTAAATCTTGAATTTAGATTGAAATAAACAACGGGAGCACGTTTATTGGCAGGAATTGTGTCATCATGAACACTGTTGTTTAATTATGGATACAGTAATAGTAACTTAGATTAGAATAGCACCTTTCCAGGGCCCTTTACTTTTAAACAAAAATGGAAATGATTTTTTTACTCATGCTGCTGCCTTTTATACAATGTTTCTCATTTTCATGGGAATGGAATATCCATTTCACATGTAGAGTTTATTACGAAACATGAAACACATTACAAAAACTAACTAAAATCAGACAGTACCTACTTCAAAACTGCTGATGAAAACCAGGACTAGTTTTGGTGACCAGACCGGCACAATATGGGCAAGGGGTCTTGTACAATCCGTGCATTTGCAGGATAAGCAATGCACATCTCGCCAGTCCATAGAATATTCTCCCCAAATTCTTGGTAATTATTCATGTTTGTATTTTTTTTTTTCAAAGGTAGTGTGTGTCTCACGACATCTGGCATAATGGTGAACGCAGCGTTTCAGAAAAAGAACATCATACCAATATTAAAGCATGATCGCGCTCGTGTGATGGTCTGGGGTTGCTTTGCCTCTTCAGGACTGAGACGACTTGCTCTGATTGATGAAACCATGAATTATGCTTTTTTACCTGGGGTAGGATGTTTGGTCATACGTTTGTGACCTGTAGCAGAAGTGCAACTGGGTTTTGCATGAAATTATCCGCTTGTGGGAAACTCTGTGTGAAATTGGCAATGTGCTGCTCTGATAGGTTCGGCTTGTCTGTCAGTGAAAAATCTGGATCTACTTGTGCTTATAATACACACGGACACACACTAATGGGTCTTATGAATCTTTCATTCCATGCAATAGTTCAGTTCATCGCACTTACTCATGAATCCACAGAAAACCGCTGAATAAAATGCATGTCTCTCATGTGGTTTGTTTGCACTCTTAACCTAAATGAGCGGAGTAAAATGGGATCTTGTGTGCAAAAAATGACTGCGTGATGTGTGCCTGGTTGAAGAGTTGAAGGGTGTGAAAAGACAAAAATGTTCTGTTGCAACGCAATAAACTTAGACTGTGACTTTTGGAAGTTACCACTAAAAGTAAAAAATTGAATGATTCAAAGAATAACGCTATTGCATGCTAATCATGTTTCTTCTCCCCCACAGTTTGACTTTGGTGATGTGGCTGTCCATCAGGCCATCCACACCATAGAGTACTGTCTGGGATGTATCTCCAACACGGCCTCTTATCTCCGTCTCTGGGCCCTCAGCTTGGCTCAT
Organism: Hippocampus mohnikei; assembly: GCA_026261675.1. Classification (NCBI taxonomy): domain Eukaryota; kingdom Metazoa; phylum Chordata; class Actinopteri; order Syngnathiformes; family Syngnathidae; genus Hippocampus; species Hippocampus mohnikei. Next base: position 575,704 of record JAKGUB010000008.1, on the reverse strand, counting down.
GCGCGTGAGTAACAACACACACATAGGCCAACTTTATCCACCGGTGCCTCGATACGATTGCTGTATGGTGGCAGTGAACTCAGCTCACTTTACAACAGGCAGCAGTTTGGCATACATCTTCAAAATTCAATTTGTTGTCTGTCAAACTAATCATTTAACAAAGAGAGTCACATTGTGTATTTCAAGCAACCACATAACGTTGCCTTGAAGTCTGCTAGCGTAATGCCAAAACAGATCGGGAAACATCAAAAGCAGGTTAAAGAATCACATCTCAGATGTTTGAGCGCAAATTGTGGAGCAATATAACAATATTCGCAGGCATATATTCTTTATCCGTCATAAAAAAAAGACAAATGATACTGTAGACAATTCTAGGAAGAGGGTCTACTGGATTTTGGTGTGTTTGTGCAACCGGCAAATTAGTGCTGTTGTTAAATCCATCTTTTTTGTCTTATAAAGCCTCTTCTTTCACAATAGCACTTCAAAGTATTCTTTGTCAGCTCGATTACTGTAATGCACTTTATTTTGGAGTCAGCCTGTCCTGCCTCAATCATCTCCAGTTGGTCCAAAATGCTGCTGCTTGCCTTGAAATGGAACTCCGTTGTAAACAGAGGATCATTTGAATAGAAGAGACATCTGTATCACTTGAATCAAACAGTGATTGTTTGTTTCCATGCCTTTTGATCTGTATGTATTCAGAGCTGTCAGAGGTGCTGTGGACCATGGTCATGCACCTGGGTTTGTCCTCCCGGAGTGGTGGCGGTTTTTTCGGCCTCACAATCATCTTTGCGGCGTTCGCCACCCTCACCGTTGCCATTCTGCTCATCATGGAGGGGCTGTCTGCCTTTTTGCATGCCCTGCGTCTTCACTGGTGAGAAACACAAACGCCCACAGGATGTGCCCATGTTTGTTTATGACGACATTTCAGTGTACCAGGGATCTCATAAGCCAAATGCAATTAATCCTACACTGACAAAAAACATGCACAGTAAGCTGTCATTTTTCAACTTTTGAACCAAGTATCTCTGCCAAAGAGCAGCTCGACAAGTACGTGAAGAATGAACGGAACATAAAACATCCCTGACCCAAAGTGGTTTACCAAACTGTGAGCTCAAGGTACTGAAAATAACTGAGAGCTGCTTCCAGATCCATCGCGTACTTGCACCATCTCCATCATGCCGATACAACCTGCTCCTTTGAGTACACACAGGTCAAACATTAGCCCATTAGAGTACATTACCAACATTGCTGGAATGTAAAGGATTGCCAGGAGCACGAACAATTAGTGATTAACATGATAAAATACTTTACAGTTGGGAAATCCTTTATTTTTTTCTGTCACATTTTTTGGGGTTGAGTGGGTAGGCATCAAAAAAAATACTTGTTTTCCCAGCTGCAGGATTTACAAAACCTTGATCTATTTATCTATGTAGCTAGCTAGCTAGCTTATCTAGCTAGGCTAGCTAGCTTATCTAGCTAGCTAGCTAGCTTATCTAGCTAGCTAGCTTATCTAGCTAGCTAGCTAGCTTATCTAGTTAGCTAGCTAGCTAGGTATCGAGGCTAGCTAGCTAGCTTTATTTTGGCAGACAGACCCCTGTGCGCTCTGCGTAAAAACAGGGCGTAACATTTTCTCGACAGCTCAGGTGTAGTCTACTGTGCTCCGGACCATGTTGCCTAGCAAAATACCAAAAGAAAGAAAACTAGGACCCAAATTATTTAATAAGTCAACGACTCTTAAATGAAGTAGATAAACAGTCTTCCATATGAATTCATGGTTCATTTTACTCCATTTTGGCTTAAACCTTACCTATATGACCAAAACATGTGTGTAATAAATCTGATATTGTTTTGTAATGCAGATTCATTTATTGCTTGCGTTTGTTAAAAAACAGAAACTATCGTACATCCCTGTGCCGTTTTAAAGTGATTCTCCCGGCACTCCAGATTCCCATTCTTTTCATGTGCGATTAGTGAATTTTACAAACTTTGAATAATAATAATAATAATAATATTAATCAAATATATTTTGCAACTGCTCCGATCGCAAGCTGCAATTGCAGATTGCTGTCCGCAAACAATGTCCGGTGATGCATTTCATGGGCCACTGGAGGTTAAAGGTGACCTGCTTTTTTCATTTTATTTTTGAAATCAAACTGATAGAATGCTGAGGGTGAAGTGCGCAACAACACAGAAATACAGAATCTTCATAACACACATAGACACACAAATCCCCCTACACCCCTCGCGATCGACTTGGTACCAGTCCGCAGGCTCCCGGTTGATCGCCATCGACATATAGGGAACCCATGATATAGATTATACATGTGGGTAGACCAAGAAAAACAACAGCAGCTGACATCTGAGATTGAGAGCAAGGTTTATGGACTGCTGAGCCAAAGATGAACCTTTGCCAAAAGCGATGGAAAGGCTAAAGGTTCAAGAATGGAAGGATCTGCTAATGATCCCAAGTGCACACGCACACAAATGTGAAACCCAGTGTCTATCAGTTGAAAGAAAGACACAGCCAAACGGGTTGGGAGATCCTTCATCATGCGGCAAGATAATGACCCAAAACACACTTTCATAACAACAACATGAACTCCGGGGCAAGAAGTGGAATGTTTTAGACTGGCCAAGTCAAACATAAGACTTAAACACTATGGACAATATAATATAATGTAATATAATATAATATCATAGCATTTATCATTTCATAAAATCTAAATATAATTGATAAGAAAATTCTGCTCACGTTTTTATGGTTCCCATATTGTCATTTTGGTGGTACTTGTTCAAATGATTCAATAGGATTGCTCTGTTGCCTGTTTATGAGGACAGACCTTGCACAATGGCTTCATTTACACCATGTACACCATTTTGCCACACAAACGCCAAGTCACGGATACCCACCATCTGCGTGTTTAGCTGCATGTTCGCTCGTTGTTTACAACTTCTTCTACTGAAGCTGGACTACTTAAATGCTGGACTCTGATTGGCCGCTGTCATGGACATTTCTGCCACGTCTGATTTAGGAAATACGATCACAGCTAACAGCTGCTTACGGTAATATCAGAATTCTCAATCATGCCAGCGCTACATGTATTTCCCCTTGGAAGGTAACAGCTGCGATTGGCTGGCTGGCAACCAGTTCAGGGCGTCCCTCCGCCTACGTCCCGAAGACAGCTGGGATAGGCTCCAGCACGCCCCGCGACCCTTGTGAGGATAAGCGGATCAGAAAATGAATGGATGGATGGATGATTTTGTGTACAAACTCAAATCCAAGGGAGATGAAATTCCAAGACTCAAATGAAACAGTGGGCGGGACACTGGGTAGTGGTTTGGACGTCTGCCTCCCAAAAAAAAAAAAAGATCTGTGACCGTATATAATCAAGACTCCAGTAGAAGAATGCTGTAAAATGTTGCTTGGTGAATAAATCAGAGACTTATCAGCTCAACGTGCAGCTTGTATCTTCATGCTTGCCCCCAATACATCAAATGCATCTTTGATCCTATATGTCAGTCCATACATTACACTCCTAGGAGGGGAATGCAGCAGAACGTTACTTGGTTAATAACGCAAAAGTGTGTTAGCTCAACAGGTATCCGCTAAGGTTAAAAAGAGTCCCGGAGTATTTTTCGCGGATATGAGTGAATGGAAATAGTTGTGCTCAGAGTTAACAGCAGTCAACATCGACCCTCTGCTTTGGTGCCTGCTCTTCACACGCACATGCTGATGAGTTGTCTGTACACGTACACACATATACACGCGCGCAAAAGACGACGAGGCCAGATTGGCGTGTGTGCGTGTGTAAAGCGCAAGAGATTTTCCATTTCCACAGATGTGCGGGGAAGCAGATGAGAGGATCTCTCATTTCTTTCCACATTTTAAGTGTTGCCCTCTCACAGCACTAGGAGACCAAATATTTGCCACTGCTTGGAGACATTCCTGGGCAGCTCCCCTCTCTTCCTTAGGCCAGGAACTAAAGGGAACTGACTCCCCACTCGTAATGTTTTCCTTTCAACTGAAAACATGAAATTCATAATCACATTCACTTCCATTTACATTACATTATGCCTTGCAAGGGATCCCCAAAAATACAAACACGGGTGTAATCGTGTACAAAAACAGAGATTTGGTTTTGTGCCGTTAATTTTCAATTTAAATAAAGGTTGGAAGACACTCAACTACTGAGTAGGTTGACACAGATGTGATGCCAAACAATGTAATAACATTCTTCCATATTTTTATTTTGATCACCCTTGTGATTTTCCTTTTTTTTTTTGTTCCACTCTCAGCGTTGACACATATTTCCACATGCTTATTCCACTCAATTCTTTCTTTTTAGGGTGGAATTCCAGAATAAGTTTTATTCCGGCCAGGGCTTCAAGTTTGTCCCCTTTTCTTTCGAGAGCATCCTGGATGGAAGATTTGAGGAATGATCATCTGGAGTCCAGTCTTCTCTCTTCCTATCAGTGTCAGTGTGCATGAACCCTCGTGCAAACCTCTGTGTCCCTCTAGCGGCATTCCCAAAACCTTGATTGTTTGTGGTGTTAGAAACAAGTCGAGTTATTTGAAAGCAATTCAAGACCCAGCAGTCTGCATCCTGGAACTCATCGTGCTCGCAGAATTTCCTTTTCTTATTATTATTTTTGAAAGCTTCAGTGAGGCTCGTGAAATAAGATGTCATTTCCTGTTCTGAGTCTAAATCCTCCATGTTTTGGATGCGGAAAGGTTCAAGTACAAAATGCCTGTGTACAACTTTCAACTTCGAGGCTGTGGAAAAACTCACTGAATGGAAATAACCACAAGACCAGAATGCGCCTGTTTGACTGGCACTGTACTCATCCAATCGTCTCTTGTACTGTAAACTTGCGCGAATGGAATTGGTCAGTACAAGGAAGCGTGTGAAGGGGTAATATTTCGGCACAGCAGAGGGAAATGGATTGCATCAGTCGCCACCCAAAACAACAAAAACACTTGACAAATGAAAGTTGCTCTTAACCCTTTCCGGGACAGCGGTGACTACAGTGGCCAGCGTATTATGTTATCAGGTTACAGAGTGCATGAAAGGGTTAATAACAACAAACGGGTAAAATCTACATGTCAGGCATTAATCACTGTATTGGTTGGGAAGCCATTTGTTATCTGAATCTCAATATTATTTCCCTACAAAAATTATACAGAGACATTGTTCGTGTTTAATACCGTGCAGTTGTTTTTCATGTTTTAATGAGAAGGGGAAAAAAATAGCTAGCTCTGGCAAGATTGAGTATTACCTGTTGTCTCCTGCATGTCTTCTGTGCAAATTGTGGAGGATAGTTTGTCTTAGATCAAGGGGGCCCCAAATCCGGTCCCCGAGAGGCCCTATCCAATCTGCTTTCGATGTCTCCCTCCTCCAACACATCCGATTGAAATGATCAGAATCGTTATCGGGCTTCTGACAAAGCTTGCTGATGTGCTTTAATCAGGTGTGTTGCAGGAGAGAGAAATCTAAAACAGGCTGGATAGGGGCACTCAAGAACTGGAATTAAATGATCATATGTGTGGTGACACACATATGATCAAGGTTCATTTTACTCCATGAGAGTGAATATATTGCTGTCATTTCGTGGCATGAAAGTTTCTGTTCAACCGCAGTCACCTCCCGATGACAAGTGTGTTGCTGCAGGACACCAGGCTGCAAAAATTAAAAAAATAATACTATTGTAAGTTATTGGTGATGTGGAAGGTTAATGTGCCAGCGTGATGTGATCAATAAAGATTTGGGGTTTGAATGTCCATTGTGCTTTCTGTCTTGTTCATTGTTTTTTTTCCATCTTCTTTAGGCTTAGAAACATGTTAGAACCTTGATTTACGTGAATCCGTATGATTCATCCTTAGTTGACGTACACATGCTCATCTCACTAAATCCCGTGTTGTTGAGATGCTTTATTCTGGTATGTTTTGCGGCTGCAGTTAAGTCAGGGCCCCCTCTATATTGTATGATTAAAGACAACAAACCATGTTCGTGAAAAATCAAAAGAAATATTGTATTTAAGAATACAATAAATAATAATAAAAAATAATGTTTTTTTTTGCTTTTGTTATTCAATTTTTACTCAATTATTTTTATTTTATTATTATGCTTATATCTTTTTATTTTATGTGCAGTTACAAAGTGTGAACAGGAAGTACTGTAGTTCAGTAGAAAAAATACAAATGTGCTGGCTCAACAACACTTGGTGTAGACTTTTTAAAGCGGTTCAACTTAGCCATTCTTAAGTAACTGCAACTTGAATTATCTAGTTTGTCAATTATTTTACTTTAAATTAAACATGAGGTTTTTCTTTGTTCCAGACAAGCTGTTTAAAGTGGATAACTTTAATTTACTTCATTCAAGTAACTCAAGTTAAGTTATTTAATTTATCTAATTGCGCTTTCATTCTACACTGAATTATTCATTATTTAATCCTACATTTCAAACAAGCCTCCCCAAGTATGAAAAAAAAAAACGTACCACTTGTTATATTTTGAAAGGTATACCGGAAATAGTACTTTTCGTCCCGAAAACTTGTTCCAAATACCGATACTGAGTGGAGAAGCAGATCTGACAACAAGAGAAACTTTGTTTTTGTCTTTATATAAGATTTTATTCACTTGAAACTATACGATTGAACCAGCACCGGTGATGAAGAAAACTGTTCGAGATTTTAACACATCATAGAACATTAATTGGAAGGCATTGAGAGCGAACGGGGGCGAGGAAATCGTCTCACCTCCAAAATTCGTCGCGCTCAGGACGCTTTTCTAGTTAGCTAACTTGGCTAATTGTTGGAGTTAAAATTCCACATTTCTTCCCATTTTCCTGGGTGGCACTCGCCATACACCGTCTCGTTGCTGAATTCAGATGTATCATCCGATATTTCCTGGTAAGTTTATGTTTGGACCGACTGCCAGTTTTTGTGTGCCGTTCTTTCGTAGCAAAAATAACGCAAAACAAAACATTCAATGGTGAAGCATCGGTGTATTGAACACTTCAACTCAGCGCTAACTTTCCAGCCACTTAGAGTAGCGCATCAATGACGACAACTTTTTGATTTTAATCGAACATTTGAAAAGTGACTATTATAAACGACCAGAGTCACCATTCAGGTGTGATTGACATTTTGGAGTGGCCCAGGGAGAGTAAACTTTGATTCATTTTGCTGTTCTTAACGGAAGTTGTATCTTTGTTGATTGTTGAAAGGGGGGGGGGGGTGACGATTGTCCTAATAGTGTTCATACACGATACTAAATGTGAAGGTGGGACTGGAAGAGAAGTTTGAATGAAAATAATCTACAGCTGTTAAAATTTAACTACAGTACGTTCCTTCGTGGTTGAAGAATTTAACAGTATATATTTAACAGTTAAATTCTTCAACCATGAAGGAACGTACTGTAGTTCGGAAAAAGCAAAGCTCCATTATCATGGTTCCAGGTTTTATTCGAATTGACTTGAATTTTTGCTATACCCTCTGTCCCATGCACCAACATACCGGTACTATTTGTTGCACGGCTGTTAAACCGTCTGTATCTCTGTATTACCACACGGGAGTGATGGACTGACGATGACATTTTGAGATGGCAGACTGACTGTGACGGACTGGCATAAGCATAGCCCAGTCATAAAGCAGATAAAGAGTTTTCGTATTTTGACTCATTGCAGGATTTCTAACCAATTGTGAATTAGTCGCAAGTGAATGCCTCACACTTGTGCGCTCTACTGTACGCGTGCCATGTTTTGTGCGACTCGAGAGGCGGCGTCACACTGCTGTCTGTCTAATACTGAATACCTCAACTCCTGCAGATTTCAGTGTGATGGAGTGAGAATGGGACGAGGCAGCGTCGAAAGTGACTTCAGCCCTGGGGGCTGATGCACGCTCTCCATCGGCCCGCCAGAATGCACATAGCATCGATTGGCGTCAGTAAGATCGGCTTCCTGTTTTCCCTTGCGCTCGGCGGCCTCCTCTTGTTGCTCATCCCAGCTCTCCAACCCACGGCCCGCCAGTTGGACCTGCCACAGCCCAGACCTCAAGTGAAGACCTCGTCTTACACTTTACAGCACAATACTGGGCCTCCCACAGTGTCCGATTCTACTGGGGACACAGAAACGGCCACGGGGTTAAATATTAGCTCAGAAGGGATGAATGGTACCATAGAGACTGAACCTTCTGAGAATGATGACGACAAGGAGACATACTCTGAAAAAAATTCTCAAGCGCTTTCCTTGCCTGAAGGACAAAGTCGAATACTTCCTGGACCTGGATCACGAGACCCGCTGGAATTAAAGGACATTTTTATTGCAGTTAAAACCACCAGGAAGTACCACAAGTCCAGAGTGGAGCTGCTGATTCAGACCTGGATATCTCAGGCCAAAGAACAGGTGAGAATAGCTTAACTTTCATGGTGCAGAAGTAATTTGTTTAGAAACAACCAGGCAAAATTCAGTTTTTAAGTAATAATGATTGAAATATGACCCCACTGTAGCGTGTGGTCCACCTTTTGTCGGGATCGTAACAGTTTGGGATTTTTCATTAGTTTAATTTGTTGTTGTTGTTTTTTTATTTCTCTTATCATGACCGGCGTAAATCTGCCGTGTCACATGCCGTGTCAATGTTAGACCCATTGTGGACCATTTAGCAGGTGAGTGCAGCAGACTGGCGGATCTGCAAGAGAGAGGCCTGCACCGCTGTGGGGGTGGTCCAAGCTGACCTTGATCATGACTTTAAATGCAGTAGAGTAGTCCCGCACTAGATTCTTGACATGGCACTTGGAGGCCGCCCTCATCCCCTTCGTTTGTGTGACCCGCCCCTTTTTTTGCTGTGCCACTCATTGGAATGATTCAAAACGATGCCCACTGTTCACTAACTTGTGAATGAAATACAGCTAACATCCACCACACGTCCGCAGAGCTCAGTATTTTTCTGCCTGTGCCCCAATCAAATTCACCAAAATCACATTAGGCTGAAAAATGCGGTCAAGGTCTACTGAGATCACAGACACATTCCGGTGTTCTCATAATATCATGCAGGGATGGCAGTTCAAATTTCGAAATGCAGTCAAACTTTGGGATGTATTTTTCCCCCAATATTTTAGTGGTATTCTTAGTCCTTTGAGCCACTTTTTACTTCTTGCTACCTCTTTCATCCGGCGTAGAAAAATGGGCCGATCGTTTGAGAAGGATTAACAGTGTGTCTTTGTCTCTTCCAGACCTATTTATTCTCAGATGGTGAAGACAAAGAGCTGCAGATGAGAACAGGTAATTCTGCCCAACTATTATCGAATGGAGAATTGGGGGAGAAAAGAAGACACATTTTAGCCACTAAACCCCTTCATGCACCTTGTAACCTGATAACACGATAAGCTGTCCACTGTAGCAACCGCTGTCCCTGAAAGGGTTAAAATTCTGAGCATCAATTAGATGACTTGATGGTTTTAGAAAGAAATGACATTCTATTACTTTTTTTTTTTCTTTTTAATCTCATTTTTTTTCCATAGGTGCAAATATTATTAACACCAACTGCTCAGCGGCTCACACTCGACAGGCTCTCTGCTGCAAGATGTCCGTTGAGTATGACAAATTCATTGAGTCTCAAAAGAAGTGAGTTATCGGACAAAAGCCGGATCTGAGAACAAGACCTCGACACACAGTTTGTGGAGTAATATTTTGTGTGCTGCAGGTGGTTTTGTCACGTGGATGATGACAACTATGTGATCCTACCTAGCCTGTTGCAACTGCTGTCTTCCTACCACCACAGCCAGGATGTTTATCTTGGTCGGCCCAGTCTTGATCACCCCATAGAAGCTGCAGAAAGGGTCAAGAGCAATGGAATGGTCAGTAACTAAACTTTAATCGAGGTTCATACAGTACAGTAAAATGGGCATTTGGTAATTTGCATAGACTACCCTGGAAAATACAACCCTAAGTATGTCTTGGAGAAAACATTGAAAATCTTTGCACAAGCACTTCACACACCGGTTCCACTGGTCCGCCAATATTATACTAGTGTCAACCCAGGGCTTTCTAATCGAGTGTAATTGATATTAATGGATATAAATGTTTCATATTTTACTGACAAATAAAAATCATTTTCTCATTTCAGGTGTCAGTCAAGTTCTGGTTTGCAACAGGCGGTGCGGGTTTCTGTATCAGCCGCGGTCTGGCGCTGAAAATGAGTCCGTGGGCCAGGTAGGTTCCTGTCTTCTCATCATCGCGCAGTTCTTTTAATCTGTTTTACTGTATCAGGTTTCCACAGGATCTGAAAAAGTCTCAAACGCATTGCATTCCTGAATTGAGAAATAATACCTCTTGAACATTGATATCAGGGTCTTAAATTGTATGCTTTTTATGCGGCTTTCGGTTGGCCACCGGAGGGCTTGGACGCCGAAATGTCATGTGGACCGAGCCATGCCTTTTCTTTTTTTAGTTGTACTTTTACTTCCGCTACTGGATACTATAAATGCGTGGACTTAATCCCCGTTGGATTACAGTACAATTGACAAATGTGATGCAATTTGAGTATCCCGGATGAGATGGCTCTCCGTGGATTGTTTTCAAGTCTGGCAGGCGCCACAGTTGGCGGAGGGAACGTAATAAACAAAAGTGGGGATACGGAGCAGGGCTAATGGATAACCACTCAAACCTCCACTGCCAAGTTCTCTCTACTTCTCCAACACCGACCGGCCCCATAATACAAAAAGGGTGAACTGTTGGCTACAGTTCCCGGGAAATTGCCATACGTTTGGGTCTGTTGCATTTTATTGATCATGAACACTGCTCTGACGCTTCAGTGCAATGAGAAACATAGGTAGCGGCGCAAAGTGAAGATTCCTCGCCAGATCATTATGTCCAATATTGCGCAGACAACAACGAACGAGAACTTTATTGCGCGCTCACGATCCTTGCGGCTCACAAAATGGTGGCTGAATAAGAAACACATAATTCACACTTAACAGCCACGGCTTGTTGAAGTGCGGCTATGGTGGGTGATAGTTTGTATTTTGCTCCTTGAAATGTTAGAGCCCCGCACTAGTCCCTTTTCCATGGAGAGGCCATATGGGGAACTTGGCGGAACTGTCTGACCTTGATCAAAAGATCGCTGCCGAGTGTGGTGCTAAGGAGGTGACTGTTCCTGATCTTAATTTGATCTATTTATTGTTGAGTTCCAATTTACCTTATTTTTCCCCGATTTCAAGATTAGCCATTTGGTTGCACACCTTACATCGATGCACATGTCCCCTGTTTTCCCTTGTCTCTTTGTTCTCAAAAACAGCTACTTGGATAGCCATTTTCAAAAGCTTGCATTTTAAATACTGCAGTCGTTGTGTCGTGTAAACAGCGATAGCTGCAGATGTCAGTTGAAATGGCCCCAGGAGGATTAATTTTTTTTCACCTTCCCCACAATCCACACAATGGTTAATTGCACAATTAGCGGCGAGCTAATTAACGATGGCACACGCTGCAAGGCAGGAATCTCTGCGTGGCAATAAAGTTACGGCCTGTAACTCGATGTTGTGGTTTCAGTTTGGGGAATTTCATAAGCACGGCAGAGAAGATCCGCCTCCCGGATGATTGCACCATCGGCTACATTATTGAGGCTCTGCTGGAGGTCGCCTTAATACACACACACCTCTTCCACTCCCACCTGGAAAATCTCCAAAAGCTGCCCACTGACAGTGTGTTGGAGCAGGTTAGTGCGTTTGTGTTCTTGGCCCGTTTGCATAAGAAGGGAGGATTACCGTATTTTCCGCACTATAAGGCGCTTCGGATTATAAGGCGCAACTTCGATGAATGGCCTATTTTAAAACTGTTTTCACATTTAGGGCACACTGCATTATAATGCAGTTTTAATCCGAAGCAGCTTTATAATCCGAAGCATCTTAAAGTGCGGAAAATACGGTGTATATTATAGCTTTGTCTTACAGCTAGCTAGAACAGTGGTTCTTAACCTGGGTTCGATCGGTGAATCGGTCTCAGGGGTTCGACGGAGCCTCTGCCATGGAGGCTAAGATACACCCGATTCAACATGTCAATTAGTTATGACACGCCCGGTTGGCCATCACTGGCTGCACATCACATGACATTACTTGACAAATCAGTGCCGTAAGGGTTCGTGAATGTACTTATGAACTGGTTGGGTTCGGTACCTCTCACAAGGTTAAGAACCACTGACCTAGAACCTGGATTTTTCATCTTTATGTGAAAGCTTCTATCCGAACAATGACCTTGAGTTTGAGACAGCCAACTCCACAGATGCTTTTTTAAAAAATTTTTTAAAGGTGACGCTGAGCTATGGCGGCTATGAGAATCGACGGAATGTGGTCAGCATTGTCAGAGGCTTTTCACTGGTTGAAGATCCGACAAGGTAGAGGCATGAATAATCCAACACCTGTTCCTCAGCTCATATATTCATGAGATGATGCATGAACACGTAACGATTCCAATTCCACAGGTTTAAGACGGTACACTGCCTACTCTATCCGGATACTGACTGGTGTCCAAAGCCTAAACCTCATCATGGAAAGTGACTTCCGCTCGACCTTTTTCCGGCAGCTCTAAATTAAAGTGCTGCCCCGTTATGCTGAGCTCAAGCGACCTCGAGTTGTGACTTCGTGGTCTGATGCTTTAAAATTCAAGCCATGCTCGACCTACCTCATGAGATTTTAAAATGATTCATTCGCCAAAAGTCATCCTGAATACAGTGCCAAGCCTTTCAGAGCCAGAATAACGGAAATGAATCAGAAGTGGTTCATGGTGTCTGGAGTATATGAAGATCCTTCTGGAATCCAACGGTAAATTGTGCACATTTTCTGCTGTGATGCTCAAGTGAGCTTACTGAAAACCGAAGAAACAATGACTCCAATACACATAACTGAAGTCTTGGAGAAAGGACATATTTTGTACCTCTGTGAGGAGAGCTACCGCTAAATAGGATCCGAATGCTCTTCGCACTTTCGGTTGCAGTTACTACAACCCCCATTTCCAATGAAGTTGGGACGTTGAATAAAAGGTCAATGAAAAACCAAATACAATGTGAGCAATATTCACTCATTTTGAATTTGATGCCTTCAGCATATCCCCCAAAAAGCTGGGGCAAAAACAGTCAAGCAATGCCCAAAAATCACCTGTTTGGACATGAACAGGTTCACTGGAAAACAGATGAGTCATAATTGCTCAAATAATTTTCAGCAGTTATGCAGCACAAACACAAACCACATTCAAATGAGCCTCATTATATTTGCAAACACGCCAGCCGCAATAACGCAATGAAGCAACCAAATAACACAAGCTATTCAAAGGACATTTCAAGCGCAGATGGAAAAAGACCATGATTGACGTGGACATTAATGTGAAAATGTACGACTTTTCCTCAATGCCATGTTTTGACTTAAAAAAACAAAAAAACAATTCTTCTACAGCCCTATTTCCACCAAGCAGGATACTTTTATTTCGTTCCTCCCGGTACACATTTTGCCTTTATACTATTTAACTACAGTATTTGAAAATAGTCATATTTACAGTATTTGAATAAATTGCTAAAAAGACGATAACTCAAGAATGAAACGATGAGGTACTTTGCATGTGTACAATGAATTAATTTAGTTTTGTTTTTTTTTTTACGATCAAGTGACAGCAGAAAGTGCAAGTTTTTGTATTTTGGTGTTTTTTTTGTTTGTTTTATGTGACACATCTTCATAAATGTCCAGTTGTAACTTTGGCATTTGTGTTACAGAGCCACATTTATTGTTTTTGCACTATTTTGACGGTGCACGTTTTCGGATGATCTTTTCCAAAGTGATTCCCCAACTACGTACGTTAACGGGATCCAAATTTGTGTAAATGTACATAGTCCTTTTAAAATGTAAATGATAAATAACCTGGATGTTTTTTTTTTGTTTTTTTTAACCGTTTGGATGTTAGATTCGACTGAACAATGTCAACAATATTTTCATAAAGTTGGATCAATTTTGGCAGTTTGACTTATGCCTCTTTATTGTGAAAAACGTGCTAAATTTGATAATTTACCGTTGGTGGTAAAACTGCATAATGTTGTCTAGGCCCGAGGGGTATCGTGAGTGAGTGTCGTTTCCAGAGGCGTGTATCTATAATGGAGTGATGTGTTAAGTTCGTTAAATATTGATGGAAGGACGCAACAGCTCACAGTAGTGATGGGAATTCCGGCTCTTTTTAGAGAGCCGGTTCTTTTGGCTCGGCTCACTAAAAAGAGCTGGCTTTTTGGCTCCCAATGGCTCCTCAGTTTTCTTGTTGCTTAAATTAATTTACTACCAAAAATAATGTAAAATTAGGTGTAAAATGAATTACTACTGTAAAAAAATACAGTATATCAAATATTTATTATTTATATGGCTTTATTTATATTCTTCTGAACATACTCAACATGGAGTACAACATGGCGTGCTACAAAAAATAAATTACAAAGTACAAAAACAAAGACCCATCTCAAAACAAGGTCAACAAAAAGTTCCAATCTGATTGTGTATATTTATAAGCTTTTAACTATTTTCAGTAGAACAACATAAGTAAGGGCGGCCCGGTAGTCCAGAGGTTAGCACGTCGACTTCACAGTGCAGAGGTCGTGGGTTCAATTCCAGCTCCGGCCTCCCTGTGTGGAGTCTGCATGTTCTCCCCGGGCCTGCGTGGGTTTTCTCCGGGTACTCCGGTTTCCTCCCACATTCCAAAAACATGCGTGGCAGGCTGATTGAACACTAAAAATTGTCCCTAGGTGTGAGTGTGGGGGCGTGCATGGTTGTTCGTCTCTGTGTGCCCTGCGATTGGCCGGCAACCATTTCGGGGTGTCCCCCGCCTACTGCCTGAAGACAGCTGGGATAGGCTCCAGCACCCCCCGCGACCCTAGTGAGGATCAAGTGGTTCGGAAGATGAATGAATGAATGAACATAAGTAAGCTTTGATTACCACACAACAAATTATAAATTACAATTTGATATTGGAAATGTTAACCTTGCACAGTCTACACGCTGCCTTTGAACTATCAATTAAGTTGAAAGGAGTCCAAATTTCACTTCCGTTTCCTATCCATTTTCACACCCTTCCACTTTCCACCGTGTTGTTTTTTTCTCTGTAGCGCTTTCGAGCTCTCTCTCCTCTCCCTGTCTCTCCTGTTCGTGTGCCGCTCACAGTGTGCTGCTGGCTGCTCCTATTAGGAGCGGCTCCCTATGAGGAGCCGGCTCTATGGGCCGGTTCGTTCGCGAACGACACGCCACTAGTTAACAGCTTCCCGCCGTATAGCTCAGTCAGAGCTCGGGCGGGAAGTGGCGGGGTAAGTCGCATGTCGTTGATGGTCCAGATTAATTTATAATTATATGACAATATCTCACTTTGTTTTCTTTTTCTACTGTGCGGTGTGTTTAATTTAGTTCTCGGATTTGTTCTGAGTCCACATTGCTTTTTGTATTCTGATTTAATTTTCGTTTTGCTGAGTGAACGTTTTTACCGTTTCAGTTGATTTGAAATTGTTTTTCTGTTCTGTCATACCAACGACCGAATGCGACTTGACCATAACTTCAGCACACTGTGTTGGTTTTTGGTTTGGTTTGGTTTATTTATTGAACATAACATAAAACATATACAGTAATAATAAGGTAAGTAAAATGGTAAAAAGGAAAGAGAAATCAGTCATCATTCAACACAGTTATTATGTTCAAGGGAGTAGGAAGAAGTAAAGAACTTATCTAGTCCTACCCCGTGTTATGTGTTTATATCTAATAAATAGTTTTTATATCAATCAGAAAAGAAAGTGAATAAGAAGAAAGAAGTCTCCATTAAGGCTCATGCTTTACCCTTAACCATGATATTTTTACAACTTTTGGTGTGTATCGGGATTTTATACATACACACCCTGGCACTCTTGTGTCAATTTTCTCTTGTATTCATAATGGATATTTCCATACCTTTCTCTATTTATCAACTTAGTTCTGATTTATCATTATATTTAATGTTTAGAACTTATCATTTCAACTCTGATTGATGTAGGTTGTTTGTACTATTTTTTTGAATTTGTTTTTGAACTCCGCAAGCGATTTACTCATTTTCAGGTCCGTTTCGAAATTATTCCACAGATGAACACCTTTGATAGATACACTTCTTTGCTTGATGTTTGTTCTTGTTTTTAGTTTTTTGAATGAGTTGGTACCTCTTAAATCATAGCTGCTTTCTCGAATTTCGAAGAACTTTAGAATGTTTTGGCAGAGCAAGTTATTGTGTGCTTTGTACATTAATTGGGCAATTTTGAAGTCAACCAGGTCGTAAAATTTCATCATTTTTAATTTGATAAATAATGGATTTGTGGGTTCCGTATATTTTGATCTATTAAAAATTCGAATTGCTTTTTTTTTGTAGTTTTAGAATCGGGAGTGTGTTTGTTTTGCAGGCATTTCCCCATATTTCCACACAGTAGGTCATATATGGTAATAATAACGATAATAATAATATCAATAATAATAATAATGTTGCAGGTGATGTTTGTTTCTTTTCAGTTTTACTGTATATAGTTGTTTGTGTCGTTTTTCATTTGGCTGTTTGTGTGACTGGCGTGTGTCGCAGTTTGTCACAGCCGCCATTATTGTTCATTACACAGCTGTTTCTGCTGCATGTGATGCGTTTAGTGACACCCTATAAATAACAGTGAATGTGCGTTTTTTTCCCTTTTCTGTAAATAGTTAATATACGATCACCCATGTTGTGTACAGACGCTCCCAGACTTACGAACATCCGAGTTACGAACAACGGTACATACGAACATTTTTACGGGTATGTCGACAAAGAAAAGAAAAAGTTAGATTTTGTATTGCACGCCTTTTTCCGAGTACAGGTACTGTAGTACTTCTTTCCGCCGCTAATACCGGCGTGAGACGCTGTGAGAGCTCGCCCTGCATCCACCCCGAATCCGGCTTCCTCTGCCCAGTTGTTAAATATCTCGTGCATCCATTATTCAATATGGTTGGTAAAAAGCGAAAGGCTTCTAATGAGAGTGGAAGTGTAAAGAAGAGGCAAGCCATTTCATTTCAAATGAAAGTGGCAATAATAAAGAAGCTTGATGCGGGTGAGAAAATGGTGAGCGTTGCACTTGCATACAACATGAATCGTTCGACCATCGGTATCATTTATAAACAGAAAGATCGGGAGCTTCAAGCTGAAGCCGCTGCTAGTTTACCGGGCAGCTAACCCTCGAGCCCTGAAGAACGTGATGAAAAGCTCTCTCCCCGGTATATGGATGTCAAACATATAAACCTTAAACATACATTCCAGACAAAATATAGCACTGAAGCAACTTACGAACGAATTCACCTTACGAACGATCGTCCGGAACGTATTTTTTTGTACATTTTGTCTTGTTATGGACAAAATAGGCTCAAGCTCAAGACAGTCACAGTTGTGTCCCACGTTACATATCTTGTATCAAACCTCATGTTTCAGTGAGGGTAATAAACTCGATGAGATGTATCAAGATCTGCACGTGGTAAATAACCAAAATAACTTGGTGGGTTGTCGATGACTGTGCGAGATTAAGCTGCAGGTTAAAGCTCACTTTGACCATTACGTACCTTTAAACTTTAAATTTGGTAGCCATACGGAACCGTGTGACGCCTCTTCCTGACAACTGCGTTACAGGCCAGCCTCTTTCGTGTTTGCGCTACTTTGGTGAGCACTACAACTCTTACATTTTCAGACATCCAAAAAAAAACCCACATTCTCTGTTGAAATGGGTATTTTTAAGGGAGCGATTTTGCGGTTTTCGTCGCGTATCATCACGCGGTAGTCCGACTTGTCGCTTCTTTCCGGTCCAAAAGAGTGACATGTTCTGTTTTCATTTGCAGTTGATTTTATTTGGACCTGTTTCGGCATGGAGATTTCATTTGAAGGCAAACACGCTCTGGTCACCGGAGCAGGAAAAGGTAAACGCAAGACGCAAAAAAAGACTCTCCTAGCGGCTATCGTGGTGTTTAGCGTCCTCAGCTCAGTTTTTGCAGATTAGGTTATATAAATCGCCAAATTTGTCTTTCTTACGAGAAAATGTAAAGCCTTCCTGAAGGAAAGACTTTGTTGACAGAGTGCAGGTGTGTATTTTGTTTGCACTTTTTTCCCCCCAAAATGATACGAATTCATGTCAAATGAATTTATTATACAGTATGTGCCTGCGACCCAAGTGAAGATAAAACGGTTCGGATAGTGGATGGATGTTTCTTTAAAATGACATTCATCCCTGAATTCACCTTTTTGTCATACCGCGATGAGGGTCGTTTGTGTTTGTCGTCTAACTTCCTGTTTTATTTTGAAAGAACAACTCTCTTCCCGTTTCAGGTCACTTACCCTTCCTCTTGTGCCAGCCTGATTGTCAACCCCACCGTGATTGTTTCCACCTGTTGCCCCCTTTCCTTGTGTTTGTCAACATGGGTCAACATGGGTCATACTCATAAGTGACCCGGCTGAGTTTTTATTTTCAATATCTTTGTAGTCAATTAATTTTATCAATCAGTCTTCAAGGTATTCCTCAATTAACTTGTTTTTGACCATCAGACTCAATTATTTAATGTTTTCCTTTCTTACTTTTTGAATAAAAAACATTTTTATATCACTACCCTGCTAATGCACAACAATGGTCTAAAATGACCCATATTCATTTTCATGTTATTTCATGCCTTTTAGTTTTTTTATTGTAACTTTGAAAAAACCCATAATAATTGTATAATTTACTCTTCCAAATTTTCTGTAAATATTTCGTTTTTGATTGCCACTGATCATTATTTGCACTTTTCCTTTCTTATGGTATGAACAAGCACAGCTTTTGTATTTCTACCTCAAGGTTACACACATGGGTCAGAAAGACCCACATTGATTTACTAGCTGTTGCATTTGGAGAGAAAAGACATTTCACAGCTCTGCACAAGTCCCTTTGTCCATCTCTAATACACGTAAGTATTGTTTTTCAATTGCTCTAACGGTGCCTGAAAAAAATATTTGGTGACAGTTGTGAATTGCACATAAGATTTGATTCGGTTGAGTCTACTTTGAGCAAGAGTACATTACTTGTTAGAAATTTACAGGTACCGGTAATTATAATTAGCTAGCTCACTCACTGTTGTGGTGTTTACTAGTCGTGGTGGGGAATGCTGCCAGATTTGTTTTAATTGGGGGGTTAGCTAAGTCACCAAAGTAAATCTGGATGTATGTGTATGCATATTGATGTGGATCAGAAAACATTGTAATGCTTTTGATTTTCTTTATCCAGAGTATTGCCATTCGCAGATTAACTGTTGATGAGATTGTAGCAATGCTGCAGCAAGAACCAGATGAGAAGGCTTTTTTTTTTTTTCTGATTCAGAGTCTGAAATTTCTGATGATGATGACCCAGAATATTTGCCCACACGGTCAAGCTGGAATTGGGACTGTGTCTGGAAATCCAACTTTCCTGCATGAAGAAGACACCTCTCATGATACAGAAGACTCCTCTGATCAATCTTCCGAAGAGGAAACACAGACTCATTCCAATAGACTGAGTAAAAATGGATCTTACTGGAATGCACCAACTTGAAGGGATGAAGAACCGATACAACAAAAGGGAAAGAGTGGAGAAACATTGACAAAGAAGAATTCATGGCCTTTATCGGTTTGACCCTCATTGCTGGGGACTGCGTCACCAAAGATGAGTAGTTTGTGCAATTCCGAGGCAGGTGGATGTTCCACCAGTACATGCCAAGCAAGCCTGCAAAATATGGGATACAAATCTTCTGGATGTGTGACGCAAGTATACCTTATTATGGAATAGAAGGAACCGTCTTTACAGCGAGACAGCCAAGACTGGAGGTTCAAAGAAATTTAGGAGAGAATGTCACCCAACAATTGTGCAGTGGAATCAGACAGATCGGCGAATATACAGGAAGGTAGCGGAAGTAAGTTTTAGCACAATGCCTACATCAAATGTATTTTATTTTTTGATTTCTTTATAGGCAGAATCGAAAAAATGCAATGTTGACAGTTGTTAAACTATGGATACAGCTCAGCTCAATTGTTGTGTTCTCTGTTATCAAAGCTATGTGACAAAATGACAAATAAACACGTTGCAAATATGAAACGCAAATGTTTGGCTTCCTTCAACTGCTAAAATAATGACTTGAAGAAAATTTTATTATAGTTTTAAGTCATTTAGTCACACTTGGATGAATGGGTGAATTTTGACCCAATGTGTGTAAACTTAATGTAACAATAAAAAAAACTTTTTGTTCATAAAGTATGAAAGGAAGAATGGAAATAATGATCAGTGGTAATCAAAAACAAGGTATCTAAAGACCCCTTGGAATATCTGATGATATATTATAATGATATGATATTATAATATTAATTCACACTCCCTTAGGTTTTTTTGTATGTACTGCCTCTCAGGGATTGGCAGGGCCACGGCTTTGTCTCTGGCGCGTTACGGTGCAATTGTCACCGCGGTCACCCGCACGCAGTCCGACCTGGACAGTCTGGTGCACGAGGTACAGGATTATTAGTATGCAAAGTATTCCAGTTTACTTTTTTTTTCCTCCCGCATCCATGTGTCTCTTTTCTGGTGTGTTGCCTTAGTGTCCTTCCATCATCCCCGTGTGTGTTGACTTGGCAGACTGGGGGGCCACAGATGCCGCCCTCAAAAACATCGGTCCCATTGATCTACTCATCAATAATGCCGCTTGTGTCACACTCCAGCCATTTCTTGAGGTCACACCTGACCAATTTGACCAGTAAGTCAATTCGAACAAAATAACTCCCAACTGAAATTGGAAAATGAAAATGTGGCCAAGTAAGTAATTGAAGTGTCTTCTTTCTAGGTCCTTCACTGTGAATGTGAAAGCGGTGCTGCATGTGTCCCAGGTATAAATAAAGAATTTACTGTTTTCGAGCAGCATGTTGAAGAGCTTCTCTTACTCCAAACCGTTTCCACCGAATTTAAGAAGGCTACTGTATTTCCGTGGCAGGTCGTGGCACGTGGGATGGTAGCCAGAAGATCAGGAGGCTCCATCGTCAATGTGTCGAGCCGGGCGTCACAGTGTGCCCACAAAAACTATACTGTCTACTGTGAGTAAACCGAAGGTCCATATTTGTAGAACTGACTTTTTAATTGTTGCTAAGAAAGGTAACAGAGGTGATGAGGAAGTGATGAGCAAGTTTGGCCTTAGAGATAGGAACTTGGAAGTGGCAGTGGTAGACTTTGCCAAAAGAATGGAAATGGCCGTGGTAAACACCTATTTCCAAAAGAGAGAAGAACACCCGATAACTTACAAGAGTGGAGGCAGGTCCACACGGATAGATGATATCCTATGCAGAAGAGGTAAACGACTGTAAGGTGGTGCGAGGAGAGAGTGTAGCCAAACAGCATAGGATAGTAGTGTGCAAGCTGACAATGGAGGTGAGGAAAAGGACGAGGGTGAAGACAGAGTCAGAGTAGAGGATGCAGAGAACAGGGAAAGATGGAAATTAATGACTCGCTGTGGCAACCCCTGAAAAGGGACAAGCCGAAAGGAGAAGGAGAAGAAGAGGAAGAAGAAGAAGCTAAGAAAGAGCACAATGTCTCTTGATTCATCTTGTATTTGATCCACCTTCCAGGTGCCACAAAAGGAGCACTGGACATGTTGACCAAAGCCATGGCTCTGGAGCTGGGATCCCATCAGGTACTCGGCGTTATCGGATGCATCGGAGCATTTACCATATTTCCCACAATATAAATGTTGACTTTCTTCCGCAACCACTATTTCTTTGTTATTAGGTGGATGTAGCTCCAAAGTAACAAAACCAGGGCACGGTTTCCAAATGACGGGTGTTTAATTGTGTCTTTAGGGTTGCCTTTGTACACCAACACCGTGAAAGCTGTTGGTAAAATAAAATACATTCAGCAATTTACAATAGAGATATAATATACGAGGCTAATACAAAAATGTGGGCTAAAGCTAACCTCATTGCCGCCTGCCACTTCGGAGGTCTTGGGCAACAAAAAAAAATACACTTTCGGTTCTACATGACAAAATATAACAATTACAATCAGGTCTTGCATTTTGTTTCATATACACAGCCAAATAAATCGCAAAATACCTTCAACAGCGAGCGAACGGTCCTTTCAAGTGTCTGTACGTGTCTGGGCAAAACCACCTTACCACAGCGCAAGTCTCGCGATAATAGCGATAAAATCAAAATAACGAAACTTAATTTTACAAAATAAATATTTCACACCGTGAATAAATCATGTACATAAAACAAATAAAAGATGTCCTCTTTGCCTTGAAGTTGAAACAAAATATTATTAATTTCCAATTAAACTATTGTGATGACACAGTGGAATAATAATAATAAAATAATAATAATAATAATAATACAGTATTAACCGTTTCTTGTACAACAAATGATAACCTGTCCACTGTAGTAACCGCTGTGCCTGAAAGGGATAATATTAAAATCGGCTTGTAGTTTACGTTTAAAAATATATGTTTAGTTTCGTTTTGAGAAAAAAAAGGACAATAAACATCCATTTAAAAACACAAACAATATTTCACTCTTACAGAGCCCCTGAATGAACATTGGTGGACGAGGGGTCATTGTGCCTGACTCGCATCGTAGTACGGTTTTATTATATACACTTTATCACTGTTATTATGGAGTCTTACCGAATGTCCCGTGTGGCCTTTGTTGTCAGATTCGCGTGAACAGCGTGAACCCCACCGTGGTGATGACGGAAAGGGGCCGTCGAGATTGGAGCGACTCGGAGAAAGCGAATACCATGATGTCCCGCATCCCGCTGGGCCGCTTTGCAGGTTGGAGTCGGCAGTCTTGACCGCTCCTTATGCCTTGATCGCAGTTAGCCTATGCTCGTTCAACGTTAAATTAATGTTCTATAATATCCTACATCTGAAAGCATGTTTTTTTTCCCCCATCACATGATCTTGGTTGTTAATTTTTACAACCAGTTTTTGTACATGCCTGTACTGTAAATCCAGCGGGCACTCATTCAAGGTTGGTTCCCGGTGCGACATCAGCCAATGATACCACCGATTGGATTTATCCCATGAGCTGATTGGCTGCGCATCTTCACAGCCCCGCCCAGCACCTTCAGTCTCATCACGCTGGTGACTCTGGCATACTGTCTCTTCTGTTGCTTCTACGTGCGCGGCGGAGAGAGAGAGAGAGGGAGAGGGGACGGGTGTTGGCCTGTCCGAAAGCAGCAGCACCGTCTCTCTTCGCCTCCTTGTTATGTTCAGTAAAACACGCGGAGACCGACCGACTCTGTGCTCACTGCCGTTTATTGTCAGTAGCCACCTTTTATATCAACACTTTTCGGCAACCGTCCACTTTACGGCCATGACGTCACGCCGTCGTAACATGACCCTGTGGCTGTGGTTACATGCCACATTCACCCCCCCCCCCCCTTTTTTTTTTAAAGTGCAAAAAACATTCAAACATATTATTAGGGCACAACTTCAAGGCCAGAACGTGGCCACCCTATCTTGGTCAACAGGGTAGACTACCTGTTCACCCGCATCAGCCAGGCGGAACGTAGCTCAGCCCAATTGTGCTATTTTCCGTTGGGGTGAGGACCAGAAGGATAGTAGCTTGTGAGACCGATGGGGCCGGCGGATACGGACCCAGTCCGACACCTTGAGTGTCGTCCTCTCACCGGACGTGCCCTGTCGTAGCGGTGCTTCATCCGGCGTTGCGTCTCTGCCACCATGTCGCCGACAGAGGGTCCTGCTGCTGGAGGGCCTGGAGGATCTCTCCTGGGAGGCCATAGTCGATCCATGGGAAGTTGGAGTTCCCGTCCTAGCATCAGAAGGGCTGGGGAGCTACCTGTCGCGGCATGTGGCGTAGCTCTGTAGTGCAGTAGTGTGTTCTGCAGGGCCGTGCTGAATGGGAGACCTTCGGTCAGATGCGCTCTCAGGCCATTCTTGAGGGTCTGGTTGAACCTTTCCACTGACCCGGTGGAGGCCAGAGACGACTCTGGCACCTTTGCAGGCCAGCCCTCCTGGATAAACGTGCGGAGCTGTACGAGCACAGGGTCCTGTGCAGAGGCCGCCTGGAGCTCCTGCAGGGAGACGGTTGTTCGGAAGGGCTCGTGCCGCATGAGGATTAGCTCTGACTCTGAGCCGTCCGGGGCGGTGTCTGGCGCTGAGGTGGGCGTGGCCCTGGAGAAGAGATCAGCCACAATGTTATCTCTGCCGGGTGTGAACACTGTCGTGGAGTTGTAGGCCTGTAGTCTCTCTGACCACCAATACAGGCGCAGCGGTTTGTGTCCCGACCAGCGGTAAGACCCACAACCCCTTACACAAAAATTCCGAGGGCGGGGCAACTCCTACTTTGCAGATTTTCGTTTTTTTTGCGGGGGGTTCTGGTCCCCATTAACTGAGATAAGTGAGGGATCACCGTTGAACAAAAAGGGTAGGAGTGCCGTGTCTCACCAACAGAGGGGGACAAACACCACAACCCTGCATCCACCTAATGATGGAGGCCAGCAAATTTACGGTTTGACTTCCACACCCTATTCCATATCGGTACTTTCAGACGCACAATTTTTTCATGCAGTTAAAACAACTTGAAAACCCACATTTTTTATGTGTGTGTGTGTGTGTCTGTTTGTGTCCAGAGGTGGATGAGGTGGTGAACAGTATTTTGTTCCTGCTGAGTGATAAGAGCACAATGGCAAATGGAGTGTTCCTCCCAGTGGACGGAGGGTTCCTGGCCTGTTAAACCAGCACAACATCACCATCAACTCTTCAGCAGTCGTCTGTTTGGTGTCTCGTCAACATTATATTTAGACTCTCTAAAGGTAGCATTTGGAAGGGTAAACTAGATTGACAAGGTTATTAGAAATGACTTTTAATAGGGGAAACATCTACATGCCAAATTGTTTCTTTTCACTTAAAAATAATAACGCATTTTTAGTGACTGTAAGTAGAGTATAGATATGATACTGGAGAATCTGTAACAGTTGCCAAACATCGCAACATTTATCATGGCCTATGACAAAACAATATAAATAAATACATTTTATGGTTCATTATGTGTTTTTATTGGAAGTCAAACTTTTTGTGACCGTCTTGTTTGGTGATGTGCTTCGATTTTTTTTTTCTTACGCAAATAAAGCAATAAATGGCCGAACCTAAGACAAAACGGTGTGGACTTAGCAACGGTGATTTGCACATACTAATGTCTTTTCTTAAGATTATGATCGTGATAATTTACCATTGGTGGTAAAACTGCATCATTTTGCCGAGGGGGTAACGTGAGTGTCGTTTCCAGAGGCGTGTATCGAACCTCATGTTTCGGTGAGGGTAATTAACTCGATGAGATAGCTCTGTTGAAATTTATAAAGATCCGTGTTAAGGATTTATGTGTAGCGCTCTTGCTCACTACTTTTGTTGTGAAGGGACATGCCGGATGTATATGTTGAGCGCAACTTCCGTTTTCCAGTGTTAACTGACGCTATGCTCATGGCCTCGGCTCATGTTACGCCGTGCTGCCGAGTTGTTTTGGCAATTCAATAAATATGCCCGAACTGATCATATAAACGTGTGTTATTATTGCACGAGTCTACCGGCCATTCTGTCGTGATTCGCACCTCCTTAATAATCTGCACGTGGTAAATAACCAAAATAACTTGGTGGGTTGTCGATGACTGTGCGAGACTAAGCTGCAGGTTAAAGCTCACTTTGACCATGACGTACCTTTAAACTTTAAATTTTGTAACCAAACGGAACCGTGTGACGCCTCTTCCTGACAACTGCGTTACAGGCCAGCCTCTTTCGTGTTTGCGCTACTTTGGTGAGCACTATAACTCTTACATTTTCAGACATCCAAAACAACACACATTCTCTGTTGAAATGGGTATTTAAGGGAGCGATTTTGCTGTTTTCGTCGCGTATCATCACGAGATAGTCCGACTCGTCGCTTCTTTCCGGTCCAAAAGAGTGACATGTTCTGTTTTCATTTGCAGTTGATTTTATTTGGACCTGTTTCGGCATGGAGATTTCATTTGAAGGCAAACACGCTCTGGTCACCGGAGCAGGAAAAGGTAAACGCAAGACGCAAAAAAGACTCTTAATAAATAAAATATATTTAAATGTAATCCGTGCTACTCTTCTTGTATATATGATATTTTCTCCACGTACAGCACTTATTATATACAGCTGTGGTTGTTTTAAAGCGCTCTATAAATAAAGTTGAGAAGAGTTGCGCGTCCACTCCAGCCTCTCGCCATAGATCTGATCAGTTCTTGCGCTGTTTCCACAGCCTTGCCGTTTCGAGTTGTCAGTGGCTGATCCTCAAATAAATATTTTTACTTTGAACCCTGCAACTATGTCCTGTCTGTGTCCAAGCCTGGTTCTGACAGTTATTGTTTAAACCGGAACAGCAGTTTGCGTTACATTTTACGTTGGGTTATTATAATACATCATTGTCATCCTATCAGGAGGCACCATACACGACTTCCGTCTAAGTTCAGAGGTCATGAGTTCTGTAAATTTACATTACAATACTAGGGTTATATTAACACATTTTAATATTAAAAAAATACTAACAATGAGTCCATATTTTGAATATATGATTAAGTGGTCATATTTACATTATCATCTCTTTTCGATTATTTTTGGCACTGTGTGGCCCTAAACGTTGAACAATTAGTTTTTGTTGTGTTAATTCACACTCACTTTTTTTTTTGTATGTACTGCCTCTCAGGGATTGGCAGGGCCACGGCTTTGTCTCTGGCGCGTTACGGTGCAATTGTCACAGCGGTCACCCGCACGCAGTCTGACCTGGACAGTCTGGTGCACGAGGTACAGGATTATTAGTATGCAAAGTATTCCAGTTTACTTTTTTTTTCCTCCCGCATCCATGTGTCTCTTTTCTGGTGTGTTGCCTTAGTGTCCTTCCATCATCCCCGTGTGTGTTGACTTGGCAGACTGGGGGGCCACAGATGCCGCCCTCAAAAACATCGGTCCCATTGATCTACTCATCAATAATGCTGCATGTGCCACACTCGGGCCATTTCTTGAGGTCACACCTGACCAATTTGACCAGTAAGTCAATTCGTGAACAAGGTTATTATGGTTGCCGAGAACTAACAAAATAACTTTAACTGAAATTGGAAAGTGAAAATGTGGCCAAGTAAGTAAATGAAGTGTCTTCTTTCTAGGTCCTTCACTGTGAATGTGAAAGCGGTGCTGCATGTGTCCCAGGTCTAAATAAAGAATTTACTGTTTTCCAGCAGCTTCCCTTACTCCAAACCGTTTCCACCGAATATAAGAAGGCTACTGTATTTGCGTGGCAGGTCGTGGCACGTGGGATGGTAGCCAGAAGATCAGGAGGCTCCATCGTCAATGTGTCTAGCCAGGCGTCACAGTGTGCCCTCAAAAACCATACTGTCTACTGTGAGTAAACCGAAGGTCCATATTTCTAGAACT
The DNA here is from genome assembly GCA_026261675.1 of Hippocampus mohnikei. Lineage (NCBI taxonomy): Eukaryota > Metazoa > Chordata > Actinopteri > Syngnathiformes > Syngnathidae > Hippocampus > Hippocampus mohnikei. The sequence goes on along the minus strand of JAKGUB010000008.1, from coordinate 548,226 downwards.
GACTTTTTAATTGTTGCTAAGAAAGAGCACAATGTCTCTTGATTCATCTTGTATTTCATCCACCTTCCAGGTGCCACGAAAGGAGCACTGGACATGTTGACCAAGGTCATGGCTCTGGAGCTGGGACCCCATCAGGTACTCGGCGTTATCGGATGCATAGTAGCAATTACCGTATTTTACACGATATAAATGTTGACTTTCTTCCGCAACCACTATTTCTTTGTTACCGAATCTCCCGTGTGGCCTTTGTTGTCAGATTCGTGTGAACAGCGTGAACCCCACCGTGGTGATGACGGAAATGGGCCGTCGAGGTTGGAGCGACTCGGAGAAAGCGAAGACCATGACATCCCGCATCCCGCTGGGTCGCTTTGCAGGTTGGAGTCGGCAGTCTTGACCGCTCCTTTTGCCTTGATCGCAGTTAGCCTATGCTCGTTCAACGTTAAATTAATGTTCTATAATATCGTACATCTGAAAGCATGTTTTTTTCCCCCATCACATGATCTCGGTTGTTAATTTTTACAACCGTCGCCGATCTCATTTGAAAGCAATTGTCAAGTAAGTAGTACAGCTTGTAGGTCACATCAAAGATGAACAACGTTTGAAATGATTTAACTTGATCTCTTTGGATGATAAAAAAGCTCACATTTGAACAGGGGGCGTGTAAACTTTTTATCATTATCAACCACATAGTTTGCTATACCGGCCAAAAAACAAACAAAAAAACAATTCCTGTTCAACAAAAAGGGTAGGAGTGCCATGTCTCACCAACAGGGGGAGACAAACACACCACAGCCCTGCATCCACCTTATGATGGAGGCCAGCAAATATAGTTTGCTTCCACACCCCATTCCATATCGGTACTTTTTGACGCACACTTTTTTTGAATGCAGTTAAAAAACTTGAAAACCCACATTTGTGTGTGTGCGTGTCTGTCTGTTTGTGTCCAGAGGTGGATGAGGTGGTGAACAGTATTTTGTTCCTGCTGAGTGATAAGAGCACAATGACAAATGGAGTGTCCCTCCCAGTGGACGGAGGGTTCCTGGCCTGTTAAACCAGCACAACATCACCATCAACTCTTCAGCAGTCGTCTGTTTGGTATCTCGTCAACATTATATTTGGTCTTTCACGTCAATTGTAGTTCTGGTTAATGTACCCTTATTTGTATCAATGTCTTTGTCTATGTAAGCTGTGATGAGTGCGTGAAAGACTTTGATTGAAGCTTCTGTGAGACATGTTTTACTTTCAAAGCGTTATTTCCGTCTTTTTTTTTTTAATCAATCAACGTAATTGATTCTTTTACACTGTGTGTTGGTTGTGTTGCCACAAGTGACTATAAAACTGAAAACTTTTTCAATTGAAAAAGCATACTGTACTGTCATGTTTCGGTTTGTGACCAACAGGTGGCACTGTGGGGCTTTACCCTGCAGCGGCACACCTGTTGGTCCTTTGGCAATTAGTATAAGAGGACTCCCTCCCGACCACTCAGTGTCGGGTCATTGTTTGCTCTTGGCAAGTGTCATGTTTGTTTGTTGCCGTTTGTCTGCTGCTGTCAGCTTTGTTTCTGTTATTGAGTTTTTATCTTCAGTCATGTGTTTTGTTTGATACTTTGGACTTTGTTTTTTGATTTAGTTTTCTGTGTTTTATTACCGTAAATACAATTCGTCAAGTACACCCTGCTCCTTCCTCCTGCCTGCTCTTTGGGGTCCACCACCACCTCGCGACGTGACACATACAGGTAATCCCTTCCCAAGTCTTGCCTCGTCTAAATTGACTCATTTTCCTTCGTTACCGTATCTTGTAGTCAAGCGCTGTGGCTGTGCAACCGTCCGTCTGTATTTCTGGCAACCACCGATTCACATTGGCTCTGCGTGCTTTTCAAAATAAAAGTTATTTTACATGCTACGCTTTAAATCTTTTCGCACTTATTGTGGAAATACAAATGTGATTAAAAAAACAATCTAGTCACGATATTATGAATATAAGGCTGCGTTTAAAAAAAACATGATCCAAGTAAATGTGCTTGCAATTTGCTGTCGTGTCAAACTTCATTGGAACATAATTGAGAATTGATTGATTCCATCATGGCGGTTAATGAAGTCATCCTACTTTAGCTCCACCCCTTTGTATATTAGTAAATGTGAATTCAATCAATGATCCAGTAGTAGTGAAACAGTTAATCACTCTTCCATCAGTAATGTTGAAATACCAATTTGGACTATTGCAACCTAATGTAAATAAAAACAAACCCAGGAACCAAATTGATGATTTAAAAAAAAAAGTATTCAATTGGCAGAAATTTCCTTGGCTGTCAGATAACTGAAACATGCTGCTGCAATTGTCCATATCTAGGTACTTTTTATTCCATTTTCTTTGATGATTTACATGTAATGTCTCGTGTGTCGAATAAATCAAGACCAAAAAAAAGCCGGACGTACATATACATTTGTATTTTGTATTCCAAAAAATTGAAATATTTAACCCCGCAGACGTGAAGTAATAAAAATTTAAAAATGAGACACAGTTGGAACAAGTATACAATTCATCTTACATTACATACATACATACATGGCCAATGCTTTTCAACCTCTCCTAAGAATTACAGTGTGTCAAATAACCAGAGAACTCCCATGCAGTAGTAGATTAGGAATTGGTGCTGTATTACTTCGACACCTTATCTAGGCAGGACAACACAACATTATCAACCACATAGTTTGCTATGCCAGCCAAAAAAAAAACGGTAAAACAAAACAAAAAAAGGGTAAGAGTGCCGTGTCTCACCAACAGGGGGAGACAAACACACCACAGCCCCGCACCCATGCGGAAATGCATTTACTTTACATTTCATAAAAGGCGCTTTTTTTTGTCACCGACAGCTAAATGCAAAGGAAATTGGCCCTTTTATTTTACAATATTAGCAACACTTCTAACTTCAACGTTAATCACTTCGCTTCAGCTGGCTGATGGAAGACGGATCACCGGAAGTGTCGAGAAGAGGGGACGCGCAAATCAAGCTGGCCGACAGCAGTGGACGAGTAGTGAGTGTCAAGCTCACAAATGCTCTCCTCATCCCAGAATACCCGCAGAATATCCTTTCTGTGGATGCAGCAACTTCGAAAGGAGCGAAGTTCAACTTTGCGAAGAATGACAACAAAATGATTCTTTCAGATGGGACAATATGCAAGATGATTGTAAAGGACCGTATGTACTATCTTGACATTGTCACAGAAAATTCTGAATGCAGTGAGGACTCCTGCAATGCATCTTTAGACATGAAAACATGGCATGAGATAATGGGCCATTGTAACTATGGTGATATTGCTAAGCTTGAAGCTGTGGTAGAAGGTATGAAAATTAGTAACAAAACTAGACCTAACCAGTGTGAAACCTGTATTCAAGGGAAATTCACCCAGAATAGAAACAGGAAAAGTGATGTGAGAGCTAAAGAGCCATTAGGGCTGGTACATACAGATCTAGGTGGGCCTATTGACCCAGAGTCATTCGACGGGTACAAATATGCCATCACTTTTACTGATGACTTTTCTGGAGCTGTTTTTGTATACTTTCTCAGGAACAAAAACATGGCAGTCGAGGCTACAAAGCAGTTCTTGGCAGACACAGCACCATATGAGACAAACAAAGTTCAGAAACACAGACTGGTCCACTTCATCACAAAGACCGTGACTGAGAGTGAGACGCAGACCGAGAAGACCCAACTGGAGGACCACTATGTAGAGTGGGTAACTATGCCTAAAGCAAGTCAGTTACAGACGGAATATGTAGGAAAAGATTCTGACACTGAACCAGAGCTTAAACCTGACTGCGACACGGACTCAACCAATGGTAATGAGACTCCTCGTACTTCTGGTAGAGAAAGGAAGACACCAAAATATTTAGAGGATTATGAATGTGTGATAAAAGGCAATGAGATCACAATTGATTACTGCTATAGAGCAACAGTGGGATTGCCACAAACATTCTACGAGGCAATGGCATCGCCAAAGTCAGAAAAGTGGAGAAAGGCGATGATAGATGAGATGACTTCTTTTAAAGAGAACGACACTTTCACCCTTGTGCCATTACCGGAGGGTAGACAGACAGTGGGGGAAGGTGGGTGTATGCTTTAAAGGAGGATGACAAAGGCAATGAAACATATAAAGCAAGATATGTAGCCAAAGGGTACAGTCAGAGAGAAGGACTTGACTATTCTGAGACATTTTCGCCGACCGCTAATCTGACATCACTGCGACTACTGATGCAGCTTGCTGCACAGTATGAGTTGCTGTTAAACCAAATGGACGTGAAGGCAGCATACTTACATGCACCTATTGACTGCGAACTATACATGGATCAACCTGAAGGTTTTTGTGTGAAACAAAGGGATGGTGTACAACTTGTGTGTAAGTTAAACAAATCCATATATGGCCTCAAACAGTCTGGGAGAAATTGGAACATGATGCTTCATGAGTTTTTACTTATGAACGAGTTTGTACAGAGTCAAGCAGACCACTGTATTTACACCAAAATGTCTGACAAAGAAAAAGAAATTTTGTTAGTGTGGGTCGATGATATCATTGTGGCTGCCAGCAATGAGAGGTGTTTATGCGAGATCAAAGAGAAACTCAAGAGTAAGTTTAGGATGAAAGATCTCGGATGCCTCACTCATTTCATTGGGATTGATTTCAAGCAAAATGTGGGCTCAATCACATTGAACCAATCCAGATATATTGAGAAAATATTGGAAAGGTTTGGCATGTCTGAATGCAAAGCAAGAGCCACTCCAAGTGAAATCAAATGTGACCTGGCTCCAGAAGGGGACAAAACTGATCAGAGGAAATATAGAGCAATGCTGGGCAGCCTCATATACATCATGACCTGCACTAGACCTGATATTAGCTGGATTGTGAGTAGACTATCTCAGTATATGTCTGATCCAAGGGAAAAGCACTTGACAGTTTTTTAAATTATAAGCGCTAAATAGGCCTTCGTTTAGCTATTCATAAAGCATTCGTTTTCTAACAATTATACATCAGAAGATGTTTCGATTTTGACAGCCGCGTTTTTTACTGCAGTACAATATGAAATAGTACCCAAAAACTTGACACTAGAAACTTGGCTGAAACAATACTGTCGTTCATGCACTTTTCCCCGGACTATCAAACAACGCCCCCGCCCCCACACTCACACGCTTGCACACACACACGCACACGACATCAAAACAATGGCAGAATATTTCAAGACCCACGCAAAGTCCTCCACACTCAGAGGCAGCAAGGTTTTCCCACGTTTGTCTGTCACATCTTCACAGTTACGATGAAGTTACTCAAACACCCGAGTAACATCAAATGACGTTTGGCCACAAACAAAAGTCCATAGAACCCAACAGGGTAGTCAAGAATTTCATCTTGTGTTACCTATTTTTTTTTTTTGTAACAAAGATTTTAAATACATCTCAACAAATAGTGATTTAAATTCACAACTGTGTCCTTTAGAATGTGATATCAGCATATTTGCAGTCATTTTTATCACGAGGATAACGCCACTGTTTATTAGTGTCAATGGAATACGGCACAATTTTGACATGTATAAGATTCCTTCTTTGTGCTAGACATAAATGTGTCGTATTAAAAAAAAAAAGAACAGAAAAGAAGGACGTTAAAACTTTCTCCGCAATAACACGTTTGCCAAATATATTATAAAACTCATGCAAGGTGGGCTACGAGCAGTCATTGTCTTCTGGCAAACCATTACATAATTTTCTTATTTTAACGTTGAAGTAAATTTAGATGCAATACAGAAAGAAAAAAAAAAAAGAGATTCCACCGACCTGCTAGTTATTGGCCGACAACATAAAGTGAAAACGCCTTCTACCCTAAATCAGTTTGTTCCGAAATACGACGACATTTGGGGGTATTTTCGCCCATGTAGGTTTCGTTCTAGAGGAGTTTCACAAACTAATTTCCGGTTGTAACAATTTGTTTTGATGCAAGGCTGAAGAACAAACTTAAAACCTCCCAAAGAATAATAAAATATGATGTATGTTCAAATACGTAACGGGACATAAAAAGTCACGGACCAAAAATGACCAGAATTTTCCTCAGTTCATTTTATATCCGGGAGTATTTGACTTTTGAAGTATTTCATTTTAACGAATACTCCCATGAAACATTATTCATTTATACTTGCGAGACACATTTTATAGATGTGTTAGAATTTATAATATAACAACCACCTAGCAAAAATGTTCTTGCCATTTTGCTTTAACCCTTTTAGGGACAGCGGTTATGACAGTGGGCAGCTTAGCATCTTATCAGGTTACAGGGTGCATGAAAGGCTTACATTTGAAATTTCAACCATTATTTTTGTGTTTGCTGAATTTCACCTACCTAATCGAAAGTCATCATGTTAACCTCTTAAAGTCCTTCTAATCAAACGGCAGGACAGTACTTGGAGGTATTTGTAATTTCATTCATAAATATTTTCATGATGTCTATCGGCCATAAATGCAGTTCAGGTTGTATTTTACCAAAGGCAAATTATTTCATATTTTTCTATTAATCAAGATTAAGTAAATCCCAGCACTATTTTATTATTATTATTTTTTTTAAATAACAGTGTTCAGTAACAATTCCTTGGTGTCATCATGCTTAAACCCTTTCAGGGAGAGCGGTTACGGCAGTGGACAGTTTATCATGTTACCAGGTTACAGATTGTGTGAAAGGGTTGAATTGTAATTCAAAGACTAGCTTTATTGGCGGCTAAATCTTCAAGTAGTTCCTCACCGTAATCTCCTAATCTAAGAATTGACTCCGGCATTTTTAAGACACGTTCTATCGCTCAACACGGCATTCATTCAAGCAAGCAGGACTACGAAAGACGGGAACGTAGCTGTGTGAGACGAGGAATAGAAACTTTTGTTATAGCCCTCATGGGAACTCGGTGTGGTTCTATGGATACAAAGTACCGCAGGTACGCAGTCAATGTATTTTGACCTTATTCAGTAATGAGAACACAATCAAGAGAAATATCGGTCCTGTGACCGATATCGCTTTGAAAAACAAAACATCAATAGAAAGAAAGCAATCTTAGCAGTGCACACCCACTCGAGCTAGTTTTCTCTCCTCGTCATCCTACAGATGTAGTGGTTCTTGTTTAATGACTTGCAGTTGACATGTTTTTTTTTTTTTTCACGGTCGTCTTCTCAGAATATGGTGCACCTCTTTCCCCTCTTCTTCACAGGCGGGGGGCAGAGCACGGCTCGGATGGCCTCGTCGAATACTGTCTTCAGACCTCGCTGGGTCAGCGCAGAACACTCGAGGTACTTTACGGCCCCTGAGGACCAGGAAAAGACCGTGATCAAGGTAAAAAAAAAAGATATTGTTTCCCGGGCCCACCAAAGTCCGTCAGCTTGTCAAAGGCGGTAGCGTCTCTCGGCTTGAAGCTCGCCAACATCAAAGTAGCCTTAAGCGAGTTACTCGACTGAACTGATCTGAAGTACAGTGGTACCGCTCTACTTATGAAATTGATTGGTTCTGGGAAAAAAATTCTTAACCAGAAAATTTTGTAGAGACGCGTTTTCCTTCTAAATGCCCTAATTTGTTCCCAATGTTTATTTATTCCATTTGCTAGTATTCAGCAGAACATGGGTTAACCCCCCCCCCCCCAAAAAAAAGCCCATTGTGAAAACAAGCTCGATGTGAAAAGATATACTCTCTGTACAACAGTAACTTTTTATGATTAATAGTTTTTGCTTTGGATGCCTCAATCATCTGAACAGTCTATAAAATGTCAATAACAACAATGAAAATGTGCTTTTGATGGCAAAATACAATTACAAATGCTCACCAGTATAACAATTTTACATTTAACAACTTTACAAACTGTTTGCACATTGTTTTGTAGTAGTAGTAGTAGTAGTATTTAGTCGTGTGTGTGTACCGTACACGTGTGTGGTTATGTGTGCACAGCCGCGTATGTCTATTACACTATTGCTCCTCGTTCTAAAAATGTAAAAAATCTTCTCTATCTTTTGTGAGGCTATTCGTAGTCAAACTCTTTGATCGATAACAAGCTGCTTGTCACATTCCAATTTCCAGCGGTGCCATGTTCAGAGCGTCCACATTGATTTTATACACGGTGATCTCATCCGAAAGAGACCCAGTACTGACATCTGCTGTCCATAGTTAGCATTTTGTTTATCTATTGATTTATTTTTTACTTTACCAGCTTGATGATCAAACCCAAGTTGGGCAAGACTTTTCTCTGCCATTAAAAAAAACAACAACAAAAAAAACGTATTGACAATAATTGCCACCGCTGGGGCTGCTTGTAATTCCTATTGATGACATTACATGTCAACGCCAAAGAGTGAAGCAATAAGACATGTTTTCTTTACACTACTATGACTGCTGTGAGATGACAATTACTCAATGACGGCATCATTGATTAGCTGTTTGGTTGTTTTAGCATCCTTGATTAGTAACGGATTAAGCTTACCAAGGCATTGCCGTTCATGTATTGTTTATAAAGCTTTTATTTTGAAGTTGGCTGTTGCCTTCCTGACGGTGTACACCAAAAATAAATGGTCCTTTAAATCATTCGATGTCATTCGGAGCAAAAATTAGGCCAAGATTGTGCAGGATTTTTCATTATAATTTGCCATGACCAAAAAATACTGAACGTTAATTGGTGTATTGCTGTTTGAGTAGTGTAAAGGGAAATAATCACAGTTATACACTGGCGCATTGTAGCAGCCGGGCTGACCACTTTGCCTGCTTGGTGGCCATGTTGGTAGGGGCAACATTTCCTTCAACGGCAATGCGTGGACTTTGGAAAATAAGCTCGAAACATATTTCTCAACTGATTTTCACGAGCTTGACTGTTTTGTCAAGGTCAAATCATGTGCTATCAAAATATACCATTTGGAACAAAAAGTTATCTTGTAGTATTTGTATGGTTGCGATAATCATTGGAATATTCATCATGGTGACTCATTTTGTCGTGGCGGGTCACGTTTGCATTAGAATTACTGAAATGCCGGAAAAACATCAAATCAAATGCACTCCCCTTGACATTTGGAACACGTGATCTTACCAATCTCTCTTGCCATGGCCAAACCCTGCGGGTAGGTGATGGGGGAAAGCTTCTTGTCCCGCAGCCTCTCAATGGTATCCTTGTCATCTCGCAAGTCTAGTTTGGTGCCCACAAGGATAATGGGCGTGTTGGGGCAATGATGTCTCACTTCAGGGTACCACTGAAGCGCCACACATACAAGACACACAAATACAAGGACACACAGACACATGCACACATCCGCACAAATGCATGTACCAAGTTGGTGACAGGAGAGAAAGAGAATAGTTAGTTTGATACAAAGGCCGAGCGTTGCACGCCTTTCCGTGACTATGACAACATTGCTAACGGATCAATCTGGAATGCAAGCATGTATGAGCACAGAATATCCCCAGGCAACCGATCCACGCTACACTGTGAGCTTTGACCCTCAGAAAAAGTGTGATTTCATCCGAAAGTATCTCATGATACTCAGCAGACAAAACCACAGAGGGCCGGCGCGCTCACTCTGCAGAGTGTTTAAACTCATTCAGACCTCATTTTGCAACCCTTTTTTTATGGCCCAGAGGGTACAAATCCAGTAGATTGTAAAACGAGGTCTGGATGAGTAGTGGGCAGTGTACTAAGCCAGGTGGAGCCAAAGATGTGCCTCGTTGTGGTCAGACTCGGCGTGGTGGGAGTAAAAAAGGAAAGGGAGGGAGTTCGGGCGATCAGTCAGCGTACTGACCTTAGCTCGGACGTTCTCAAAGGAAGCCGGACTGACCAGGGAGAAGCATATCAAGAACACATCCTGGGAGAGAACCAAAGACATGACTAGTTGAGAGCAAGATCTGTTTGTGCGAGACTGCGTGTGTTTTTATTGGAAGTACACCGTTTATTTAACTTTAACGTGCAATTTCTTTTGGCTACTGTATTTTCCGCACTATAAGGCGCTTCAGAGTATAAGGCGCACCCTCAATGAATGGCCTATTTTAAAACCGTGTTCATCTATAGGGCTCGTCGCAATACAAGGCGCATAGAATAGAAGCTATTTATATAGAGCACTGGCTGCAGTTTCCTGATGCATCCACTAGATGGAGCTACACTAAAGGGAATACAATACAATACAGCTTTATTGAAGTAGCGCTTTCACAATCACTGCAGCTTTAGCAAAGCGCTTTACAGAACATTTAAAATACTACGTCTAAGAAATCAGAACACTGATCCATATAGAAGATTATAAAATCTAAAATGTAAAATCTAACACTTTTCGGGGCGTATAAATATTTTATTTTCATTTTCTTATGCTGAAGCGCCGTGTTAATGTTTAAGCCGCACTTAATGTTACACTGCCTACAATAAGATGAAATATTCAAATATCTTTCTCGGTTTTGTTGAACACTGAAGGCCTTTTCACACTGCACGTAGCAGCGCGCCATCAACGAACCCATTTTATTGTGTGTGTGGTGGGATGGGGGGCTGGGGGGAGGCGCACTATGGAATGCCAGTGTTGCTGGCGCAGCATAGCTGAAGCACGTTTGCTGCAACGGCGAGGCGCCTGGAATAAAAAAAATTGTTCTATTCAAGTGCTGCAACAGAATGCTATCATAAACCCGTCAATTATCGCTGGCTCGGTGATACCATCCATTCATCGATGCATCAGTATGTGATTTAAAAAAGAAAAATGTTTCTGATCTTATGCCACTCAAATAGGAAAATATTTACATTCTAGAAATCTGTTTGAGTAAATTTTATTTTTCACATATTTTGAAGTGTTATATAACTATTGACATTTATTTACGAACACACAATGAATTGATATAAAGCGTTTTATCCCTTTCAGGGACAGTGGTTAAAACTATGATGAGGTGTACATTTGATCTATAAACCCGTGTTTGCATGTTCATTTATAGATTTTGTCAATGTATACCGCAAAAATATTTCAGGAGACATATTGAGTTATTCAGGCTTCGAGAATAAAATTTCTAATCATACATTTGTACATTGTTTTTTTTAGCCAGTCTCTCAGGGAAACGAGTTGGATTCAACCTTGAATTTTCAGGAGCTGACCAGGTGCAAAATTGGATTTTATTCCCAGCACGGAATTCTCGATGACTGAATCCTATCATTAGTTGATACCGTACGTGCATGTACTGGTAGTGAAGCGGTACAAACCCCAGATAAAAAAAAAAAGTGTTGGTTGTGTCAGGAAGGGCGTTCAACATAAAAATTGTCCCATACATTTCATGCAAGAGACTCACCGTGGCGAACCCTGACAGGACAAGCCGAAAGTCCAAATAAAATGAATGCATGTACAGACACTATATGCGTATTATACCAAAGTACTCTTCTTCATTTCAATTCATCAGTTGAGCTACTCTCGCTGCACCAGCACCAAAACCCGAACAGACACCAAGTCGCCAATCTCCAGAACCTCCGATGCGAAGCCTGGATCTGCTACTGACAGTTTTTTTTTTTAAGTGGAATGAAAGATGATACCAATGCCTTGTCCCTACAAACATCCTGAAATGTAATGTTAGATTCATGAAAATAAATAAATTTATATGTATATATATTAGAGCTGTCAAACGATTAAAATATTTAATCGAATTAAAAACGCAACTGTCATAATTAACTCAAATCATTAAGTGGTATTTCAGACTCGACATGCTATGATGATAGCTCAGTTTACGACTGCAAAACATACAGGTAACTTTGGTCTTGTCAGTGGAACAATCTGGCAACTTTTTAAAAGTCAACTTTCAATTCATAAACTCTTTAAGTATCCGTTTTCGGTGTCTCGCGCTGCCATGGCTGGCAAAACAGACATGGGCATGGACCTGCGCAGCGCGCTTGTTTTTTTGTTTCTGGTTTATTTATAGAGCAACGTAAAATCCGTTGTGACGTGTGCCGCATTAATCTTGCAATAAAAAATTTAATCACGTTAAAATTCATTTAAATTAATGCAGATAATAACGCGCTAAACTGACAGCTCTTATATATACTGTATATATATATATATATATATATATATATATATATATATATATATAGAGAGAGATAAACGATCATGTACAGTATTCATATTAAAAAGATAAACAGAGAGAGTACCGCAAAAGAATGTTAGCCGAGAGATTACCGTCTGTGGGTAAGATAATGGTCTGAGTCTGTCGTAGTCCTCCTGTCCGGCTGTATCCCAAAGGCCCAGATTGACCGGTTTTCCATCCACCATCACATTGGCGGAGTAGTTGTCAAAGCTATAAGAAGGATGAATCGATGTTTTAGAAAAATGACCAGATTTTGTAGCCCTGCCTAACAATGTGAAGCTTGTTTGGACTGTTATGTGCGCTTCGATTGGCTGCTGAAAGTGCATCTCAATTAGGGCTGAACAATGAATCAAATGCAAATTAACATTGTGCTGCAGCAGAATGCAATTTGCAACACAATGCAAACAGTGGAATACACTGAAGGGCACAACTAATGCTCACTAGCAAACGGCACTACAAAACGGCAAACTCGCAGCGTTGTTTTACTCACACTGTGGGGATGTATTCGCCAGGGAATGCATTGGTGGTGTAGCTAATCAGCAGACAGGTCTTGCCGACAGCCCTGAAAGACAATGGCGGGACAAGTAGTTCAGAGTTGCATAGCATATGTACAAAAAAAAAAAAATCACTCTGAATATGGCTCGTAAGTAAGCTAGCTGTGTGAGTGTGTGTGTGTGTGTGTGTGTGTCTGATTGAAGGGAGGCGGAAATTCTCTTTCAGTGAATTCCACACAGACACTGGCCTACATTCATGTGGCCTGAGGGGCACAGTTGTCCTCTGATTTTACCCCCCATCACAGCTCACGTGCACCCACATTCGTAATCACAGATAGAATTGTCCTCTCATCTACTCACTCATAATTGCTGATGCATGGATGCGTATGACTCAGTGCCAAAGTTTTTTTGAGGGGAGTTGAACTTGTTTGAAACCATTTATAACGGCTGACAGTTTGGATGAGCGAGCTTAAAATGTCTATTTTCTCAGTCACGTTTTGGGGAAAAAAACTTATTTTCATGAATTACACGTTCAATGACTTTTTCCTCGTAATTGTCGCGTCTGGGCTGTGGTCGACCCTCTCTCCTCTTTTGCCGAGGAAATTTCCTTTCCTATGGTATCCGAGCAAGAAAACCCGGAAGTATTCGGAGCATACGATCATGCAAATACGACAGGTACCCGGATGCAACCTTGAAACTACCTTTAGAATAGGTTACAGTACAGTACTCCTGACCAAACTTTACGAAAGGATTCTACCCACAATTCTTTACGGGAGCAACATTTAAAGCAACAGTACACGGATATTGACGGGAAGACGCTCGAGTTTCATGGTCAAGACTTAAAGTCTTAACCCCCCACTAATTTAACTCTTTCATTCCACAAGACGTACTAGTATGTCTTTTTAAAATTAGGCCCCGCCTACCAAGGACGTACATGCAAGTCTTTTTTTTGCGTCATAGAGAGGAGGAGGGTCTGATGCAATCTGAATGAGAATAAGCCGTTTGCATTGTAAATCATGTAAAAAAGCGACCAGTAGGTGGCAGTGGTGCCTCACGTGCTTGAAATGCATGCTTTTACAAAAAGCTCTTTTTTCCGTTTTTTGCCCAGGAATCGCCATTTTCATGAAACTTAGCCATTTTGTAATGCCGATTGCTGAAGAACGGAAAAAGACAGAAACGAATTTTTTTTCTGCTGAAAGAAGAGAGTCCAAACTTTATTTTGGTAGGATTCATGTTTATATAGCATTAGAACCAAATATGCTGTGGGCCTTGCAAGGTCAGTCAAAATCCAGTAAAACACTGGGATTGAGGGGGTTGAATGAGTTAAAAATAGACATAATAGACATAAAAATTGTTCTTTTTGTCACAAGTGGTTAAGCCAATGAGGTCAAGAAATATTTCATAGTAAAAGGAAGAGATGTCGGCAGTACTTGCTGTCGCGCAATGACGTCAGGGGAAGTGGAATCAAAATCATTTTAAAACAGTGCTGTCCTGTCTCGTTGGAAAGGTACAACCTTTTCATCTCTCCTTGACCTAATGATGCAAAGGTGAAAGTGCCATAAAGGTTAGGATTCCTCCAGGGCTGCGTGTGAATCGGTGGTGACGCGAATAGAAAAGCAAATTAACCGTTTAAAGTCATTCACTGCCAGCTATTTAAAAGCATTTTGACATTTTCATGATCCACAAGATATTGTGGTCAATTATTATGTATACAGTGCCAGTCAAAAGTTTGGAAACACAAATAATTCCGTGGGTTTTTTTTTTCAATTCTATAAACATTTCCTGAATTGTAAATTAATACTTACGTCATCGACGTTATGAACAAAAACCACTAGATTTATTTGGTAAACATAAAAATGTTTCTCAAACGGCATATGTTTTATAATGTTGATTCTTCAAAGTAGGAACCGTCCAGATAATAACTGTGCACATCTTGGTATTTTCAGCTTTATGATGTGATGCCGTATGACCTGGAATGAGTTTTAGCCCACTAAAAAGTTAAATACAACTGAAATGTACTCGGGCAGTGACGCATATTAGTAGAGGGAGCCCATGTCCTGAAAACCTGGACTCACCCCCACTCACCCATTTTTAATATGCTTATATTTATCTTTTATATTAATATTTATTTATATACTTTTGTCTTCTACTTTCTCCCCTTCATAAATTTGCTGCTGTAAATTGGGAATTTCTCCATTGTGAGACAAATAAAGATTTTCTTATCTTACCGTATCTTATGTACAACACATTGAGAATCACCGACTACATTTACAGTACGCGCAGTCAATAATCCTTTCAAAGCTGTTGTACAAGGCCATGTAAAGACCTGCAAAAACTCAAATGTGCTCACATTGTGTTTTAAAAAAAAACATGAATCAGACCCCTGGGTTGGTCATTCCTTTTGTAACCCAAATATTTGGTCATTTAATGCGTATCAGAATAAACCCATTCAAGGAACATTAATGTGTGTTCCTGATCTTTTGAGTACAGGAACTACTGTAGGTAGCTAGCTAGCTACCTAGAGTTAGGTAGCGAGCTAATGCTAGCTAGCTTGATTGTGAAATTAGATTTCCTTGCCTCATGAATTTTTCCACATTATTGGTGTTTGTTATGAGTGAAAGGTATAAATAACCCCCCCCCCCCCCCTCCTCACATACACACGCACACAGTTTTTTGAAATGACTATGATATGACGTCAACTGCAAAAACAAAAAAACATTTTCGGTAATTCCCGATGACAAGTTTAGCTTATGATATTGGTAATATGCAGGGATGGGGCTACCCTGGGGCTGAGGGGATATGAACCCCATCTGAAATCTGTGTAGACCCAATAAGCCCCTCCAGCATTTTATTTGATATCCCAAAATGTATTTATGAATGATCTTCTCAGCCCCCTTATGTATTTGTCTAGCCCCCCTTTTCAGCTGTTGTAAAAGCGCAATATAAACAACAATGTATTGTATTGTATTAGCCGCGGGAGAGAAACAATTCATGAACCTTCCTTGGTATTGTGATGTTTAATTCATAAAGCTGTGGGTGCTTTGCAATGTGAATGAATGAAGTATTTACTGACAACAAATTGCGGGCGTAGGGCTAGCCCTATGTCCTATCTCCATATGGTAACCGCTTACGTGTTTCTCTGCATATTGTTATTTAAAATTAAGACCTTCTCCAGTGTACATAACAAAAGAGTCATCATTACCCATGTCATTAACATTTGTCAACTGTGGGCCTGTCAAGCCCTTTTGAGACTTTTCTGTGATTAAGGCCTATAAAAAATAAATTTGACTTGACTTGACCTTCCCGTTGACTCACTTGAGAAACCGACCACTTCAAGAGCAAAACGTATCCAGTGACCTTCGTCATTTACTTGGTGGCCCACAAGAACCATACGTGGGATGTGCAATAGCGATTTACTTAACTCCAAGAAAGCTTATTTGACCAACTAGTTGTTTGAGAGCGTACATTTTTTTGGAAGGAACTGTAACGGATTAGAGTTAAAAAATTTTTGCACCCTGAATATGCAGCACGCTACTATAATATACAGTATATTATATACTATATAATATACAGGGTTGTATTTTACTATGTCATACTGAGGGGTGTTTGTATGCAGTGGAAATAGCTTAGGCAAACCAAATTAATGTATTCCGTTATAAGATGCTCTGCATTGAGGTCCGCTTAACACAGTGACACATCCACCCTGGAATCATTAAACAAGACTGACCCACTTGGCCACTCCCTGCCTGTAAACGTCCATATGCTCCCAAACAATACATCTTCAAGTGTGCAACGGAGGATTTCTTTCAAACAAGTGCACTAACTACGTGTCATCACTTAAAGCTATTTTGCAGACTTAAAAAACAGTAACTGGAGCTTGTCTGTCGTTGCCTCGCTTAATCATGACGATCGATTCACAGTGGTTTCAATCGACAAGTGTTATATCGATAGTACCATGGGAATGACGAAGATGCATGCATGCAGCTGAATGAAAAAATTAGGGCAGCGGGGCCTGCTTGTTTGTGAACAGGACAACACATTCCTAAGCGCGCATCAGCACTTCAGCCTGCCTCCAGTGGCCTACAAGGCGTGTAGGTGGTCCGCATAATATCCCGCCGCATTTTAGCCGAATAACCTTACGATACTCTTAAGAGCCACCATTAAGGTACGAAATAGAACCAAGAAGCACAACAACAAAAATGTAACGAACATCAGGGGTAGAGTGCACAAAAATAGGGCGATCGACAGATCAGCGAGCCCCAGCCCCTTTTTTTTTTTTTTTTTACATAGCATCCTCCGTGGACACATCACGGGAGAGAGAATCTTGACAAGCGTAATTTTTTTCCTTACCCGTCGCCGACTACCACGCATTTGATAGCTTGCATTTGTACACGAACTGAGGGCTTCCGGGGAGCCGGCGCTGGTCGTTTAATAGATCCGACAGGGTGCACTTAGGACTCGGATGAGAGCAGTGAGCCAGTCTGCTCCGCGGAGACGCTGCAGTGAAAGGGGAGACGACGAGTGCTCCCGAGCGGGTCCGGAAAGTACCGAACAAGTGTTTCGAAGGGGAAAGGCCGTTCCTGTTGCAGCGGACAAGAAAATTACCTCCCCCTACTTCCGGTTTTTCCGAAAGTGTCGCAAGTATTTTTTTTCGTCTCTATCTTAATTAAATACTTACTTACAGTGATACCATTGATACATATATTTCATTTTATAAGACTGTCAACATTTGTTAACCCTTTCTGTAACAAATCAATGCCTCTTCACCCTTGAAAAACTGTCGTGAAGTTGTCAGGTAGCTAACAATTAAAAGGCATGCTAATACATGTATTATTGTCGCCTAAAGTTAGGACATCTTGGGTTGTAAAAACAAAAGTTGCGCCAGCTATAAATGCTTTACAAGCCCTGGAAGTGGCATTGTGGCGGGCAAATCCGGATATACAAAGCATTGAACAAAAATACGGCTCGTTACTATCTTGACAGCAAAAATCTTTGGTAATAGAAACAAGTGACCTCATGCATCTTCAGCCCCATGCCACAAACGAGTGAACACACTGAATGCTAACCCAAAGCTGTAGACAGCAGAACAGGCCAGGCTACCATTAAATAATACAAACATAATTCGTTTATGAAATTACATTTTATTGATTTAGAATCTATGAAATAATACCTTAAATCAAAATAGTATCAAACCATTACACCAGTACAATCATCCTTACCGGCATGTGAACTCCATTTTGATTTGACAGACATAATAAAAAGGCTCTAACTGTAGCACTTCAAACGGAAGTGGTCTAAAAGTTGTTAAAACAGAGTAAAGTCTAGAAAGTGTTGAGGGATTTCATACTTCACTTTTGACAACGTGCCATGAACATGTTCATCTTTCTAAAATAGTTCTACTGTTCTTGTCGTTGTATGGAAGCAAATTGAAAAAGCTCCAATGGTGTAAAATATAACCACATCCTGAAAAACGATTTATTCTTAATACATCACATGTCGTCTTCTCACGTGACTTTCAGAAAAGCAACGTGTTTTCATTAAAATAGTACAAAAGACATTACAGTGAGTGGGGGTGAAAATTAAAACGAAAGGTGAAATGTTTTGAAGTAGCACCATTTTACAAGGTTTCTGAAGATGAAATATAAAACATTTAGCACTTGTCAATAAAGGCTCAGAATTTTAGTTTGAGGTAATCGAGTCATTTTTTGGAGCCGCTGTACTGTGCCAGAGGGGAGCCTTGGACATAAGTGAGGATGGCATTCTGTAGATATGTCGCTCTTTGGGCTTCATCGTCCCTCATCCTCTTGATCTCTGCCTCTTTAAGTCGGAGCTTCTCCAGCAGAGAAGACATCTCGCTGTCTTTGTCGAGCAGCGCCTCTCGGTGGTTACTACTCAGTACTGCAATGAACACAGTAAACCACAAAGAAAACATCTTTTAGAAACCGATCAAAAACTACCTTTCAGTCTACGGCATTTATATGATTCCATTCAGAATTTATATTTTAATCAAAGGACTGCATTTGCTTGATAATGAACGTTCTTGTGCTTTTTTGGGATGTCAGAGATGAAATATTATGATCACGTATTATTATTATTACGATTGTTGAATATTTTTGTTACAATGAACAAAAGGCTACCATATACAATCATGACAAAGAAAGTAATCCAAGAAGCAAAGACTCTTCCAAGTTTCGGCCAATAGAAACTAGTTCATTTTTAAAATATCAATTGTGTGGATTGTCACGAAACTTCAACGTATGCTTGAAGTTAGAAAGAAGACCACAAGAGGCACCTTTAATCTCTCGCTCAAGGGCATTGATCTTCTCTTTCATTCCTCCTTGTGCGATCCTCTCGGCCTCCAAGTGTCCGATCTGCTCCTGTAGCTCCAACCTGACTCGACTCACCTCAGTCACCTTTTCCTGGTCCTTCCCGGATAGTTCCTGCAAGTATACAACACGTTTAAGATGTTATTTTTTTATGATTTCAAATGGATTTAGTGCTTTGACTGTTAACCAATTTTAACCTAAAAGGGTTCAGCCCAACACATACTCAAACAGACAACTACTTTTGGGAGCTCTGCGCAACGAAGATAATACCAAAAGCATAGGTAACTACTGACTAAACGAAGGAAGAAGGAGACAAGCAAGACTTCTAAGTCGTGCTTCATGCTGCATCATGAGGGAGCTACACAAGGATCAATATTCTGATTTCTTGGGACGTAGTATTTTAATAGTTCTGTAAAGCGCTTTGTTACATTTGCAGCAGTTGTAATGGTGCGCCATGAATAAAGCTGTATTGCATTGTATTGTATTCCCTTTAGCATTGCTCCATCTAGTGGATGCATAAGGCAACTGCAGCCAGTCCTTGATAGATAGATGGAAAGCTGGATTGTATTCCCTTTAGCGTTGCTCCATCTAGTGGATGCATAAGGCAACAGCAGCCACTATTGGAGCTTCTACTCCATATGCTTTATAATCTGAAGCGCCTTGTAGTGCATATAATCCGGTAGATTAATTGTTCAGCCTTAATATACAATAATGATTCCCGGTGAGGATGTAGTTGTAATGTTGTATGTAGAAGAGGCTGCCGGTGTCCATACCTGCTGGAGCTCCTCGATTCTGCGACGCAGGCAGTCTGTCTCAATGGTCTGTTGACTGTTCTTGGCCTGCTGCTCGGAGATGATCTGTTTCTGTTGGGAAAAGTGCAGCTGGACCTCCTGCAGGGAGGTACGCACTGAGCGAAGCTTCTCCTCTAATGATGACACGTGTTCCTGCTGCTCAAAAAAAAAAACAAACAAGATTGCATGGAAGGAAGCAGAGTGGCAAGTCAGAAAATGCTCTGTATTTTAACCCTTTCATGCACCAATAATGGTAACCTGATAACATGATAAGCTGTCCACTGTAGTAACCGTTGTCCCTGAAAGGGTTAAAATACAGTAAATGCAAGGTCACTGACGACCATAATGCATCTCGCCATTTTTTCTCTATCGTATACAGCTCTGTATCGCCAACTTAAAAAAAATGTTGAATTGAAATGATGAATCAAGATATCCTTTATTTATCCCACACTGGGGAAATTTACAATCCGTTGTATTGTAAGTCTTTTGAAACCAACCTCTTCCTGGCGCGCTTGAGCGCGAGCTTTGCTCAGTTCCTCCTCTGCCTGGGATCTCTCCGCCACACATGCTGCTTTTGCCTTACTCAAGTCCTTAAAAAGGAGGCAGGACACTGTTACACATGATTGGTACGTGATCATCAAGCAGTTCATATGCATAGTTATTTGCACCACACCTTACAATAAGAGTCGCTTTTCTATTTACAAAGGAAAATGTAATTCTTGATCAATAGTGAATTCAAACTTCAAACCTCTTCAAGTTGAAGTCGTTGTCCCTCCAGTTTGAAGATGCGCTCCTGCAGGGCTTTCTCACTTTCCTCTCGATGCCGATTTACATGTTCAACCTGGGCAGACCGACACCTGTTAGTTTCGACACATTTTAAAAATAAAATGGAAAGAACGCAAGAGTTGTTTTCACAAGTTGGATCCAATGACATCTAGCTCTGAAAATGACCGCTGCTCGGGCCTTTTTTTACGGCGCGGCCACGTCGATCAGTACTACCGGGGGAAATCACTGTCAGGGTGAGGAGCTACCTCTCTTTGTCGTAGATGATCCACGTCTTCCAGGCCTTGCTTGAACCTTCGCTTCTCGATTTCCAGGCGGTCTGTTGAGAGGGCAAGATAGAATCCATATTTCCAAAGACAGTCAAAGTGGTGCTATAAATGGTTCACTATCTGTTTACCTTCTGCCTGTGCTAGTTTGAGCTTCAGCTCAGCTGTGCTGTTGGTCAGTCCCTGCTTTAGCTCAAAAAGCTGCTGCTGCTGGGATTTGCACTTGCGCTCCACCTCCTCCATCTGACCCACACAAAGAAAAAAAAAAATACATCTGAATTTAATGCGAATGCTCAAAATGGGAATGTGTGTCTGTCCAGAATGAATCGCTGTACCTTATTTTTTAGTTGCACATTGGTGTCGATCAAGTTTTGGATGTCTCTGAGAAGCTTTCCTTCCCTGGAAGCACTGTCCTGAATGACCAGAAAATATATTAAAAAAAAAAAAAATCCATTTCCGATCCGCTTATCCTCACAAGGGAGCCTATCACAGTTGCCGCAAATAGATACGCACTGGATCGCCATTCACGACAAGGGTCAAGATCGGTCATTCTACCTCGTGTGCTTTTTTCTTCTCTCTGCTCTGCGTCTCCATGAGTTGCTCTTTCTCAACCTTCAACCTCGCTATCAGCTCAGCCAGGCTGTGATTTTTCTGCTCCGAGAGTGCAAGGGCAGCCTCCGTCATCTGCAATCTGCACGCCAACGTAGAATCATACGGTATTCGTTGCAGGTGATGCATTTTACCGCGCCGCCATGCTGCCAGGCGGCGCGTCCACAGTTAAGCGTGCCCGATGACACCGACGGACTTTGAATTTGGAATGAAAGGAATGATTACTTGGCAGTGAGAGAATTTACAGCTGACTTCCTCTCATTTAATGCTTCCTGGAGTTGACCGATTTGTATGGAACTGGATCTAGTAAGTAAAACAAAGCAGAAATAGATTATGTCATGGATATAATATGTAATGGATTTTTAAATAATATTAAAATTGTTTTACAGATCACAGAACGTAATGAAAGTAATGAAAGTAATTGCAGTGTGTGTGTGTATGTTTCTTTGAATGCACTACGCCGTGATGTACGCGTGTGCCACTGTCTGCAAAGCTACAAACGGTTATCGATACGTTCTCACCGGTTTGACTGTCCCATTTCCTCTCTCTGCCTGTCGATAGTCACCATCAAGTTTTGGAACTGAAAATGTGGAGGAGCAATATAATTAATTAAAGAGGCGGAATATTTATTTAAACTTAGAAAAAAAAAGATAGCAAACAGCAAATAATAAGGAAGATACGCTTCTCAAAAACAATATGATTGTTTTTCTGACATTAGCAACTACTATTTTAGAGGCTAAAAACAAATCTTGCTCAAGAAGTAGAGTGCACAAAAAAAGTCGACACAACTCTGTTCAAAGGCCTTTTTTTCGTGACGTCAAAAAAATGACATCAAAATAAATCATCCTTCCATCCATCCATTTTCCGATCCGCTTATCCTCAAAAGGGTCGCGGGGCGACCCGGGATAGGTCCCTGCTGTCTTCGGGCAGTAGGCGGGGGACACCCTGAACAACCATCCGTGCTCAAACTCTTACCAAGGGACAATTTAACCTGCCACGCATGTTTTTGGAATGTGGGAGGAAACCGGAGAAAACCCACGCAGGCACGGGGAAAACATGCAAAGTCCACACGGGAAGGCCGACGCGCGAACCAGTCGTCCACCGGGCCGAGATAAATCATTAAAATAAATAAAACAAAAATAATAACTTGACCATAAATGTGACCTATAACCTCTCTAATTCAATGAGCAGAAAAATAAAAGATCCCCTGATCTTAACTCTCAACTAACAATAGTTCACTGTCTCAATCAAGTACTGTCAATATGACTTATATGAAAAATATTCTAACGTTAATAAAAGAAAATAAATGATTTTAATCTGAATAAATTCATAAAAAGACTATTTATTATCACATCATTGGTTGAGTGCCTCAGCTACCTGACGTCCCTTTTCCTGCTTCAGGTTCTGAATCTCCTTGCTGAGGACCTGGCTTCTGCCGTGGCTTTCTCTCAAGGTGGATTGTCGATCCGTGTTGCGTCCGACAACATGCTCTGAAGGGGTTAGACAGCATAGGCATGAGTTAGAAGTGTCACTGAGGGGGAGGGACTGGTTGCTGGACCCTCTGGCAAAAAAAAAAAAAAAAAAAACATTGATTCAAAGTCATAGAGCCAGGATAGGGCTTTTTTTTTATGTGCATTATAATTCATTGCCAATCATCAGTGTGGGGTGGGGGTGGGGGGGGGAAACAGATGACTCAAGACCACAATTACCGAGTGCTTTGAGTGTGTCGCTAGGTATGTTGTTGCCTGCCAGCTCCAATTGCTCAACACCGTGGTTGCTCTGCAGAGCTTCCAGAAGACACCTGCCGCCCAGGAGCCCAATGTTGTTCCACCTCAGATCTGTCAACAGCCAGAGTCAAGAATAAACCAAGTGCATCGACGGGGTGTCCAGATTACTAACGGTATCGGTCCTGCTATTTACTACTTTGTATCAGACTTACTCTCATTAACTCATTCAATACCAGCCAATTCTAGACCGAGTCTGAAAAGACGTTTAAAAACGTCTTTGGGAGTGAATGAGTTAAAGAAAAATGTCATTAAAGCAACAAAACTAGGGGTGACTTCAGACTTTTTAAAAGTTATTTTTTAACCCTTTCGGGGACAGCGGTCACTACAGTGAACAGACGATCATGTTCTCAGGTTACAGGTTATCATTTTTGGTGCATGAAAGGGTTAAAAAAAAAAAAAAAAGATTTGTGTGTGATTCACCAAGTACTTTCAGGCTGCTGTTGCGTTTAAGTGTCTGAGCAAGTGCTAACATTCCGTGATGGTTGATCTGATTGTTACGCAGGTCAAGATGCGTCAGCACACTGTTGGAGCCCAGACCCTCGCAAAAGATAGCGAAGGCTTCATCCCACACTCCGAGCGCATTCCAGTCCAACACTAACCTGCATACAAAATGTTGAGTCAATGTTTCACTTGTGACGTAGTGACGGTACACAACCGGATCTGCATTTGGAATAGTAACAGAATGCAAAGGTACAACGACCGAAAACTAGCCGTCGTTCTTACCGAGTAAGGGAATTGTTACGTGCCAATAACTTTCCCAATGCTTCAGCCCCTGACGATTTCAGGTTATTTCCCTGTGAAGAATAATTGGCATGGAAAACAAAAATTATAATGAAATATATTCCGCATCTAAGAGTCAATACAGTTGAATTTGTGAAGACTTACCTTGAGATCCAAGACTTTAAGGGTTGTATTGTAAAAAAGGCCGGTCAGGAAAACTTTTGCACCTAAGGGTCAACACACAAGGTGATAAATATTAACACGCCCGGTACTCCGGTTTCCTCCCACATTCCAAAAACATGCATGGCAGGTTAATAGAACACTC
Source organism: Hippocampus mohnikei (assembly GCA_026261675.1). Lineage (NCBI taxonomy): Eukaryota > Metazoa > Chordata > Actinopteri > Syngnathiformes > Syngnathidae > Hippocampus > Hippocampus mohnikei. Next base: position 524,030 of record JAKGUB010000008.1, on the reverse strand, counting down.
TAAATTGTCCCTCGGTTTGATTGTTAGCGCAAATGATTGTTTGTCTATGTGTGCCCTGCGATTGGCTGGCAACCAGTTCAGGGTGTACCCCAACTACTGCCTGAAGGCAGCTGGGATAGGATCCAGCACGCCTGAGGATAAGCGGATTCGAAAATGAATGGTTGGATGGATGTAAAATACAATCACAAGAACACAATGTTCAAAAACACCCTTGATGTAACTTTTAATGTGACTTGGCGCTCCGAAACTAAATACACTGAATTAGCTGCTCACACCATTTTTATGTACTGTATTCACTTTTGGCACTGAGAACTCAGTGTGTAAATGTGTCAATTATGTTTGTCAAGGCATAAAACGTACAATTTACTGTGCATACATGATCAGGCTACAAATTGGTCATGGGAGTCTTCACTCACCTTCGTCACCAACCATGCAGTCACTAAGTGACACCTCTGAAAAGAAAGTGTCTTTTTGAAAAGCACGGCCGAGGAGTGTGCAGGTATCTGCGGACAGACTCAGCCCACTCACATCCAGACGGGGAGACCTGCATTCTTGTAGTTTGACTACGACACTCTCTTGGGGCTCAACACCTCTTTCCTTACACAGGCGTAAGTATGTCTGCCTGAAATCCTCCATTCTGCCTTCCTTTCTTTCGCACAGCACTTACTTCTTCGCCATATCTAACAAAAGAGGAAAACATAACAGTTAGATATTTTTACACAATCCCTCTCAACAACATTTAGAAATTCCGAATAGTACATTTTCCATAACATCTTCTTTACAGCTTAAAACAGTCATTCTCAAAGATCAATGTTTGAGTTACCTGAGGGGAGTTTCTAGTAATAAAAATGCTTTACTTATTCCTGTAAAAGTGGTATTTGCGGTTGCATGTTCAATGTGTGTTAGTTTGTAAATTGGGCCGTCTGCATGGAGTGTAAAGCACTTCTGTGAAGTACGTGCTTTTACTCTAAACAAATTGCCCAAAATAGAGGAGTCAAACTTTCTGAAATGTTTACAACAATTTCTATTCTCAAAAAATATAAATAATGACAGACCTTTGAGAATTGAGCACCACATTTTACACACAATACAGTTGACAGACAAAAACAAAACCGAGCGGGTAACCAGGAAGTGTTTTGGGGGGCTTGGGGCATTGTGGTCAATGTAGTGTAATTTTATCAGCTCACTAATACCTTAACTGCTTTTGATCTTGTATACAAAATAATTCAAGTAATAGAAATGTACTGAAATACAAATTTCATGCAAGTATTTCGAGACACTTCATTAAATTCCACGTTGTTTACTTCGCTACGAAGTCAAACGTGTTAAATCTAATGACCAGCAGAGGGCTGTCATGGGCTAAAATGTTGTTTGAAACCAACGAAGAAGATCGTCGCCTTCCAATGACGTATAATCAGTGACGAAAAAGCATGGCTGGAAGTAACACAGCTGCACCTATTACTAGTTCTCTATCGAAACTGCAATCATTGAATGGACTCTTTGCAATTTATAAAAAGCAAGGACCGACCTCTGCAGATGTTTTGAACAAACTGAAACAAACTTTACTCAAGGGTAAGGCAGATAATAGAAACGAGACTTATTCATGAAGGCCAACACGAACTACTGTATCTGTTTTGTCATATAGAAGCTGGCGTGCAGAACCCGAACCCGAGAAAGAGGAAGAAACAGATTCTGAAGATGGGTCACGGAGGAACGCTCGACAGTCCTGCCAGTGGAGTATTAGGTATGTCTCGTATCCCGTTTTTAAAATGTGTTTGTTAAAGGTAATGAAGAAAATCTACACGGTATAATAGAAACGCTATTGCTCAGTCTTGGTTTTAATTGATGTCATCAAGATGTTATCGTTAGCGTGTCTGAATTCGTGGCATCATTCTATATTCCTTTTAGTTGTTGGTGTTGGAAATGGCACAAAAATGCTCAGCACAATGTTGGCTGGTTCGAAGGTGAGCTGTGGTACTGTACTAAATATTGTATGTTGTGCAAAAATGACACTTGGAGAATATCTATACATATACAATGAGATATTTTTCTGTACATGGGTGGTTCTTAGAAAATGTGGTCCAGTAGTGTGACATGGGGGCCCAACAATTAAATTGTTCAAAACCAGGTGAAAATGTGAAATGCTTTAAATAAAACCTTCGTTCAGTGTGCTATGAATAAATAAAGGTACCTTATTTGATGCAGCTCTTTGTTGAAGAGATTGTTGAATGTCGTAGACTCGTGGTACTTTTTCATATTCATATTGGAGCGCTTGGAACTTGCACTTGAATAATAAACTTTTAAAAATTAAACATTTTTACACCCCTACAACTTCACTACCTTTATGCAAGGTTATACAGTTAAAAATACTTAAATTACCTCTCCTTTTATTAAAGTCGTTCAGGTGGAAGGACATGATACATTACAGTCGTAAATTGTTCAACCCGAAAGGAAACATAACATGGGCATTTTATTCTGGGAACATATTGTCACATTATGGACTCGATTAAAAGTTATTGTGTTCCATTAACATTCTAACAATTTATTGGTAGCAACTTTTCTTGAAACTGACTCATTTTAAGGGCACAATGGCTTTATGTCATCGTGAGGAGAATTTACGGCAGTCCTATACTAGTTACTTATAGGTCTAATTTTTTTCTTAAATTATATATGTGTGTGTGCGTGTGTGTTGTTGTATTTAAATACCGCAGTGCAGTACTTGTAAGTGGAATCCATCTCCAACATTGAAGTAAGCAATCAATCATACTCTTTCTCTCAGAAATACACTGCTGTAGCAGAATTGGGTAAAGCAACAGACACCCTTGATGCGACTGGCAGCGTTACGGACGAGAAAGATTTCCGTAAGTACAAACTCCAGTTTTTCTATTGCAATTTGAGGTCCTCAGTAAATGTGCATATCTGTATGGTTTTGCTTATATACTGTGGAATATTTCCGTTTTACCACTTATTGTCTCTTTTTTTTCCCTACCTTATCCAGAACACATTACCAAGATTGATGTGGAGGAGAAGCTGAACAATTTTGTGGGCAATATCATGCAAGTCCCACCACTGTAAGTTTTAACCGTGTCTAAATGTTAATAGTAGTGAATCTATAATTGTCGGCCGCCTTCTGTTGTGGTATCACAAAAACACAACCAAAAACTAAAGCAAAACTCTTTTGTAAAGTTAATTTGTCAGATCAAGGCTTGCAAATTATGAGCTATAAATCTGCCAGTGCGATTTTGTAAACTATTGGGACGGCTCCCACTTTGTAACCCACATTAACAGTCTGACACAGCCACAACCATGAATTGTGCATCTGTTGTTTACCATTTATCATCGCTGGTGCAACAATAAAATCCTCAAGGCTGTAAATAAGAATAATTTAGTTTGAATGGAGAAAAAAACTCTTCAAAGGACCAAAGAGGACCAATCATTTATGCGAGTATTAAAACCTACATGTGTTTGTGTATCACGTAATAACCATTGTAAGGATCCATCTCTGACATCTGTCCGTATTTCAAGCAGGGCCGATCCGTCCGAGCCGTTGGCGATAGCCAAGCGGCCAAATACAGAAAAATAAAAAAATAAAACCATGTTGTATACCTTTTTCCACAGACCTCAATGACATGCGTCCCATCATGATTTTATCTCATCAATATACTTTTTTTTTTTTTTTATTTGGCTGCGTGTCGGCATGTGTGGTGCCTCTGTATGACGTGGAAATTAAGTTCATACGAAATTTCCACGAAAACAGTGACGGACTGACATACATTCCAACACTTTTTACAGTGAGAGAGAACCATAAACGTACTTTCCGTTTTGGCGTATATGAGGTGTATTCAAGGCCTGCAATTCAAGCAGGACATCTCAAAAGCCAGAGGGGGGAAAAAGTAACTAACCGAAGCACCAATATTCCACTAGATGGTGCTAAAGCACTAGCTTAATTGGTTTGGCCTGAACACAAACGGAGGATGCAAATGACATTCACTGGTAAAAAAAAAAAAAAAAAAAGACATTCAGATGCTCAGTTAGCTGAAGCCTCAACAGATCTATTGGCTTAAGTCCCATGATGACAGTTTGTGTGGCTTTAGAGACATTTGTCCAAAATCTCCTGTGGATGTACAACTTTAGTGATATCCATTCCTCCCCCCTCCTTTAATCATTTTTTATTGAGATTTTACAAATTCAGGACATGTCATTGATGACGTTATTTGCTTTTATTATTTCAGTTACTCAGCACTGAAAAAAGATGGCCAGCGAATGTCTGTCCTTCTGAAGAAAGGTGAAAAGGTCGAGGCCAAACCTGCGAGGTCTGTTACGGTGTACAGCTTGACCCTGCAAGAGTTCAAACCGCCCTTGTTCACTTTGGGTTTGTATCCGTTACATGATCATTTCATGCTTTGCTCAGTACAGCTCTTATTTACTTTTAAGAGCGCATCCAAGATACAGTGGTACCTCTAGTTAAGAAATTAATTGGTTCTGGATGACTAGAAAATTTTGTAAGGAGAGACACGTTTTGCATGTAAATGCCCTAATCCGTTCCAAGCCCGCCCAAAATTCAGACATAAATGTTTTCTAAGCGTAAAAATGCATCAAAAGATGTTACAAATACATGTTACAAATTAGATGATTGCACAATAAATGAGAGCTGTGCATAATGTAAAAGAATAAAGAATAAAAATGATGCAAGCACGTTTGGTTTTGTCAGCTTTTAACAATCTTTCCAAAATGTCCCAAGACAAACATCAACATAGTGAGCGGTCGCCCGACTGGTGAACACTTTTTCTGGGTGATTCACATTTACGTAAAACTATCGGAACACCTCATGGCCCGAGGGGCAAATGACGCGGATGCTGCGTAGACACATAATTATGGAGTTATCTATCTACACACAGACACATTCGGAAGAGGTCCCTCTTACCCAATGGGATGCCAGGATGATGTTCGGTAATAGCTAATGGCAGAGCAGCTACAAGTATGTTGTGTTCAGGAACCTTGGAGCTGCGAGTAGCAATATTTACCTTTCGTATATTGAAATGTGTTTCGTAACTAGAGGCAATATTTTCCTGTTGAGACGTTCTGTAACTTGGAAATTTCGTATGAAGAGACGTTCGTAAGTAGAGGTACCACTGTAAATGATTTTTTTCCCTTCTCATTGCAGATATTGAATGCGGTGGTGGATTTTATGTTCGGAGTTTGGTGGATGACCTGGGAAAAGGTTGGCCTGACTGTATACAAAAAAAAAAATCCAATCAAATCCCAACCTAGTAGTGCTTCTCAACAAGAATGATCTGTTTATCTGCTGCAGCACTCTCGTCGTGTGCTCACATCAAGGAGCTGGTCCGCACCAAGCAGGGTCAGTTCACTTTGGAGCAGCATGCCTTGCACGAGGAGCAATGGACACTGGAACACGTCCTCAAGTCACTGCAACCATGCCCAGATTCAGAAAAGACTCCGGATGGTATGGCGGAATCAGATGATGGAACATGAGCAAAAATCAGTCGAGAGAAACTGATTCGGCTGTGGGTCAGCCATCAATGTCTCGATTAGTTATTTTCATTTGGTATCTTTTGGCGGAGAGTATCACTGTTTTGTTTTTTTGTATTTGAAGAACTTGTTTATAGACTTAAGCAAGTTATGATTTTTGTTTTGCTGTCCGTGGATTCGTTTGCAAGCATTCTAGCTTTCTACACCATTTTTTCCCCTTACATCATGTGTGTAAAAGAGAAGTGGACCCACACTGCTAAACTCAGCCATGGGTCAGCACATATCCCACGTGTTGCATCAATACATTGGATAACGACAACGTTCCTCTTTATTTGGAGTCATTCTAATCTGTACCAGTCATTTGTTTAAGGTGACTTTTTTTAAAATTACTATTGGAAGGAAGGATTGCAACAATTATACGACTCCTAATGTGTTTGGAATTATTCGGCATATCCATTTATTCTTAATGTTACTATTCTTAGTAATAATAATAATACATGTTATTTATAAGTGCCTTTCAAGACACCCAAGGACACTTTACAATAACAAAAAACACAAAGTAGTCTTCGGATTGTCTGCGAAAATAGGGCCCTTTGTCTGTCTTAATTGCTACCTAGCAAAATAGCACAGCCAAAATCCTAAAAATTATGTGCATAGCCTCACAATGGTCAAGAAAGCTGTTTTATGCTGTGGAAAAGAAAAAAACAATATAACCCACCCCTCCAAAATAAAAGATCATATTCAGTTGACAAATAACTTTCAGGGGAAATGCAAAAGGCTAACCATTTAACATTTGCTGTTCTTCTGGTCAAGACTTTGATTATCTTTGGTTAAGGCATGCACTTCAAAAATGATGATTTATAAATTAGCGGTCATTCTTGATTTCATTTTTTTTTTTTTTGCAATTTGATATGTATTTTTTCATCTTCTTTTGGCACTGTGTGTGTGTCTAAAAATGTACGACTCAAATCGTGCGTGTACACGTATAAAACTATTTGAATCAGAAAATCTTTTTTTTTTAATCCAATCGTCCCACTTGGAAATATATCGACACGTGAATGAATCGTCCTTTATTGGAGAGAGATCTGAATTACTGACAGGTTTATTCAAATATATGTCAAATGACGATTTTAAAAAGTAACTGCTTCAAACTGAGATTTAACAAATCGTATCAAATAGTAATCCCACTGAGTCGGAACGGATTGGATGGATTCAAAATGGAGTGCAGTTGTTCATGTTGTTCAGTGGAGAGCCGCCGCCACAGCGATTTGTCATTGGTGGTAATATTTATGGCGCCAGCTGTCACTGACCTGCTGCTCCAATTGAAAAGTTATCCGTCGTTTTGGGCAGGAGTCTGACGCCAAGGGAATCAATGAGTCGTAATCAGTTGTCTCAGTCCAAATATTAGCCGTTTGGTGTTTTCTTTCATGTCTTCAAGGCTATTCACGTCCATGTTTGCTCTCGGAGTTCGCTTTATCTAAATGACAGCAGTTGGGAAAGTTGGCTGTTAGCGACGCGCGTTTTTTTTTTTCAAAGACTCATCACAAAATCAAACACTCTTAAGTCGATAAGTGAGCCCATCTATCAGATGCGAAGCATTTAGCTTCCACTCGGCGCTGCGACGTGACTCGCCGCCGCGTTAATTACGGTCGTAAAAATTAACGCGCAACGCAACCGTGCGAGAGATACTTTTATCACTCGTCGTCGCGCAGCAGGATTCATATGGGGTGAGATAAGCAGACATCTGCAGACTCAATTCTCACTGATTGTGGCTATCTTTCATTCAACAGTCAAATGCTGAGTTAATCACTCGCCGTAAAACTGCATCGTGTTATAGATTGTAAGCTATAGGCCACATAGTTCAAGATAAGGAGCCGTTTGATTCGTTAAAAGTCAAGAACGGTTTAACATATACAGTAGCCTGCCTAGCCATCACTGTAACATTCTTTAATATTCAATTACTGTATTGTACGAATTAAATATACACACACACAGGAGATATTGGACACCTGCTCGTAGTTGAAATACATTTCACATCTGTAACTTCTCCGAGAATTGTAATTGTGTATGCAGAAAGCAAAAAAAAACCCAACAACATATTTAATTTCAACGTTTAAAAGCATATAAAAATGTTTTTTTCCCCCTTTGTTTGCTGACTGGCTGGAATCGCATGGTTCTATGTGATATTTATTACATTCAAAACTTTCATTTCAAACAAATTGAATGACCAAATATGGCTCGGCGACGAAAGAGATATTGTAACCCACTTAGATCTTTAATCATTTCAATTTTTTATACAACACTCATGGCAGGAATGGCTCAAATGTTTCACTAAACATTTTGGACGCTGATTTCAAAAAATGTTTTAATTGTTTTTTTTAATAGAACTTCAGGCTATGGAGATGATTTATGTAATAGAAAATCTTGCGCAATAGGGATTTCACCATGAGTTGTAATCAAAGTCGTTTCATGAAAAAAGAACTTAATTAATACAGATTACTAAATATATGACTATAAATCATATATTATGGTTTCTAACCTACATGATGATGATTATTATTCCTATTATCCATCCGTTTTATAATCTGTTTATCCTCACATGATGAATCGCGGGTTTGCCGGAGCCTAAGCCAGTTGTCTTCGGGCAGTCGACGCAGTAATCCCTCAACCAGCCAGTCGTCCTCACAATTACACTTAGGGACAATTTAGTGTTCCATTAACCAGCCATGCATGTTTTTTGGGAATGTGGGAGGAAACCGAAGTACCCGGAGAAAACCCACGCAGGCACGTTGAGAACATGCAAACACCACACAGGAAGGCCGGAGCCGGAATCGAACCCTGCACTTCTGCACCGTGAGGCGGACCTGCTAGTCTGTAGTCCACTCTTCAGCCCATTATTGTTATTATTATTAATGTATTTATTTAACCGGTGTGCTAGAGAGAAAACGAGGCCGGATTCGGAATCAGCGCCCACAAATAGCCTCAAAAAGTCTACTTGCGTCACTGTTGAAAAACAATGTAAAACTTTTGTTTCCCATGCAGTGTCATTTCATTTTCCTCCCTAAACTATCGACTCAAACAGATTATTTGAGCGTCTTTGTTTTGGCGGAGAAGCAATTACCTTTGGTCAACTGTCATCTGATTACCGAATGTCTGCACGGGTCGATTGGAGGAGATGAGGGAGCCAATCAGAAGCGTTCGCTGTCCACCTGGCGGAAGTGACTCGTCCATTTATCTCCTCCCTTCTGCGTCTGCAGCCAGATAACAGTCCAACAGTTGGATCGGGACCACCTAAAAAAAAAAACAAACAAACTCCACCGTCTTTTTTTTTTTTTAACGGATACTGCAAATGTTTTTTGGGGGGACTGAAAACGCCGGAAAACAACTGAACTTTTGTTCAAAATATAGATCGCGGGAGTGAACGGCAAACCAGCCAGCATGAGTGTCCCTCTGTACGCGCCGACTGCCATCCAACAAGCTCACCGAACTCCTTTCTACATCGAAGACATTCTCGGGAGGACCGATCACACCACCGGCAACTCTTCATCTTCATCTCCCTCCACCTCCACCGCCTCGTCATGCTCATCCACTCCGGTGATCCCGACGCCGACTTTCCCGTCGCCGAACTCCTCCTTTACAAACTTCATCTCGCCTTACCGGACGCCGATTTACGAGCCGACGCCGATTCATCCGGTGCTGTCTCACCACCACGCCACCGCCGCTTTCGCGGCCTGCACGTACGCCGCCTCCGCTGGAGCTTTCGCAGGCTCCGTGTATCCTTTTCACCATCAGCAGCACCACCGAGCGCTGGGGGAGTACGCGCATACCCTGCTAAGACACGACCCTTCGGTGAGTTGCTATTTAAAAAAACAAAAAAAAACAGATTTGAGCAGCAATCGCGTCGTTATATTCGTGCGATAAATACCATGCATAATCTTGGCGCCCAACATATCTATTTTTCTTTGCACTTACCGATGGTCAGCTTTTGTGAAATATTTTTTTTCCGAGAGAATCTAAATCGTCATATACTTTTCCAAATACGTTTCACACAATTGTTTTGTTTCCGGCTGTTTGTTGCACCACTTAAACAAGAACATTTTGCCGAACAAAACGATCACGCTTGCATAACAATAATGTCCAGTAATAATACAGTGTTATTAATATTATTAGTACAGTAACAAATATAGTCATGTCAATGGTTATAAGTTGCAGAATGCACACCAAAAAAAATGGAATGGAGTTGTTCTTGTGTGTCTAGCTATTTAGTAGGCAACTTATTTGTTTATAGTTTGAAATAGCTGTTCTATACCACTCACTGTCCTGTGACCTCTGTTTTCATTTTTTTTTCAATCATTTTATTTATCATCACCCTTCTTAGAGTATAAACTATTACTGTCATGAACTTTGATTTGTATTGGCCGTTATCTTGAACAATCTTGAAGTGGAGCAAAAAGTGGGCCGAGCCCACATCACTTTCTGGACTCCCTTCATTCAAAGTTCCATTTGACCTCGGTGGATTAAAAAAGTGACTCCTGCAGTGCAAGTTCAACGAAGTGTGACGATGATGATGTGCGGACAACTTTATGCACATGAAGTTTCAGACCCAACCGCGTCTTTGTGCCACCAAGACTTATTTTTCGCATTTGCATAAGAGCATCACGCTTGCTCATGCATGCATGCTGGGCGCAGTGAAAACAACATCTCAGAATCAGAGCATTCCATTTTTTTTTGTACTTCAAGGGTACATTATTAATCCATAAAGTAAACAGCCCTCTCATATATATTGTTGCGCCCCCAACCAATCAGTTAATTATACATTTTATTTATAAGCTGGTGGGGTGTTTGGGTCTATGAAATGTGCAAACCTTGACTCATTTTCCTGAGCTTCATTGTTCAAGAACATCAGAGGAGTAAGTCAGCCAGTGACTTAAAACTTGTTATTGTGTGCGCGCATGCATGTCAAAGGAAACCGTAATCTTTGAATGGCGTCCATCGTATATTCAAACCAACGTGAACAAATGTGCTTGTATAGATAGAATTGTTTGAATGGTCTTGGAGCTCCGTGGCTCTGATATTGCGGGCGTGTTTTTTTTTTTTTTTTTCAAAGTTCTTTTTAAGTGGAGCGTGACAAGCGGGTCACGTGACTTCGGCGTTGTTGCTGAATGAGCTCCGGGGGGGGCCTGTTCCGTTGCCTTTGCGGAAGCCGTGAGCTTGTCGATAGGAGTAAATCTGGTCTCAGAAGCTGTTGAATGTTTTCCTGCCTCACTCCGGCCAGCCGCTTCCTCGGGAGCCCGCTGCACGCTGCTGATTATTTTATCGACATCCTCAATACAGACATATTCAGGAAACACTCGGCCTCTGATAGCCCGGGATCCGTTTTTCACATATTGTTGCACTTCCTCTGCTTTGGCCAGTGAGGATGTGAGTGACTTTCTTTTATGATTGCAAACAGGGCTACACCTATTGCGAAAAAAAAATTGTGTAACTTCTGAACGAGTGTGCGCGAATAGAATACAGTACAGTACTTTGCAGCAAATTCGGGTTAGACTTAAATAAATGAACGTTTCCTTTGACATTTTTCGTCCCCGTAAATAAAAGGATACATTAATGTATTGTTTGCCTGTCATCGAACATTGTATCACAAGTCCTAAACCAGGGGTGTCAAACTCATTTTTGTCACGGGCCACATCATAGCTAGGGAGGCCAATAAAAACTGTTTTTCCCCCCCAAATATTATTACATTTATTTTTAAAAATCGGATGTTGGGGGAAAAAACATGCTTGCAATATCTCACCATAAAAAAAAGTCAACACAGTTTGTAATTTTGGTATTTCAGCACATCATTTGTTTTGGCGGGCCACATCAAAAGATGTGGCGGGCCAGATCTAGCCCTCGGGCCTTGAGTTTGACACCGGTGTCCTAAAGCGTCAGACAGCATTCGTGTTGCAATTTGTTCCATTGCAAAAATGTTTGTTTGTCTTCTTTTAATATTTTTGTTAGGTTTTGATTATATAGAAGAAATGTATTTATCATACAAAATCTCAGCCCAGCTCATGCTTCGTTCCAACCAAGACCGACCCCCCAAAAAAACACACTTTCGCCCAGTGGACTTTGATTGTGTAAATGAGAAGAGGACATGCGTGTCTGTCGGTGCATGCCATTGCCCATAATCACGCCACAAAGCAGGAAACACATGAAGCGGATATTTGGCCATAGTTTAGTCTCTGTCACGACCTTCCCGAAAAAGAAAGCGTACATGCAACAGGCTTCAACACAGCTGCAAGAAAGAACTATTGTTTGTTCCTCCTCACCATTAACCTGACGGGAAACCAGCCTTGAAATTAGTTAAAACACTTCCAAGGCACTTGCAGTTTCGAATGCAGTTAATTTATTTTGAAAAAAAACACAGGAGCGCAGGCTTAAACCTTTGTCACCAATAGAAATGTAATCATATCCTTCAAATGCCCATCAATAAAAAATTGATCAGGAGAAATTTCATGAAGATATGTGCGCATCTTGAACGTGTTACGATATGTGGATTAAATATGGTTGAATAGTTCATGTTCAAACTCTGCTCCCATATTTAAATGCAGTTAAAATGTCGCGATTTTCTTTAAAATTAAAAAAAACAATTATAAGGCCCAAATTGTTTTGTGTTTTTTGTTATTGTAAAGTGTCCTTGGGTGTCTTGAAAGGCGCTTATAAATAAAATGTATTATTATTATTATTATTAAATTGGCAGCAGTTGCATTTTTTTACTGCAGTAGTCATCGTCACTATATTTAAATTTTGAAATATAATCTTTTCCCCAATACGATTATCGCCGTGTTTGTACTAATGTCCTAAACATTGGCGTTTCCTTTATCATATTTAATGACAACTTTGTTGAGGCGTCTCTTTCCATTTATCAACTATGGTAGCGCGATATGACGTCGCAATGTTCCAAATATGAAAGAATGATCATTAATGCAAATTCTATTAACGCTACATTATAAAATCGACCGACAACAGCGCCGATTAATAAAATAATAATTTTACGGAAATGTGCAACTTGTGGGAAAAATTAAATTCGTTAGCTCAGGAGATTACGTGCGCCCAATAGGCGAGGCCCGGCGTTCATTTTTCATTCTAAAAAGACCCTCGCTGTGCTTTCTCTCAAAGGGAAACCTCTGCTGTGGACCCCCTCCATCCAGCGGCCCTTACATAAGAGAAAAGGCGGTCAGGTCCGTTTCTCGAACGACCAAACCATCGAATTGGAGAAGAAATTCGAGACCCAGAAGTACCTTTCACCCCCGGAGAGGAAACGGCTTGCCAAGATGTTGCAGCTAAGCGAGCGGCAGGTGAGCAAATACCAAAAATCGTAGCCTGACGCGCGCAATGACGGTTACTTAATTAAGGCTGATGGGTTTAATTAATAAAGTGAATTATTTAATAATAATAATAATAATAGTGTAGATTTATCTGAAATGGTTTGCCTCTCCTGAACTCCGTTTTTACTTCACCTCTTTAAGACAAAGCCACTAATAATGGCTACCAAATAATTGCTACCTTCAGGAATTAATACATTTTCAAATATCAATATAATTAAAACATATGCCTATTTATTATGGTAATGGACAAATAGTAATTATGAAATTGGTATCTATTTTTTTCAGGTTAAAACCTGGTTTCAAAATCGACGTGCAAAATGGCGAAGACTCAAACAGGTTGGTTGACAACGACTTTTTCCGGATTCGACTGATTATTTATGACAACTTCTGAACTGGATGCTCAATTTTTCAACGGATCAGGAAAATCCACAAGGAGGTAAAACGGAGGAGGACGCCAGTGGTGCGGCAGGGAGGAATGACAAAGGAGACGGGACGTCCGAACAGTCCGGGGTCCTGTGCACAGAGCAGACACGGACGGTGGCGGACTCCCGCGAGGGTGAAGCGGGCGACACTGGGCGAGCCATGTCGCCGCAACCATCCTTCGAGGAACCGGAATGGAGCCTTTCAGACGACACAGACCTGGAGCTGGACATAGAGGATGACAATGAGTTCACACTGACCCACCAGCTCTGAGGCGGGTGAAGACACAATGGACTGGTCCCACACGCCCCGAAAATAAATACATAAATAAATAAATAAATAAATAAATAAATAAAGTAAAATACATTTTTCTCTCTCTCTCTATGTATATATATATATATATATATATATATATATATATATATATATATATATATATATATATATATATATATATATATATATATATATATATATATATATATATATATATATATATATATATATATATATATATATATATATATATATATATATGTACACACATATGTCATGTTTCGGTTTGTGACCAACAGGTGGCACTGTGGGGCTTTTCCCTGCAGCTGCACACCTGTTGGTCGTTAGGTAATTAGTGGCTATAAAAGGACTCCCGGCCGACTACTCATTGTCGGGTCATTGTTTGTGGCTGTTCGTACGCTACTGTCATGTTTGTTTCAGTCAGGTTTTGGTCATTGTGATGCTTTATCTTAAGTCATGTGATTTGTTTGATACTTTGGACTTTGTTTGTTTCGGATTTAGTTGTCTCTGTTTTAATACAATTCGTCAAGTACAACCTGCTCCTCTCTCGTGCCTGCTTTTTTTTGGGGTCCACCACCATCTCGCAACGTGACAGAGAGAGAGAGAGAGAGAGAGAGAGAGAGATGGGAAATTAAGCTTCCCCGATTGTGTTAATTATAGGTAAGGGGAAATGTACAGTAAAAACATCCATCAAAAAGGTAATGTGTCTTTTTCAAGTAACACATGCATAAATATTTCAAAAACATATACTGTATATATATATATATATATATATATATATATATATATATACAGTGCATTTGTATATAAGGTATGTGTGCATGTTACTGTTTGTACTGTAAATTAATAGATTAGTTCTGTTTTAATTTTTGCAAAATCAAACACACTCACAGATTAGCCAAATGTTGATGTCAATGCTTGTCCCATCACCACATCCAACTTCAAATATCTTATCATCGGGACCTCACGCAAACACTGTCAGTGGGAGTTTTTCAGTACGAAGATTAGGTTAATAATTTATTGAACTCAGAACAGCGGGACAGATAGCGGAGCAACTGATTGATCATCGATATTTGCACAGATTTTTTTTTTCTAGCGAATTACGGTAGTTGAAGAAATGTCCGTTAAATCCAAGTGTCTTTTAACAGGACGGTGGGGTGACTTTGGGGAACGAGAATCTATTTGTGACTTGTGTGTCGTCGTTTCGAGGTCATAATTGCATTTACACAATAAATTCGACTAGGTTCAATGGCCTCCCACGCATATGACTCGTCCAAAACCAACAGTGTGCTCATTGATCTGGGCCACTGTATTGTGTAATGCTTCACAAATTTCTCAGGGTAAAGTCAACAATTTGAGGATTAGCGCACACAGTTGACAATGAAAAGTTCAATAGATAGCCAGTGCGCACACACAAAAGCATTCACAGAATACTCGGGGGGGTAATACAACGCAATCTAATGAGATTCAGTACTCGAGGTGTGCCCCCCCCCCGTCCCAAAAATGCAATTTTCAACAACATGATTATATCCAAGGTCAGTACATTAGGTGAGTGATTTGGATGCCTTCCTCACAGTTCTGAGTTCCCGGTTTCAAACTTGCATAGTCTGCCCCGTGCTGAGTCCTCTGTCTAAATTGTCCAAAGGTGTGAACGTGAATGGTTGTTTCCCTCTCGCGCTGACGTCAAACTCAAGGCATCATTTTGTGTGGCCCGCGGGACCAAAGCAAGCATGTCAACTTTTCCATGATGCTTGCCAAAGTCTGAACCCAAATTTAAAATCGTCACATGTGATCCATCCTGACATAGAGATATTGCTAGCATGATCTCATGACGTACTTATTACATTAACGTAAACAATGGCTGAGCTTACCATAATTCTTGACTTCTGATTATCCACCAATTTGTTGTGCACCGTATGTGTAATATGTGGAGGTGATCAAACACATTTCTACGGTTTCACAAAATTCACAGTCACAATGGCCCACCCAGGGAAACCGTAACTACAATGGGGCCCGCTACAAAACTGAGCTTGCAGCATTAACCTAAAAGTGCAAACATTTCAGCGCACACATAATAAATTGTTCAAATTCAGTATTTGATCAGTTATTAAGTATTAGATTTCCTTTGTCTTTTTTGGAGCAGTTGTACGTTATATGGTTACCATTCCGTGGGGGGTGGGGGCTGATATAAGATTTAGGGTTAGGAGGGATCCCAAATCTGCTTCAAGGTAAGTAAGATGGTCCAATCTCTTTTAACCAAACCTGACCAACATTATTACTGACGCGCTCCAAGATTTGGAGATTGCTCATTGCCTCATTGCATAAAGCGACAGAGTTCAGAGAGTAGCTCAACATGCAACTGGACAGCGGAAATATCCAGTGGGCAGGTTATCATGTTATCAAGTTACAGGGTGCATTATTTGTAAAAAGCAACATTTTTAATGTGGCACTTAATTGTATATGTCTCATAAGTTCCGCAAACTTCCCATTTTTTCCAAACAGACACAACTATCAGAGGTCATCTGATACCGGGTACTTCATCTGACTAGGGCTGTATTTAAGCAGTCCAAGGTTTTGTCAATATTCCAACCAGGAATTAGTTACTTTGTATTACCTCTTTAACAGGAAAAAAAAAACACCTCGTAGGACTGCAGGACAGTATTGGCACAGCCCAGTGACAAGCTATAAACTGTGTGTGTGTGTATTGGAGGACACAAGTTAATGTGTGGTTATATTTAAACGACTGAGGAATGCATTGATTGTTGACCTTGGCCAAATGAAAGCCATTATCTCGCCCCCCCCCCACCCCCTTCCCACTCAGCTGATAAATTAATGAGAGAAAACACTGTTTACATCGATAATAGTGTCGCCGCCAGCCACAGAGACAGAGGGGGGAAGGCGGTGGGGGTGGGCTCAGAGGAGGAAAGAGAAAGAGACTGACAAGGAAAGAGAGAAATATCAGTGGCATAACCGGTTCAGGGTGTCCCCCGCCTACTGCCCGAGGACAGCCGGGATAGGCTCCAGCACGCCCGTGACCCTAATGAGGATAAGCAGCTCGGACGTAAGAAGGAGGAAAGAGCCGCTGCTGTGTTGACCTCCGATATAATAGACCTTACGCCTGAGCAACGATTGTCAAATTTGAAATATTAGTTGTTGCCATTCAGCATGATATCATACACGATTGTGGACTGACCGGTGATTTTAGGGGCACATTTCCTCCAAATTCTTACCAATTCTGTATTACAAGCTTGCCAGGGATATTGTTTTGTGGAATTTGCATGTTGTCTCATTCTGGCCTGGGTTTCCTTCTCATCCATCCTGGTTTTATGCAGCAGCCTTTTGCTCATGGAAAGTCTTCAGCTCATTTCTGGAACGTCAGCCATTCAAACATTTGTATGTGCAGAACCAACCATATGTTCCTTATACAGACTGCGAGAAGAAAAAGAAGCTCCAATACAAGTTGTTCATGAACACGAGTCGGGTTTTAAGATGCAGCGCACGTCCGGCCTTTAGGAAAACACTTGGTGACGTCAGGTACGGCAGACTGAGATCATTGTTCATCCACTAACCTCTCAGGGCAGAGGAACTACAAGTTAAATTGGTTGTGAGCTGATTTGTGTCAAAACCGAGCAAACAAGGCCTCACGTCTCAAAGGATGGGACGCCGGTCCGAGCAGCTTTCTGTGGACTTGTAATGATGACAAATGAGTGTTCCATGAAGGGGACTGTGAGTAACACACGACCATTCCCCCTTACCATTAACCCCCCATTAATGCTCAACCCCGGAATTACGTGTAATTTGAGCTAAATACAGTAGAGTATTTGTAATGCACGGCTGATTGGACATCACCACCCCTGCTCCCCTCCCTTGACTCACCATTTGAGGATGATAGCAGCGACGCTATCTGTTGTGGGATATCTGTTCAATATCTCACATTTGTCCTGAGGTGTGAATGTGAGTTGGAATTATTGTTTATCATGTTTGTATTTGTGTATGTGTGCCCTGTGATTGGCTGGCCAGCAGTAGCGGTATATTCCATCTCCGATCCAAAATCTTCTGGGATAGGTGACCATAAGGAAGGATGAGTGCCACAAAAAAATGGATGGTTGTACTTTGTGTGGATTTATTCTTAGATGTTATTTATATAACCCATTTAATTGTTTAAAAAAAAAAAAATCTGGTAATATGATGACTGTTGTAAATGTGGTTCGATTCTGGATGCTCAGTCTATTTGGAACACCCACTCATGTGACGACTGGAAGTAGTTCCATGTCATATAAATGGCTCCAAGAAAGTAAATTCACAGCAGGGGGGGAAAAATATGTTCTTCTACATCATCGGTGTCAAACTCATTTTAGTCACGGGTCAATTTGGAGTTACTGACAGCGAAACCACAAAATTACTACAGTACTTGTACACAACAAAATAATTGATGACCAGTTTTGAAATCAGTCAATTATAATAGTTTGTTCAATTATTGTTCAAGTGAGCGTGAAATCTTAACATTATTTATTACACGTGACAATTTGAAATCCCTCCCGGTCCAGATTTTAGCAAGCAATAAAAAAATTGTTCCCAGGTTGAATTGAATAATCTGAATATTTTGAATCAGTTTTTGGTTCATGCCTAACTTTGAATGAATAGGTTTTGGTTTAAAATTCATTTGGAGAAACTGTAAATATTTGGAATGAGAAAAAAAAATAGTGCCCCGAATAACACACACTGAATTCAAAAAAATAACATGAAAGAATAAGAGTCCCGTGTGAATGCCTTTAGAATTCAAAACAATGATGTTTATTTAGGGTTGGGATTTCAAAGTAAAAGGGAAACACAGAAAAGATGATGTTTGACGTTGCAGTTTCTGGAGCAACTCATCTCTCGTCATCAACTTCCTTCTCATAACATAAAACTCACTTGGATTCGCCCTAATCAGTTGCCTCTGATGTTTTTGCTGCTTGATTGAAATCCATTTTCACCATTGGAAGTTAGCAGTGAACAAAAGCCCCATTAACGTCACTTCAAAGGACACATGACTTGAATACTCACTTCCTGGCTACACGACTAATCATTGAACATCCACATTAGACGTCCACGGCAATCGTAACATATAGACACGGTCATTGAAAACAATGGAAAACGCCGGCCGGTGTGCGAGGGTGGGGGGTGGGGGGTGTGGGGGGGCCCTCAGCCGCTGAGACCCATTCCTGCAGCAGCTAAGGAGATGTCACTCACTGGCTCAGGGATGCAATCATGTGTACTATTTACTTTTCAATTAGGCCATATCCAAATGGAAGATAGGGAGGTTTTAAAAGTATTCACATGGTCGTTAAAGGAGTACAGGATTTTCTGCCTCACCTTCCAATTTAGTTCGAGTCCATTTGCACAATTAGCTGCTCAAACAACATTCTCGGCCCCGAGCACACATAATGATAATAAATCTTATGGGCTAATGTTGCAAAGAGCCAGCAAAAAAAAAAAAAAGGGTGATCTAGGGTCATAGGAGATGGCATTTTACCCCAAAAACCAATACAGTCTATCGCGATATAGCGGCATGCCTCATCTTCTCACTATCTCATAAAGCAAAACATAATATGATATTGAATATATATCATAAGAGCGACCCGGTGGTCAAGTGGTTAGTGCGTCGACCTCACACTGCAGAGGTACTGCGTTTGATTCCGGCTCTGGCCTTCCCGTGTGGAGTTTGCATGTTCTCCCCGTGCCTGCGTGGGTTTTCTTCGGGTATTCCGGTTTCCTCCCACATTCCCAAAACATGCATGGCCGGCTGATTGAACACTCAAAATTGTCCCTAGGTGTGAGCGTGAGCACGGATGGTTGTTCATCCGTGTGTGCCCTGCGATTGTCTGGCAGCCGGTTCAGGATGTCCCCCCAAATGCCCAAAGACAGCTGGGATAGGACCCGGCACGCCCCGCGATCCTTGTGAGGATAAGGCGGATATGAAAATGGATGGATTGATGGATGTATATCATCATATAGAATTGATTGTACCTTTTGAGAACCATTGGACGAACATTTATTGTTCACCGAGTGGTTCTTAACCCGGCTTCAATCGAACCCCAGGGGTTTGGTGAATCAGTCCCAGGGGGTTTCGACGGAGACTCTGCCATCGAGGTTAAGACGCAGCCGACTCAACATGTCATTTAGTTATGATATACCCGCTTGACCGTCACTGGCTGCAGATGATCACGTGACATTGCTTGTCCAATCAGTGCTGCGGAAAATTCAGTTGGCTCGGTAGTCAGCGTGTGACTGCCGTGATAGTACGTTGCGTGATTTTTAAAAAAATACTGTATATATTTGAACGCATGCTGCGTCGAGCAAAAAAAAAGTGGTCGGACGAATATGTACAACACGGATTCACATGCATCACGGGACGTGATAGGACATGATTTGGCATGCAAAACCGAAGGAACACTTCTCGAATCAGACTTCGCCAGACTTCACATCCCACCTGGACATCTGTTAGTTCTTTGAGACACTGACCCCTTATTGTTTTTGCGCTTTGGCCTGGCTCTCGCTACCACCCTGTATCCTGCCAATGAACAAACTGAGGTCATCCTGTTTTCCTTCTTTTGTTGGGTGACAATGAGTGTTTTCTCTCATCCCAAATAGAGTCATCTTGACCCTCGCAAAACAATGACTGGACTCACTTGATGATCATCCAGGCGTGTTGTGATAAACACATGGAAGCTGGGCCACGTCTGCACAATGACTAAAATGTTAACCCACTGAATGGTACACCGGAGAGAATTTATTCTAAAAAAACTTACCTGACAATATGGGGCATGCCTCATACCGGTAGTTGTAATTTCTGTCTTTTGGCCGATTCCAAATCCCGCCCAGTGAAATTGAAAATGCATCCGATCGCATATCTGCCTTGATTCTACTCGCATTAATCAATGAATGAAACCCTCCATCATAATTGAACATGAACGCAGCAATGTGCGGGTTATGGCGCGGGAGTCGGAAGATTGAATCCCTAAAGCGTTGGGTCATACAAGACACACTTTTCCTCTGTGGCCTTATCTTATTAATGTGGAGTTTCAGGAAACTATTGCTGCACTGATGTTTCCAGCCACAATGCAACAGGCCAGAACAATGTAGTGATAAGTTGTTTGGTTTCCGGCAAAAACGACTGTGAAAACAGCGATGGCCATCGAGACAGGAAGGCCATTAATAGATGAAGGAATGTTGACTGAGAGCAAAAACGGATGTGGGACGCAGTAAAATGGATCAAGTTGGGAGAACCAATATTTTGTTCTTCATCTAGATCAGGGGTCTCAAACTCAATTTAGCTGGGGGCCACTGGAGGCAGAATATGGGTGAGGCTGGGCCGCATCAGTGTTTCCACAAGAAAAGCGCTGATAAATCATTCCAATGTTCTCAAATATCTTAATTTTTAACACAAAATAATGAATTAAATAAAATAATTTTCAAAAGAAGCCACCCCGTCCTTCTCCATGAAGTCTTTTACTTCTGCCCTGAACTCAAAAAATCTCTTCATTACGTTTCCCCTCCTGAGCCAACGTACCTCAGTGAAGTAGAACACATCCCCATATTCTGATTTTATTTCCTCTAAAAAATGGGCGGGGCGGAATAGGGTCAATACCTCACGTGATTGGTTCGTTCAGCTCTGCACACAAGAGTCATTCATATCAATCTTGCGGGCCGCACTAATATTAATCTTTCATATTAAGACGGGGGCCGCAAATTATCATCCTGGAGGCCGCAGTTGGCCCGCGGGCCACACGTTTGAGACCCCTGATCTAGATACACATAATGTGGAAAAAAAAAAATCTATGGTGATTTTTAGAAAAACATTTTCATTTATCTATTTATTTTATATAATACAGGACATCCATCCATCCATTTTCTTTCGCTTTTCCGGGGCTGGAAATATTAACCCTTTCAGGGACAGCGGTTACTACAGTTGACAGCTCGTCATGTTATCAGGTTACACGTTATCATTATTGGAGCACGAAAGGGCTAAGGGTGATTGACAAAGCAATATGTTGAGCAATGAGCTACACACATATGTCAAAATTAACAACCTCCCAATAGATGGCCACTTTTAATGAATAATGGCGTCTTGTAATCGGACATTTCCAAATATTTGTCAACCAGAGGATCCGAAGTTACTTCCCAGTGGCCGAATGTAAATGACAACGATAACAAAAACTTGTGTTTGCTGTTTCGCTGCTGGATATGACCCAAAATGTTGAGATTTCATTTTTGAGTTCCTTAAAAACAAAAACAAAAAACAACGAAATTAATCCATTGGAACCAGTGAGTAGTCTGAGCCTTCCCACTTAAAGGAGACGAGAGAGAGTGTTGAGAGGTTCATGTCTGCACAGATAAGATCATCCACGTCTCACTCCAGGTGCATGCTGCAGAAATGATAGACACTTGAATACCCAAGCGTTGTTCTGCTGACTAAAACTCTTCTCGGAGACGCTCATCACAAAGCATTTTCAAGGGTTGCGACCGGTGTTCAAAAACATTATGCCAGTTGCAGTGGACAAAAGTATTCCAGGATCTCCCCGTGATCAACCATCCATTTTTCCGAACAACTTCTCCTTGGGTCGGGCATTGCCAAAACCTATCCGGGCTGTCTTTCGTCGGTAGGCGGGATTGACACCCAAATGTTTAATGCATCATGAAACACGATTGAATGTGAAGGACAAAATTGCAAAGAGTATCGGCGTGTTTAATAAATAAGAAATACATATACAAGCCAGGATCGAACCTCGACCTCTGCAGTGTGAGGTCGACCCTCTAATCAGTCGCCCACCGGCCCGCTCTTATTTTGCGTTATATTTCCAATTGGAAATGAGCAAATGAAATGAATTAAGATGCTGGAAGCGTTGGTCCCCGACTAAAGACTGAAACCGCTTGAATGATTTTAAGCAAAATCACGTCATTATTGTTGCCATACTGCTGTTTGACCCCAGTTCTTTTGGGAAGAAACGCCCCATGAGCAATGGACTTTCTTTAAGTCCAGGATGTCCTTCAGAGCTATTTGTTTGGAGTGTAACTTACAATAAAGGTCAGCAGCTGTACGGCACAACCTGTGGTGTGGAGGGACAGAGGAAGCAAGCAGGAAACTGGCAGTCATGGAAAGGAAGAACACATGGTCACGGGAGAGCTTATCGAGCAATCTTATTTTCCAAAACAACTAAAGCGCATGTGTTGTAAATATTCAAGTCAATAAATAAAGACAGGCATGACTGACTCAACCATCGGAAAGACACTGGGCAAAATGGGCATGACTGGAAGAGTTCAAAGGCCAAAACCACGGCTGACGCTCACTTTTGCCAAGAATCATCTTATTGGTCCCCAAAACATTTGGAGAAAATATTTTGTGAACTGATGAGAGACGTTTTGTGAGTGAGCCCCTGAACCATCATGAAAATGGCACAGCTTTTTTTGCAGTGACCCCCTTGGCCCCACCCACAGGTGGTGCACCAGTGAGAAGGGGGATCCACATTCACTTTTAGAACTAGAAAAGCATTTTCCTCCCATCTGTCATCTTCCCACTGTATATGCTATACACCCCTAACGTCCATCCGATCCTTTCCATTGTTTAACTTTGTGTTTCCATTCCTGCAGATCTGGGACATTTCCGATGCTGCTGCTGTGAGTGGGCTTTTTGTGTGTGTGTGTGTGTGTGTGTGAATGAGGGACAGAGTGTGTGCTAGTGTGTGTGTGCCTCAAACCACTTCTTGTTTTTTGGTGAAGTAATAAGGAAACTCATAGTCAGGGCTTTTGTAAAGACGCACTATAGCCACACTTCCAATTGGCCAATCCATTTCAAGAAGAATAGAAGGAAATAGAAAGTGGTTGCGTAAGCTGGTCAGGGTCTGCTACTTCACAAACGCAGCAGTTCCACAACTGCCACTCAGCCGCAATATTTGTTTGTATTCACACGTTGCAAATCACTCACAGAGAGGCTGATAGAGTTTGACAGAATGTGGTACAAGTTTTCAGTCAAATATTCAAATACTTCACGTCGAAGGTCTTCCAAGACGTAAAGTGACCACACTGCATTGTATCTCAAACAGTTTTGCTCTTTTGAGTGATTTCCCCTTTCTCAATGCACTTACTGCACACATTATATTGCTCACCTCTTATGCCCAAAAATCCCATTAATCTACATTTGATAAATCTGAACCATTGTTTATTGATGACGCAGACTTTTTTGAAAATTATATTTGTAATAACATTATTTTTGTTATCCATGAATTTTCAAAGGTACTTACATTTATATGATAAGCCACATTATTTACAAATTACTGATTAAGTCAAATGATTTTTCTTTTGTTTGTTTATGGAATTTTCCTTTACCAAAAATGTCTTAATACAAAGTAGCAGAATGTTATTGTTGATTTATTTGTGACTTCTTAAAGAGGCCCAGGCAGGAGATTCAAATCTGCGTAAAATAACCCCCAAAAAAAAAAAAAACAAAAATTCTTCAAAATTCCTCAGTTCTTTTCAAAATGGAAAAAAATGTTTACAGTTCATCGAAATAGAAATAGTCTACATTAAAGCACTTTATGATACTGGGTGAAACAAATACTGGAGATGATGGTCTACTAAATTTGTGACCCACTATAAATGCTACCTTCCAGTGAAAATTTTGATGAAAAATACATTATTGTGAAGTTTTATTGAACTCAAAGTTCAGTGAATCACAAGGTTTCTCTTTCCTGTCGGTAATTTTCTGCTGACTTTGGCAGGTGACCTCGAGTTCACCACCACATTCAAACTCAAACACACTTCCTGTGGTGCTGACATTTTGTAGTTGCACGCTAAGAGAGTTTGAATTAAGAAATGGACAGTAAACGGGTCCATGCTGCTTTACCCGACCCTCCTCGTCAAAGAAGAGATGATCATGAAGAAGAGGAAAAGGTTTTTGGGAATATTTTTGCAGAACTGGAATCTGTGGACCTTCCTCTGGGAACCACATTAAGGTAACCCGAATGCAACATAATCCGCCAAGTATCATACATGGGAACAATGAGCTCATTTGTGTATTAGGGACATATGGGACATTTTTTGAGAAACTGTATACAGAATCGTATTGGTAATATTAACACAAGCTGGAATTGATAATACTGCTGAAAATGGCCCTTTTGCTCAGACAATCAAGAAAGAAATGTGATTATAATCATAAAAAAACTCAAATCAAAACAGGTATATTGTTGCAATAATTTGTTTGGTGTCCATTTTTATTTTCCAAGTATTTTAAAATGAGAACGTTCAAACCGGTGTTTTTAAACTGCTTTCGATTTTATCGACTCATACTTGATGAAGTGTGCACAACATAATCATTACAAAATAGATAGAAATACTGTAAAGAACATAAATAAAATTATCAATGGGGGTACAATGAATGATAAATATGTTATCTTATAAAATGGACAAAATCTATTATGTTCAATACAGTACTGTGGAGCCTAGGGTAAGCAACCCTTTGAAGTTGAGAGTTATTTATTTGGCACGGATTAATGCTCAGCGCTACCATTTTGATAAACATTTCTGAAACAGCAAGTTTACTCAAAATATTTTTAACCATATATTATTGAGTAATAATATACAGCTATGTGACAACATTGTCAACAATAATTTTAAAAGGTACAGGAGAGATAAATATCAACATGCCACAATTTATTTCTGTAAAGCTCTGCAAATGTTTACATTTTTAAACAATTCAACATTGCGAGGAAATCACAATGTTCCATCACTGACGCGGTCGAGGTGCCTCTGGTGTCGACAATATTTTATTTCCGGGTAGACTCGGTTGTTTCTGTATTCAATATGGATCTCGTGCGCCCCCCACTGGCCAGTACTTCCCAGTTCCCCCTACAGCCGCAGCTGTAGTAATGCACACGTAATCATGGCGGAGAATGAAACGTTGGAGTGTATAACGGAGCACGAGCGGATTCTACAGGAAATTGAGAGTACGGATACGGCTTGCGTCGGTCCCACGCTACGGTAAGAAGATGCGTTTTTTTTCGGAAGCCAAACACAAATTAGCAGTGCCCGGTATATGTATTTCTTTCGTCTATTCTACCTTTTGTTCGAAAGCTAGTTTATCATGAGCTATCTTAGCAACCGGTAGGCTATGTTAGCAAATTTAGCTAAACGGCTGCATATTCTTGTAACTTAATATTTGCCCGTGCATTAGCGAGCAGCATAACATCGACCAGCGTTTAGGTTTAATAGCTGCGTATTTAGTGTACCGCCGACGTAGTCATTTGCAGAATTTGATAATTGACCGGTGACCTGTCAAAATGTAAACATGAATTGTGGGTGTGGCTATCAGTCTACTCGTCTCGTTACTGTTGTCAGCTAACGGTTTGAACCTACTTAATATCACTCAGAGAAAACCCAAGGAAATAACAAAATGCAGTTTTTACGTGACAATAAAAAATGTTAAGGAAAAAAAAATCCAAAAAGTAATTGCCCCCCTTGTTTAATCGCACAGGCCCTGTTACAAACCACACATTTTCGAAATATGAGTTCAATTTCACAAGCCTCGCATAAACCCGAGTACCACCATCCTTGTTGAATTAAAAAAAAAATCACTGAAATGAAATTTGTCAGAAAACGTGAAGTAGGTATACAAGATTCAAAGCATCATGCCACGAGCCAAAGATACTAATTGTTGTTTTTGTGAAGGATCAATTATAATATTTTTTTATTGATTTCGGAATTGGCCATTATCAAATAAACAGCTGTGAAAGACCCGTTAGATTTGTTTTGTTTTGTTTTTTTAGCAAATTTGGTATGGTGTTTGGTAACACTGAAGCAATCAGGTGAAATTTCCAAATTAAAGTACAACTGTAGAAAATGACACTTCCCCAAAGCTTGGCGGTGGAATTTATTTGTATGTGTTGTGATAACTTGACTTATACTATAGAGGATGAAAAGGTTTGGGGTAAGTGCCGCGAAGTCCTGGAAAAGTCCTGAAAAGAAGAAAATAATTTCAAAAAAGAGTGGGAACCGTGCTAATGTTGATACCCGCATGGTGTTCATTATGGGCAAACCATCAGAAGCACAGAAGTCCAACAGCGGAACACCGCTCAGGTTCTGATCGGGGACGTCTCAGTCACCGTTTCATGAAGTTTTTCCTCCCCAAAAATTGAGCCAAAACGCTGATCTCTCGTGTCATACTCAATATTGGTCGAACCCGAATGGTTCACATTCTACGACAGCAAAAAACGATAGTGCTGACCTCCCTGTTGCCAAACCTTTGCAGCAGGTTGTACAAAATCTATCACATTTGAATTGAATATGTTCTCCGAATATTAAAATAAAGACAACGTGTTCCCTGCTTTCAAATGCAGCTGACAACACAAAACATCCTGGTTGCATTGTCAACACACAACCAAAATATTCTTGTAAACTTAACACACACTTTTTTTCTCTTCGTTATTTTTTTTTTAATGCAAATCATTTTTGTACGACCACATTTTTTAAATTATTGCATCTACCCGCCGTTCCCTTTTCGTAATTATTCTGCTAATTTCATTTCTTGAAACATGGAACCTAAATACAGCATCTCTCTATCGTTGAATTTTGTTGTTAATACAAGTACCCTAAAAATCCACTATTTATGTTTCCTAAGTGCAGTATTAATAATGGGTCTGGATGTATTTTCTTCAGGTATTAAAAAAAAAATACTCTTTCAAAACATGAAAGAATGTGTCATCATTTTGGTTCAGGATGTGCTTGCTGAACTGCAGCTGCCCAGTTCAGGATGTGGCCTGGAGACTTCTCACAATGTCTTTGCGCCTTTTTGGTTGCCACACTCTTTTAATTTTTAATATGATGGATGGGATGCTGTCGAAAGATAAATATTTTTGGGGGGAGATAATAGATTCCAGGCACAGCTCAGTTTCGACAAATGTAGCATTTCATGTCACCGCCAATAGATGGAGCTGTAACTGTAGAAATCAACGTGAGGGCTCCTCTCTTAAATTTGAGGTTCAGTACAGTACCGGTACTTGTCTATCCGTAGTCTTCCTTTTTCCAAACCTGCCTACAATTTACAACCTACCGACATAACCTCTCAGTCTTTTGGCGTCCATCATTTATCATGGTATTTAAATGTGATACGCTGGTATTATTTATCTGGATTGTAGGGGAGGGCACTTGCCTTTGCGTCTATTATAGTGGACATGTGATAAGTTTTAACCCTATCTTGTCTTTGTGGTGTTTTTACTTAAATATAGGTTGCACATAATTCGCAAATCATTGTATTTTGTTTTTATTTATGTTTAACACCGTGTCCAAACTTCACTGGAAACGGTATTGTAGCAGGTATATGAATAGTGTGTTGTTTTGTTTTGTTTTTTAAACCCCAACATCAACAAAAACAAAGGTTTTTAAAAAATATAGTACAGTACTACATTCATCCATCCATTTTCTGATCGATCGACATAAACATGACACACTGCACTGGATTAATTTTTCTCGGGTCTTTATGTTTAGTTTATGAATAAGATGATCTATACACATGCAAAAAGGGGCACACCTATTCATAATTTTTTTATTTTTTAATTAATCCTGAGTTATTTGAATAATGTCATGCTCATACATACAATTATTTGAACATATGTAACGAGGAGCGCTATTTTTGTTTTGGTTTTTATTTGGGATATATGACGATGAATAACTTAATTGTGTATTAATACGATAAAATTATTTCAAACAATTTATAGAGGAGTAGAGTTTCTTCCTACGACCTCTGAACATAAAAACACAATTTTAAAAAGAACATCAATACGCAGTTCAGTGCAGTTTATGTCTTTTATTGTTAGGTTTATATGTTCAATAAATCAATTAGTCAACCGCTATAGTCATACAAACCGTATACGGTATGTCTCATTTGACCGTCATCTGGTCTGTGGGTGTGACCCGTTGTCACCCTGCCCACGAAAAGCACCACGAGAGCAGTTTTGTCCACTGTGTGGAATATGTCTTTTAGGTTTTACTTCGTCTTCGTCAAGCATTGCTAAGAAAAATGGTTTGACAATTATTACACATCCTACCATAAGTTTTGTGCCAAATCTTTTGCAATGAAAGGTCTGTTTTTGTTTTTGTTTTATCCTTTGTTTTGCGCCACGGTGTCCGCCAATATCGCTTCAATAATTGTCTGTATAATTCTCATTTTCCGTGCCAGATCCATTTACGATGACCAGCCAAACGCCCACGTGCGCTTCATGGAGAAGCTGGATGCCAGGATAAGAAATCATGACCGTGAGATTGAGAAGATGTGCAATTTCCACCACCAAGGGTTTGTCGACGCTATCACAGAGCTCCTCAAAGTTCGCACTGATGCAGAAAAACTGATGGTAAGTAATAGTGTTCATCTCTCTACGAAAGACGTTGCAATCTCATTCTCTATACACGGGGTATGACAAAATTCTCGGATGCAACGATTTTAAAATGTTACCATTCGATTCGATTTACTATTGTCTGTAGTTTATGTCCATCCATCCATCCATATATTCTCTTCCACATATCCGAGGTCGGGTTGCGGGGGCAGCATCTTAAGCAGGGAAACCCGGATTTCCCTCTCCCCAGCCACATCGTCCAGCTCCTCCCAGCAGCACAGGGAGGCGTCTCGGTAGCATCTTGACAAAATGCCCGAGCCGCTTCATCTGGCTCTTCTCAGTGCGGAGGAGCAGCGGCTCAACTCTGAACCCCTTCCGGATAACTGAACTTCTTACCTTATCTCAACGGGAGAGTCTGGACACCCTTCAGATAGGATTTTTTTTTTTTTTAACTTGATCAGGTCCGTGATGTAAAGGTCATTACCCCATGACATTATTGGGAGTGAGGGGTGGGGTCGGGGAGATCATCCATCCATCCATCCATCCATCCATCCATCCATCCATCCATCCATCCATCCATCCATCCATCCATCCGCTAATCCTCGTATCCTCACGAAGGTCAACCATAAAACTAATTCACAATGTTAGCTTAGCTAATTTTTGCTGGATGGATGGATGGATGGATGGATGGATGGATGCAGTGCCAGTCAATACTCTATGGCAGAGGTCGGGAACCTTTTTGACTAAGAGAGCTATAAAAGCAAAATATTTGGAAATGTATTTCAGTGAGACACACACACACACACACACACACACACTGTGCATTTACAGGAATGTCTTAAACTCATTGAAGTAAAAATGTAAGCAGATTTTTAGCAGATGGGCAGTATTCATAATTGTCATTTTGAACCGTCTTTTAGTGTGACTTGGGGAAGAAAAAAAATTTATATAGTTTGCCATGCTCGTCAGGAAACTTCCTTGTTGAAAGGATTGCATAAAAAGCTGAGTGGTCAATTGGGTCATGGCTCTGAGCCGTGTGACAGGAGCAGATAGTTCAAAAATCCCCATCCAGAATCGAGAAGTTTGTCACTGAATCTGTGAGAAAGAGCCTGTCACAAGCCATTAAACTCCATGAAAGGCCCAGTGGACCGATGATGGGTTCAGGTCCCTGCTGCCTGGTTAATCTGAATTTGCCCGCTTTTGTCCTTGGCCCTTCATGGACAATGAGCTGATTACAAGGTTGAGCAGCTGCAGAAAGTGTGTTGGAGAGGGAAAAGAGAGGGCATGGCGGGGGCTGGGGGTGGAGGGGGGTTTGGGGGGCAGATGCAGAGAAGACAAATTGATTGTGTATACCTAAACCTGTTGAAGATGTCAAAGGGTCAAACACTTCGATGTACTATTCACCTTTCAAATAGATATGCGCAAATCAGAAGGCTGTAAAGAAATGAAATTGAGTTTATTTACAGTATGATGGAAAAACTGATCGATCATGCGTTTTCTTTGTGTAAATTTGGAAAGAAAGACTTTTGTCACGCTGTCATTGTGAGCTGCTTTGTGGAGAATTTTGAAGAAAATGTATTTTTACACTTTAAATGGAGAAAAAGCGAAGCACTGTGACTCATTTCAGAATGCATTCATACCTGTGTACTTCAACAAAGCAAACTTCGGTCTGGTTCAATTCGGAGACATCATCTGTATGTCGAAGACATCTTGTGTATTTTAAAACATTTACGATGAATTATAGGAATTTATCTTTGGTCATTTTGGCTAGAGTTGAACATCTTGTGATTTATTTATTATCCCCCCACTCCACCCCCAGGGTCAAGTGACAGACACTAATCGACGACTACAAGAAGCTGGGCGGGAGGTAAGGCCAACTCATCTGCCGTGCACCTTATTCAAAAATTTTTTTTTTAATCCTTCAGCACTTTAACACCTGTCAGACTAAATAAACCCGAATACCAGTTACACAGTGTTCTCGGTGCTGAATTTGAATTTGAATTTGAATTTCATTGGCCCTCAATTATATGCAGATTTTCTCTATTTGCGGGTCGGCCTGGTCACTATCCCCAAGTGTCCATTTTACCTCGGCTACACAGTTAAAACTAGTGGGAGTGCAGTTTTTAATTTCAGTTTTATATTCAGACCAGTTAGCATATTGATGCTTTGCTAGCTGTACGAGCCGATATTTCAAGAAAACACCGCATTTCAAAGTATTTTATTTCATTTTAGTCGCTTTTCTTACCCTTAGGTGACAGCTCAAACTGGGGAGGTGATTCGCTGTCGGATCCAGCAGAGGAACATGGCCACAACTGTGGAGAAACTCCAGCTCTGTATACCAGGTAGCACATGATCAAACAGGGGTCACCAACCAAGTAACACCCAAGAACCACAGGAGTCGCGAGGCTGTTCTAAAAATAGCTCACCAGTGATGAGATGTCATGATTTCGTAAGAAAAAAAGTCAAAAGAAAGCCATCCTCAACACCTTCACAGAAAAAGAAACGGCTACAATGGGCGAAAGAAAAGCAATCAGACTGTGGATGACTGGATGAAAATGATATTCGTAAAATCTGCGTTGGGCAAGGCGATTATGATGGAACTTTTGTTTCCTGCAATACCAACAAGATATTTGACGATTGCCTGAAGAAAAGATGCACATTTCCACAGTCACTGATGACGTGGGACTGCGTGTTAAGGAAAGGCACAGGGGAGATGGCAGTACTCACTCACTTATCGTCAGCTTGCCAGGTAGATTCGAGCTAATGACCGAGCAGACTGATTCCAAAGGGGGCATTTACCTGTTTCCCCAGCAACGGAATACGTAGGCCAGTATCATCCAACTAAAATTGCTCCTGCCGCAAACTGCAGCCCCAAACAGAACGTGAGCAGTGAAAAATCGATGGATGGATTAAACAAGCAGCAATATTTAGTTTTATCTGCGAGCCAGATGCAATCATCAAAAGAGCCATATCTGGCTCGCGAGCCATAGGTTTCCGACCCCTGCTATAACCTGATAAGATGTCCACCGTGGTAGCCGCTGCCCCTGAAAGGGTTCATTTGAAGATTTTTCGGATTCAAGAGGATATCTGGTGATGACATTGTTTTTCAAGATTAATGCATCGTTCTATAGAGCAAAAAAGATGTCCAGTCTAAAGCAGAAACACTGCTCCTCACCTCCAAGCTCAGGTCGCCCTGGCTTCTCAGCAGGCATGTGCTCACAGGGCTGAAGTTAATTTCATATCTATGCTCAATTTAAAACCACGTTAACAACGTGAACGTAACTAGCTCTTCAGAAAGTAATTTTGACTGAGTTTCTTAGCATATTGTCGTTGATTTGATAGTACAGCAATACCCAAAGATACTGTGAAGTAGAAAAAGGGCTGTCATAAAAATGTTTCACTGACAAATCTGCTCAACTTGTCAACTACGGTACCAGTTTAAATGACTCAGTTTCAGTTTGGATTTTGAATTTGTAATGTTTTTTTTTCAGTGGGAACCCAAAAACATGTTGCGAATTCATTTTTCTATCTTCCTCTTTTGTTCTCTCTCGCAGTGCTAGAAATGTACAGCAAACTTAAGGAGCAGCTGGAATCCAAAAGGTATCAATTTTACATGTCAAAGTTTTGGGAAATGTCTTCAAGGTGCTGGTTAAACTTTTCTTTGACACCTGTACTAGTGCTTTAAAAAAAAAAATTATAACCACTGTCAAGGATAAAACCACCTTCACCATCAACCTTAGTCAAGAAAGCCCCGTCATAGTTTTTTTTTGGTCTGCAATCTGCAATTTCAAACATGTTGTCCCTCTATTTTATAAATAGTATTCAAATATAACTTTCTTAGATTCTAGTTTCTTAGATTCTAATTTTTTCAAACATTTACCTTTGGTCAAAATTGCAGATGCACGGCGGATAGTTCAGAGGTCTCCTATTGCAATCCGGGCTCCGGCCTTCTTTTGTAGCGTTAACACGTTCCCCCCCGGGCTCGCATGAGTTTTGTCTCGGCACGTTTTCCTCCCACATTACAAAAATATGCACGGTAGTTGAATTGAAGCATCTGAAATCAGTTTGCATCGGCTCCAGCATTACCAGCAACCTGAGCAGGGAAGTACAGAGAATGGATGGATGGAATGGAAACGATAAAGAGCAGTCGAAAAGGAAACATTTCACGGACATTTTGAACGGTCAAAGATTGTTATTATTGGTGCTCCGTTGAAAACATCGTAAACAATAGAGAATGAGAATCTTCTTGACATACTGAAGTCACATTTCTCTTCACGAATACAATTGAAGTCATCTCCACTTTGCGGGTTTGTTTGAACTTCATTTTTACCCCATGAACTTCGCAGACAGAAAAATAATGACCCCTTTTTTGTTCATTACTGTGGACCAAAGGAACGGGCCATTCACTGGCAAGACAATTGACCCTCAGTGTGCCCTTGTTTGCGACAAGGCCCCCTCGTTGCAGTCCTGTCAAGGCCCATTGCCAATCTTAGGCAATTAGACCATGTCCGGCGGCCACTGCGTGGGATATATGTATGTGTTTGGGCATTTGGTTCTACTTTCAGCACTAATGAAATGGCTTTTCTGTTCTTAGTTTAAATTGAGAAGCGCATGTATACTTAGCGGTGTATCGGAACCGGATATGGTTGCCGGACAGGTCACGTTTTGCCTTTGTGCTGTCCTTCCTGGTGCGCTGCGCTCTGACAGACCCTTTTCACTGTACAGTTTATGAGGCTGTCTTCTGTTCATGTGTGTGCAACACATTTTACACTCGCTGACTGACCAATTAGATCCCTCACAGCCTGCCTATCCGCCTAATGATGGGAGTTCAGCACACTGAACTAAGGGTGAACCCCTTTGATTTGCGCTCACTCCCAAAGACTGCAACGTCTTTAAAATCCCCTTTTCCACCACACTGTACCGCGGTTTTGCGCGGCTCTAATTGGCTCTACCCGCTTCAGTTTGTGGGGGTTCATTTATCCATAACAAAAGAGGACTCCCTTCATCACTGCAGGAAACGGCTCTGGCATCGCTAGTTTGAAACCACGTTAAATGCTTCAGTCGAGCACGATACGCTAATTAGTAGGGGGGGGGGTAAGTCATACAAGAGCAAATCCGATCTTAAGTTTCAAGCAAGTTCAAAGTTGCTTGATCTAAAATCAAATAAGTTCAGTGAAGTTAGGACTACATTTCCCAGCGAGTGAAGTCACCACTTGGGATAAGTTATTAACGAAGTCATAGAATTGTGCTCAGTCACAACATTTATTGAAGTGACAGTATATGCCCAATGAATGTTCTCCAAATGGCATAGTAGAGCTCATCTTTTTATTGATTAAAAAAAAAAATCTGTCAGAAACATTTGTTTCTGACAGATTTGTTTTTCTGTGCCTCTTATTTCGATTTGTGCCCAAACATGTAGGCTATTTTGCTTCTGTTTACATTGGATCATTTTATACTGCAGCAGTGGGACCACTGGATGCTTTTCTCATTTGATACAGGTTTGTTAATGTGAGAAAATGTAAGCAGTCATAGTGTGTTGTATATCTCTGTATATCGCTATCGTGATATAAAATGCTCATATTGCACCGCACTAGTGTCCAGGCTCTACCGTAAAGATAGCGTGAGAAGCTCAGTCATCCGTGAGGCACGGGTCGAGCCGCTGCTGCTTCTTCATGTTGAGAGGAGGCAGACAGGACACGGCAAAGAGACCAAGTCTCAAGGTTGGCTTTGAAACGCCTTGTGAGGAGTTGGAGGAGAGTGGGCAAAGTGGGCAAAGTGTGCATGCCTTCGATGTGCCCTTATCTAAATCCAATTGAATACCTCTCTGGAAGGAGTTGAACCTGGAGTCTGGAGAAAGCATGTTTCAACTGGAGCAGTTTCATCACGAATAGTAGGCCATAATACTTGCTGAGAGATGTGGAAGTCTCAAGTTAGAATTTTTATTTATTTATTTTTTTTATTGCAGTCATTGCCTCAAATGGTTGTGTTCCAAAATATTAAGTAAAGGGACAGTCAGTTATGTCCAGGCCAGTTTTCTTGAGGTTTTATTTATTTATTTATTTCATTTTTATGAGTTGAGCCACAATTGAAAAGCATTTGTTTTATTTCCGGATTCTAAAAGCAGCATTGTCCAAGTTTTTCTTCCCCCCGGGCCACACACACATCAATAATCAAAGGAGGCAAAGGATTTATTTGATTTATTTATTCAACTAAAACACTAATACTAAAACTAATAAACTGATGTCAAATGGTTCATCTGTTGAAGTTTTTCCAAAGCGCAATAGTGTTGCTGCTGTGGCAGTAAAAGAAAGTGGATCAACATGAGTTTACTGTTGCCAAGAGCCACAAATTAAACATTTGAGATGACCTTGTTTTCTTGTTTGGTTTTGTACCTCAACAATTTTCAGTCATCCAACTGATTTTTTTTTTTGTCTGTCTTGGAAATTAGAGTGAAAAGTTTTGAAAAAGTCGTGGAACGCTAATGCTAAAAAAAAAAAGGTGTACGTACCCTGTCCTTGCAAACACGCAACTACGCATCAGAGGTGCATCGAACAATAGTAGTAACACTCTCAGCCTCATTATCGAATAAAGTGAGTAACAAAGGTACAAGCTGCGGGCGTTTACATCCAATTTTCATTGCAATTTAAAAAAAAAAAACTCGTTTTCATCATTTTTACATGTGTTTTCGACTGCAATTGTGGAAGAGAATTCAACCGTAATTTTCCTCTCTGCCATTTCCAATTCATGTCCTTAGATACTACGCTGCACTGAAAACTATGGAACAACTAGAGAAGGTCTTCATCCCTCGGTAAGAAATTCACTATATCTCCGTGGCCCTTCAGTGAAATTGTCTGGAAACGATGTGGCTTGGAATTAACATTAGCATTTACCTTAGATGCGCTGAGCCCAGATGAAGCCTTCAATCGCCGCAGTTTTCATGATCTCCCTTTCATTAGGAGGAAACTTAGTTTTTATGCATTATATTATTTAAAATAATTGATCGCTAAGTTGGTTGCCAATATATTTTATAGCTTATATCTTTTCAAATGTCAATTCTCGGTATCGTCGATATTGCCATGGCCATGATCTATCATTGTTCTCTTAATTTGGAGAAGCTTAAATGCACTACAAACATGTATTTTTTTCAAGTAGTAGTTGTAACTGTGTCTCACGCAGAGTAAGCCAATATAGGTTCTGTCAAATCATGGCTGAAAACCTGCCCAGATTGAGGGAAGAGATCAAGGAGATCTCTATGTCTGACCTAAAGGACTTCCTGGAGAGCATAAGAAAACACTCGGACAAAGTTGGAGAGACTGCCATGAGAGAGGTTATTGGATTTGTCTTCTCAAATCATACCCCAAAATCCGTGTTTGTCGCTGACATGCCGTATATTTGTCCCTCCAGGCACAGCAACACCGAACCTTTAACAGTGCAGTGGCGAAGCAGGCCAGTGCTAGCCACTACACTACGCCTTTGTACTCTCTCAATGGCCAAACACACACGCACAACAGTCTCATGATGGACGATGACGCAGAATATGAGGATGATGGCGATGAGGAGGTAATGAAAGCGTGTGCAGCAAACTACAAATGAAGTATAGAATGGGCCATTATCTATTGAATACAATCCTGATTCAGTGCCAAGTAAACCTTTTTTACATTTATATTAATAACATAAATTCTAATCAATGTGTGAGTGCTGATAGCAGGTATCAGTATCAGTCCGATACTGCCTTATTTCAAGGTATCGGATACTGATGAAGGATGCCGATACCAGTCATCAACACTGAAGGCAAAACAAACAAAAAACACTCAATATCATTTTTTAAGTCCCACTTGCAGCCGTTGGTGTCACAATGCAGTCATTTGACGCGTCATCATCTTCATCATGTGGAACAAGATGGGTCTTTGTTCTCACACAAGTGTCATTTTGTTCATAGAAGTTTTACGTATCATAGATACTGTTGGTATCGGTGAGTTCTCAAGAGTGAATACTCATACTGCTATCAGTCTGAAGAAAAAAAAAGTGCTTTTGAAAGTCCCAAAATGTTCATTTTAATGTTATGAACAAGGGTAATTTTTCAACTGTTTTTATAGATGATGCGAATGGCGATATTGCGGGATTAAAATTGCCACAATATCATCATGTCACGATATCAAAAGCGCCACAACTGTTAAATTGGCCAGGTTACTTTCCGTGTTTGTAGTCCAAGCAACCTCTGCTAGTTAGTTTATTAGTTCAGTTTAATTTGAATTAGGCACGTTTTGGCCACCTACGTTATGACCCACGCAAATCACCAGATGAAGGGGAACGTAACGCGTTAATTATCGTATCTTCAGGCTCATGTCATGTTAATATTGTTTCGTGACGGTTGGTTACCGTTGGGTATCGTTATTACGTACGTACTTTTATCACAATGCTGTTGAATTGAGAGAATAAATGAAATTTTAATTGTGTTTTTATCTTAACAGATTCTCGCAGCTCAGGATCTTGTGGACTTCTCACCTGTCTACAGGTGTTTACACATTTACGCTGTGCTGGTACGTCACCAAGAGCAAATTCCATTTCACTGTTATATTGTAGTAAAAGTTATATTTGCCTTTCATCATTTTTGGACAAGATATGAAAATCCTTAACATGTATGTGTCTGCAGGGAGACAGAGAAACATTTGAGAATTACTACAGGAAGCAGAGGAAAAAACAGGCCAGGCTAGTTCTGCAGCCACAGGCTAACATGGTGAGTAACACTTACATGTCAAAGTCAATGGTCTGCGATACTGCAAGATTTGGTATTGAACCTAGACCAAGTAAATATAGGGCCATCTCTCTCTCTCTCTCTCTCTCTCTCTCTCTCTCTCTCTCTCTCTCTCTCTCAATACACACACACCGTATATAATTTCCTTGAAACTAATTTCTAAATGTGTATCAACCTAACGTTTCTCTATTTCTAGCATGAAACAGTGGAGGGCTACAGAAGATACTTCAATCAGATTGTAGGGTAAGGAGTCGCCCCCACCCATTGGAAATTACAACATATTTTGTACATTTCATGTTTCATTTTCTGTAAAAGCTCAAAATGTACGATCAGATGCCATGTTGATCGTATTAAAAGAAATTGGCATGACATTTCAGGACTTTAATTTGTATGCATCATCAGGTTCTTTGTTGTGGAGGACCATATCCTCCATGCCACTCAAGGGTTGGTGACCAAAGCTTTCACTGATGAACTGTGGAATATGGCCTTGGCCAAGATCATCGCTGTGCTCCGCACACACTCGGTAGGCTTCCACGCACACCAGCATGAACACATTCAGGACACGCACACGCCTGCACACACACAAACACACGCTAGCAACGAGTAGTGCTGGACGTTGTGGAAAAAAAGATCTATCACGATATAGGCCATTTTATATCATGCTGCGCCGGCGCGGTGGTCGACTGGTTAGCATGTCGGCCTCACAGCGCAGAAGTGAAGGGTTCGATACTGGCTCTGGCCTTTCTGTGTGGAGTTTGCATGTTCTCCCCGTGCCAACGTGGGTTTTCTGCGGGTACTCCGGTTTCCTCCCACATTCCAAAAACCATGCATGGCAGGTTAATGGAACACTCTAAATTGTCCCTAGGTGTGTGTGTGTGTGTGTGTGTGTGTGTGTGTGTGTGTGTGTGTGTGTGTGTGTGTGTGTGTGTGTGTGTGTGTGTGAGCACTGGCTGGCGAACCAGTTCAGTGTCCCCGCCTATTACCCGAAGATGGCTGGGATGGATAAATGGATGGATGTATCACGATAATGATATACCACAGTATATTTTCTGTTAGTCCATTAAAAAAAAAAAAATACACAACACACTATAACTGCTAACCTTCTCTCAGTTTACTCTGAAGTGACATTAAACTGACCTGTATCAAATGAGAAGTGCATCCAGTGGTGCTGCTATATAAAATCATCCAACGTAAACAGAAGCAAGGTAGCCTGAAATAAATGTATTTTTAAAAAATAATAAAAAGATGAGTTTGGGAGGTTGTGTTGAACCTCAATAAAAACAGAATACAATGATTTGCAAATTATGTTCAACCTACATTTAATCGAATACACGACCAAGACAAGATATTTTCATGTGTAAACTGAGTCAAATGAGACAAATGAGACAATTCCAAGTTAATAGTCTTCCGTCAATCTGTTTTATCATGAAAGAAGCTTCTTTCACTAGCCATTTTCCTGCCACGCAAGCCCCCGCCTAAAAAAACACACTGAAAGGTCAGCATACCCACAAACCCAATAATGATGTCACTCTCAAGAGAAGGGTTAAAACACAGTCAAAGAGTAGGTCATCGGAGCCTTAATGAGAGACAGATTACAACAATAACAGCAGTTCAAGATGGTGTATTCCTGACCATTGAGCTCCAATCACTTGTAAATTACCAGGAGGATTATGCTAACAGGCCAGAAGAATGGGCCACACAGTGTGGGGCGAGTTTGACAAAAGCTCCCGGTCACCCTCCTACTGGCTGCCCTTTTTCTGGGGATAGACACAGGCAGCTCCACATTTGCAATTATTAAATGGTAAAACCACAAGAAGTATTTCCCTAATCTCGAGATGTAATTTGATTATCGCATTATCTGTGACACAAGACTCGGTCGGGGAATACATTTTCTATTATTTTTGTGGCTATCACAGTGCATTTTTTTTTAAAAGACTTTTGCGTTTTCTATCCACGGGTCGTCTTCTGACTGAGAAAAAAATTTGCGGGTCTGAGAAAATGAAACTACCGTACTCGAACATATTGCAGTACCTGTCTTGTGCTTTACTGCCGTTCACTCCAATCCCCATCTGATTAGTTTTTGCGTCCGTCGTTGCGTCGTGAGTAAATAAAGTGTCATTCAAGTGCTGCTTCGTGTCAAATGTCAGGCTTTGTTCGTTGCACTCCTTGATTTACAAACTCCTGTGTTCAACAGGGTCCTTGTATCTGGGTGAAGGAACTCAGTGGTGCTACTTGAAAGCTCGTAAATCACTCTGAACCAGAGGAAAATGGAGGGATTCTGTCCTAACCTTTACTCCATCTTTCATGCGCTGTATTTCGGATACTACTCTTTCCAAGTTTTGGTTTACTTGGTCCCCAGTCCAAGTAAACGGATTTATATATAGTTTTTAATGAGATTTGCAGATATAATTGTATTGGAGGGTGGCACGGTGGGCGATTGGTGAGCACGTCCGCCTCATAATGCTGAAGTGCAGGGTTTGATTCCCGCTCCGGCCTTTCTTGTGTGCCGTTTGCATGTTCTCTCTGTGCCTTGCGTGGGATTTCTCCGGGTGCTCCGGTTTCCTCCCACATTCCAAAAACATGCATGGCAGGTTAATTGGGGACTCCAAATTGTCCCTAGGTGTGAATGTGAGCGCAGATGGGGTTTTTGTCTATGTGTGCCCTGCGATTGGCTGGCGACCAGTTCAGGGTGTCCCCCGCATATTGCCCAAAGATAGCTGGGATAGGCTCCTGCACGCCCCGCGACCTTTGTGAGGATAAACGGATCGGAAGATGGATGCACGGATGGATATAATTGTATTGGAATTTGATCATCATCGGTTGAGGGTAATGATGGAGCACCATAATTATTGTAGCAAACGAATTGTTGCCATGTGAAGTAAATAAATACATACATACATAAATAAATAAATATTCAGAAATTCCAGTTACAATTGGATTCCACTGAAATGTGTTTGTTTTTCACTGACGCTACATTGATTGCAATCCTTCCATCGTTCAGACAAATGTAATGTATTGATCCTTTTTTTCCCCCCTTTCAGTCATACTGTGAGGATCCAGACCTGGTCTTGGAACTGAAGAACCTTATTGTTATATTTGCGGACACACTACAGGTTGTTGTTCTGTTTCTCCCCCTCATTCAAGTGCTTACCTTCATGATGTGATTGGATTTCTTTTTTTTTTTTTTCTTTGCATGCATCCATACAAAGGGTTTTGGTTTCCCTGTGAATCGGCTATTTGACCTGCTGTTTGAGGTTCGAGATCAGTACAATGAAACTCTACTGAAGAAGTGGGCGCTGGTATTCAGGTGCGGGTTTCAGTGTTTCTATTCCCGGCACTTTTTTTCTGTCTCTATAGTTGTTTCCCAAATTTAGTCTCTGCTGTTATGTTTCTAATGTTCATGTGTGTTCGCAAGACATTTGCCACACATTACTGAATTCGACGACAATAAAATGACTACGAGTGACTATTAAATAATATTCATTAAAAAAACAAAACAATCTGTGATTAATCAGCGAGTATCTGGGAAATTCATGTGAATCAGAGAATATAAAACTACCAAGATGAGAAGCGGCTGGATCACATTTTAAAACAAATGAATGACTTGCATATTACTGGAGAATGGATTAACTGAATACTTCTGCAGGGAGATCTTCGAATTGGACAACTACAGTCCCATCCCAGTGGAAACAGATGACGAATATAACCTGGTGGTCAGTCGCTTCCCATTTCACGATGCAGAGATAGAAAAGGTAAATACAGTTCCATGTCGTAATTGTGCTGCATTAAAACATAAAAGTTGATTATAAGTCACAGTGCTCAGAAAACGTTCTTACAAAAGCGTGCAGTATAGTGTTGTAACTTGACATGAGCTACAGAAGTTTGCATTTATTTTATCATATCAGCACATTAACCCTTTCAGGGACGGCTGGTCACTACAGTGGACAGCTTATCAGGTTA
The DNA here is from genome assembly GCA_026261675.1 of Hippocampus mohnikei. Classification (NCBI taxonomy): domain Eukaryota; kingdom Metazoa; phylum Chordata; class Actinopteri; order Syngnathiformes; family Syngnathidae; genus Hippocampus; species Hippocampus mohnikei. The sequence goes on along the minus strand of JAKGUB010000008.1, from coordinate 482,376 downwards.
CGTGAAAGGGTTAAAGGAAATGCAGTCAAACCTCAGTGTTCGAACGTCTCGGTTCTCGTACAATTCGGTTTTCGAACAAAAATTTGAATTTTTATGCCTCCGATGACGAACAAATTTCGGTTCTCGAACTAACTGAGTGCACTTGAATGCGTCACTTCACTCCTCTCGGCTTTGCCGAACTGTACAGTTTATGGTGTGAAATTGTAAAAAAAAAGTGTTTAAAAAAATTGTTTTCTTGACTTGGAACAGATTTTTTGTTTTACATTGATTCCAATGGGAAACATGGCTTCGGTTTTCGAACAATTCGTTTTTCGAACAGTCTTCTGGAACGGATTAAGTACGAAAACCGATGTTTGACTGTAGTTTGACATTTCCTAATTCAATTAAATTGTCAAAACTCTATTTTTGTTTTGTTTGTTTTTGTTGGTGAGTAGCAGGATTTTCCGAAGAAGCTGCCAATGTCCCAGTCTGTGCCACAGATTTATATGCAAGTAAAGGAGTTCATTTATGCCAGCCTCAAGTTCTCTGAATCGCTTCACCGCAGGTACATCTCAATGAACTGTAATCAATAACACCAACAATTATTTCTTTCTTACTATGTAGCAAAACAGACATTAACTTTCTGTCTTTAAACTAATCTTAAAACACCACTGTTATGCTTTTTTTGTGTTTTTTTAATCCAGTTCAACAGAGATTGATGACATGCTGCGGAAATCAACCAATCTGTTGCTGACAAGAACACTCAGCAGTTGTCTGCAAAACCTCATCAAGAAGCCGCACATAGGGCTGACCGAGGTACAAACGGAATCTGAATCAGATTGATTGGCCAAGTATGCAAGAAACACACAAATAATTTACTTCCCAGTTACAACCCATTCAGATGAACATCGAGAAGACGGGGGGGGGGGAGCAGAGCAAAAAGCATCCGCCAAAAAACAAAACAAAAAACTGTGCCAGTGTTTCTCTACCTTCGAGTTGTGTGAATGTGACTTTGTCTTCTCTCTAAAAGTTGGTGCAGATCATCATCAATACCACCCACCTCGAGCAGGCCTGCAGGTATCTTGAGGAATTTATCACAAATATCACCAATGTGTCTCCCGAAACGGTGCACACGACAAGACTCTACGGCTTGTCTACTTTCAAGGTAAGGCATGGTCATCTTTTCACAGTAGATATTTGTTATCTTAGTGTTTAAAACCCAACTGGACATATCTTGTTACAGTTTAATTGTACTTTGTTTTCATCGTGGGAGAAATGCCGTTTTTGTAATTAATGCTCTTGCATCCCTTCCTGCTGTCTCAACCAAAATTGATATCCAAACTTTTTTTTTTTTCCCCTCGAAATTTTACATTTTCAGGATGCACGTCATGCTGCAGAAGGAGAAATTTATACCAAACTGAACCAGAAAATTGATGAGTTTATCCAGCTGGCGGATTATGAATGGAGTATGGCTGAGTCTGACGGACGTGCCTCAGGTTATCTCATGGACCTAATCAATTTCCTACGATCCACATTTCAAGTCTTCACACACCTCCCGGTGAGTTGGCTCGACTTTTTACGCTGTGAACGTAGCTGTTTTTGGCTGCAAAGCCGAGCCATTGAGAAAATTGTATCGTTTCGCTAAAAAGTCCACTGTTTTTTTTTTTTCCTTGGGAAAAATATGAATGTCTGAATGTAATGGGGACATTTGGAGTGTCTTGTATTGATTTGTCAATATACGCATGGCAAGACCTTCCTGACTTGACAGCTCTTGCATGTCATCGCTAACTTGGCCTTTTTAGCATAGTTTGTTTTGTAATCTTAATATAATTTTGATGCTTTTGCAATTATATCCTGTTTACTTCCCTTGTACTAAGCCCTTTCATCCCAAATTTTCTACTTTGTTCCAGTTGTTTTATTTCTTTATTTTTTTACAATATATACTGCCGTCACATCCACGTCCCCTCAAATATTTTTTCAATTCCTAATATTTTCCCACCTGTTTTATTCCTTGAATACTCTGACTTGTCTTCAGCACGCAATAACGCGTTACTTGAAATGTTCCTCCTCCTGTCCATTTATTCTTGCCGCATTTCTTTTCCTGTCCTTTCCTTCCCTTTTTCCACACCCCTTGTCCATGTTGGGTTGGTTTGGGGTCTGCTCAGAATAACAACAATGACCATGCATCAATGTCGGTGAGTATCGCTACCTGGCCGTTTCACTTGTTTAAGGGAGTGATGAAAAGCATGCTCGTATTTGGACAGTGGAAGTGCCACTGCCTCACAACTGTTTTGGTTTTCCACTGTCTGTTCCAAACTGTCTCAGGACATACTCCCATGTCTAGCCCTGAAGACTTTTGCTTTCAGATGGATGCGTAGTGTTCAATGACAAAAAAAAAAAAAATGTGGCATCAAATGACAAAAGGCTCCTTTTCATCGTCAAGTTGGATGTTTGCCAGTATGCCAAGCACTAAAGCAGTTGTAATCTTGCTCAGAGTACATCTTTTTGCTTTTACTGAAATGCAGGCTTCGATGGTGTCATGCAAAGCATGCCCAAGTTACAAAATATTGCCACAAGTATTTGCTCGCCCGTTCGTCAACAAATGCCGCATGATCTTTTTTGACAGACATGATCCAAGATGTTCCTAAAGCATACTACAGAAGTGATAGAGTTGCAAATGTAGCTATGATGCTGAGTATGAGGGTTTAATTCATTCACTCCCAAAGACGTTTTTGAACGTCTTTTCAGACTTGGTCTAGAATTGGCTGGTTCTGAATGAGTTAAGCAGGGGTGGGTCAATTTCACCTTCAATATTCTTTAATTATATTCAAAAGAACAAACTCATAATCACACCTCCGGACAATTCTGAGTGTTCAATTAATTAACCCGTGAGGATAAGCGGCTCCAATCATGGATGGTGGAATTCTTACTATTAAAGTAGTTGTGCTTGTGGAATTTTTCTTGTAATAATTCATGCTGGTGCATGGTGGAACAGATTTGTCGGGCGTTGCTCTTCACGATGACTTTTTCGGCACATATTACAAAAATAATTGGGCCGAATCATTTCCAGGCAGATGGGGAGACGATTCCTTTTTCTCAATTTGAAACAATGCCGTTTGGTTCGGCGCCACTGAGCCACGGACTGAATCCTGCACGCTAAATGTGGACTTTCATCACTTCTATCATTTACTTTGCGGGCAACCAATTGACATGTTCTCTTTTGAAACAGGATTAATACTCGATAATGTGAAATTGCGCAATGTGAAAGAAACAATGATATCAATAGATAATAATAATATCGATAGATATCGCTCATTCCTAATCACTGCCATAGCCACAACTGTATCACATCACGCACTTAGGCATGCATACATTCTTTAAGATAAGAAGATAAGAAACAACTTTATTTGTCTCACAAAGGAGAAATTCCCAATTTACAGCAGCAAAAATTATGAAAGGGAGAAGTAGAAGAACAAAAAGTATATAAGTAAATATAGAATTGTTTTTAATAAAAAAGCCACAATTAAAGAGAAGCTTAAAAACAAGTTTTTATAAAGCGTAACCTTTATGGACTTTATTATTTGTATGTTGGGTGTTTGCCTTTAAGGGGCACGGCCTAGTGAGTGACATTAAGCGCTGGAGTCGGTTAGTCTGCTTGTAAGCGTCTGGGCATGAATTGGCACCCGCAGCTGCTCTTTTGTGAGTGTTCTCCTTTTGTTTGACTGTCTCCGTTCAATAAGCACGTGTCGGCCACTCTTGTTCTCCTTGCTCACATGCAAGGGCACTCCAGGACCTTAACGGCTCCGTTACTGGAGCGTCGGTGTTCCTGCAGCTCGCTAGTGACACAAAGCAACAGCATGAAAAACATGAAGTTGGGATAGTACTTGAAAGTCGGATTGAAGTATTTTTTGGTGGGGAAACGATTGAATTGTGATTTTTTTTCTTTTTCTGACAGATATTAACGATTTGGATTCAAGTCGCGATTTACTTCTAATCAAGCTTCAGTGCAATATTAACTATGTACAGTAACATTTACAAACATGACAGAAAAATCATACCACCAAATAATTAAAAGCTAAAACTGGCACTTATTCTTCTCACTGATTCTTCTCGTTCAAATCATAATTGAGAGCGCTGCGTGTGTGTGTGTGTGTGTGTGTGTGGTGTGTTGAAAATGTGTCCAGAGCTTTTAAATTAAGGAAACAAATAATATGACCAAGCTTCTCCTGTGTTCATAACCTACTATAACATTTGCTGGACACACAATAGACGACAGATTCAAAAAGGCATTATCAGTGAAACAAGTTTCAAGAATGTTTTTGAACGCACCTAACATGCCGCTTAAGATAAAGACACACACACACACACACACACACAAAAAGTGTGCAGTGGGATTATGTATTGTTCAAGATTTGCAGCCCTTTCCGTTCGACATAACGTGTGGTTTGGTCATATCGCTACGACACAATGTTATGCCCTGCCGTGCACATTTCAGTGACTCTACATGGATAAGAATTGTAGTAAGTGCATGTTGATTGCCTGCATCCTACAGAATGAGGTGACTAAAAGTAGTTTTGTTCAGATGTATGTGTGTTTTAGTGATTTTATATATGTACAAAGTACATACGGTATTTTATATGACTGTACTGTCATTTGTATGTGAAGAATAAGAGTCATCCTACTAATGATTCACTTGAAATAAGTTATATTATTCAGAGCCCTCCAAAATGTTCCCCCCCCTTTTTTTTACCGGTTTATTCACTTGTCCGCTTTATACATTGTCATACTCCCTCTCCTCCACCACTTGTTCCCTCACTTCATTCACAATCCTCTTTTTCTTTGTCATTGCCTCATCTTGTCTCTCCCTTCCTCGATTGCTTTCTCTGTAGGGTAAAGTGGCCCAGACGGCTTGTATGTCAGCATGCAAGCATCTGTCCACATCGCTGATGGAAATGCTGCTGGACACGGAACTGAAACAGATCAGCATGGGCGCCATTCAGCAATTCAACTTAGATGTGATTCAGTGTGAATGTGAGTACAAGAAAATTAACGATGAGACTGTTGTCTTCGATTGGATTGGTTGCTATTTTGTGAGACAATGAGGGAGAATTATATGACTCTGTTCTTTAGTACCATGGATTTTCTTATGGCAGATCCTGAAACGATTAATATGGAGATTTAATGCCTCAGTCCTGAACAATGTTTTGTTTTTGTTTTTTCATCTCTGCAATGCCAGTTGTTCTACAAAAGCCCAGTAGCACATCTGTTTAATCAAAATGTATCTTGCCAAGAATGTACATACACCGCAATTAGACGTAATGAACATCCTAATCAATGGATGCTTTTGAAATGTTTTGCTGCGGCTTATCAATTACTAAATAAGAACAACCCTTGTTAAATCACAATCACTAAGCAATTCAAATTCATTGACACATAACAAAATGGAATTTCAAAATTAGCATTTTTGCCTCATCAAAACACATTGAATAGAAAAATAGCGAATCACCCCCAGAGATATCCGAAAAAGCTTTCCCGGTTGGATATACGCGTATCTCTCACATCACCTACCTCCGGTAGTCGGCGGTCAAGGCAAACTCTGTGTGTCACTTAAGCCGCACTAGCTAGCTGGCGACGAACTTTAGCTAGCTACTAGTGTGGCTACATACTTTGTGGAGTCTTAAGTCAGTCATCATCACATCCGTAGCAGCAAATAAGCTACACCTCTGACAAGAATCGTTCTCAAGAAAGCATGACGAGGAAGAACAGAGAAGCCATTATAATTGCTAAGCTTAAAGGTTGACATGTAATCGCGAGACACCGGAATTAAGTGCTTGGCTGATCGAGTATACTTTTCACAGACATCTGGCTGGAACTGCGTTAGATCGGAGAATGTCCAATAGCAAAATAGCAGGCAAATTCACAAGTGTCTGGACTCTACTCCCTTAAACAGAACCAGAAACCGGAAATACATTAACGTCAGTCAGTAGGAGTGACCTATAAGCTTAAAAGTATTACTATAAATACAGTATTCTCTCTCTCTCTCTCTATTTTGTGACTGAATTAACAACACAGTTTGTGTTTATGACCTGCTGTGAGTGATATTTCAGTGTATTATGTTCAAGTGTGTCTTTGTTTTCAGTGTTTGCCAGCTCCGAGCCAGTCCCAGGCTTCCAAGGAGACACACTGCAACTGGCTTTTATCGACTTAAGACAGGTAAGATGGGGCATCACGATAAAGTAGTTGTTAGCATGTCTCTGTCATCGTCCTGAGGCTATGTTTCAGAGTATCTGCTTAGGCCTTCCTGTGCAAAGTTTTCATGTTCTCCACACACTTCTCAGGGGTACTCAAGCTTCCTCCTACATTCCAAAAGTATGCTTATTAGGTTCATTGCTGACTAAATTAATCAATTCTGAGTGTGAATGTTTGTGTTCATGAGTAGCAACCAGCCCAGGGTGTACCTTGTCTCTTACCCAAAGTCAGGGATAGGCTCCACCTGAACCGCTAGTATTTGCTATATCAAGGACAGATTCCCGTTCAGCTCCCCTTATTGAGGCACTCACGAGCCACTACTCATGAGTCTTCCTACTCCCAATAAGGAGCGGCTCCGGTCGCTCATATCAAAGAGCTCTCACATCTGTTTCATTCGCGACTGACACATCACTACACCAGGACAGGCCAGGCCTCCCCCCTTGGAAGAACTTCGCACTTTGGGACACGTTCTTCGCACATTACGGCAGACGTCTTTGGTTCCAAATCATATCAATTTAATTGTGCTTTTTAAAAGATTTTAGTTCTCCTATCTTGTTTCTATTCCAATGGTGTGCCTTTGTATAACCATCTCAACTTCTCTCTGTCCTTTTTTTCACCTGCTCAAGAAAACAACTGCTCCCCATTTTACGGACATGATCTCTCCAACTTGCTTTTTTTGTAAACAACAGTGGTATGTAAAGTGTTGCTGGGTCTCATTAACTTCAGTCTAAGTTGACCTGTTAATCTGGGCCTGAGGTGCAGGCTTGGCTGTTCATTCAGTTCAGGTCACAACCTTTCTGAGCCAATGTTCTCTGCATATACTGTAGTTGATGTTACGTTCTTGTTTTTCTGATGAACTTTGAATTAGAATATATATTTAACCACTCACAGCGACGACAGTGATTATGTAACGCTGTGTTAAACTTGTTTCTTTTTGGCCCACTTGTCAATTAATTGAGAACTTGTATAATTGGTGGCGGCAGGGTGATCGACTGGTTAGCACGACCACCTCACAATGCAGAGGTCCGGGGTTCGATTCCAGACTCTGGCCATCCCGTGTGGAGTTTACTTGTTCTCCCCGTGCCTGTGTGGGTTTTCTCCGGGTACTCTGGTTTCCTTCCTTCCTTTTTGCCTCAACGCCCGCTAAAGCTGCTTTCCGTTTTGTCAGCCGGTACTTGTCAGCTTCCTCCAGAATCCTGCAGGCCAAAAAGGCCCAATAGGACTCTTTTCTTCAGCTTGACAGCGTCCCTTACCGTCGGGCTCCACCAACGGGTTCCGGGAGATTGCCGCCACGACAGCCACCGACCATCTTGCAGCCTCAATAGAGGCACGAAACATGGTGCACTTGATCTCAATGTTCCCTGCCTCTCCTGGGACGCGGGCAAAGTTCTGCCGGTGGTGGGAATTGAAATTCTTTCTTACAGGGAATTTTGACAGGTATTCCCAGTAAAACCTCACAATACGTTTGCGTCTGCCATATCGGATCAGGACCTTCCCCCACCATCGGAGCCAACACACCACCAGGTGGTGATCAGTTGACAGCTTCGCCCCTCTCTACCCACTTATCTAAAATATGTATCCGCAAATCTGTCGATTGGGTGTCCTGGTGCGTGTACATATTGGATTGACACGCTTATGTTCATTATGGACACTCCATGACGAGCACAGAAGTCCAGTAACAGAACAGCACTTTGGTTCAGATCAGGGGGGGGGGCGTTCTTCCCAATCACTCCCTTCCAGGTCTCACGTCATTTCCCACTTTTTACTTCCCTGCCTCAGACACCAGCTCGGGCTCCTTCCCAGTCAGACAGGTGACATTCCATGTCCTTAGAGCTAGTTTCTGTAGCAGGGGATTAGACCGCCAAGGTGCCCGCCATTTGCCTCCACCCAGCTCACAGGGCACCCGACCCCTTTGGCCCCCGCCCACAGGTGGTGAGCCCATGACCAGGGGGACCCACGTGGCCTTTTCGGCCCCATGTGCTTTGACCCGACCACCAGGCGCTTGCCAGCGAGCCTCAACACCAGGCCTGGCTCCAGAAGGGGGCCCCAGTGACCCGTGTCCAGGCAAGGGAAAACGTGATCCAAATTTCCCAAACGTCCTAAGGATTGTCTCTCAGCTGTGCTTCTTCCCATCCCTCACCTTAGTTCCTCGGATCATTGGGACACGCAAACCCTTCCACCACGGTAAGGTGACCTCAGTCAGAAAAGGTCGTAATTAAAATCCCAAATGACTCTTGTTGAAGAGTGAAGAAAATAATGAGGCTGGAAAATGACAGACTGATCATTGCAGCATCTGCGGTGATGCGGACTTTGCATCGATCTTGTCGATCGCCAAAAAGCCAAAAAGTTCAGCTATAAAGTTACTGGCCAAGCTGCAATCCCACTTTCACATGACCTATGGGTTGTACAGTTACAAGTGACCCAAAGGGTTTCCGGTTTTTCCCTTCGTCAGTCCTCTGGTAGGAGATCGTGGAAGAACCATTGTTCCTCTCCAAGAGGAGCCAGATAGGTGGCTTGGACATCTGGGTTAGCATGTCTCCTGGAAACTTCCCTGGTGACATGGTCCGGCCATGTCTCACTAGGTGGAGGAATCAGAGACCACCCAAAACACACCAGAGAAGCCCTCTACTAGCTAATGGTTACATGCCATTGTGACCCCAGGAAAGCTGGACAAAGTGGCTTGAGACAAGGAAGTCTGGGCTTCTTTTCTCAGTCTCCTGCCCCTGCAACCTGACCCGGATAACCAGAAGAAAATTGATGGACTGATAGATGAGTGTGTGTTCACCCTTTTATACACCTTGCTTGCTTGACATGTTAATCCTAGCTTTAGGCGAAGGGATTTTGGAGCCATCCTCTGACTAAGGTTATACTAAGGCCATCCATTTACCTTCCTCTATCTTACTTCTGCTGATATTCTGAGGAAATGTTTTTCTTTAGAGGGATGTCTTTAATAGTTGAATTTTCAATATGGTCAAACGTGATTCACTAGCTGTGGCTGAGGCCTGCTCCTAATTTGTAATTGTGGAAAGTTTCTCCTGCAGTATGAAGTATTGATAGAATATGTTTACACAAAAACAATCAATCAAGTTGAACTTGGAAAAAACTATTTCAAGGACATTGACAATTTCTCTTTACTTGAAATATGCGATTGAGAAACCTTGTCGAGCTCATTATCGTGAATGGCAAACAGTCCTGTGTTACGATATTGGTTTCGTTAAGGTGTCGTCTTTGGACATATTTCAGTTTCTGAGCATATGTCAGCGCTTATACCTGATTTTCTCCTAGATTTCCTGTTTTTTCAACATTCTTCTGAGGCATTGTAAAGCTTAGAAACCCCCCATCATTTATGAACTCACACTTAAATTCCACGCCTGTGTGGTGGCAAATATGCAGAGGAAATTACTCTATGTGCCTCGGAGGGGAGTTTTCCAGTCTTCCAGTCTTGTTATTGTCACAATATTGGCTCTTTAGCCAGAGATATGAGTAACATTTTCTTGTTAAGTTTAATTTCTGGATCAGTGGTGATACAAGACTTGGCTCATCTTTGATATCTCATTCTGATTCAAAATCTTTGATCAACTGTTTATACATATGTGATCTATTCTGATCAAGCGTTTACATGCTTCACTATATTTAATCAGAACAGCCGTTTTACAGCCACGTGGCACATGCAGAGTCAATGTAAACATCACGAGATGGAAGTCAGGTACAATGTCTTCGTTATTATTGTTTTATTGTTATATATATATATATATATATATATATATACATTTTGAGATCCGTACCTTTGTTTTCACGGGCTGAGGGTTGTTCCAGGAACTGATCTCCATTCGAGAGACAATCACATCTTTTATCCATAAATACTGTTCCAAGTCAGATTCACATGCTCGGTCGTGAGCTGTTTGTTCTCTCCAAACAGATCAGTTATGGTTGCCCGTTGAGTCACCATTCCAGTGTTCATCCTGTCCACTAACAGTTTAAAATTCTCCAGTTCCTTCAAAACTTCTTTCAGAGTCATGGTGGTCAACACCGGCCTGTTGCATATCTAGTGTGAATACGAATGGGCTTGGCAGCTTCAGCCAAGCCCTGGCTCATAGCTAGCTAAAAATAGCCCGTTTTAATCAAGCCAGACACATCCTCCCTGGGTGAGGACGAGAGCCAGTCGCCGCACTCCAAAAGACCTGAACACCAGATTTAGACGACCTCGGTACTGTATTCCCAGCCTCGGTAGCCCGTTCGGTTACAGACTTATCGCTAAGATAGTCGCTTAACACGAAATGCAGCCTCCTCTGCTAACTGGCTTTTGGCTCATCATTAAGCTTCAGGTGAGATTAATAGCATTGTTGTCGAGCTCCACTTAGTCAGTTGAATAATCGTATTATCCCTAAGCTGCTCTTTCACTGCCCTTTCAACGTGAACTAAACACCCAGCTGTTTCACCCTATGACATTAGCATACACTGTGTGTGGGTGTACAAGGGGAGGGGGTGAAGTCCATCAGGTTAACCTGGGGTCATTTGGGGATGGGAGGGGTCCCTCTTAGTTCCCACTTTTCTGTCAAAATCGTTACCTCTCTGAGCTCCTCCGCCCCGATGCACCTGCCTCAGATCTGCGGACCAGACACTATTAGTGGTACCAAAAACTAAGCGGAAGCTCAGAGGGGATCAAGCCTTTTCCATTGCTGGTCTCCCTCTTTGGAATGACCTCCCACTGAACGATCAGCAAGCCTTCAGGAAATGACCAACAAGGAAAAACCTTTGCACGAAATTAGCTTAGCACAAAGTATGTTTTTGTTTCAGAGTATCTTGATCAGTGTACTGTAGATCCTGTCCAGCTCCGTTTGTCCCTGGAGACCAAGATTACTTTCTTTGCACACATTCTTTTCCTGGTTGGTGACCTGAACCAGATTTCCGATGGAGAGTGGCATTGATCCTAATCACACAGCTGCTCCAGAACATTAGTGATGTCATGTACAAGAGAAATTGCCAGCTTTCTAGTTGGGTATCTTGCCTCGGGGCACCTCAGCCATGATAGGGTTGCTTATTTTCCACTTATTTGTGTTCTCTGGGTCCTTTCAGGAATCTTTGATTTCAAGTTTTATTCTTTTTGTTTGTTTGTTTGTTTGTCTGTGTGTGTTCATGTGGGTTTGCAGCTCCTGGATCTGTTCATGGTGTGGGACTGGTCAACTTACCTCGCAGACTACGGTCAGCCGACCTCCAAGTACCTTAGAGTCAACCCAGCCACGGCCCTGACTTTACTTGAGAAGTGAGTGTATCTGACTGAATTTTCTCTGCCATTAGTGGTGCCTTCACTTATGAGTTAAATTTGTGTCAGGTTCATCCCTTTATAACTCATGACAATTACCAAATCAACTTTTCACATTGAGATGAATGGAAATGCTAATAATTGGTGCCAGCGCTTTAAAAAAAAGCTTTTACATGGTTTTTAACAGGACAACAGCTCTGTACTGTAAATTGTAAATGGCTCTTTACTATAAATTTTAAATATTAAAAACATAATTAAAAGAGAAAATGAACTACAGTGTAGTACATTCATATATCCCTTAAAAGATGTGGACAATTGTGTGCAGTTTCGCGACCCTCTCCAGTTTATTTTCCAAGAACCTGCACTGGCTGCTCTCCTATGCGCACACACACACACACACACACACACACACACACACACACAGTGGTGTGCAAAACTGATTCCTTATCCTTTTGCATGTTTGTCACACTTCATTGTTTCAGATCATCAAACAAATTTAAATATTAGTCAAACATAACACGAGTAAACACAAAATGCAGTTTTCAAATTCAAGTGTTTCTTATTATAGGTAAAACAAAACCCAAACCTACATGGCCCCGTGTGAAAAAGTGTTAACCCCCGAGACCCGATAACTGGCAGGGCCACCCTGAGCAGCAAAATCTGCAATCAAGCGTTTGCGATAACTTGCAATCGGTCTTTCACGTCGTTTGTTGTCTTTGCCGAATTGTTGTAATTCAGCCACATTGGAGGGTTTTCAAGCATAAACCACCTTTTTAAGGTCATGCCACAGCATCTCAATAGGATTCAGATCAGGACTTTGACTAGGCCACTCCAAACACAAGGATGAACTTGGCATTGAAATTGTCATTCCAAGTTCTGATTCAAACGTTACTCAATTTGTTGCATCAATCACACAGCAATAAAGAGCTAACTTGACTGTGGATAATAATGATCTCTCCCTCTTCCTCCCTATTTCTCAAGGATGAAGGACACCAGTAAGAAGAATAATATCTTTGCCCAGTTCAGGAAGAATGACAGAGATAAACAGAAGCTGATCGAGACTGTTCTCAAGCAGCTAAGGAGTCTGGTCAATGGAATGTCCTCCTAAGGTCATGTGTCACTCATACATGTTCTTAAACTGAAACTGCCCGGACTCAGTCCAGGCCAACGCTTTCATTCAATGAATGAAGTGACCCACTCCCAGGAATATCCAAGCACATAACTTCCAGGGCCCGATTTATTAAAGGTTTACGTGCCCATATATGGGCACACAATTGATTGCTCACCCAAACAGATGTGCAAGTAACCGGGATCCCTGAAAGGGTTCATTTTTATTTATTTTTTTTGCAAATGATTCACCAATGTGACGTGTTGAAAATGGTTTGCTCTCTTTGACGGTGCAAATTCACGTTTTGGGAGCAACGAGGATTCAGCCCGACGCCAGCCAAAGTGATTCATTTAACAGGCACCTGTGATTGATTCAAGCCCCGAGTTGAATTGCAATGGCTAATCTAATTTGGCGTCTTTGAATCATAAGTCTGACAAGCGGATTTAAACCAGCATGCCAAGCCACGCCGGCGGAGCGCAGCAAAGTGCAAAGCCTGCTTTAAAGTACGTTGCAACATGCAATCTAGTGCCCACTATTTGGGATCTTTGTAAATATGGCCCGTAGAGTGATTTGACACGTGCTACTGTTATGACACACGAGACAGAGCAATACACGTTGTACAAAATGCGCAGTGAACAAACTCTTAATACTACATACAGTACATAAAACTACACTGAATACGGCACCTAAATATAATACAGAACACACCCCAAAAAATGTGTGACCATGATCAGCAGCATTTTAATTGCTATCATAATAATAAAAATAATATAAACGCGTTTATTATTAATCTTTCGAGGCTGCAAGAAAAGTGAAACAAAAAAGTACCGAGACAATGACAGCAACGAGAAGCCAAGCAACTCAGATTAACGGGAAAAATATGTACATATATCATTTCCGAGCTTTGAAATCCAGGGCGAAACCTCTCTCAATCGTCTATAGGAGTTGTATTCTTTTGAACAGGTTGACTCCTTCATGCAAAGCTCATGAACGTTTTTTTTTTCCGCTGCAGAAGGCGATTCAAAGAATGTTCAATCATGTCCATGACGTACAAACAATTTTTTTTTTTTTTTTTTAATGGATGATGATGTCTTGAGGGACAGAAGTTCATTTAGGAAAAAAAAGCCTTTTTCTTAATTGTTCATTTTAAAAAACATTTTGCGTATGTTTGAATTTCACTGTCTGCCAAATTTGACATTTTTGTGTTTAATCGTAAAATGGCGCTTTCCCATAACCCGTTTCCTGTAAGCCTGTTGAAATGGATGAGCAATGCATGAAAAGGGAGTTTTACATATTTGCTTATTCTGAGCATCACATTTTTTTTAAAAATAACTGCATATTTATTGATAAGGGGGTTGAGGGGGAGTAAATAAAGCAGGGTCTTCCCAAAAAGCCTGCTGGGAATCCAAAGAACCTAACAAGGTGGCCACTTGTTATCAGTCGCGAAAGCTGATGAAGTGTGCCCATTTCGATTTAAGGCTTTAATAAAAACTATGTTAAATCTGAGAACTGATGTTTCAATAAAATCGACCAGAAAAATAAAATTATATGACCAGAATTCATAAAATGAAGCACTTTTCCTTTTCTTCAATCTGTACCAGCGCCCCCTAAAGGTGAAACATCATATTGCACGTTTTGATTCAATTAACTGTTGCGACGCAAACCGTGGCCCAGAATGCTCAGCGACTGATACAAATTCTTAAATGAAGAATATTACACATATGAAGTGAAATGAATTTTTGACCAATACAGTGGTCCCTTCAAATGGACAAAAATTAAGGTCCAAGGTGTGCGTGCCTGCGTGTGTGTCTGTGTGTTATGACAAATGATGTATACTTGTATATTTAACAATTCAAAAACTTTTAAATTTTACATTTTGAATTCTCTATTTTTGTTCCTCAGGGTGAAATGAGGCTTTTGAATCTGTATATTCATAAAGCACAGCAATAATGACCTGGCTCCTTTGACAGCCTTGCTGGCAGGTTTTACGCTGAATCCTGCCTGCTGACGATTACCGTTTTTTTTTTTTTTTTGTAATGCCATGCATCTGTCGTTATCCTGTGCTCTCAGTGTATTTTTACTGTAGCATTTGGCTTCTTTTTAGAATTATGTTTTGCATATTAGTTTTGTACTGTACACTCCCCCTAAATTGAATGGAGCAGTGTGGCCATATACTTAAAATTTGACCCTCCCCAAAAAAAAAACCCTTTGGGTCAAAAGATCAATGTAAGACATCAGTCAACGTTTCACTTGTTATATTTCCAGGTAATCATTCGACATTCATGGTTTAGCTAAGAATGTCGGGATGTACATTCTAAATGAAAAAAATATGTTTATGGACAAATGTTTATGTACAATTACTGAAAAAACGTTTGTCATCCTGCTCAAAAAGATTTTTTTTAGAAAATATTTCGTGTGATGTACTCAATTTTAATTCATCGGTAAATTCTCATTCTTGTTAAATACAAAGCTGGCGTGTCAATGATGATGAGATTTCAAAGTTCGGTGAAATAAAAATGAAATTTACAGGAAAAACTTGACTGTGGTCAATATCTCAATATTAATTTGCCGTACGTGTAAAAAAGATTGATAGGATGGAATACTGTATCAGAAATAAAAATACCAATGGTGTTTCATTTCCTCCAAAGCTTTGTTTTATTTCTGAGAGAAGATATTTTTGGAATGAGGACACAGAAAAACCTACAAAAGCGCTGGAGAACATGAAAAACACACAGTGGGTCTAACCAAGAGTCACACCCTGAACAGATGCTCGCCACTCATTCCACTATGCTGCCGGGGAAATATAATTTAAAAAAAACTATTTGTTTCCATGTTTCGGCTCGTATCAGCTGTTTACAATCAAAAGAAAAAAGTACCCCCAAAAAGTAATGCAAAGTTAACTTATCAATGCATTTTCTTTATAATTGTTATAGTTTTAATTTTGTTTTGTTTACATAACCTCGATAGGCTCAGTTTTTTTTTTTTCCGCAACTGCTGAGTAAAAACAGAACATCGGTGGTGGATACACAAAAAAATTGTGGCCTCCAGTCTTAAAAGTCATTCTTCACATTTAATCAGAATAAATGATAAATAAATGAATAAAGTAGCTGACGAGCCAATAGTTGAAAAAAAAATATGACACGGTACGAGACATTTAGTTTTTGAGTCATCACGTGTACAACGGCACAGGTACAATGACCGTATTTTCCGCATTATAAGGCGCACCTAAGAGCAATCAATTTTCTCAAAGGCCGACAGTGCGCTTTATAATCCGACGTGCCTTCTGTCCTCTCCCAACAACACATCCCGGCTGGATTACTGCCATGCACTTTACTTTTGGAGTCAGCCAATCCTCCACTGAGCATCTCCAGTTGGTCCAGAATGCTGCTGCTCGCCTCTTGACTGGTACTCGTAAGAGGGTGCACATTACTTCAACTCTGGCATCCCTTCACTGGCTTTCTATATATTTTCTTTTTAAGATCCAATTATTTGTTTTCAAATCTTTAACTCATTCACTCCCAAAGACGTTTTTAAACGTCTTTTCAGACTTGCTCTAGAATTAGGTGGTACTGAATGAGTTAAATGGCCTCCTTCCACCTTACCTCTCTGAGCTCTTCTGCCCCGACACACCTGCCCGATGCCTCAGATCTATGGACCAGACACTATTAGAGGTACCAAGAACTATGCGGAGGCTCTGAGGGGATCGTGCCTTTTCCGTTACTGGTCCCTCTTTTTGGAATGACCTCCCACTGAACGTTCGGCAAGCCCCCTCGCTGCCCATCTTTAAAACCCGTCTCCAAATTCATTTGTATTCTTTGGCTTTTGACTCGGCATGACTCAGACTTGATCTTAATTTGACTGTTTTGTGCTTTAATGTATTGTTTATTGCCTCGCACGTCCTACTGCCCCCCACACACACACACAGAGGGAAACAGCAAGTGAACTTTAGCCCGGGTCACTGTCTGAATGTGAGGATCCCTGTCGCCGCAGATGTAATGAGGCGAGAAACATTTGGAGTGCTCCATTATGAGTGGCCAGCGGCCACCCTGCCAACACTCGCACACAAAGAGACATGTTTGTTTTCCTCTGCGGGTTGGTTATCACTTCAACTGTCTTTATGTTTTAATAAGAGTACATTCCGGTGCGTCTCAGGTCAGAGAGAGCTGCCTCAATATCAAATGTAGTTCACTAATTGTACAGTAGTCTGATGGTGTGGTGATTCGCCCGCCTGAATTCCGCGGGGACAGCCTGTGTTAAGTTACCATTGAGTGACGAGGTGAATGTGAGTGGGAATGGTTGTCTGTCGCTGCAGTATGTGTGCCTTTGATTGACTGGCAACCAGTCCAGGGTGTAGCATCTGCAGGGATATACTCCCAACAAAGACTGGTTTCGTAAAAGTTGTGTAAATATACTGTAGTGTGATTGGTGTGATTGGCTTTATACCCATTATGTAGTGTCAAGTGGTCAATGTGTGTCATTTAATACAACTAGTGCGACTCCCTGTGTCTCTATGTTCATGGAAATTGTTATAAATGTACAGTATCTTGACACCGAGGACACTTTTGCAAAGTAGCACTTGTCGCTTGTACTTTATAGCGCTGCACAATGTATAAAAAACAAAAATAACATCATAACGATAATCGCCCAGCAATGTGCGTATTGCAAAGATGGACAATAAATTTCATAACCTGAGTTTGTTGCTTAATTGAAGACTCGAAATCGTCTTCATGTGTGAATGTTAGGAATGTGTCGCTTATACGTGCCCTGTTACTGACTCGCAACCCGTCCACGAGGTGCCCCACCTCTTGTCCCGAAGTGATTCCAACCAAGGTAAAACTCATTTATGAGGCGATGCGCTGCTATAGCTAAAACATCAACCCTGAGACACCACCTCACAAATTTTACCTTCCTGTGTTAAATGCCGAGAGAGGAGTTGGAGAAGGACGCCTTCCTGAGTGTTAACAGGGGTGACAAATGTTTTAGTGGAGGGATCAAACGTTTTAACAAGGCAGTAAAAGGTTGCACATTCACTCCAATACAATAGACAGACAGGGGTATTAGGGACCGTCTCCGCTCCGACTTGGCTTCCTTTTCGGGGCTAAACCACATTGCATTTCATCCAGATTCAAAGTTGGAACAACACGTATTGCACATATTTATATAGAGTCTGCAGTACAATCTTATATATATTTTTCCACGTATTTTGGAGCAGCCTTTTCTCATCTACTGTATCGATGATTAGGTTCATGGTATATATAATTAATTAAGAATGTTAACCCTTTCACGCAGCAATAATGATAACCTGTAACCTGATAACATGATAAGCTATCCACCCGAGTAGTGAGATGGCTCAATCGATCTTTCCATGCTCATTTGGAAAGGCAGCAGCGCTGGCATAGTGCAGGCGACGGGGAGAGCTATTTGCGCAAATTTGTTCACATTCATTCCTTCACCCATCCATTTTCTTTCCACTTATCAGGAGCAGCAGCTTTAGAAGGGAAGCCCGCACTTCCCTCTCCCTATCCAATTCTTCCAGCTTTTCCCGGGAAATCCTGAGGCCTTCTCAGGCCAGCCGGGAAACATTGTCTCTCCAGCACCGTGATAAGACCGGCAATTCTTCTGAATCATTGGAACCAGATCATTTGTCCACCGGAGTAAACACCAAAGTACAGGAAACAAGACTCGGGGCAATAAGTGTGTCCATACCTACTCTCTACCTCTCATTAGAGGTCACTCCAAAGTGGAAGAGAGTCCAACCCCTCTCAAGAGGTCTGCTACAAGATCCCAAACTGTGTGTTGAGGCAAACCCGACTACATCTAGTCGTAACATCTCGACCTCACACACTGGCTCAGGTTCTGTTCCTTTCAAGGAGGTGATATTCCACCTTCCTTGAGCTAGTTTGCGTAGCCAGATTTCGGATTGCTAAGGTCTCCGCCATCGGTTGCTTCCTGGCTTGCTATGCGCTCAATGCCCTTAGCTCCTGACACAGCTAGCTTGTGTAGCCAGATTTCGGATCGCTAAGGCACCCGCCATCGGTTGCTTCCCAGCTTGCTATGCGCCCAATGCCCTTAGCTTCTGACACAGCTAGCTTGTGTAGCCAGATTTTGGATCGCTAAGGTCCCCGCCATCGGTTGCTTCCCACCGTGCTATGCGCCCGATGCCCTTAGCTCCTGACACAGCTAGCTTGTGTAGCCAGATTTCGGATCGCTAAGGCACCCGCCATCGGTTGCTTCCCAGCTTGCTATGCGCCCGATGCCCTTAGCTCCTGACACAGCTAGCTTGTGTAGCCAGATTTCGGATCGCTAAGGCACCCGCCATCGGTTGCTTCCCAGCTTGCTATGCGTCTGATGCCCTTAGCTCCTGACAGAGCTAGCTTGTGTAGTCAGATTTTGGATCGCTAAGGCACCCGCCATCGGTTGCTTCCCAGCTTGCTATGCGCCCAATACCCTTGGCTCCTCACACAGCTAGTGATCTCATGCTAGGTGAGGGCCCATATTACTCTTTGGGGTCATCCAGGCTCCATTGGCCTCCAAGTGCCCGTCATCGAACCCCGCCTCTGGCTTTAGCTCCAGAGGGGGGCCCTGGTGACCTGCGTGGAGTTGAAGTAAAATGAAGTCCATGTTAGTCTTGTCTATGTTCCTCTGAACGGGCTGTAACTGGGAAGTAAATTCCTTGTGTGTTTCTTGCATACATGGCCAGTAAATCTGATCAGTGATCACCTGGATGAATATCTATTTATCCATTTTCTGTACCGTTTACTCTCACTTGTGTCACAGGTGAGCTGGAGCCAATCCCAGTTGACTCCGAACTGGGATTGACCGAAGAAACATGTTTTGGGAAAGGGGGACTATACCATCTTGATCTTGTTAAATTTTCGTGTGGAAAAGGCTGTAAATATTTTTCAAGTCACATTTGATCTGGAAGAACCTAATTTGTAGCTCTTTGATGGAACATAACATTCATCACCTGATCTTGCTATAGCTGATATTTTGTGAGCAAACAAAGCGGCCATCACTGTGGTCCGATCGGTTTTATTGTAAACTTCTCAGAGTAAATGTTTAGTCGAAAAACAGGAAGCGACCTCACGCTGAACCAGCCGCTTCACACTCCCCTTGACCTCATCTTGGGAATGTACCTCTGATTTGCACCTCAAGCTATAAACTTGTACATCACGCACAGCTGGGGTAGGCGGCGTCTCTGACTACAGTGATGCTGTGATTCTAGACAAAGCAGCGAATATCTTCAGAGACTCATTTCCTTTGATTGAAACGGCCATTCCACCCAGCCTTCTTCAATTCCTGGACATGATTGAACACGGAGACGAACATCACACCAGAAGACCCAAGGGAGAAGCGTGAACTCACAGGCATTCCAAAAAATTGGGAAACCCCGTTCTTCATCTTCCTGGGATTGTCATTATCGCCTACACCAAGACAAGCAAGCGGACGCAGTTGAAAATGATTCATGAACATGGCCTTAGAATTGAGGTTGTTGTCACACACAGACCCCATCGTGCTGACTTTAAAGAGAATCAGAGGAGCAGCTTCCATTGGCCGCGAAACAAGTCAGCTGTGTTCGCTCCCACAACGGTGCAAACGCCCAAATGGAAGAAAGACTACATCCATGCACAGTTAGACTACACGTCGCCCTAGACTTGCACTAGGCCTGGAAATAGGGTCCATGGAGGGTCTTGCAGTTCAATACTTCAATCTATAGCAGCTCGTTGTCATCAGCTGATCACGTGTGAATGCAAGTCGGAATGGCACGGAAGGTGCAAATGCTAATGATTCGGTCTTACCTGCACCAAATTCTGGAGCTGCAAATGTGAGGTTTAGGGCAAGTTAAAATTCACCTGAATGACAAGTAGGCCAACCCTATGGAGCTATTGAATAAAAGGACAAATGAGACCAGTTTGCTGGTGCTGGCTCAAGAGGCAACAATGCATCATTAACTCATTCAGTACCAGCCAATTCTGGACCTAGTCTGAAAAGACGTATAAAAACGTCTTTGGGAGTGAATGAGTTAAGGATCGTGTTTGGTGCTTTGAATTCTCAAATAATTACATTCCAACTTTTTTTTGTCTTGGCACATCTGCAGTATATTTTTCCGTCATCTTTTGCTCGAAATGGTCGAAAGCACCTCCTTCTTAGGTTTACTGTTGAAATGTAGTTTCAACCCTACATTAAGACCCCAATATTATTTAAACTGTTCAGGGGAGGGGGGGGGGGAAACTCCAAACAATCCGAGAACAGTAAGCGGGCCTTGCAATTGTATCGCGGGGTCCTAGGAGTTTGTGTTTCTCAGAGGGAGAGAGAGGATGAACTTGGTTGAGAGTTCACTGAAGTGTCAGGGTCACTAGCAGGTCAGCAGCACAGGAGCTTGGGAGTGGGAGGGGGTTGTTGATACAAGCTACAAACATGCCTGCTTACACTGCAGTTGATTGGTGTGATTGTTAGTGCCTGTGTGTGCTTTAATGCATGGTTGGTCCACTAGTGGTAGTAAAGGATTACCGGCTGAGTCGACCTGCACATTTGCCGCTTGAGTGGGTGCTGTCGGAAAAGGCACAAGCGAATTCACGCCGGCGGTACCGTTGTTCCTGTGATGCACCAATTATTATTATTTTTTTAATCAGACAACCACGTCCCCCGCCTACTTAATTGAGTAGTACAGCTTATAGGTCATATTAATGACGCGGAAAAGTTTGTAAATTTTTTATCTCCGTCTACTTTTTAAAAAAAAGGAATTTGAACAGGGGTGTGTAGACTTTTTATATCCGCTGTCCATGATCAGGATTATTATCAGGCTCCTGCAGAGCTTGCTGATGACCTGATTATTTGAATTAGGTGTGCTGGAGGAGAGAAACATTTTAAACATGCTGGACAGTGGCCCTCAAGGACCGGTATTTGATACCCGCAGATGAGTGCAGCCACAAATATATTATTGATAACCTGGCTGTCTGTGGTCTGCCTGGGTCAACTTAAAATGAACTTGACTCACACCTAGGGACAATTTAGAGCGCTCCATTACCCTGCCATGCCATGCGTGATTTTGGAATGTGGGAGGAAACCGGAGTACCCGGAGAAAACCCACGCAGCCACGGGGAGAACATGCAAACTCCACACCGGGCCGCCCAGTAAAAAGGTAGACGGAGATAAATAATTTCGTAAGGTCGAGGCCGGAAGCGAACGCTGCACCGTGAGGCCCATGTTGACCACAATGCTGAATTGATTTTCAAAATAAAATAAGATATGATTTCATTTTGGCAACATTTATTGTGCAGATCCAAAATCTGATTGAAATGCTCACTATATATTAATATCCGATTATTTTCATCGTTGAGGGCCCTCTGCTTGACTGGCTTATGTGGCGACAGTAATCCGTTTCCAGTTTTCGGACTGTGGTGTGCGTGGTTTCCATCTCAGCAACACGTATATCCATTTTTGTCATTATTTTACTTTTTTTTTTTTTTTTTTTTTTACATGATTTGTCCGTGTTTCAGACATGAATGTAAAAAATATTTCAAAATGACAAAAATGTGTTTTTCATATTATAATAATATTTGTTCTCTAGTCACTTATGAAAAGGAATTCTGTTGTCGAGATGGCTCATTTTTCACTAACAAAGTAGCCAATTAATTTTTTGGGGTGTAAAAATTGGATTCCAAACTTTGAATTGGATCGCTCACACATTTACCAAATTTTACTTGTCGGGCATGTCCAACCGGGGGGGTTAACCCTTTCAGGGACAGCGGTCACTACAGTGGTTACAGGTTCTCATGATTGGTGCATTTTTATTTGCAGTTGTCCACTTAATGACGCGCCTTTCGAAAAAGTGCCTCAGCCCAAAACATTTAGTTTTTGACAGATAATCGAACCTTACAGAAAAATTGCCAACCCTGACTTTCATTTGCAACAAATGTTTGCTTTCAAGGCCATAGTCAATGTTGATTTCTTCAGACGTCCAAGTGGGTCGGCTCTTTACGTGCGCGTTAGTTTGCAAAGTGGCGTGTTGAAATATGAAGCTGTAAACAGAACAGAATTTGTCCTCTTTCGCTACTTGAACTTCCCTTCACCCCGTCCGTCCCTCACTTCTCCTCCTGTATCGCACCTGAACTGCAGAATCCCGTTTCACACGCTCGCATTGTGTTGAGAACATTTGGGCAGCTACGACATAACCGGTTGAAAACCCGCTCCCGCTCGCGCCCCAAAGCCCCTCTGCGATTCGGCGTTGTTGCACGTCGTACATGTGGCACACCGTGTCGTGAAAGATTTTGTGTGCTTGTGATTTTTTTTTTGGGGGGGGGGGAATCTCAGTCCAGCTATGACTAAAATCGTCATCAATCCCGCAGTCGAAACCCTTCACAGCATAACAGATTTACTGCTAAGTGTTGCTGGCAATATTACAATAACTTGCAATTCAAGAAACGATTACGGGGGGGGCAGCAGTAGGACAGACATCGCCCTCGAGGGATGATTTTTTTGCAGGGTGCGTTCGACTCCACACCTGAATAGAAAGCCGACTTTGAGACAAGAAGAATGTTGGGTATTACAGGTGCAGAGGTGATGAGCCAAGATTCTTTCTCGACGCGAGCAAGTAAAAGTTCCCTGAGCTGAACTCTTCAACCAGGAAAGACATCAGGCCATGAACCACACATTGACCTCCGCCTTCAACTGCAGCGCGCCGACGGTGTGCGAGGTTGGTGAGTGATGACCCCAAATATTTTTTTTCCTTATTAAGATATTCAGAATTCGCCCAGATTCCCATTTTCGGAAACAGTCTCACTTCAGCGATCACCAAAGACTGCCTGCGTCATTTTTTTTATGTTTTTCTTAACAAATGGTCCACTTTTACGTTTAACGTCAGGGTGGGACTTCAAGTCAGCAAGCAAAGGATTTACTTGACAAAGAAATATTGCACTTTACTGAATGATAGTTCGCATTTTTCTTTATCATATTTGTTCCAAGTTTATGGCTACGGTTGTAATTCAGAGAGCGTTTCAGATATAAGTGAGGTGACTCATATCTGCTAATACGCTAATGTCGTGTCGGTTTTGACTCACACAGGTAATGCTCAAAAGCTACTCATCTTCTGTGAAAGAGAAGTGCTGTAATATAGCTGTGGGGGCATACGTTGACATACTACGGCCCGCTAGGTGGCCACTGAACAGAGCGCTAACCGCTAACACCGAAGAAACGAAAATGCATAACACCTTACAGGTGAGTTAAAAAAAAAACGTGATTTCTACTACTGCACTACGTGGGAATAGTAACATCTAATGTGAGGAGGGGAATTAAACCCCAATTTATGTTTACAAAAATACATCGTATATGCTAGCACTCGTCAAAATGCGGCGCTCTGATTAATATCATTTTGAATATAGAGGATAATGAATTGACTTCAGGAGGACGCCATGTTTAGTTCAATCGTCATCACTCGCAGACCAGAAAGTGCCATTGGAGCCACTTTGCGGCCATTTTGCTTGCCGGGCAGCCAGCAACTGACTGCTAGCCGCTAGCTGCTAACGCAAGCTGCTGACAGTTTTAATCAATGGCAAAATCATTCATTGGGGGTTTTTTTTTGTATAATAAAGTACTACCCGAACACCATTTTGGTATGGTACTGTGTTGATATTGTGGCAACAGTCTATGAGTCTATGAGGTGGGATAACAAGTGAGCCGAGGTGAGCCTGCCATTATTAGCTAGCGCGATAAGTGGATCCGTCCAATAGATTTGTCGTTGCTAAATGTTTACCAAGTCTGTCTAGTTTTCTTCGTAAATAATTTGGACAGGAAGGGCTGATACACGTCACATTTGTGTGAGTGAAAAGACATCAAAATGGCGGCAGCTGGAGGTGAGTAGATGCAGACACCATTACACAGTGTTTGATTGCTGGGCGGCACAGAAAGTAGACAAGTGGTTCGCACGTCGGCCTCAGACTTCTGAGGTTGTAAATTCGAATCCAGTCTCCGTCCTTCATGTGCGTTGTTTGCATGTTCACCTGGTCCGATCTTCGAACCTCCACTGCGTGCCTGTTAAATGGGCAAATCGTCGACTCCAGCCGAATGACTGTTTCGTTCGCAGCAGCGCCGTCACATTGGGATGACCCCTTAAATGAAAACACCCAAATCGACAGATCCATGCGTATAATGAGTCATTGTAAAAGCAGCAGCCACACTGTCTCACCATTGATAGATTGGCCCTGCCACACAAACGTAAACAGGCAAACGTACTCAGACGCACCCCCCCCACCCCGCCCCTCCCCGTCTCCACTATTCTCCTCTCTGGCCTCCATGTATGGAGTTTGCATGTTCTCCTCTCCAAGTATTCCGGCTTCCTCCCACATTCCAAAAACATGCATGTTAACTTCATTGCTCATCACTTTATGGCCCGGGGCCCCAGATCCCGCATACCCACAACAATCTCTCACCCCGGCCCTTACAGTGACCATGAAGCCCAAAGTAAGTGGTCCATTAATTTTGTAAAGTTGTGCTTTTTGTATGGACTCTAGTACAAGCAAGATAGAAGGTTAAAAAAAAAACGTAGCAACATTTTTGCTATATTTTGCAACTTTTCTGGCACCTCTAGCAACTATATTCCCAAAACGGGACTAGCAAAAATGCTAATGCTAGCAACATCCTTTTTTTTCCTGCATGGTGGAGGGAAGAGGGCCAAGAAGATTCATGATTATTATTATCATCATCATCATTATACGTCACTGTCAATATTGTACTTCCCACTTATCCATATACAGTATTATGTACGGCTAATATGAGTTGGTGTTTGGTGCACAGAATTCATGTTATACTGGAAATTTTAAAGTTGTAAAGATTACATTTGTTTTGAAATGCGCATTTCCATCCATCCATTTTCTGATCCGCTTTATCCTCACAGGGGTCGCAGGTGCGCCGGAGCCTATCCGAGCCGTCTTCAGGCAGTAGGCGGGGTACACCCTGAACCGGTTGCCAGCCAATTGTAAGGCCCACATAGACAAAGAAACCACACACACAATCACAGCTACGGACGATTGAGAAAGATCAATTAACCTTCCGTGCTTGTTTTTGGAACGTGAAAGGAAACCGGAGTAAAGCCACGCCGGCACGGGAAGAACATGCAAACTCCACACAGGAAGGCCGGAGCCTGGATACAAATCAGGTAATGTGAGGCGGACGTGCCAACCAGTCACCACTGACGCTGTGTAATTATAAAATATCTAGCATATCTACACACATCAGAATGTATTGAAAAAAGCTCCAGTCCTCAAATTCTGTTAGATTTTACATTATAATATATTATTTTTCTATTTTAAATGGGTGTGTGGTTGAAAATAAACACAATACAATATTTTTAAAAATGAAAATATACTTCATTATGAAGAAATCTTAACAAACAGAATGCTTATTGTCCTTTAAGGACACTTTTTTTTTCCATAATAACATGACAATCTTATTTTAATTCCCAATGGTGACCTTTCCCCTAAAAGTGTCCATATGTGTTAATGTGGGTCATGGTTAGTGGTCTGTATGTAGGCTGTGATTGACTAGTAACCAGTCCAAAGTTTAACTGCACCTCTCACACGCAAAGACAGCCGGCATAGCCTCCAGCTAGAGTATGAAAATGATGAGCTCAAGTGCTTTCGAAGATGGGTATTTGATAGTTTTTTTTTGCACATCATTGTTTAAGGGTAAAGCAATTGTCGATTTGTAATAATAATAATAATAATAATAATAATAAATGTGAGGCCTTCCAGCATCCTGGAATGAGTAGTTTCAATTTCACGAGCTCCACCGGCGGATTGCTTAAATCCACAATCCATCCACTCCAGCGAAATGTCCGTTTCGGTTTGGCGGCGGCACCTTCGCACCGGGTTGACCTCTTAAATGAAAACACGCAGTGTGCCAGAATAGACAGATCCATGCGTGTAATGAGTCATTGTAAAAACAGCAGCCAGACTGTCTCACCGCTGACGGATTGGGCCCCGCGCGCGCTCACCCGGGGGACCGCCCACCACTCCCGCCCAACGGCGATGCCCTCCTCACCTCTCCGCCCCCAGCACACGCACTTGCCCCACGCCGCGCTGCCGACACACACGTGACGGACATGAGGCTATTGCAGGATGCAAATATTGACTCCAAATGCGGAGCGAGCGCACCCTTGTTGACTTCCTTGTGGCGTTGGAGGCCGAGGAAAACCTTGCGCGAGTGCCGCCGCGCTGGTGCATCCCGTTGACCTAAAGTTGAACCCACGCACACACACGTAGATATCATTTTTATAACCTGAACAGGTGAGGGCTCAGAAGAGAGAGAGAGAGAGAAGAGAGATGGTGGTGGTGGTTGAGAGCGAGAGCGGGTTAAAGTCTTCTTGGAGATTAGGAAGAAGTTCACTGTTGAAAGTCGACCAATAAACACCGGGAGTCAAGCCGAGGGCAACACTGTTTTCCCCTCAAGTGTGAAATCACCATTTCATTTTTTTCGAATGGCGAAATAGATTCACTCAATTGATTTTCAAACAACTTTTCAGAAATGAAAAAAAAAAAAAATGTCCGCACAAGTGTGCGAGGCAGGCTTAAAGGATTTCTCGAGGGTATGTTCGATTTTCAGGGTCCTGGTAAAGAGATTTTCGTCTTTTTATAAACACACTTGCTAAACCCCAACGGATCGAAAAAAGACGACGCGGACAAGACAGTTATTGTCGTAAAAAAATATATATATATATTTTGACAAAAAAAGGAAACATGATGCCTAGTTCCGACTTCTTTAAACGCAGCATAGCTTTAATTCAAGTAAGTGACAACCCCCCGCCCCCCCAAAAAAATGTACATATGAGCAAGTTACTAAACAGACATTAACTCAATCAGTAGCAGCCAATTCTAAACCAAGTCTGAAATGACGTATAAAAACGTCTTTGGGAGCGAATGAGTTAATAAGCTAATTTCTTTATTTTCGTATTCAATAGCCAGAGGTCGAATTGGGCATAAGTACATACATTTTAGTGTTGATTGATCTGTGTTTTTTTTTTTTTTTTTGTACATTTTTAGCGATGTAAAACAATGATTTAGAACAGAAAAATCTTGTCCGGTTCACACTGCTGACCCACCAAGGCAAAGGGAAGACTGAGAAGGGGCGTGGCTATATTTCTGACTAGAAAGCGTTTTTTGGGGAGTAGTTATGATAATTTAGTACCGTATCATTTTCCTGATCAACACACACACACACACACACACACACACACACACACACACACACACACACACACACACACACACACACGCATGCAAACCCCACACAGGAAGGCTGGAGCCCGGATACAACCTCTGTAATGTGAGGCGGACATGCCAACCAGTCATCCACACACGTAGGAATTTAGTGAAACATGACAATGTGCTTTTTCTTAGTACAGGGGTGTCTATATGTAAAAACCAGAATACCCAAACAAAACCCGACGCAGGCACAGAGAGAACATGCAAACTCCACAGAGGAATGCTGGAGCCCAGTTATCCAACTTGTGTTCTGTCAGTTAGCCGGACGTGCTAACCAATTGTCAATAGACAATAGATGGATGCATGGTTGGATGTGTGTGTATGTATGAACATCTGCGGCCAGGTGTGGAATCTTATGAGCAGCTTTTACTGTCCTTTGAAGAGCCTTCCTCCCTGCACCTGAGCTATGATGCTGATGCTGAGGACAGACAAAGCTCCCCACTCCGGCATGTCACAAATTTTGGAGGAAGTAGACAAGTTGGTGCGTCTTCTTCGGTAGACAGGAAGTGTTTCACATCCAGGTGAAGTCCAACTGAAAGACGGACCACTGGAGACCACTTCCATTGCTGCTCCAAAGTGCAGTCGGGGCATCTGGCGTTCCTCGAGCTTCCTCACATCGAGGCTATTTTTTGCTCCGGTCCACCAGATGTTTTACCTCATCTCTACTCGTCGTCGTTCGTGATGGTTGTCACTGTGTTGTCCACAAATTTCACTCGATGACAGTTCAGGAATTTCACAGAGCAGTCATAGAGCAGTCATAGGTCAGTAGTGTGAACAGGAGGGGGCTCAGCACACAGCCCTGGGGTGAGCCAATGTTGAGGGTAATGGCGAAGGAGATGTTGTGGACACCTGACAGCCTGTTGTTCAGAAAATCGAGTATTTTAATGAGCCAGGGGCGGGCTGATCTGCGCGAGGGAGTCGCAACCGTTCGCGATCCCCCGGCAACACAGATGGTGTCTTGTAGGTTGTTAAACAAGCAATGCAGCGCTTTTAAATGAAGCCATTGAGACACCGCACAAAAATCTTTCTGGTCCACTCGTTCTCCAAACTGGATTTTGTGCCATCTCGAGACCATCTTTCAGAATGAACGCTATACATCGTTGTGAAGGCTCGTCCAAAGGTGAATTTTTCACTTACCCACGGCGGCCAGCAAAAGAATTTTTCAAATTCGATTTTACAGTTATTAAATGTACATGAAAAATCCTGAAGTGATCGTATTAATTCGAGACAAAACATTCTTTTTTTTTGTGGTGGGCGTATGTGAAGTATCCCTTAAGTCAGGGGTGTCCAAGGCATTTCAGTGGGCCAATTTGGAGTTGCGTCTTCCCTCGGAGGGCTGTTATGATAGTGAAACCACAAAATTATTACTTGTAAAAAAAAAACAAATGAATAGAGTGAAATCAGTCAAGTCAATGATAATAGTTTGTTTAATTATTGTTCAAGTGAGTGTAAACACGGTAACAAAATTACTGCCAAATCTCAACGTTATTTATTTATCATGACAATTTGACATTTCGGTACAGATTTGAACAAGTTGGCACACGATTTGCTTTCGCGGGCCACATAATATGATTTGGCGGGCCGGATCTGGCCCCCGGGCCTCGGGTTTGACACACGTGAATTAAGGTGAGACTTTAGCTGTGAATGACACCCAGAGAGAAGGATTAAAACATTCTTCAACCTCCGCTTTTTTGTATTTTGCTGAAAATGCTCTTGAATGCAGCAAGCTCGCCCCCGCAGGCACGACCGCTGATCCGACAAGC
Source organism: Hippocampus mohnikei (assembly GCA_026261675.1). Lineage (NCBI taxonomy): Eukaryota > Metazoa > Chordata > Actinopteri > Syngnathiformes > Syngnathidae > Hippocampus > Hippocampus mohnikei. Next base: position 452,757 of record JAKGUB010000008.1, on the reverse strand, counting down.
GGGGCTTAAACCCCGACCTCATGAGTGTGTAAACTAGTTGCCTTCCAGCCAACAAAAGGCGTCTTGGGGACGCGCTTCTTTTGTCTCGCGGGGGGGGGAATCGTCACCTTTTCTCAGTGAAATCTGCCGAGGATTGTTCTTCGTGCTACGGGAGGTAAAAGGATTAAAAGATGTGTGCTTGGCCCTCGGAACAAATGGCGAGGCAAGTCAGGCAGCAAGGACAGGGGCAGGGGAGGGGGGCGGGGCCAAGCGACACCCACAATTAAAGATGAACTTTGAGTGAACTAATTTATCTGCGGGCGGAGAAGGTGACAGGCTGCGCGGACTTCCCCGGTTTGCCTATAAAAAGGGCGCCTCGCTCGGTCGAGCGACATTCACCTGAGCGGATTCGCCGCCGACGCCGACATGGCTCTCAGCACGCTGCTGGCTACCTTCCTGTGCACCATCGTGCTTCCCGTTCTGCTCTTTTTGGTTGCCGTCAAGCTATGGGAAGTTTACATGACCCGGGGTAGAGATCCGAGTTGCACCAGCCCCCTGCCACCGGGGTCCATGGGTTTGCCTTTCTTTGGGGAAACGCTGCAGCTCATCCTGCAGGTAAGCGCCGTACCGACGTGATGACGTCAGAAAAGTACGCCATCGTGCTGATGACTTCTGGCTCCAAACTACATCACATTTTTGATTGTAATTTTATTCGGGATGTTGTCCAGAGAAGAAAGTTTCTTCGCATGAAGCGGCAAAAGTACGGCTACATCTACCGGACTCACCTATTTGGGAACCCCACGGTGCGCGTGACCGGCGGCGACAACGTGAGGCAGATTCTCCTCGGGGAACACAAGCTCGTGTCCGTCCAGTGGCCCGCCTCGGTGCGAACTATCCTGGGCTCGGATACGCTGTCAAACGTACACGGAACCCAGCACAAAACCAAGAAAAAGGTAAAGACTTAAAGCTCATTTGACAACGCGCAGTCGTTTTAGTCACTTGAGAAACTATCGAAATACTTTTCGACCGGGAGGTATATTCAGCAACACGTCTCCTGCTTTTATTAATAATAAAAACAACCATATTTAAGTATAGTTAACATAAATAGTTCAAGTCTATTATGTTGTGTGATACCCAAGAGTTGAAGAAGAAAAAAGTAAACTGAATTCCTGTTTCCGTCTCATGGCTTTGTCTGTATACAGTAATCCCTCGTTTATCGCGGGAGTTACGTTCCAAAAAGAACCAGTGATAAGTCAAATCCGTGAAGTAGTGAACTTTATTTTTTTTACAGTTATTATACAATACTTAACTATGTATACAATGAAATCAAAGACCAAAACCTGTTTTCAGGCCCAATTACAAAAAAAATAAAAATAACTATAATAGTTTTTGGATATACTGTATTGTCGACACGCCGCGTTCTGGGTTAAAAGCATTAAAAAACTGCACCAAAAAAAAAATCAGTGAAACAGCGAAGCCGCGAGAAGTGAACCGCGTTAGAGCGAGGGATCACTGTATTGTTAACCGGAGAAGTAGGTACATTAATTTTATGTTGACAATCAGAAATGTACTGGACAAATAAAAGTAAAAAGGCTGATTACTCTAACTGTGCCGTGTACAATAAAAATGAATATGACAACAGTTTTAACAATCCTGGCTTCTCTCCAGGCCATAATGCGAGCATTCTCCAGGGAGGCTTTGGAGTTATACATCCCGGTCATCCAGGAGGAGATTCGTGCCGCCGTGAACGAGTGGCTGGCGAGAGATTCTTGCGTGCTGGTGTACCCAGAAATGAAGCGTCTGATGTTCCGCATCGCCATGAGGATCCTTCTGGGCTTCGAGCCGGAGCAGATTAGGACCGACGAGCGGCAGCTGGTCGAGGCGTTTGAGGAGATGATCAAAAATCTTTTTTCTCTGCCCATTGACGTGCCATTCAGTGGATTGTACAGGGTGAGAAAAACAGGTTTTGCTTTCTTCCCCTTAACGCGACAGATGTGCTATTTTAGCCTCTTAATTCCATCCCGTGTTTTATTTTCTAGGGTCTGAAAGCTCGGAATTTCATCCATTCCAAGATCGAGGAGAACATCAAGAAAAAGATCCAGGAGTCACCGAAAGAGTCCAAACACGGAGATGCTCTGCAGCAACTCATAGACAGCAGCAGTAAGAACGGCGAGACATTTAGCATGCAGGTAACAACAACACTGACGACCCCGATTTGGCGTCTGGGGGGGGGGAAAAAAACCCAACAAAGCGACGTTCCTTCCTCGCAGGCTATTAAGGAGTCTGCTACAGAACTACTATTCGGGGGGCATGAAACCACCGCCAGCACGGCTACCTCTCTGATTATGTTTCTGGGCCTCCACCCTGAAGTGGTGGAAAAATTGAGGCAGGAACTGATTGACAAGGTAAAACCACGTTATTGGAAACCCGTTGAATTTCCCCTTCGTAATAAATATCCTCGCCGCTCTCCTTTCGTGTTCAGGAGGAGCAGGGAATGCAACTGCAGAGTTTGAACATCGAATCTTTGGAGCGTTTGAAGTATACCGGCTGCGTGATTAAAGAGACATTAAGGATAAACCCGCCCGTCCCCGGAGGCTTTCGAGTGGCGCTGAAAACATTTGAACTCAACGTAAGTTCAAGATCGCCGACGCTCGCCATCTCTATTCCGTCTTCCTCTACTCACCAAGTCCCCACCTTGAACCTTTTCAGGGATATCAAATTCCCAAAGGTTGGAACGTCATCTATAGCATCTGCGACACCCACGACGTGGCAGATATCTTCCCCAACAAAGAAGACTTCCAGCCCGAGCGCTTCATGACAAAAGCTTTGACGGACTCCACCACGAGGTTCCAGTACATTCCTTTTGGCGGGGGCTCGAGGATGTGCGTGGGAAAAGAGTTCGCCAAGGTCCTGCTGAAGATCTTTCTGGTGGAAGTGGTCACAAAGTGTCACTGTACTCTCTTAAACGGGCCGCCCATGATGAAAACGGGGCCCACCGTTTATCCTGTGGACAATCTGCCAACTAAGTTTACCCACTACGTTCCAAATTAATCGAGACCTTTTCAAAAGCGGCGTGCTTGAAAATCTCGGTAGTCGCAAATCGTTTTTTTTTTTTTTTTTCTGTCAAAACAATTTGGAAGCACTCGGGTGTGCTGAGGTTTTCATTTTGCCCCATGTACATTCTGTAAATATTTGGAAAACATTTTATATGGTGGTTGTGTGTACCGTATATACTGTACATATATATTTTAAAGACGAGATCCAACTAAACAAGAGGCACTATTTACACATTGAAACACTTTAATCAGTTCAGTGATGTATCCTTTTAGGGTGATGTAAATATTGTAGAGTTTGTGATATAACTTTTGTACCTTTTTAACGTCAAGTTATTTAAATGATACTGGATTGTGTTGGCTTTTTATTTAATTAAAAAAACAAAAAACACAAAAAAAAACCCTTTTGTGAGTAATTCATGTTTCCAAATCCATTTCAGCGTGCTTGACTTTACCGGAACGGAAAATCGACTCGCGTGGTTTCCGTGCGTGACGTTGGCGGGCAAACTGTCAAATCTCCACTTGCAGATGATTTTGTGGGCCGTGCGTGTGACCTCTGATCATCTCCAGGGGTTTTCTCTCCCGAGTTTAGATTTGATCACTCGGCAGAAATTAATTTATGAATAGATTTTAGAATCTCCAGTAAAATGCTGGAGGGGATTCACTGGGGCTACATAGATTCCTAACAGGGGCTAAAGCCCCCCCGCCCCTGCCCCCCCTGCCCCCCACCTCCAACCTGCCCTCCCTGCCCCCCGATTGTGGACCAAGCCCCATAGCGACGGGGGTGCTATGAAAATAATTTCAAGACGATAATGATCCCAATCCGTTCGCTGAATTGGTTTCCGCGCGGGTGTTTATGAATGAAATCCCCCCACGACTTCCGCCACGCGTTTCTGCCGAAGCGCCCAATTTATCTGCCGGCGCCTCAATAAAATACACGAAAATACACAACTTGCTTTTCGCAAGTCCAAAATCACATCGGATTCTCGGAAACAATTTTGCAAAGGTGCCAGTCGGTGCGGCAGGGAGGCGGGAAGGGATTCGAGCATCCAAACCACGCGCCCGATTTTAAGGCCGAGCGGTCCTCGCACCGTGCATCAAAAAAATCGAGAGCGAAGAGAAAATAAGGGGAGAATTCTGGAATCCATAGGAGAAGGCAAAAAGAAAAAGCAGAGGGGCTGATGACCCTGGCAGATGATCAGACTGAGGGTGAAACAGAGTTCAGACTGTGATCAGTTCAGTTTCAGGCCGCTGAACCAATACAGACCTCCAGTGGAACCGCAGAAACGGTCCAGCGGCGCGACGGGCGCGGCGCCCGATGTGTACCGCAAGTTTCAGATCTAAAAACGGTATCGCATCAAATTGAATGCGCTGTTGTCGAACCGTGATCTGACAAAACAAAATGTTTACGACAATACCCAAACTGCCAACTACTGCGAAATTAACTTCTGTTTCTTGTTTTCTTTCTTCCTCAGAAAGACAAAACGAAGCAAGACCAAACTCATTGGTGTCCATCACGAAAACGGCCCATCCATCCATTTTCTGATCCACTTTCTCATCACTGGGGTCGCGGGGGGGTGCTGGAGCCTATCCCAGCTGCCTTCGGGGGACACCCTGAACCAGGTTATATATATATCTATCTATCTATATCCAGGCACTCCAAAAGGCATCCTCACTGGTAAGATGTGCTTCTGGCCTCATTTGCAAGTTGTTTTTCTTTCTGGGTGCCATCGTGATTTACCCGCCGCCTCCTTCCCCTCCATGACGACTACCTGGCATTGTACTCTTGTCCGTGGCCCATGTTTATGACCGGGCTTCTTGCTTGCGATGATTGGATCCGCCATTGTTGAACTCTTCTTACTTTTTTGCAAGTCATTCTGGATACGAGTTTTACGCCTCGTGCCAAAATTGTGACAGTAAATTGCCGCTGACACCTTTATGTCCCGCTATCCTATCCCCAGCAGGTCCGGCCCGTTGAACGACGTGAGTGAACTTTTCTGAACTTTGCCTCTAATTTTCACTCGAGAGCACATCGCTCTCCTTCCATTGTTCCCGATCGCTCGGTGAGGACAAAAATTTGCAGGGCATGACCATTTTTGTCTAAATTTGTGACTGTCGTCAGGAATTTACAATGTGGTGTGAAAAACCGTGATTCCGTGATAAGGCATGGACACAATCCGCAATAAATCATTGCATTAATTCGATGCTCTTTATCTATAGCGCAATCTTCAAAATTATGACCGGCTTTATTTCTAACGAGCTCAAACGTACGTTTCCATGAAACTGTCCGATAAGATTGAACAGTTGGCAATTTTGAGTCGAACTGTTTACGTGCTCACGTTTTTCCGAAGCGTCGGTTTCAAACAATAAGATCGGGGAAAAAAAATCTCATCAAGGGAAAAAGTCCGCCGTCTCAACGGCGACGGTGCTTCATCATTCTCGACCATGATCAACTCAAGCGTCTGATGGCGTGAGCAAGGTCATCCGGAGACAATCAACTTATCGCATCTATAATGGCGACGCCGTTGTAATTCAATTGGGGTGTCGATTCCCTAAAACCACATTAACATGGTGTCGGCTGGCCCCCCCGCTGGTCCCTGCTGTGGACTAATATGAGTGCTCGATAAGAGATGCTAATGGCGTCGTTAGCATGGTTGTTAGTGTCTCACTGTGATTATTCATAATTGAAGGGCTGAGAGTTGTCTGTTGACAAGTTCACCGGGTCAGCCGGGGGTCAGCACCGGGAGGAGCGGAGATGGCGGTTGGGAGGGTGGGGGGCTTACGGCAACACTTCTTTATCATATCTTTCACCATATTATCATACAGTGTAGGTTATATGCTTATCATACACTCGCCTCGAATCGATATGAGCGATCCATTTCTTTGCAAAATTCATAACCCGCGGCTCAGATCGAGCTTTCTGACATTGAGCAGCACATTTCCTTCGATGAGATTTAATTGTACCCTGCACGGATTCAAGATACCCAGGGCCAGATGTAGCAAAGCACCCCCAGAACGCAACAGAGCCTCCCGGATGTTTCGCAGTAGGGACAGTGTTCTTTCCCGGGTATGCGAGATGTTCGCGGCATCTGTCTGCGAACGTAGAGGTGACGTGTTTTGGTCTATGCTTCCATGTGACATTCTCTCAAAGGTTTTGTGGCTTGGCAACACGCAGTCAAGCGGATTCCTGTCTAGCTTTATGATCATTTATTCTCAACTGTGGTGTCCTCCTTGGTCATCTCTTAAACCACGGGTGTCAAAGTCAAGGCCGGGGCCAGATCTGGCCCGCCCCATCATTGCATGCGGCCCGCGAAGGCAAATCAAACATGGCGACTTCCATGATGCTTGCTAAAATATGGACCAAAATTTGAATATGTAATAAATAAGAGAGATATTGTAAGCATGGCCGTGTTGCCAAAACACCTCATGACAGTAACAATAGTTGAATAAATTGTTCTTCTTGACTTCTTTATGTGATTGCAGTCAAAATGGCCCTCCAAGGGAAACGGTAACTAAAATGTGGCCCACGACAAAAATGCGTTTGACACCCATGTCTTAAACAATATCATTTCATCTGTGTTGTTTTTTTTTTATCTTGAGCGTGATCTCAGTTCATATAAAAGGGAGACTATTTTGTGTGTAAATATTTTTTCTTTCCCAATGTACCTAGTTGTCAAAATGGTAAAGATATAAATTACCGTAAAAATGAATTACATTTTGTACTTTGCCCTTTCATGCACCAATAATGATGACCTCTAACATGATAACATTTCATTTTTTTAATTTGTTTTTTTCTTTTACCGCCGTTATACTCCAACTTTGGTGACTCTGAGTACTTTTGCCACCTCTGCGGAGCACCCGCGAGCCTTCTTTGCATCTCCACAGTAGTCCTTCCATATCTTCACACTTTTTTTTTTCCTTTCCTGGCCACTTCTTTCTTCAACCTCATTACTGTAGCTAACAAGATAATTAACCTGTGTCCCACGACTGACCGTCCTGATGGGAGCCTCCGCCTTGTTGACACTTGGCCTCACCTTTTCAAGTAGAAATTTGCAGTGCTAATGTCATGTTGATTTTTAGATTTATCTCTTGTTAGCGTTGGCCTTGCGCTCGGGTTCAACTTTTAAAATGCAAAATGAAGACGAAATAGCGAGCTGCTTATTATAGGCTGCGTGCATACATTGATGTGAGCTCAGGGCGCTCTGCTGCCGAGTCAACAGGGATTACAGGGTGCCGATTTTCCCTGACTGCCTATTGGCCCTCAAACGTACTCTGCCAAGTTCAAAAGTTCAAAAAGTGAGCTGAGGAGGCCAACGGAGTATTCTTGGAAAAGAGAAGTAGTTCAGACTGAGATCACGGCGGCGGTAATATAAATGAGTTGATAAAGAGGTCGTCAGGGAGGCAAGTGAAAAACACGCGTGCACGCTGCACAAGTGCAATAAATGAGCGTCAGACTCAACATATACACGTTTTGCAATCCCTTGTGAGGAGGAATATCATGGGGGGCGGGGGTGTATACAGTGTTTAAATTGTGCCATTGGATCTTGTGCATTATTCTTTAAGAAATTAAAGACAATGTAAAATGGAAAATCGAAAAACCTTGTTCAAAATAACGACTTCCTGAAAAATACGTATAAATCGAGCTTCTCTTTCGGTATTTGAAAAGGTTAAACGTGTCGATGACAGTGTGTCAAAATGAGCTCCTTTTCACAGGATGTCGTCGAGAAATCACCGAAAATGCTGTCATGTGCATGCCAGGCCAGTAGTAGGCGCTGACTGCCACTTTGTGAAGAAAGTTTATATGCATGCGAAAATGGCTTTTGCTTTTGGATGAAACAGTTCCAATGCCTTTTTTTTTAAATGTTTTAATTTTAACCCTTTCAGGGACACTAGAGTGCACAGCTATTCACATTTGGTTTTCTCTTATATTAATTCAGCAACCACTACAATGGACCTCAATGTGTGTCGCCATCCACTGCCATGATTTTTTTTTTTTTTATGCCTAAAGACTGACAAAAACACTTGGAAAAAAAAATCCTGATTAATTTATTAATATTCGTCCATGAAAGGGTTGAATTAGTTGTGATGTTGGTTTCAGAGTGCATTTCCTCTCTTGACTTTACCCCCGTCAAAAAATATATATCAAGTGTGATCGGCGGCACAAAATAAGTCCCAACCAAAAGAATAGCAAGTCAATATATCTCGGCTGAGAAAAATGACGCGGTAAGACTTGTCTGAACAGGCGATAAAGGTCATAGAGGTCATGCCACTCAACATTTACAAGGGTTCCCTCCATTTATTGTCCCTCGGTAGGCACCGTCAAACATCTAAAAGACAATAAAACGAAACGAAAAAGACACAGACAACAATTGCCGCTGTTAACGTCTCCAAAATGCCACTCCCCGCCTCATAAACACTGATAGGTCAGCATAGACGCTCTGATATTAAAGGCAACTCGGCTCCACTCGAAAATCTCACGCCATAATGGTCAACCCAAAGTCTATCGCTACGCCATATGTTCTTTTCCCATCCAACCGGTTTCCCTTTTCGTCGTGCAACGCGGTACGTATACGTCCGTGCTTACGGTTTCTTATCAGACGGCGTGCCGCAAGGCCATGGAGAGGACAGAGGATCTAACATGTCTGCGTGACATTTCAAATGCTTTGATGCTGGCGAAAGAAAGAAGAAAAGGCCTTTGTCTCAGAGCTCACCCCAATTTAACAGTCCATCAACCTGAGCGACTGACAAAAGAGACAAACAAACAAAAAAATCCACACACGCTTTCAAGCCATTTTGTTGAGTTTTCCAATAAGTTTAAACGCGTTATAATATATACAAGAAACAGCGATGCGATATAACTGAGGCAGTGATTGGCCCGGCAACCAGCCCAGGGTGTCCTCGCATCCGGTCCAAAGTCAGCTGGGGTAGACTCCAGCTCACCTGTGACCCTAATGAGGATAGGCAGACGAGTAAAATAGACGAATAGATGACGTCGATTTGCTATATGATATTGTCTTACCTTGCAATAAAAAAAAAAAAAAATCCTAATATACGAAAACGATCACCCTCTTTTTTTTTTTTTTTTTTACTGCAATTTCGAAATTTTTATTAATATTAATGTTTGATGTCTTGGTGATCAATGCGATGTTGAATTCACACGAGCTCATTTTTTTGTTAACGTACGAGCCGAGCGATCCACCGCTACGAAATGGAAATACCAAATCTAAATCATGAACGATCAGGGCTGACAAAAAAGCGACTTCAGTCCGCTAATTTGCTCTTTGTCTTATCATGTTTCATGGCTTGTCAACATGCTGATCGGAAACTTCCCATCTCGCTTGTTTTTTCGGATTTTCTTTTTCAACAGTGGTGTCCTCCTTGGTCCTCTCTCATTAAGTCCACTTTGCTGGGAAACCTGAAGCGAGTGAACTGTACCTGCAATAAAATGCGTGTATTTTTTACAGGGCTGTGGCAGCAACTTTAAAAAAGAGCTTGAGACAGTTCCAAGAATTTTTACAGGTTGCCACGGAAACATGCACCTGTTGGTCTGAAAGTAAGGCACAGAGGAAGGCAAGATGATACGAGGGCTGTATTTATGTTTCTCTCGGCTTTTAATAGATAGCGCTAAAACAACAATACCAAAGCACCAAAGTGATATTTTACATTGACATCATTCACAATTAAAGTTGAATTGTCACGGCAGTTCTTGTTTGTGTTCAGCAACGCAGAAGTGAGCGAAACGCAAAGTGTAGGATGTCCTACGAAATGGAACATGTCAACAAATAAGTCACAAACAGACTACCGTACAAATGTTTTGCTGCCACATTAAAAAAAAAAAAAATCTGTATCACTTTATCGTGTGATGAATTTCAATTTTGAATGTGATAAATGTCATATTTTAACAGGATATGTTAACCCGTTCGTGCACACCTAATAAAATGATAAACTGTCCACTGTAGTGACCACTGTCCCTTAAAGCAGTGGTCTCCAACCACCGGTACCGGTCCGTGGGTCTTTTGGTATCGGGCCGCACAGAAAGGAAAAATAACATACGTTACTTCCGTTGAATTCATTTTGGAATCTGAAAAATGTTTTATTTTGAAAATTGACCGGATTATCTCCGTTACATCCGTCTAGGGTCGAGGCACACTTCTCGGTCACGTTACAGGTTACCGCTAAAATGAAACCCAGGAGCTAGCAAAGATGAGTTAAAAACAAATGTCTTGGAAAGATTTTTTGGGGGAAGGGGACAGAACGGCTACGACTTGCAAGAAAAAAAGGCTAATCCCATCATAACTTGACAACTTAAAACATGATTGAACTTAAATGTTCAAACATAAAAGTTGCCACGTTAACATCAAATTCATCACATTTTAATGTGAAATTTCCGACATTAAAACGTGGAATTTCACACGTTACAACCTTGACACTGAACTTATAACATCATGATGTGAAATGTATCACATTATAATGTGACGTTTATCATGCTAAAGGTTGAAATCTGACCTTGTTATAATGCGATACCGTTTTTTTTTGTGGTGGAGTAGCAAAGCACTCCATACGAATGTCAGTCTGAAAAGGAAAAATAAAAATCTGTGGGCCAGACATCGGGGAATTTTCAGCGCTGGCACGATATGTTTTTTTTTTTTTTACACCCGCACAAATTTTACACCTGGCGCAACCGCTCCCCTCATATTAGCCAACACCGGAGGAAGTGAATCCCAACCACAATCCTTCAGTGGAGACACATTCTGGTTACAGGTGTGACCTAGCTGAGTCACAATTTAACACACACACACACACACACACACACACACACACACACACACACACACACAGAGTCACATATGCATGCAAAACCAAGCCACCCACTTATAAAAATTCCCATTTGTGTCAACACATTTTTCATCAGTTGACGTCAGTGTATTCCCATGTTGAATCACATTTACGAGTTGGTGCTTGTCACTGTCGCCGTTCAAATTGCCGTGTCAGCGTCCCTATCTTATTTTAATTTGAAATTGCGTGTCAAGATGACATGTCTGTTCTTGGTGTCGGATTTTATCAAATACATTTCCCCCAAAAATGAGGCTTATACTCCAATGCGACTTATAAATGTTTTTTTTCTTCTTTATCATGCATTTTATGGCTGATGCGATTTATACTCCGGAGCGATGTGTAATCCGGCAAACCATTATTTTATAAAATAGCGTTACTGTCACATAACAGCCAGATGGGAAGTCAAAACAGCTTGTTTCACATTTTTTTTGGTAAAAGGTTGTTACAAATGATTTACTAGGTTCTTTAATATCACAATTTGTGGGAACTCGGGAGACTTTGTCAGTTCTCCACGATGCCTCGGCTCAGCTCAAATAATTTCCAAACTCTGGTTTCTCTTAATACCTCGACTCTGCGTGTCTCCCTTCTGACCGAGCTTCTCACCTTATCTCTAAGGCAGAGCCTGGACACCCTGTGGAGCAAACTCATTTTGGCCACTTGTATCAGGGATCTTGTTCTTTCAGTCACAACCCGCAGCTTGTGACCACCGAGGAGGGTGGGATCTCAGGAAAAGACATTGTTCTTCTTCAGTGAACACAAATCTGACTTCAACCATCTTAGCAATGAAAGGAATGCCCGTCCTTTCTCACGAAGGAAGTCATCGGCAGTAGATACAAAGAGAAAAGCAGCAGCCCTAAAATTGAACCCTGTGGAACCCCATAAGGCAGGCAGAGCTGAGCGGGACTCAGAACTATCAACAGAATTATGACTGCCAGTCGGGCTCTAAATCAGGCTCACAAGGACCAGACTTGGAGACCCTTGCTCAAAATTGATCCAAAGCGCTACCACTAATGCTCACAAGGTGCTATAACGGAGCCACTAAAGATTTTGTGGACCACAGTATCAAACACTACAGTTGGGCGTAGCAGGACAACCCATACACGGTCATCAGTTATGTGCCAGGAGGATGTCATTGAAAACTCTCCATAAAACTGATTCTGTGACTCTGCAACACAGCCTCTAAAAAAACCCAGATGACGTGTTGAACTAAATACGAGTCGACAGTTCTTATTTGGGCCTCTTTGGTGGCGGCGCCAACAGTCTTTCAGAAATTTTGGTGGGAAATCCGTGTTCTAAGTTCTTCTTCAACCTGCTTTTGGCTTTCTGGCGTCCCCGTCGAGCTATGTTAGCGCTCAGCCAGGAGTAAAACCCAGTGCAGGATGGGGCGCTATATTACGGCAGCATCCCAACTACACCCAGCACTTGATGATACTCAATCGAACGCATGAACACAATAAACGACCTTTCTCCATCTCTTCAATCAGTTGGCCTGCACATGAACTTGGCTCGTCTTACCTTAAAGGAAGCCGCAAGTGTGTGTGTGTGTGTGTGTGTGCGCAGAGGCGCCGCAACAGAGCACGCAAGCCAGACAAGCGCCTGGGGGCGGGAGACGGCTGACATTTGTGCATATCAGTGATAAAGCGCGACGTCGTTCGGGCGACACTCTTAACGACAACGTGTCAGGAACCCCCCCGTATCAGGCCCCTTAGCAGCTGTTGCTGATGTTGAGCCGTGTTAGAAAGTCCACAATTCTTACATGCTTGTTGTCATTATTTTGAATTCATTGATACGTTTGCCGTTGCAAATTAGAAGCACGGTAAAATTTGTGGGCTGACACAAATTGATTTTGTTCAACTGTGTTGTGGAGCTAATAGGCCACAATCATGGCCCAAAAGAAGGTTTTTGATATATTTTCTTTTAATATGTCACTAAAACTTGGCATTTGGAGAGACGTGTGGAATTTTCTTCCTCCTCTCTGCGCTCTGGCTCATTCTTAATTGTGATGCTTCCCCCGAGTGAGAGTTGCTCTCAAACTTCACTATACGACAGCTCAGGAATTTCGCAGAGCAGTCATAGGACAGTCGTGGGAACGGGAGGGGCCTCAGCAGACAGCCCTGGGGAGAGCCAGTGTTGTTGTTGTGTGTGTGTGTATAAATTGTACTGAGATGGAAGGAGAATGTACTCACAAAGTGGTTGTAATAGTGTCGTAACCAAAACAATCCTATCCTGCAAGAATCTACATAGTGCTACACCCGTCACGCGCAAAATTATGGGGTTTAATCCCACCGAAAATCAGCACAGTACATAGTCATTTCGAAATGTTTCAGGTTTGAGGAACGTCGGATGTATTCCGATTCTCTGTATTTTGTATCGGGCAGTTGACATTGTTGACATTTTTACCATAAAATACAAACCCAATTCCAATGAAGGTTGGACGTTGTGCCCAACATAAAAACAGAATACAAAGATTGGCAAATGACGAATGTTATGACTGCAACACGTTCCGAAAAAGCTGGCACAGGTGGCCAAAAAAAAACAAAGAAATGTGATTAAGGCTCATCAAACACCTGTTTGGATCATCCCACAGGTGCGCGGGATAACTGGGAACAGGTGGGTGCAATGATTGGGTAGAAAACGCGCTTCTCTGAATTGCTCAGTCATTCGCAAGCAAAGATGGGGCAAGTTTCACTTCTTTGTGAACAACTGCGTGAGAAATGTAACGTACAATTGGAAGGAATTTAGATGATTTGAATAATAATAATAATAATAATACATTTTATTTACAAACGCCTTTCAAAACACCCAAGGACACCTTACAATCAAACAAGAGCAATAAAATCACAGATAAAATGCTAAATAATAAATAATAAAAAAGAGATGAGATTAAACTGAGGATGCCATTTTAAATTATTTTACCATCTACGGCCTGTAATATCATCAAAAGATTCTGAAGAAATATCCACAGTGAAGGCGTTTTACAGCCCGCGACCCGGCTGTTACTGGCCCGAGAACATTGATTGGAATTAAGAAAATAAAAGATACAGTCCTTTCAAAATGTCCGATAATGCGTATTGGGCCGCGGCCCGGCTGTTACTGGCCTGTGAAAAGTGTCTTGTAATTCAGAAAATAACAAATAGTTTCAAATGTTTTTCGTATGGCGCGGACTGAAACAGCACAGCATTTACTTTGAAACCTGTTTACGGTGTGCGTGCGTCGTTTATGTACAGGTACAGGTGATTAGGATTACAGTATTTTGTGGTGAGTCGTCGCCGTTTTGAAAGACGATAACGTAAGTCGCCATTACGAGACGAAGCAGGCTTTATGATAGCCCGCAACATCGCAAAAATCCATTTTCGGAGGGGGAATTCGTTCAAGAGTTCTTGGTGGACTCTGCAGTGTTAACGATACCCAGAGCAACAAAAGAAGCTCAGCAAATCCAGGTACCGACCCTCTCTCATGCTGATAATCATCTATCATGTGTGCTTCGCATCTCCACCTCAAACGTTCAACCTGCTTCGATGCACTTGTCGAAGCTCAACAAGAGGCTAGTGAGCGAGAAAAGCAAAACAAAATATTGAAACATGCTTATTTAGATTTTTTTTCCTGCATTGTTTGGCAGTTGGGATTAAAAAAAAATGTTGGGAGTTGTGGTGCATTATTACTGGCATACAAAGATTTTGTGGTATCTTCATACAAAGTTAAAATCAGTAAGCGTTGTAGTGTTGGTGTTACTGGAAAAAAATGACAAATGTTGCGCAATAGCAATTGTTCGGCGTGATTTCACTGACTAAATAGTTTTTTTTTCGTAAAACAATTGCACTCTCATTATCTAACAACAACTCATACTCTTATCAGCTTCTGAAAACAATGTCATTGACTTATTTCAACGTAGAAATAAAATCGATTACGCGGAGTAGATTTCAAACAATATTTTTCTGCTTCTTATTTGGGCTCCCCGAGGAAAAAATAATTGTATATATAAATAATTGCCCAACCCTTCTGTACATGGTAGCGGCAAGACCAAAAACCAAACATTGACCCTTTGATAGGTAAGTGATTTGAAACGCTGCTCTGGGCCCGAGCAGGAAAAGTGTTCTGTGGTCTGATGAGTCCACATTTCAAATTGTTTTTTTACAAATTGTGGATACCAGGTCTTGGTTCAGCAAAACAATGCCAAAGCACATTCTGCACTTGTTCCAACAGCATGGCTTTGTCGTAAAAGAGGGTTGCGATGAGACTGGCCTGCCTAAGATAAATACACCTCTCTTTACTGTACTGCTAAATACTGCAAATGCATTAGAGAATCACATATAATAATACGGCTTATCAGTCTTTTATGCTACCTGCACCTTTTCATGTCATCCTTCCACATACCATATCCGCGTTGTGAGTGGCAGCGTAGGGCACAGAGTGCGTGAGCTGTCGTAAAATGGTGTGATGAATCTGCCTAATTAATCAGACTTGTCAGAGTGACAATGAACTATTGGCCTTTAATGACCAATAAATACAGGTTAGCAGGACAGAGGTTGACCACAGGTCTCCTGTGTGTTTGCGTAGCGTCTGTTTTACTGGCCTCATGAATAGAATATAAGCTTTATCCAGCCCAGAAATCGGGATTGTTCTCAATGTAATTAAACAGGTATAGTCACCACAAAGAAATGTATTTAAAAGCAAATCTAAAGCAAAGTAATATTTTTGAACTGCTACTACAACAGAATTGAATAAATTGTTTCGTTTGAGTACTGTATTTTTCCGCACTTTCGGGTGCTTTGGAGTATAAGGTGCACCTTCAAAGAACAGCCTATTTAAAAAACCGTTTTCATATATCGGGCCCACCGCCTGAAAAGGCACATAGAATAGAAGCTACAAAAGTGGCTGGCGCTGCGTTATGCATCCACTAGATGGAGCTATGCTAAAGGAAATACAATACAATACAATACAGCTTGATTTATTTTTTGGGAGTTTTTTACAGTCGCTGCAGCGCTTTACAGCACGTTTAAAATACTACGTCCAAGGAATCAGAATATTGATCCGTATAGACGGCGCATCGGATTATAAGGCAATGAGAAAATGGAATGCTTTTCGCTGCGCCTTATAGTGCGGAAATTACGGTAGTACTTTGATAATCCGAATACTGACTTGCTGACTGGTTTTCCATATGGAACCTTCAACAGTCCATTCTTCTCATCTCATCTGTCCATGCCTGTCTCGCCGAGATAGCGGTCACCTTTTAGCCCAGGGAACGACTCAAGCCTCGCTCCTACCTCCCACTGAGATGACGGGGTCAAAACCCAGGAAGTGATTTTACGCCTCTTCACACATGTGAAGAGCTCTCGAAGCCCAGGCTCTGGAGGATTGGTTTTGCCCGTGAAGACAAATAATGTACACGAGTTAAAGGGATAGCTGACATGAAAACCAAAGTCTCCTGTCAAACAAAATCAGATATTTAAATGTAATTTATTATTATTATTGTTTTGACAGTCTGAACATCTCAATTCCAATTTTTTTCCTTTTTTTTTTTTTTTCAAATCCGACCTGGGTCACTTTCATATGTGGTCCCCTTCCTATTATGGTATCCTTGTGCCTCTCCAGGCATGACTAATCGATTTACATGGGCTGATTGATCATGCCTGGAGAGCAGGCACAGGGATGCCGAAGAGAAGACAACTCATGTTTTTTCGCTGGTCACTTGTGAGCCGAGTTCGGTAAACATTCTGTGCAGTTTGCTGTGCAGTGACCTCACAGCTCGGCTTAAAAAAAAAAAAATCTCCATCCATCCATCTGTCGCTTTCTCTGTCCTCTAGTTTACCTCTGTCCCCCCCTCTGTTATCCATCCATCTGTCGCTTTCTCTGTCCTCTAGTTTACCTCTGTCCCCCCGTTACCTTTGTTCAGGGCTATGTATGTCAGGCATGTGGCATACATCGCCTTCAGTGTGTGTGCTACAGTGTGCCTGTGTGTGGGTGTATGTGTGAGAGAGTTGAACCAAAACTTGTGATTTGATCTAAACCGCTAAATGCTAATTGGCCCCCTGTGTCTATGCTTATTTAGAACTATGATGCTCTCTGTTTAATTAGTAGGTGTACTTGGGGATGAGGTATGTGTGTGACGGTTCATCAAGACAGCAGGATGCCACCGCTTCACTGCGTGAAACCCCCCTAGATGATTATCACATCCACATTCCAACCTGCCGTTTGTATGCATATGCTCCCACATCGCTTGAGACGTGGTTCCATTCGGGGTTTGGAGGTGGCTGACTTTGCCTTAATTTCGGATTTAAGCTCGAAAACTGATATGGTGAAAATCGTATACAGTGAAACTCCTCTACAACAAAACCTCCATGGGCGAAAATACCCCCTAGTGTGAAAAAAATCTTCATGCATTAACACCATTCCCACTTTCCTGCTCCCCATACAACGAAAAAAAACCCTGTTATATGAAATATTTTTCTCTGCTCTTGCCTCGTGACGAGATTCCCAACAACGAAGTCTAATCCAACAGCAACCTCTACTGCTTCATTCGGAAACGGCAACAGCAACCACCGCAAACTTATGCACTGTTGGAATAAAAATAAAGAGTACATATACGTTTGTGTGTGTGTGTTTGCATTTGAGATCAAATTTGCTACAGTGAAAAACCCCCTGTTGTGAAAAATTCCTTGCTGCAAACATGATTTCGTTGTAGAGGAGTTTCACTGTATTTGACAAGCGTCGCATTAAAATCGGGTGTTATTCTCAATTGGAACAGTGGCATGTGCCAACGGACAGCGTGGGATCCGAAACAGATGGAAGTTGATTTGAAAACCGTCAATGATGAGCCACTGCAAGCTATAAATAAATCCTTGTAGCAACCTAAGATGATGGCTGTCCACAGGTCAGCATTAGAAAAAGAACAATGCTCACTAAAGGGTGATGTGAAGATGTGATTGATGAGAAAGTGGTCCAAAATGAGTTGCATCAACAGTTTACTCCATACAAAAGTAACAACTATTTAGGGCTCAGTCAATGTATGAGTTTTAACGCTTTCTAACACAGCAACAACAGTGACGCCCTCTAATCCCAAATGGCAAGTCTGTAGTGTCAACTCGGAGCCAGCAGTCATTTCCCCAAGGTCAAAAGAGTGAACAGCCGAGTGAAACAAAAACAGTGGCTAAATATCTAACAGTCAATGAAGTGGGTGGCAGATGTGTCAGACGAGGAGTCTGCGGGAATCGCTGGTTGGGCTCCAGGCTGATCCAGTAGAGGGATCTTGCCAAGGGCGTTGGGACAGCTGGACATTGACATTGACATTGCGGGATTTATTTTGGAGGCAACAAACGCACCTGTGCTCTTGTTGTAAAAAATCAGCTCATGTTCATTTCTGTGCCAGGACAAGTCAAAAAGCGAGTTTAAGTTTTGGCACGGGCGGTGTAACGCATTGCTGGTGGATCTAATCGAGGCACAGGCAGATTCTGAGCGCCGCGGACGTTTGTGGTGCATGTCATCACATTGACAACAGCGTGGGACAGTCCCTCACAATCATAGTCAATTCATTGACCAAATTATAATATTGTTATTGTAAAAAATATGGTAATAGCACCCCCGATCACATGGCACAACTATGGGTGATGGGGGTCGGGTGTTGTCATACAGGAAAGTTAGAAGTTGATTTGCTCGATGTGGCGGGCCAGATCTGAGTTTGACACCTGTGTATGAAACAATTAAATATTTGTAATATTTTTTGGACAAATGATTATCATTGATGGATATTTATCAGAATAATGTTGCCTTAAAGTCCCTTAGCTAACATAATTTGTTTTTTCTCTATACCACAAATGATAATTTTTACTCCATTGCCATCACCTTTGACCTCCGTTAGTATGAGCTTCTTGACTCTCTTATTGCCTTCTCGCTCAAAGCCGAAATAACACAATTCCTTCAAATTCGTCGCGTGGCGACAAGCGGTGAGGAGGGATCTGACCTTTCACCTCAGCCCCCTCGATATCATCTACAGATGATTACGGTTTTGTTACGTTTTCTCAGAAACTGCATCTATTATGCTCCTTTTAACCACTTAGCGGCTCAAAGGCTTGGAAGCGTTTTATAAGGCTTTATAATAGCCGCATTGTATTTTACAGTCTAATGCCTCAATGTGTGTAGCAGTGCATCTCCAAGGGCCCATTGAGATTACGTAACGTGAACTTCAGTCACCTCCTTCTCGGTCAAACAGAGTTCACCTTGCATCCACTGGCGGGAGCGACAAAACGGCACTGTCGCGAAATCATCATCGATCCGCGTCCACTACAACTCACCTCGTCTCTCATTCACGTCTTTTTCACACGGACGCAGGCGATGCAAGCTGGCTTTTTTTTCCACTCCCCTTCCACAGTTTTTGTGTTGAAAGGAAATGTAGCTGTCGTAGCGGACTTTGGCACCAGGATTATAGTAGTTTGGGATTTTTCATTCTAGTTACTCTTTATTTCATTTTGATGTTTGCGTTGTTTTTGTAAAAAAAAAATCATTTCATTTTAATTAGTTTTTTGAGAGTGTTTGTTTTTTGGTTTTCAAAAATGCTTTGTTTTTGTGATTATTAGTTTTAGTATTCGTCTAGTTTTTAGTTGGTTCCATCGACATAATTTTAGTTACCGTATTTTCTGCACCATAAAGGCGCTTCGGATTATAAGGCGCACCTTAAATTATTTTAAACCTGTTTTCATAATGGGCACACTGCCTTATAAGGCGCATAGAATAGAAGCTAAAATAGTTGCTCTGGTTGCGCTATGCATCCACTAGATGGTGCTACGCTAAAGGGAATACAATACAATACAATACCATACAGCTTTAGTTATATAGAGTACACAAGGGGCTAAATATCCTTTGAAGTCTTGCTTGTCTCCTTCTTCCTTCATTTAGGGAGTAGTTAACTATGCATTTGGTATTATCTTCGGTTCATAATGGCTGCGCAGAGCTAACAAGTCAGTAGTGGTCTGTTTGACTGTGTGTTGGCGAATGCACGTGTCAATTAGTGTCGGGCGGAACCCTTTTACGTCACAATTGGTTCCTGCTAATAATCACCACAAGATGGCATAGGAACACTAACACGGAAACAACTCAACGGGGAATATGAAGTTAACATTCTCCTTATATTAGGCGCATCAGATTATAGGGCGCTCTGTCAGCTTTAGAGAAAACGGAATGCTTTTAGGTGGGCCGTATAATGCGGAAAATACGGTAGTTTAAAATTGTTTTTCATTTTTAGTCTATTATCTTCTCAAAAATTGACAAACTCAATCCATTTTGGTGTACAGCTGTATAAAGATGCCGATAAAGTCAATTCAGGCATCGATAGAACCATCTGCTCTCCATCTTCATTATTTCGTCCATCCCCCATGAACCAGGAAGTAGCCACAAAGTCACAAACAAATGGTGGACAAAAAAAACGTTACAATGTTTAGCATTTGAGTGACACTTCTGGTGAAAGCTAATTTGCAAGTTATTCTGTATTTGGTAATTCAAGAAATGCTAAAAAATAAGCGTGTGCCATTTATGGCATAAAATAAAAACCTGTAAATTCCTGGAGCTGTACCCTCCAGATCCTTAACAAAAGTTGCTGTTTTTTTTTCTTTTCTTATCATGGTTGAAATTGAAACAATAATATGAGAATCCACCTAAAAATGTTGTAATGTACACACAGCGCAAAATGTGCGTATTGTGATATTATCATTGATGGTGTCAAAATATTGTCATCATTTTATAGTGCGAGTTGCTGGCGGGCATCAAATCGGGATTGGCAGACCGATAATCGCCTCCTTGACTTTAATCGTTTGCTACTGCTACGTTAATATAATTTTAAATTTGACCAATCTCCACGTTCCAGATTGGGAGCTACATGAGGGGAAGGGAACAATACATAATAAGACTGGAAGAAAATGACCTCTGACTGAACCTGCAATTGAACTTCTGCCTCCATGTACTCCAGATAACCCCTCTCTCTCACTCTCTCTCTCTCTAACACCCACGCACACACCCATATATAATGTATAATATGCACACACGCACTCAGCACACCTGTCCTTCTTGGCCTCGCTGCCAGTTGGACTCGTCCTCTTCCAGAAAGCCGCATTGGAAAATGCGGTGGGGTGTGAAAGAGGCAAGCTGCTTCATGGCTTCCAGCCCAACGGAGGTGTGTGATCAGTTGTTTTGTTTTGTCAAACGCAACTCCGCTTAGTGCCCTCGGGTCATTATTATTTAGGTGGCGAAGGCTGGACCATGTTTGCCAGCTTGTCGCTAACTTTGTCTGTTTGGTGCCAAGGAAGAGTGAGTCGTGTTTTCGCATGGCTTTTACAACATTGCCGTTCAGAGCAACAATGGAAAAACAACACGTTAGAAATAAGAAGAATCCCTTATAGTCCATAGACCATGGCAGATGGAAACGATTCAAAAGGTAGAGCAGGATAACCACATTATGACAGAGAGTTGAGCCATCAGGATGGAAGCTCAAGAGGACTAGCAAGCTAGCTGAGGGAGCTTGCTAGCACCGAAAGGGAGTAGTGGTCCCAGCCAGCGAGAGCATACGGCACCAAGACAGGTGAAACCCTGCCCAGGTTCCACCTTTGACCACGGTATGACTATAAACATCATCGGCCGTCCGTGGCTCTCAGCCTCAAATGCCTGTTTTGCCTTGCTTACACTGACAATTCAAGATGAAATTCAATTTCAAAACAGAAAGCATGGGTTCATCGTGAAACTTAAACCTATCCTGAGACCGTGGACATATCATTAGCCCATTTTCTTTTTGCACAGGACACTCGATAACTGCTGTAACCCCATAACGACTGCCCCAGCACTACCTTGTTTGCAAGTAGTAGCTCCAGCTTAACGTTAGCTTAAAACAGAACAATGACAAGATGCTGAAATCTCTCCTCTCACAAGTTGACATCATTTTGAGGATTTTTAATGTGACTTGAAATCTTTTGTTCAGAAAAGACATCAAGTTAGCATGCATGTTTTACTTAGCATTGTTAGTTAATTGATGCTCATCCCTGATCACGATGTGCCATTCTCTGTCGTCAGGACACAACCCCCGACCATATAAAGGAAGACAATTAGTTTTCCATTTTTGAGATGTGTCCTTTGGTAGAGAAAATAATTGCGATGTGACAACAAGCCCCAGTCCCCCCTACATCACTGGGCTACAGTCTATCCCAAAATGATTAAACCTAAAACACCAGAAGTTTTTTTTCCCCACATGTGTGTCATAACAAAGCTGTTTGTATTCAGCGGTGGATATATATATATATATATATATATATATATATAGCATTTTTTTAGAATGAAAGACAATAAGATATTAACTGGATATGCTAACATAACTGTCATGTTAGCGAATCAATTAGCTTAACTTAGTAAATCCAAGGTTTTCTTTCTTTCCTTCAATTTTTGTGATGTTGTGTTGTCTGTTTTGCCCATGCCCACGCGCTGATCGTTTCAGGTGTTACTTCATTTCGTGTATCATTAATTCTTGGATTCTTCTTTGGTTTCTGACTATATGTTTGTGCTTAATCGAGGTTGCTAATCGACACTGACGCTTGAAAGCCATTTCTACTTCACAACAGCAGGGGGAGTAGTCTGGAGGAGAAAAAACCACAAAAGAATAATTCTTTATCGCTACTTTAATACTTTCTATCGATGCTATTTTGCTTCTCTCTCTCTCTCATCACATGTACACATACTAAAATGAGGGTATTGCATTCATGTGTAGAAATGGGGAGGGGGGGGTCGTTCAAAGGACAGAAACACACAGGCAGTCTCTCGTCTGCCCTTAACTTAAACCTCCCCCCACCCAAACACACACACACACACACACACACACACACACACACACACACACTTCTCCTCTCGTTCCCCTCTGCCCTCAACTTAAACCCTCACCCTAATCTTACCCCAGCCATCTCAACCTAGTCTACCCCCTACACATCCAACAGTCGTTGCCCCATTACCTATCACCCACCTCCACACACACACACTCACACGCACACACAAATACTAATTTACATATACTGACAATCTTTTTATAAATTATTCTCCCCTAAATACTTAGACACCTCACGAAAGAATCTTGCGACTTTTGGGGGGGGGGGGTTCTGTATCTTTCGGAACGATGGCATGTGTGAAAGTGCCTTTCATACAGTGGTATCAAAGTAAATGACAAATCAACAGACTAATGTGTTTGCGTGCAGACTAAGCCAACATTTGGTGGCCTGGTTGATAGAACATTGAAAAATGGCGTCGTTTCAAAGCAATCGCGCTTTGAGATTGCCGTATAAAACAGATGGAAAGTGGATTGCAGTACATACCTGAACTATGTATCTCGGCTTACTAATGATGTCTAAAGCTGCTCTCATTTATTATAGCCCCAAAACTGGACCAGAAATCACTTTGGGAAACATTAACATAATTATATGAAGTAATGCCGTATATAATACAAATGGGGTGTAAAATTTGTGGCAAAGGTCAAAAAGGCTCTTCAATTTCAGGTGTGGTAGTTAAGTAGCAAATAATTGCGTTTTTTTGGGGGGGGGGCAGGATTGATTTTTTTTTTTAGAACTAAATCATACGTGTCAAAAATAAAGATGAGTTTATCTTTTTAGTCACTTCATCACTACAGACCAGATGGTTTCAGCAGTGATCATTAAAAAAAAACTACATATATCTTATTTTCAAGGGAAATTCAAACCTGCCAACTAAAACATAAAAAGAATATAATTTGACATGTGATGATGATTTGATTTAAATTTTTTTTTTTTTTTTTTAAATGGGCGAATCAAATTCAACACGGGAAGAAATGTTTGTCTGTGGCCAAAGTTGGGTCAGTTGGTCAGTGACAACAACGCGCACCTGTGGTTGACTTTTACAAGGTGCAAACACATCACCCAAATGGGAGATTGCCGCATGCACGCTCTCAGACACACACACACACACACACACACACACACACACACACACACACACACACACACACACACACACACACACACACACGTGCACACGCACGCACACACTTGCAGCCAGCTGTTGTTAGCGGGCCCGTGCGAGTTCATGATGGTGAAAACACGGCAGGGGGGCCCGTGACCTCCGCATACTGCAATATGATCGTGGAGGCAGGGCGGGAGGCCGCAGCCTGTGTCTGATGTTGAACTTTATTCCGGGCCTCACATTGAGCTTAGAAAACTCACAATATTGTATGAAAAGATCACGTTTTATTTTATTTATTTATTATGATGTCAGTTTTTTTTTTTAAACCAAAAGTGTTAAAAAAAATGATTGAAACCCATCAGCGCTTGTGCCTCAGCTCGAGCTCACGAACCGATGGTCGAATATTCTACAGCAAAATTTTCCAGTCAAGATGAGAATTCATGGTTCGGTCAATCACAGCAAGTCATCCAGATCCTGAAGAAGCAAATCGGCCCCAGACAATCACACTATGTTGGATTGTTGGTGTGATGTTCTTTTTCGAAATGCTGTGTTACATGTAAATCTTGCCAAAAAAAAAAAATCAGCTTTCGTCTCATCAATCCAGAATTTTGCTTTTTTTTGAGTCAGCGATGGTTTTTGTCATAGCCCTTATTTTCGTCTTGGCCCCTTTTTGTCTCATTGTTGAATCATGAACACCGACTGATTGTAACTGAGAGGCCAGCAGTTCATTGGATGTTATCCTCTGTTCCTTTCTGACCTCCCTGGATAGGTTGCTGCTGCACGCTTGGAATAACTTCTGAAGGTTGATTACTCCCAGGGAGGTTCACCATGTTCCATGTTTTCTCCATTTGTGGTTAATAGTGCTCACCATTTGAGATTTGCTATGAGCTAAAGTCCGAAAGATTTCGGAATGACTTTGAAACTCTGTCCAGAATGAGTGAGTTGACTTTATTTCTCATCCGTTCATGAATTTCTTTGGATCGTGGCGTATTTAAGTGATTTCTTGACTCAACGTGTCTGGAGGTCATCAGGCGTGGGTGTGGTCAGTGAAAATAACCTCAGCTTTTCCCACAAATGTGATTAACTGCAGTTAATTTATGATTTAACAAGCGGTGCAAGATTTTTACTCACACAGGGCCAGGTAGCTTTTCATAATGTATTTGTGAATAATTAAACAAATACATCTCCAATTAATACATAAAATCTCCAATTAAAAACTGCATTTGATATATTTACGCAGGTTACCTTTGTCTGACATTGACATTCATATTCACAATAGAAGCAGTAGTATCTTCACGGCATCGAAATGAATGGCAAGTTGAAAAACTGCCAAGGTCATGGCTGGGTGGGTTGTCAGGGGGGGCCGAGGGAAGCTGCCCATGTGGCGTTTGCATGTTCTCCCCTGTGCCTGTGTGGATTTTCTCCGGGTACTCCGGTTTCCTCCCACATTCGAAAAACATTCACGGTAGTTTAATGAAACACTTGAAATTGCCCTCAGGTGTGATTGTGAGCGTAAACGGTTGGTTATGTGTGTGTGCCCTGCAATTGGCTGGCAACCAGCTCAGGGTGTCCCCCGCCTACTTCCCGAGATGCTTGTGAGGATAAACGGATTGGAAAATGAATGGATGGATGCATCTTATGAACGCATTTGGATGACTGAAATGATATTTGAAAATTCCCCCACAGAGTAAATATACAGTATATGATATTATTTCCGCTTCCATTGTTTTGTATGGGAAAAGCAGTTTTACAACCCGGGTCAGATGTCATGGAACTGTTCGGGTTTGAGTTGAGAGATTCCACTCATTACCTGTGAACGACGACATTAGAACATAAATTACAGGCCACGTCCAATTCACAATTAAGTGAGGCAGTGTGCGCGGGTGCGCGGGTGTGTGTGGTCCTTGCCATTCTGCAGGTACATGTGTATTGTGCTGCTTGTCATTGCTCTGTCACTACAGGCTTTGCGACTCAGACAGGGAGGAGCAGCAGGAAGCTGCCCGCTGTCGACACCCACGATTTATGACACCTTGTCTTTCTTTGAAGAAAAAGCGCTCCTGTTTGTACACACTTACCGCCTAAGCCAAGTCTCACTCGGCCCGTACGGGGGATATCAATGTCACTCAGATGAGTTTGGACTGAAAAGGCGACAACGGCACACGTTGCACGCTCCTTTCTAGAAGAACGGATATTTACCTTTCGGATGACATATGCAATGGACGTAGACGTATAAATGCAGTATTGTTGTTGAAAGCTGCATGTCAATACTCTTGCGCAATGTTATTTTAAGCGAGGGCATGTAGTTGTGGTGGGGTTTACATTACAAGTGACCTAAGGCTGAACCCCGAAGACACAAACCACTCCTTGTATTTTGAATGCGCACGCGCGTGCGCACACAAACGCCGACGCTAATGTGTTATCGGGACGAAAAAAAAAAACCCCATTCACGCAAGAGACACGGGGAGTTCAGAAGTGATCGGGAAGTTTCCGAAAATGGAGAGAGAAATAGCACGCATTTGGGAATAAGGCTGCAGAAAGGATGAATGGAAAACAACATCAAATTGGTCGTTAGAGTTGAAAAGCAAACGAGGGCGATGGAAGGATAAGAAAGAAGAGGCTCAGGAATGACCTCTGCCTGAACTCAGTGGTGAACTACTGCCTCCATGTACTCCAGTTAACCTATCACACACTTGCGCACACACACACACACGCACGGAGTTTAGACTTATATAATGGGGACTGGGATAATATGTGTTTCCAGTTAAGCTTTGAAAGTATGAATGGCCGCTGATCCCAGTATTAGTCATGTCAGCACCGACTCCTGGCTCTCGCACAATACATACAACAGCGCGGATGTTTGATATTTAGGCGGTACTCATTCTAAACAAACGGGGGCAATTGAATCAAAAATTGGAAATGGAGAACAATGCAATGATATTGTTCACCTGAACGGATATGCATTTGACATCAGGTTAAGAGTAACACATTAAACCTTTTCATAACACGATGAGCCGTCCACTGTCGTAACCGCTGTCCCTCGAAAGGTGAAAATCATTCTTCATCTAAAAAAATGATTGGTTCTTTTGCGTTTCAAAACTGCTCATAATTTCAATGTGGCTGGAAAGGCGCCTCCAATTTTTCTCCTCTAACAACACATTGGGGCAGGAATTTCTTGGCATAAGATCCCTCTGTTCTTCAAGCTAAGATTTGATGACTAGAGCGAATATTATTATACATTGGATATCGAGTGAATCCATAATAGCTGTTCTTCATTTTATCTGGGTTCTTTGGATGAAGCATTTTGCAAACGTGAACCAACTGGGACCAATTATGGGGTTACGTTAAGTTTAAGAATAGCGCAAGATAATTATGGATCTTTTTATCAAGTTGTCGCGTGCGCATATCACTGACAAGTGTAGTTTTCATCGTCCTGAATTGATAAATGCATGAATACAAAAAAAAAAATGAATACAACTCAGTCCAATCTAAACTACAATACTGTTGTTTGGTAGTGGTCTATGCTGTACTGACCAAGGTTATAATAGTTGACGTTTTTCACTATGTTTCATAGTTGTAGTTTTTTTAAAATATGTTTTGTTTTCATTAGTTTTACGAATATTATTGTAACGTCCGAGTTTAGAGGCTTTATAAATCGCTCCAACAATGATCAGAATTTAGGACCGACTTAGAAGGGCTGCCCGTTGCGTTTATTGTCTTTTTGTTTTCAACACGCGACAACAACGAGTGATGTGTGGGTCGCGAACGAGCCGGTGCAAAGAGCCGGCTCTTTGAAGTGAACGATGAGAGCCGGCTCTGTCATTTTCATTCTCTCTTTCTCATTCTCTCTTTTTCGCATGTCTGAAGCGAGGTTTGGCAGTGGCTCAGCTGTCGTGCTCAGCGAGGTAGACCAGAAGAGAAAGGGAAGGGGGCGAGGGGCTTGGTAGGGACTGCACCTGCTGGTAGCCAACGACGATGCCGTCGTCGATCGCTACTATTGTCACGGCAAACCAGCAAAAGTAATCCTCAATCGTATATTTTTTTTCATCGCTGCGTACGGTCGGATTGATAAAGCATGATGTGCGCATGCGCGGTAAGCCGTTGTAGGGGTTTTTTGTTGCTTTGTAAGGGGAATCGTAATCATTTATAAGGGCAGCACTAGCCGAGGTTTACAGGTATGCAAAATTGTTTCCCCTTGCCAATGGCGGGCCCTCTGCTGGAGTTTGAGGGGGAAAAGTTATCGGGGCCCTCAAGAAGTCATACGATGTTTCCTCCCCAATCTGAAAGGAAGTTTCATTTCACCGCGATCTTTTGGGTTTTTGCAGGTTCTTCAGCCCCCGGCCCCGTTGGGACCAGCAGAGAGCACCCCGCAAGCATCCAGACGAGACTTGCGTCTCAACTATTCCAGCGGAGTTGCCCTGATCAACAAAGCATCTTTTTGGTAGTGTGCGTAATGGGTGTTTTATTTGCTCTTTATTCACGATCGCCAAGAACAAACATACGGCCCGCGGGTCGGAACCGGCCCGCAAGGAGGTTTGATCAGGCCCGCAGGATAATTTAAAAGTGAAAAAATGCATGAAAGACACGGAATGAATATTTTTAATAAAGTGCAATTCATGGAATATCCACTAGGGGGACACACACTGTTTTGATCAGAGGAAAAGACAACATTGGTCGTGCTGGACAGCCCCGGGGCGCTTGTGTCTTGCGCCTGTAATGGGCAGCATTTTCACAGCCCAGCTTTGTTCAGCGGAGAGATCGGTGCTGTTGAACGGTCTGCGGCTGGATGGATGCAAGGCTTGAGGAGTCGACGATGAGAAGGAAGGAGCGTTAACGCAGAGCGCCGATGCGGATGTGGAACCGGGAGTCGCGGCTTGGAGTTGAAGCGGATTACATGGGACAGGAGAAATGAACTAATCTCTTTTCGTCAAGGGACGCTACAGCTTCGTGTTTGCTTTCAAAACTTAGCTCGTCGCGGACGTGTGCACGTTTTCAGCATGACGTCTCTGATCCACTGGTGAAAGGACACTTTGATCCTCTCCTCTTTCATCTATAACTGCTTCAGACAACAAAGTGTATGCAGGAAAGTGGTGAAGATTGCACGACTGTCTGTGTCCTATGTGTTGTGTTGTGTTATTTTTGTTATTTTGACTTCAAGATGGCGCCACGAGAGTGGCTGCCTTTTCAGCAGCTCCTATATTTTGTTGTTCTACTTCTTCCTTTCATAACTTTGTTGCTGTGAATTTGGAATTTCTCCATTGCGAGACTAATAAAGGTTTTCTTATCTTATCTTTTCTTATTAAATTTCATTATTTTCCTAGTGTTCTTGTGCATCTTTAGACCAAAACAAAGGAAAGTCATATTATTTTGTTTTTTTATAGCACAGTATGGTATCATTTTTAATGGTCCGGCCAACTTGACATCTACCGAGGCCCAATGTGGTCATTTTTTTTCCGGTTAAAAACGCCTTACTATATACAAGGTTGTTTTTTTCGGGTTAAAACGCCTTACTATACATGGTCGTTTTTTTCGGCTAAAAACGCCTTACTATACATGGTCGTTTTTTTCGGCTAAAAACGCCTTACTATATACAAGGTTGTTTTTTTCGGGTTAAAACGCCTTACTATACATGGTCGTTTTTTTCCAGCTAAAAAAACAAAAAAAACCTAAAAAGGACTTACTATACATGGTCGTTTTTTTCCGGCTAAAAAAAACTAAAAAAACCTAAAAACGCCTGACTATACATGGTCGTTTTTTTCGGCTAAAAACACCTTACTCTATACATGGTCGTTTTTTTCGGGTTAAAAGGCCTTAATATACGTGGTGGTTTTTTTCGGCTAAAAAACCTAAAAATGCTAAAAACGCGGGACTGTAAATGGTTGTTTTTTTCGGCTAAAAACGCCTTACTCTATACATGGTCGTTTGTTTCGGCTTAAAACGCCTTACTGTACATGGTCGTTTTTTTGGGTACATGGTCGTTTTTTTCGGCTAAAACGCCTTACTATACATGGTCGTTTTTTTTGGCCAAAAACGCCTTACTATACATGGTCGGTTTTTTTCGGCTAAAAACGCCTTACTATACTATGTCGTTTTTTTCGCAAAAAACGCCTTACTATACTATGTCGTTTTTAGCTAAAACGCCTTACTATACTATGTCGTTTTTAAGCTAAAAACGCCTTACTATACTATGTCGTTTTTTCGCTAAAACGCCTTACTATACTATGTCGTTTTTTCGCTAAAAACGCCTTACTATACTATGTCGTTTTTTCGCTAAAACGCCTTACTATACTATGTCGTTTTTTTCGCTAAAACGCCTTACTATACTATGTCGTTTTTTCGCTAAAAACGCCTTACTATACTATGTCGTTTTTCGCTAAAAACGCCTTACTATACTATGTCGTTTTTTCGCTAAAAACGCCTTACTATACTATGTCGTTTTTTCGCTAAAAACGCCTTACTATACTATGTCGTTTTTCGCTAAAAACGCCTTACTATACTATGTCGTTTTTTCGCTAAAAATGCCTTACTATACTATGTCGTTTTTCGCTAAAACGCCTTACTATACTATGTCGTTTTTTCGCTAAAACGCCTTACTATACTATGTCGTTTTTTGCTAAAAACGCCTTACTATACTATGTCGTTTTTTCGCTAAAACGCCTTACTATACTATGTCGTTTTTCGCTAAAAACGCCTTACTATACTATGTAATTTTTTCGCTAAAAACGCCTTACTATACTATGTCGTTTTTTCGCTAAAAACGCCTTACTATACTATGTCGTTTTTTCGCTAAAAACGCCTTACTATACTATGTCGTTTTTTCGCTAAAAACGCCTTACTATACTATGTCGTTTTTTCGCTAAAAACGCCTTACTATACTATGTCGTTTTTTCGCTAAAAACGCCTTACTATACTATGTCGTTTTTTCGCTAAAACGCCTTACTATACTATGTCGTTTTTTCGCTAAAACGCCTTACTATACTATGTCGTTTTTCGCTAAAAACGCCTTACTATACTATGTCGTTTTTTCGCTAAAACGCCTTACTATACTATGTCGTTTTTCGCTAAAAACGCCTTACTATACTATGTCGTTTTTCGCTAAAAACGCCTTACTATACTATGTCGTTTTTCGCTAAAAACGCCTTACTATACTATGTCGTTTTTTTCGCTAAAAACGCCTTACTATACTATGTCGTTTTTTCGCTAAAACGCCTTACTATACTATGTCGTTTTTTCGCTAAAAATGCCTTACTATACTATGTCGTTTTTCGCTAAAAACGCCTTACTATACTATGTCGTTTTTTCGCTAAAAACGCCTTACTATACTATGTCGTTTTTTCGCTAAAAATGCCTTACTATACTATGTCGTTTTTTCGCTAAAAACGCCTTACTATACTATGTCGTTTTTCGCTAAAAACGCCTTACTATACTATGTCGTTTTTCGCTAAAAACGCCTTACTATACTATGTCGTTTTTCGCTTAAAACGCCTTACTATACTATGTCGTTTTTCGCTAAAAACGCCTTACTATACTATGTCGTTTTTTCGCTAAAAACGCCTTACTATACTATGTCGTTTTTTCGCTAAAAACGCCTTACTATACTATGTCGTTTTTCGCTAAAACGCCTTACTATACTATGTCGTTTTTTCGCTAAAACGCCTTACTATACTATGTCGTTTTTTCGCTAAAAACGCCTTACTATACTATGTCGTTTTTCGCTAAAACGCCTTACTATACTATGTCGTTTTTTCGCTAAAACGCCTTACTATACTATGTCGTTTTTTCGCTAAAAACGCCTTACTATACTATGTCGTTTTTCGCTAAAAACGCCTTACTATACTATGTCGTTTTTTCGCTAAAAACGCCTTACTATACTATGTCGTTTTTCGCTAAAAACGCCTTACTATACTATGTCGTTTTTTCGCTAAAAACGCCTTACTATACTATGTCGTTTTTTCGCTAAAAACGCCTTACTATACTATGTCGTTTTTTCGCTAAAACGCCTTACTATACTATGTCGTTTTTCGCTAAAAACGCCTTACTATACTATGTCGTTTTTCGCTAAAACGCCTTACTATACTATGTCGTTTTTTTCGCTAAAAACGCCTTACTATACTATGTCATATTTTTCGCTGAAAACGCCTTACTATACTATGTCGTTTTTTTCGCTAAAAACGCCTTACTATACTATGTCGTTTTTCTCGCTAAAAACGCCTTACTATACTATGTCGTTTTTTCGCTAAAAACGCCTTACTATACTATGTCGTTTTTTCGCTAAAAACGCCTTACTATACTATGTCGTTTTTTCGCTAAAAACGCCTTACTATACTATGTCGTTTTTTTCGCTAAAAACGCCTTACTATACTATGTCGTTTTTTTCGCTAAAAACGCCTTACTATACTATGTCGTTTTTTCGGCTAAAAACGCCTTACTATACTATGTCGTTTTTTCGCTAAAAACGCCTTACTATACTATGTCGTTTTTTCGCTAAAAACGCCTTACTATACTATGTCGTTTTTTCGGCTAAAAACGCCTTACTATACTATGTCGTTTTTTCGCTAAAAACGCCTTACTATACTATGTCGTTTTTTCGCTAAAAACGCCTTACTATACTATGTCGTTTTTCGCTAAAAACGCCTTACTATACTATGTCGTTTTTCGCTAAAAACGCCTTACTATACTATGTCGTTTTTCGCTAAAAACGCCTTACTATACTATGTCGTTTTTTCGCTAAAAACGCCTTACTATACTATGTCGTTTTTCGCTAAAAACGCCTTACTATACTATGTCGTTTTTTCGCTAAAACGCCTTACTATACTATGTCGTTTTTTCGCTAAAAACGCCTTACTATACTATGTCGTTTTTCGCTAAAAACGCCTTACTATACTATGTCGTTTTTCGCTAAAAACGCCTTACTATACTATGTCGTTTTTCGCTAAAAACGCCTTACTATACTATGTCGTTTTTTCGCTAAAAACGCCTTACTATACTATGTCGTTTTTTCGCTAAAAACGCCTTACTATACTATGTCGTTTTTCGCTAAAAACGCCTTACTATACTATGTCGTTTTTTCGCTAAAACGCCTTACTATACTATGTCGTTTTTCGCTAAAACGCCTTACTATACTATGTCGTTTTTTCGCTAAAACGCCTTACTATACTATGTCGTTTTTCGCTAAAACGCCTTACTATACTATGTCGTTTTTCGCTAAAAACGCCTTACTATACTATGTCGTTTTTCGCTAAAACGCCTTACTATACTATGTCGTTTTTTCGCTAAAAACGCCTTACTATACTATGTCGTTTTTTCGCTAAAAACGCCTTACTATACTATGTCGTTTTTTCGCTAAAAACGCCTTACTATACTATGTCGTTTTTTCGCTAAAAACGCCTTACTATACTATGTCGTTTTTCGCTAAAAACGCCTTACTATACTATGTCGTTTTTCGCTAAAAACGCCTTACTATACTATGTCGTTTTTTCGCTAAAAACGCCTTACTATACTATGTCGTTTTTCGCTAAAAACGCCTTACTATACTATGTCGTTTTTTCGCTAAAACGCCTTACTATACTATGTCGTTTTTTCGCTAAAAACGCCTTACTATACTATGTCGTTTTTTCGCTAAAAACGCCTTACTATACTATGTCGTTTTTCGCTAAAAACGCCTTACTATACTATGTCGTTTTTTCGCTAAAACGCCTTACTATACTATGTCGTTTTTTCGCTAAAAACGCCTTACTATACTATGTCGTTTTTTCGCTAAAAACGCCTTACTATACTATGTCGTTTTTTCGCTAAAACGCCTTACTATACTATGTCGTTTTTTCGCTAAAAACGCCTTACTATACTATGTCGTTTTTTCGCTAAAACGCCTTACTATACTATGTCGTTTTTCGCTAAAAACGCCTTACTATACTATGTCGTTTTTTCGCTAAAACGCCTTACTATACTATGTCGTTTTTTCGCTAAAACGCCTTACTATACTATGTCGTTTTTCGCTAAAACGCCTTACTATACTATGTCGTTTTTCGCTAAAAACGCCTTACTATACTATGTCGTTTTTTTCGCTAAAAACGCCTTACTATACTATGTCGTTTTTTCGCTAAAACGCCTTACTATACTATGTCGTTTTTTCGCTAAAACGCCTTACTATACTATGTCGTTTTTTCGCTAAAAACGCCTTACTATACTATGTCGTTTTTTCGCTAAAACGCCTTACTATACTATGTCGTTTTTTCGCTAAAACGCCTTACTATACTATGTCGTTTTTCGCTAAAACGCCTTACTATACTATGTCGTTTTTCGCTAAAACGCCTTACTATACTATGTCGTTTTTCGCTAAAACGCCTTACTATACTATGTCGTTTTTTCGCTAAAAACGCCTTACTATACTATGTCGTTTTTCGCTAAAAACGCCTTACTATACTATGTCGTTTTTTCGCTAAAAACGCCTTACTATACTATGTCGTTTTTTCGCTAAAACGCCTTACTATACTATGTCGTTTTTTCGCTAAAACGCCTTACTATACTATGTCGTTTTTCGCTAAAAACGCCTTACTATACTATGTCGTTTTTTCGCTAAAACGCCTTACTATACTATGTCGTTTTTTCGCTAAAAACGCCTTACTATACTATGTCGTTTTTCGCTAAAACGCCTTACTATACTATGTCGTTTTTCGCTAAAACGCCTTACTATACTATGTCGTTTTTTCGCTAAAAACGCCTTACTATACTATGTCGTTTTTTCGCTAAAAACGCCTTACTATACTATGTCGTTTTTTCGCTAAAACGCCTTACTATACTATGTCGTTTTTTCGCTAAAACGCCTTACTATACTATGTCGTTTTTTCGCTAAAACGCCTTACTATACTATGTCGTTTTTTCGCTAAAACGCCTTACTATACTATGTCGTTTTTTCGCTAAAACGCCTTACTATACTATGTCGTTTTTTCGCTAAAAACGCCTTACTATACTATGTCGTTTTTTCGCTAAAAACGCCTTACTATACTATGTCGTTTTTTCGCTAAAAACGCCTTACTATACTATGTCGTTTTTTCGCTAAAAACGCCTTACTATACTATGTCGTTTTTTCGCTAAAACGCCTTACTATACTATGTCGTTTTTTCGCTAAAACGCCTTACTATACTATGTCGTTTTTTAAAAACGCTAAAAACGCCTTACTATACTATGTCGTTTTTTCGCTAAAACGCCTTACTATACTATGTCGTTTTTTCGCTAAAAACGCCTTACTATACTATGTCGTTTTTTCGCTAAAAACGCCTTACTATACTATGTCGTTTTTTCGCTAAAAACGCCTTACTATACTATGTCGTTTTTCGCTAAAAACGCCTTACTATACTATGTCGTTTTTTTCGCTAAAAACGCCTTACTATACTATGTCGTTTTTTCGCTAAAACGCCTTACTATACTATGTCGTTTTTTCGCTAAAAACGCCTTACTATACTATGTCGTTTTTCGCTAAAAACGCCTTACTATACTATGTCGTTTTTTCGCTAAAACGCCTTACTATACTATGTCGTTTTTCGCTAAAACGCCTTACTATACTATGTCGTTTTTTCGCTAAAACGCCTTACTATACTATGTCGTTTTTTCGCTAAAACGCCTTACTATACTATGTCGTTTTTTCGCTAAAACGCCTTACTATACTATGTCGTTTTTTCGCTAAAAACGCCTTACTATACTATGTCGCTTTTTTCGCTAAAAACGCCTTACTATACTATGTCGCTTTTTCGCTAAAAACGCCTTACTATACTATGTCGTTTTTTCGCTAAAAACGCCTTACTATACTATGTCGCTTTTTCGCTAAAAACGCCTTACTATACTATGTCGTTTTTTCGCTAAAAACGCCTTACTATACTATGTCGTTTTTCGCTAAAAACGCCTTACTATACTATGTCGCTTTTTCGCTAAAAACGCCTTACTATACTATGTCGTTTTTTCGCTAAAACGCCTTACTATACTATGTCGTTTTTTCGCTAAAAACGCCTTACTATACTATGTCGTTTTTCGCTAAAACGCCTTACTATACTATGTCGTTTTTTCGCTAAAAACGCCTTACTATACTATGTCGTTTTTCGCTAAAACGCCTTACTATACTATGTCGTTTTTTCGCTAAAACGCCTTACTATACTATGTCGTTTTTTCGCTAAAACGCCTTACTATACTATGTCGTTTTTTCGCTAAAACGCCTTACTATACTATGTCGTTTTTTTCGCTAAAAACGCCTTACTATACTATGTCGTTTTTTCGCTAAAACGCCTTACTATACTATGTCGTTTTTTCGCTAAAAACGCCTTACTATACTATGTCGTTTTTTCGCTAAAACGCCTTACTATACTATGTCGTTTTTTTCGCTAAAACGCCTTACTATACTATGTCGTTTTTTCGCTAAAAACGCCTTACTATACTATGTCGTTTTTCGCTAAAACGCCTTACTATACTATGTCGTTTTTTCGCTAAAACGCCTTACTATACTATGTCGCTTTTTCGCTAAAAACGCCTTACTATACTATGTCGTTTTTTCGCTAAAAACGCCTTACTATACTATGTCGTTTTTTCGCTAAAAACGCCTTACTATACTATGTCGTTTTTTCGCTAAAACGCCTTACTATACTATGTCGCTTTTTTCGCTAAAAACGCCTTACTATACTATGTCGTTTTTTCGCTAAAACGCCTTACTATACTATGTCGTTTTTTCGCTAAAACGCCTTACTATACTATGTCGTTTTTTCGCTAAAACGCCTTACTATACTATGTCGCTTTTTCGCTAAAACGCCTTACTATACTATGTCGCTTTTTCGCTAAAACGCCTTACTATACTATGTCGTTTTTTTTCGCTAAAAACGCCTTACTATACTATGTCGTTTTTTCGCTAAAAACGCCTTACTATACTATGTCGTTTTTTCGCTAAAAACGCCTTTACTATACTATGTCGTTTTTCGCTAAAAACGCCTTACTATACTATGTCGCTTTTTTCGCTAAAACGCCTTACTATACTATGTCGTTTTTTCGCTAAAACGCCTTTACTATACTATGTCGTTTTTTCGCTAAAAACGCCTTTACTATACTATGTCGTTTTTTCGCTAAAAACGCTAAAACGCCTTACTATACTATGTCGTTTTTCGCTAAAACGCCTTACTATACTATGTCGTTTTTCGCTAAAACGCCTTACTATACTATGTCGTTTTTTCGCTAAAACGCGCCTTACTATACTATGTCGTTTTTTCGCTAAAAACGCCTTACTATACTATGTCGTTTTTTCGCTAAAACGCCTTACTATACTATGTCGTTTTTTCGCTAAAAACGCCTTACTATACTATGTCGTTTTTCGCTAAAACGCCTTACTATACTATGTCGTTTTTTCGCTAAAAACGCCTTACTATACTATGTCGTTTTTTCGCTAAAACGCCTTACTATACTATGTCGTTTTTTCGCTAAAACGCCTTACTATACTATGTCGTTTTTCGCTAAAACGCCTTACTATACTATGTCGTTTTTTCGCTAAAAACGCCTTACTATACTATGTCGTTTTTCGCTAAAACGCCTTACTATACTATGTCGTTTTTTCGCTAAAACGCCTTTACTATACTATGTCGTTTTTTCGCTAAAAACGCCTTACTATACTATGTCGTTTTTTCGCTAAAACGCCTTACTATACTATGTCGTTTTTTCGCTAAAACGCCTTACTATACTATGTCGTTTTTCGCTAAAACGCCTTACTATACTATGTCGTTTTTTCGCTAAAAACGCCTTACTATACTATGTCGTTTTTTCGCTAAAAACGCCTTTACTATACTATGTCGTTTTTTCGCTAAAACGCCTTACTATACTATGTCGTTTTTTCGCTAAAACGCCTTACTATACTATGTCGTTTTTTCGCTAAAAACGCCTTACTATACTATGTCGTTTTTTTACGCTAAAAACGCCTTACTATACTATGTCGTTTTTTTCGCTAAAAACGCCTTACTATACTATGTCGTTTTTTCGCTAAAACGCCTTACTATACTATGTCGTTTTTTCGCTAAAAACGCCTTACTATACTATGTCGTTTTTTTTTCGCTAAAAACGCCTTACTATACTATGTCGCTTTTTCGCTAAAACGCCTTTTACTATATGTCGCTAAAACGCCTTACTATACTATGTCGTTTTTTCGCTAAAACGCCTTACTATACTATGTCGTTTTTTCGCTAAAACGCCTTACTATACTATGTCGTTTTTTCGCTAAAACGCCTTACTATACTATGTCGTTTTTTCGCTAAAAACGCCTTACTATACTATGTCGTTTTTCGCTAAAACGCCTTACTATACTATGTCGCTTTTTCGCTAAAACGCCTTACTATACTATGTCGTTTTTTCGCTAAAAACGCCTTACTATACTATGTCGTTTTTTCGCTAAAAACGCCTTACTATACTATGTCGTTTTTTTCGCTAAAACGCCTTACTATACTATGTCGTTTTTTCGCTAAAAACGCCTTACTATACTATGTCGTTTTTCGCTAAAACGCCTTACTATACTATGTCGTTTTTTCGCTAAAACGCCTTACTATACTATGTCGCTTTTTTCGCTAAAACGCCTTACTATACTATGTCGCTTTTTCGCTAAAAACGCCTTACTATACTATGTCGCTTTTTCGCTAAAAACGCCTTACTATACTATGTCGTTTTTTCGCTAAAACGCCTTACTATACTATGTCGTTTTTTCGCTAAAAACGCCTTACTATACTATGTCGTTTTTTCGCTAAAACGCCTTACTATACTATGTCGTTTTTTCGCTAAAAACGCCTTACTATACTATGTCGTTTTTTCGCTAAAACGCCTTACTATACTATGTCGTTTTTCGCTAAAACGCCTTACTATACTATGTCGTTTTTTCGCTAAAACGCCTTACTATACTATGTCGTTTTTCGCTAAAACGCCTTACTATACTATGTCGCTTTTTCGCTAAAACGCCTTACTATACTATGTCGTTTTTTCGCTAAAAACGCCTTACTATACTATGTCGTTTTTTCGCTAAAACGCCTTACTATACTATGTCGCTTTTTCGCTAAAAACGCCTTTACTATACTATGTCGTTTTTTCGCTAAAAACGCCTTACTATACTATGTCGTTTTTTCGCTAAAACGCCTTACTATACTATGTCGTTTTTTCGCTAAAACGCCTTACTATACTATGTCGTTTTTCGCTAAAAACGCCTTACTATACTATGTCGTTTTTTCGCTAAAAACGCCTTACTATACTATGTCGTTTTTTCGCTAAAACGCCTTACTATACTATGTCGTTTTTCGCTAAAACGCCTTACTATACTATGTCGTTTTTTCGCTAAAACGCCTTACTATACTATGTCGTTTTTTCGCTAAAACGCCTTACTATACTATGTCGTTTTTTCGCTAAAAACGCCTTACTATACTATGTCGCTTTTTCGCTTAAAACGCCTTACTATACTATGTCGTTTTTTCGCTAAAACGCCTTACTATACTATGTCGCTTTTTCGCTAAAACGCCTTACTATACTATGTCGTTTTTTTCGCTAAAAACGCCTTACTATACTATGTCGTTTTTCGCTAAAACGCCTTACTATACTATGTCGTTTTTCGCTAAAACGCCTTACTATACTATGTCGCTTTTTCGCTAAAACGCCTTACTATACTATGTCGTTTTTTCGCTAAAACGCCTTACTATACTATGTCGCTTTTTCGCTAAAAACGCCTTACTATACTATGTCGTTTTTCGCTAAAAACGCCTTTACTATACTATGTCGCTTTTTTCGCTAAAACGCCTTACTATACTATGTCGTTTTTTCGCTAAAACGCCTTACTATACTATGTCGCTTTTTTCGCTAAAACGCCTTACTATACTATGTCGTTTTTTCGCTAAAAACGCCTTACTATACTATGTCGCTTTTTCGCTAAAACGCCTTACTATACTATGTCGTTTTTCGCTAAAAACGCCTTACTATACTATGTCGTTTTTTTCGCTAAAAACGCCTTACTATACTATGTCGTTTTTTCGCTAAAAACGCCTTACTATACTATGTCGTTTTTCGCTAAAACGCCTTACTATACTATGTCGTTTTTCGCTAAAACGCCTTACTATACTATGTCGTTTTTTCGCTAAAACGCCTTACTATACTATGTCGTTTTTTCGCTAAAACGCCTTACTATACTATGTCGTTTTTCGCTAAAACGCCTTACTATACTATGTCGTTTTTCGCTAAAAACGCCTTACTATACTATGTCGCTTTTTTCGCTAAAAACGCCTTACTATACTATGTCGTTTTTTCGCTAAAAACGCCTTACTATACTATGTCGCTTTTTCGCTAAAACGCCTTACTATACTATGTCGTTTTTCGCTAAAACGCCTTACTATACTATGTCGTTTTTCGCTAAAACGCCTTACTATACTATGTCGTTTTTTCGCTAAAAACGCCTTACTATACTATGTCGTTTTTTCGCTAAAAACGCCTTACTATACTATGTCGCTTTTTTCGCTAAAAACGCCTTACTATACTATGTCGTTTTTTCGCTAAAAACGCCTTACTATACTATGTCGTTTTTTCGCTAAAACGCCTTACTATACTATGTCGTTTTTTCGCTAAAAACGCCTTACTATACTATGTCGTTTTTTCGCTAAAACGCCTTACTATACTATGTCGCTTTTTCGCTAAAACGCCTTACTATACTATGTCGTTTTTTCGCTAAAAACGCCTTACTATACTATGTCGTTTTTTCGCTAAAACGCCTTACTATACTATGTCGTTTTTTCGCTAAAACGCCTTACTATACTATGTCGTTTTTTCGCTAAAACGCCTTACTATACTATGTCGTTTTTTCGCTAAAACGCCTTACTATACTATGTCGCTTTTTCGCTAAAACGCCTTACTATACTATGTCGTTTTTTCGCTAAAACGCCTTACTATACTATGTCGTTTTTTCGCTAAAAACGCCTTACTATACTATGTCGTTTTTTCGCTAAAAACGCCTTACTATACTATGTCGTTTTTTTTCGCTAAAAACGCCTTACTATACTATGTCGCTTTTTTCGCTAAAAACGCCTTACTATACTATGTCGCTTTTTCGCTAAAACGCCTTACTATACTATGTCGCTTTTTTCGCTAAAAACGCCTTACTATACTATGTCGTTTTTTCGCTAAAACGCCTTACTATACTATGTCGCTTTTTCGCTAAAACGCCTTACTATACTATGTCGTTTTTTCGCTAAAACGCCTTACTATACTATGTCGCTTTTTTCGCTAAAACGCCTTACTATACTATGTCGTTTTTTCGCTAAAAACGCCTTACTATACTATGTCGCTTTTTCGCTAAAAACGCCTTACTATACTATGTCGCTTTTTTCGCTAAAACGCCTTACTATACTATGTCGCTTTTTCGCTAAAAACGCCTTACTATACTATGTCGCTTTTTTCGCTAAAAACGCCTTACTATACTATGTCGCTTTTTTTTCGCTAAAAACGCCTTACTATACTATGTCGCTTTTTCGCTAAAAACGCCTTTACTATACTATGTCGCTTTTTCGCTAAAAACGCCTTACTATACTATGTCGCTTTTTTCGCTAAAACGCCTTACTATACTATGTCGCTTTTTCGCTAAAACGCCTTACTATACTATGTCGCTTTTTTCGCTAAAACGCCTTACTATACTATGTCGCTTTTTCGCTAAAACGCCTTACTATACTATGTCGCTTTTTCGCTAAAAACGCCTTACTATACTATGTCGCTTTTTCGCTAAAAACGCCTTACTATACTATGTCGCTTTTTCGCTAAAACGCCTTACTATACTATGTCGCTTTTTTCGCTAAAAACGCCTTACTATACTATGTCGCTTTTTTCGCTAAAAACGCCTTACTATACTATGTCGCTTTTTCGCTAAAAACGCCTTACTATACTATGTCGCTTTTTCGCTAAAAACGCCTTACTATACTATGTCGCTTTTTCGCTAAAAACGCCTTACTATACTATGTCGCTTTTTTCGCTAAAACGCCTTACTATACTATGTCGCTTTTTCGCTAAAACGCCTTACTATACTATGTCGCTTTTTCGCTAAAACGCCTTACTATACTATGTCGCTTTTTTCGCTAAAAACGCCTTACTATACTATGTCGCTTTTTTCGCTAAAAACGCCTTTACTATACTATGTCGCTTTTTTCGCTAAAACGCCTTACTATACTATGTCGCTTTTTTCGCTAAAAACGCCTTACTATACTATGTCGCTTTTTTCGCTAAAACGCCTTACTATACTATGTCGCTTTTTTCGCTAAAACGCCTTACTATACTATGTCGCTTTTTCGCTAAAACGCCTTACTATACTATGTCGCTTTTTCGCTAAAAACGCCTTACTATACTATGTCGTTTTTCGCTAAAACGCCTTACTATACTATGTCGCTTTTTTCGCTAAAAACGCCTTACTATACTATGTCGCTTTTTCGCTAAAACGCCTTACTATACTATGTCGCTTTTTTCGCTAAAACGCCTTACTATACTATGTCGCTTTTTCGCTAAAAACGCCTTACTATACTATGTCGCTTTTTTCGCTAAAAACGCCTTACTATACTATGTCGCTTTTTCGCTAAAACGCCTTACTATACTATGTCGCTTTTTTTCGCTAAAACGCCTTACTATACTATGTCGCTTTTTCGCTAAAACGCCTTACTATACTATGTCGCTTTTTTCGCTAAAACGCCTTACTATACTATGTCGCTTTTTCGCTAAAAACGCCTTACTATACTATGTCGCTTTTTTCGCTAAAAACGCCTTACTATACTATGTCGCTTTTTTCGCTAAAACGCCTTACTATACTATGTCGCTTTTTCGCTAAAAACGCCTTACTATACTATGTCGCTTTTTCGCTAAAACGCCTTACTATACTATGTCGCTTTTTCGCTAAAAACGCCTTACTATACTATGTCGCTTTTTTCGCTAAAAACGCCTTACTATACTATGTCGCTTTTTCGCTAAAAACGCCTTACTATACTATGTCGCTTTTTCGCTAAAACGCCTTACTATACTATGTCGCTTTTTTCGCTAAAACGCCTTTACTATACTATGTCGCTTTTTTCGCTAAAAACGCCTTACTATACTATGTCGCTTTTTTCGCTAAAAACGCCTTACTATACTATGTCGCTTTTTTCGCTAAAACGCCTTACTATACTATGTCGCTTTTTCGCTAAAAACGCCTTACTATACTATGTCGCTTTTTTCGCTAAAAACGCCTTACTATACTATGTCGCTTTTTCGCTAAAACGCCTTACTATACTATGTCGCTTTTTTCGCTAAAAACGCCTTACTATACTATGTCGCTTTTTCGCTAAAACGCCTTACTATACTATGTCGCTTTTTCGCTAAAACGCCTTACTATACTATGTCGCTTTTTCGCTAAAAACGCCTTACTATACTATGTCGCTTTTTTCGCTAAAAACGCCTTACTATACTATGTCGCTTTTTTCGCTAAAACGCCTTACTATACTATGTCGCTTTTTCGCTAAAAAACGCCTTACTATACTATGTCGCTTTTTCGCTAAAACGCCTTACTATACTATGTCGCTTTTTTCGCTAAAACGCCTTACTATACTATGTCGCTTTTTTCGCTAAAACGCCTTACTATACTATGTCGCTTTTTCGCTAAAACGCCTTACTATACTATGTCGCTTTTTCGCTAAAACGCCTTACTATACTATGTCGCTTTTTCGCTAAAAACGCCTTACTATACTATGTCGCTTTTTCGCTAAAACGCCTTACTATACTATGTCGCTTTTTTCGCTAAAAACGCCTTACTATACTATGTCGCTTTTTCGCTAAAAACGCCTTACTATACTATGTCGCTTTTTTCGCTAAAACGCCTTACTATACTATGTCGCTTTTTCGCTAAAACGCCTTACTATACTATGTCGTTTTTTCGCTAAAAACGCCTTACTATACTATGTCGCTTTTTCGCTAAAACGCCTTACTATACTATGTCGCTTTTTCGCTAAAAACGCCTTACTATACTATGTCGCTTTTTCGCTAAAACGCCTTACTATACTATGTCGCTTTTTCGCTAAAACGCCTTACTATACTATGTCGCTTTTTCGCTAAAAACGCCTTACTATACTATGTCGCTTTTTTCGCTAAAAACGCCTTACTATACTATGTCGCTTTTTCGCTAAAACGCCTTACTATACTATGTCGCTTTTTCGCTAAAACGCCTTACTATACTATGTCGCTTTTTTCGCTAAAACGCCTTACTATACTATGTCGCTTTTTTTCGCTAAAACGCCTTACTATACTATGTCGCTTTTTCGCTAAAACGCCTTACTATACTATGTCGCTTTTTCGCTAAAACGCCTTACTATACTATGTCGCTTTTTCGCTAAAAACGCCTTACTATACTATGTCGCTTTTTTCGCTAAAACGCCTTACTATACTATGTCGCTTTTTCGCTAAAAACGCCTTACTATACTATGTCGCTTTTTCGCTAAAACGCCTTACTATACTATGTCGCTTTTTCGCTAAAAACGCCTTACTATACTATGTCGCTTTTTTCGCTAAAACGCCTTACTATACTATGT
This sequence comes from Hippocampus mohnikei, assembly GCA_026261675.1. NCBI lineage: Eukaryota > Metazoa > Chordata > Actinopteri > Syngnathiformes > Syngnathidae > Hippocampus > Hippocampus mohnikei. The sequence continues at coordinate 408,365 of JAKGUB010000008.1, read as the reverse complement.
CGCTTTTTTCGCTAAAACGCCTTACTATACTATGTCGCTTTTTTCGCTAAAAACGCCTTACTATACTATGTCGCTTTTTCGCTAAAACGCCTTACTATACTATGTCGCTTTTTCGCTTAAAACGCCTTACTATACTATGTCGCTTTTTCGCTAAAAACGCCTTACTATACTATGTCGCTTTTTCGCTAAAACGCCTTACTATACTATGTCGCTTTTTTCGCTAAAACGCCTTACTATACTATGTCGCTTTTTCGCTAAAACGCCTTACTATACTATGTCGCTTTTTCGCTAAAACGCCTTTACTATACTATGTCGCTTTTTTCGCTAAAAACGCCTTACTATACTATGTCGTTTTTTCGCTAAAAACGCCTTACTATACTATGTCGCTTTTTTCGCTAAAAACGCCTTACTATACTATGTCGCTTTTTCGCTAAAACGCCTTACTATACTATGTCGCTTTTTCGCTAAAACGCCTTACTATACTATGTCGCTTTTTTCGCTAAAACGCCTTACTATACTATGTCGCTTTTTCGCTAAAAACGCCTTACTATACTATGTCGCTTTTTCGCTAAAAACGCCTTACTATACTATGTCGCTTTTTCGCTAAAAACGCCTTACTATACTATGTCGCTTTTTCGCTAAAAACGCCTTACTATACTATGTCGCTTTTTTCGCTAAAACGCCTTACTATACTATGTCGCTTTTTTCGCTAAAACGCCTTACTATACTATGTCGCTTTTTCGCTAAAACGCCTTACTATACTATGTCGCTTTTTCGCTAAAACGCCTTACTATACTATGTCGTTTTTTCGCTAAAACGCCTTACTATACTATGTCGCTTTTTCGCTAAAAACGCCTTACTATACTATGTCGCTTTTTTCGCTAAAACGCCTTACTATACTATGTCGTTTTTTCGCTAAAAACGCCTTACTATACTATGTCGCTTTTTCGCTAAAACGCCTTTACTATACTATGTCGCTTTTTTCGCTAAAACGCCTTTACTATACTATGTCGCTTTTTCGCTAAAACGCCTTACTATACTATGTCGCTTTTTTCGCTAAAAACGCCTTACTATACTATGTCGCTTTTTTTCGCTAAAACGCCTTACTATACTATGTCGCTTTTTTCGCTAAAACGCCTTACTATACTATGTCGCTTTTTCGCTAAAACGCCTTACTATACTATGTCGTTTTTTCGCTAAAACGCCTTACTATACTATGTCGCTTTTTTCGCTAAAACGCCTTACTATACTATGTCGCTTTTTCGCTAAAACGCCTTACTATACTATGTCGCTTTTTCGCTAAAACGCCTTACTATACTATGTCGCTTTTTCGCTAAAACGCCTTACTATACTATGTCGTTTTTTCGCTAAAACGCCTTACTATACTATGTCGCTTTTTTCGCTAAAACGCCTTACTATACTATGTCGTTTTTTTTCGCTAAAACGCCTTACTATACTATGTCGCTTTTTTCGCTAAAAACGCCTTACTATACTATGTCGTTTTTTCGCTAAAACGCCTTACTATACTATGTCGCTTTTTTCGCTAAAACGCCTTACTATACTATGTCGCTTTTTTCGCTAAAAACGCCTTACTATACTATGTCGTTTTTTCGCTAAAAACGCCTTACTATACTATGTCGCTTTTTCGCTAAAAACGCCTTACTATACTATGTCGCTTTTTCGCTAAAACGCCTTACTATACTATGTCGCTTTTTTCGCTAAAACGCCTTACTATACTATGTCGCTTTTTCGCTAAAACGCCTTACTATACTATGTCGCTTTTTCGCTTAAAACGCCTTACTATACTATGTCGCTTTTTTCGCTAAAACGCCTTACTATACTATGTCGCTTTTTTCGCTAAAACGCCTTACTATACTATGTCGTTTTTTCGCTAAAAACGCCTTACTATACTATGTCGCTTTTTTCGCTAAAACGCCTTACTATACTATGTCGCTTTTTCGCTAAAACGCCTTACTATACTATGTCGCTTTTTTCGCTAAAACGCCTTACTATACTATGTCGCTTTTTTCGCTAAAACGCCTTACTATACTATGTCGTTTTTTCGCTAAAACGCCTTACTATACTATGTCGCTTTTTTCGCTAAAACGCCTTACTATACTATGTCGCTTTTTCGCTAAAACGCCTTACTATACTATGTCGCTTTTTCGCTAAAAACGCCTTACTATACTATGTCGCTTTTTTCGCTAAAACGCCTTACTATACTATGTCGCTTTTTTCGCTAAAACGCCTTACTATACTATGTCGCTTTTTTTTACTATACTATGTCGCTAAAACGCCTTACTATACTATGTCGTTTTTTCGCTAAAACGCCTTACTATACTATGTCGCTTTTTCGCTAAAACGCCTTACTATACTATGTCGCTTTTTTCGCTAAAACGCCTTACTATACTATGTCGCTTTTTTCGCTAAAACGCCTTACTATACTATGTCGCTTTTTCGCTAAAACGCCTTACTATACTATGTCGCTTTTTTCGCTAAAAACGCCTTACTATACTATGTCGCTTTTTTCGCTAAAACGCCTTACTATACTATGTCGCTTTTTTCGCTAAAACGCCTTACTATACTATGTCGCTTTTTTCGCTAAAAACGCCTTACTATACTATGTCGCTTTTTCGCTAAAAACGCCTTACTATACTATGTCGTTTTTTCGCTAAAACGCCTTACTATACTATGTCGCTTTTTTCGCTAAAACGCCTTACTATACTATGTCGCTTTTTCGCTAAAACGCCTTACTATACTATGTCGCTTTTTCGCTAAAAACGCCTTACTATACTATGTCGCTTTTTTCGCTAAAACGCCTTACTATACTATGTCGCTTTTTCGCTAAAACGCCTTACTATACTATGTCGTTTTTTTATGTCGCTAAAACGCCTTACTATACTATGTCGCTTTTTTCGCTAAAACGCCTTACTATACTATGTCGCTTTTTTCGCTAAAACGCCTTACTATACTATGTCGCTTTTTTCGCTAAAACGCCTTACTATACTATGTCGCTTTTTTCGCTAAAAACGCCTTACTATACTATGTCGCTTTTTCGCTAAAACGCCTTTACTATACTATGTCGCTTTTTTCGCTAAAACGCCTTACTATACTATGTCGTTTTTTCGCTAAAACGCCTTACTATACTATGTCGCTTTTTTTCGCTAAAACGCCTTACTATACTATGTCGTTTTTCGCTAAAACGCCTTACTATACTATGTCGTTTTTTCGCTAAAAACGCCTTACTATACTATGTCGCTTTTTCGCTAAAAACGCCTTACTATACTATGTCGCTTTTTTCGCTAAAACGCCTTACTATACTATGTCGTCTTTTTCGCTAAAAACGCCTTACTATACTATGTCGCTTTTTCGCTAAAAACGCCTTACTATACTATGTCGCTTTTTCGCTAAAAACGCCTTACTATACTATGTCGTTTTTTTCGCTTAAAACGCCTTACTATACTATGTCGCTTTTTTTCGCTAAAAACGCCTTACTATACTATGTCGCTTTTTTCGCTAAAACGCCTTACTATACTATGTCGTTTTTTCGCTAAAACGCCTTACTATACTATGTCGCTTTTTTTCGCTAAAAACGCCTTACTATACTATGTCGCTTTTTTCGCTAAAACGCCTTACTATACTATGTCGCTTTTTTCGCTTAAAACGCCTTACTATACTATGTCGCTTTTTCGCTAAAACGCCTTACTATACTATGTCGCTTTTTTCGCTAAAACGCCTTACTATACTATGTCGCTTTTTCGCTAAAACGCCTTACTATACTATGTCGCTTTTTTCGCTAAAAACGCCTTACTATACTATGTCGCTTTTTCGCTAAAAAACGCCTTACTATACTATGTCGCTTTTTTCGCTAAAACGCCTTACTATACTATGTCGCTTTTTCGCTAAAAACGCCTTACTATACTATGTCGTTTTTTCGCTAAAAACGCCTTACTATACTATGTCGCTTTTTCGCTAAAAACGCCTTACTATACTATGTCGCTTTTTTCGCTAAAAACGCCTTACTATACTATGTCGCTTTTTCGCTAAAACGCCTTACTATACTATGTCGTTTTTTTTCGCTAAAACGCCTTACTATACTATGTCGTCTTTTTTCGCTAAAACGCCTTACTATACTATGTCGCTTTTTTCGCTAAAAACGCCTTACTATACTATGTCGCTTTTTCGCTAAAAACGCCTTTACTATACTATGTCGCTTTTTTCGCTAAAAACGCCTTACTATACTATGTCGCTTTTTTCGCTAAAAACGCCTTACTATACTATGTCGCTTTTTCGCTAAAAACGCCTTACTATACTATGTCGTTTTTTCGCTAAAACGCCTTACTATACTATGTCGCTTTTTCGCTAAAACGCCTTACTATACTATGTCGTTTTTTCGCTAAAACGCCTTACTATACTATGTCGTTTTTCGCTAAAAACGCCTTACTATACTATGTCGCTTTTTTCGCTAAAAACGCCTTACTATACTATGTCGTTTTTTCGCTAAAACGCCTTACTATACTATGTCGCTTTTTCGCTAAAACGCCTTACTATACTATGTCGTTTTTCGCTAAAACGCCTTACTATACTATGTCGCTTTTTCGCTAAAACGCCTTACTATACTATGTCGCTTTTTTCGCTAAAACGCCTTACTATACTATGTCGCTTTTTCGCTAAAACGCCTTACTATACTATGTCGCTTTTTTCGCTAAAACGCCTTACTATACTATGTCGCTTTTTTTCGCTAAAAACGCCTTACTATACTATGTCGCTTTTTCGCTAAAAACGCCTTACTATACTATGTCGCTTTTTTTCGCTAAAAACGCCTTACTATACTATGTCGCTTTTTTCGCTAAAACGCCTTACTATACTATGTCGCTTTTTTCGCTAAAACGCCTTACTATACTATGTCGCTTTTTTCGCTAAAAACGCCTTACTATACTATGTCGCTTTTTCGCTAAAAACGCCTTACTATACTATGTCGCTTTTTTCGCTAAAACGCCTTTACTATACTATGTCGCTTTTTCGCTAAAAACGCCTTACTATACTATGTCGCTTTTTCGCTAAAACGCCTTACTATACTATGTCGCTTTTTCGCTAAAAACGCCTTACTATACTATGTCGCTTTTTCGCTAAAAACGCCTTTACTATACTATGTCGCTTTTTTTCGCTAAAAACGCCTTACTATACTATGTCGCTTTTTTCGCTAAAACGCCTTACTATACTATGTCGCTTTTTCGCTAAAACGCCTTACTATACTATGTCGCTTTTTTCGCTAAAAACGCCTTACTATACTATGTCGCTTTTTCGCTAAAAACGCCTTACTATACTATGTCGTTTTTTCGCTAAAACGCCTTACTATACTATGCGTCGCTTTTTCGCTAAAAACGCCTTACTATACTATGTCGCTTTTTCGCTAAAAACGCCTTACTATACTATGTCGCTTTTTTCGCTAAAAACGCCTTACTATACTATGTCGCTTTTTCGCTAAAACGCCTTACTATACTATGTCGCTTTTTCGCTAAAAACGCCTTACTATACTATGTCGCTTTTTCGCTAAAAACGCCTTTACTATACTATGTCGCTTTTTTCGCTAAAAACGCCTTACTATACTATGTCGCTTTTTTCGCTAAAACGCCTTACTATACTATGTCGCTTTTTCGCTTAAAACGCCTTACTATACTATGTCGCTTTTTCGCTAAAAACGCCTTTACTATACTATGTCGCTTTTTTTCGCTAAAAACGCCTTACTATACTATGTCGCTTTTTCGCTAAAAACGCCTTACTATACTATGTCGCTTTTTCGCTAAAAACGCCTTACTATACTATGTCGTTTTTTCGCTAAAAACGCCTTACTATACTATGTCGCTTTTTTCGCTAAAACGCTTTACTATACTATGTCGCTTTTTCGCTAAAACGCCTTACTATACTATGTCGCTTTTTTTCGCTAAAAACGCCTTACTATACTATGTCGTTTTTTCGCTAAAAACGCCTTACTATACTATGTCGCTTTTTTTTCGCTAAAACGCCTTTACTATACTATGTCGCTTTTCGCTAAAACGCCTTACTATACTATGTCGCTTTTTCGCTAAAAACGCCTTACTATACTATGTCGTTTTTTCGCTAAAACGCCTTACTATACTATGTCGCTTTTTCGCTAAAACGCCTTACTATACTATGTCGCTTTTTTCGCTAAAACGCCTTACTATACTATGTCGCTTTTTCGCTAAAACGCCTTACTATACTATGTCGCTTTTTTCGCTAAAACGCCTTACTATACTATGTCGCTTTTTCGCTAAAACGCCTTACTATACTATGTCGCTTTTTTCGCTAAAACGCCTTACTATACTATGTCGCTTTTTTCGCTAAAACGCCTTACTATACTATGTCGCTTTTTTCGCTAAAACGCCTTACTATACTATGTCGTTTTTTCGCTAAAACGCCTTACTATACTATGTCGCTTTTTTCGCTAAAACGCCTTACTATACTATGTCGCTTTTTTCGCTAAAAACGCCTTACTATACTATGTCGCTTTTTTCGCTAAAACGCCTTACTATACTATGTCGCTTTTTCGCTAAAACGCCTTACTATACTATGTCGTTTTTTCGCTAAAACGCCTTACTATACTATGTCGCTTTTTTCGCTAAAACGCCTTACTATACTATGTCGCTTTTTTCGCTAAAACGCCTTACTATACTATGTCGCTTTTTCGCTAAAACGCCTTACTATACTATGTCGCTTTTTTCGCTAAAACGCCTTACTATACTATGTCGCTTTTTTCGCTAAAACGCCTTACTATACTATGTCGTTTTTTCGCTAAAACGCCTTACTATACTATGTCGCTTTTTCGCTAAAACGCCTTACTATACTATGTCGTTTTTTCGCTAAAAACGCCTTACTATACTATGTCGTTTTTTCGCTAAAAACGCCTTACTATACTATGTCGCTTTTTCGCTAAAACGCCTTACTATACTATGTCGCTTTTTCGCTAAAACGCCTTACTATACTATGTCGCTTTTTTCGCTAAAACGCCTTACTATACTATGTCGCTTTTTCGCTAAAACGCCTTACTATTCGTTTTTCGCTAAAAACGCCTTACTATACTATGTCGTTTTTCGCTAAAAACGCCTTACTATACTATGTCGTTTTTCGCTAAAACGCCTTACTATACTATGTCGTTTTTTCGCTAAAACGCCTTACTATACTATGTCGTTTTTCGCTAAAACGCCTTACTATACTATGTCGTTTTTTCGCTAAAACGCCTTACTATACTATGTCGTTTTTTCGCTAAAACGCCTTACTATACTATGTCGTTTTTCGCTAAAACGCCTTACTATACTATGTCGTTTTTCGCTAAAACGCCTTACTATACTATGTCGTTTTTCGCTAAAAACGCCTTACTATACTATGTCGTTTTTCGCTAAAAACGCCTTACTATACTATGTCGTTTTTCGCTAAAAACGCCTTACTATACTATGTCGTTTTTCGCTAAAAACGCCTTACTATACTATGTCGTTTTTCGCTAAAACGCCTTACTATACTATGTCGTTTTTCGCTAAAACGCCTTACTATACTATGTCGTTTTTCGCTAAAACGCCTTACTATACTATGTCGTTTTTCGCTAAAAACGCCTTACTATACTATGTCGTTTTTCGCTAAAACGCCTTACTATACTATGTCGTTTTTCGCTAAAAACGCCTTACTATACTATGTCGTTTTTCGCTAAAACGCCTTACTATACTATGTCGTTTTTTCGCTAAAACGCCTTACTATACTATGTCGTTTTTCGCTAAAACGCCTTACTATACTATGTCGTTTTTCGCTAAAAACGCCTTACTATACTATGTCGTTTTTTCGCTAAAAACGCCTTACTATACTATGTCGTTTTTCGCTAAAACGCCTTACTATACTATGTCGTTTTTCGCTAAAAACGCCTTACTATACTATGTCGTTTTTCGCTAAAAACGCCTTACTATACTATGTCGTTTTTCGCTAAAAACGCCTTACTATACTATGTCGTTTTTCGCTAAAAACGCCTTACTATACTATGTCGTTTTTCGCTAAAAACGCCTTACTATACTATGTCGTTTTTCGCTAAAAACGCCTTACTATACTATGTCGTTTTTCGCTAAAAACGCCTTACTATACTATGTCGTTTTTCGCTAAAACGCCTTACTATACTATGTCGTTTTTTCGCTAAAAACGCCTTACTATACTATGTCGTTTTTCGCTAAAAACGCCTTACTATACTATGTCGTTTTTCGCTAAAAACGCCTTACTATACTATGTCGTTTTTCGCTAAAACGCCTTACTATACTATGTCGCTTTTTCGCTAAAAACGCCTTACTATACTATGTCGTTTTTCGCTAAAAACGCCTTACTATACTATGTCGTTTTTCGCTAAAACGCCTTACTATACTATGTCGTTTTTCGCTAAAACGCCTTACTATACTATGTCGTTTTTTCGCTAAAACGCCTTACTATACTATGTCGTTTTTCGCTAAAACGCCTTACTATACTATGTCGTTTTTCGCTAAAACGCCTTACTATACTATGTCGTTTTTCGCTAAAAACGCCTTACTATACTATGTCGTTTTTTCGCTAAAACGCCTTACTATACTATGTCGTTTTTCGCTAAAAACGCCTTACTATACTATGTCGTTTTTCGCTAAAACGCCTTACTATACTATGTCGTTTTTCGCTAAAAACGCCTTACTATACTATGTCGTTTTTCGCTAAAAACGCCTTACTATACTATGTCGTTTTTCGCTAAAAACGCCTTACTATACTATGTCGTTTTTCGCTAAAACGCCTTACTATACTATGTCGTTTTTTCGCTAAAACGCCTTACTATACTATGTCGTTTTTTCGCTAAAACGCCTTACTATACTATGTCGTTTTTCGCTAAAACGCCTTACTATACTATGTCGTTTTTCGCTAAAACGCCTTACTATACTATGTCGTTTTTCGCTAAAACGCCTTACTATACTATGTCGTTTTTCGCTAAAACGCCTTACTATACTATGTCGTTTTTCGCTAAAAACGCCTTACTATACTATGTCGTTTTTCGCTAAAAACGCCTTACTATACTATGTCGTTTTTCGCTAAAACGCCTTACTATACTATGTCGTTTTTCGCTAAAAACGCCTTACTATACTATGTCGTTTTTTCGCTAAAACGCCTTACTATACTATGTCGTTTTTCGCTAAAACGCCTTACTATACTATGTCGTTTTTCGCTAAAACGCCTTACTATACTATGTCGTTTTTCGCTAAAACGCCTTACTATACTATGTCGTTTTTCGCTAAAAACGCCTTACTATACTATGTCGTTTTTTCGCTAAAACGCCTTACTATACTATGTCGTTTTTCGCTAAAAACGCCTTACTATACTATGTCGTTTTTCGCTAAAACGCCTTACTATACTATGTCGTTTTTCGCTAAAAACGCCTTACTATACTATGTCGTTTTTCGCTAAAACGCCTTACTATACTATGTCGTTTTTCGCTAAAAACGCCTTACTATACTATGTCGTTTTTCGCTAAAAACGCCTTACTATACTATGTCGTTTTTTCGCTAAAACGCCTTACTATACTATGTCGTTTTTCGCTAAAACGCCTTACTATACTATGTCGTTTTTCGCTAAAAACGCCTTACTATACTATGTCGTTTTTCGCTAAAACGCCTTACTATACTATGTCGTTTTTCGCTAAAACGCCTTACTATACTATGTCGTTTTTCGCTAAAACGCCTTACTATACTATGTCGTTTTTCGCTAAAACGCCTTACTATACTATGTCGTTTTTCGCTAAAAACGCCTTACTATACTATGTCGTTTTTCGCTAAAAACGCCTTACTATACTATGTCGTTTTTCGCTAAAACGCCTTACTATACTATGTCGTTTTTCGCTAAAAACGCCTTACTATACTATGTCGTTTTTCGCTAAAAACGCCTTACTATACTATGTCGTTTTTCGCTAAAACGCCTTACTATACTATGTCGTTTTTCGCTAAAACGCCTTACTATACTATGTCGTTTTTTCGCTAAAACGCCTTACTATACTATGTCGTTTTTCGCTAAAACGCCTTACTATACTATGTCGTTTTTCGCTAAAACGCCTTACTATACTATGTCGTTTTTCGCTAAAAACGCCTTACTATACTATGTCGTTTTTCGCTAAAACGCCTTACTATACTATGTCGTTTTTCGCTAAAACGCCTTACTATACTATGTCGTTTTTCGCTAAAACGCCTTACTATACTATGTCGTTTTTCGCTAAAACGCCTTACTATACTATGTCGTTTTTCGCTAAAACGCCTTACTATACTATGTCGTTTTTCGCTAAAACGCCTTACTATACTATGTCGTTTTTCGCTAAAACGCCTTACTATACTATGTCGTTTTTCGCTAAAACGCCTTACTATACTATGTCGTTTTTCGCTAAAACGCCTTACTATACTATGTCGTTTTTCGCTAAAACGCCTTACTATACTATGTCGTTTTTTCGCTAAAAACGCCTTACTATACTATGTCGTTTTTCGCTAAAACGCCTTACTATACTATGTCGTTTTTTCGCTAAAACGCCTTACTATACTATGTCGTTTTTCGCTAAAACGCCTTACTATACTATGTCGTTTTTCGCTAAAACGCCTTACTATACTATGTCGTTTTTCGCTAAAAACGCCTTACTATACTATGTCGTTTTTCGCTAAAACGCCTTACTATACTATGTCGTTTTTCGCTAAAAACGCCTTACTATACTATGTCGTTTTTTCGCTAAAAACGCCTTACTATACTATGTCGTTTTTCGCTAAAACGCCTTACTATACTATGTCGTTTTTCGCTAAAACGCCTTACTATACTATGTCGTTTTTCGCTAAAACGCCTTACTATACTATGTCGTTTTTCGCTAAAACGCCTTACTATACTATGTCGTTTTTCGCTAAAAACGCCTTACTATACTATGTCGTTTTTCGCTAAAAACGCCTTACTATACTATGTCGTTTTTCGCTAAAAACGCCTTACTATACTATGTCGTTTTTCGCTAAAAACGCCTTACTATACTATGTCGTTTTTCGCTAAAACGCCTTACTATACTATGTCGTTTTTCGCTAAAACGCCTTACTATACTATGTCGTTTTTTCGCTAAAACGCCTTACTATACTATGTCGTTTTTCGCTAAAACGCCTTACTATACTATGTCGTTTTTCGCTAAAACGCCTTACTATACTATGTCGTTTTTCGCTAAAACGCCTTACTATACTATGTCGTTTTTCGCTAAAACGCCTTACTATACTATGTCGTTTTTCGCTAAAACGCCTTACTATACTATGTCGTTTTTTCGCTAAAACGCCTTACTATACTATGTCGTTTTTCGCTAAAACGCCTTACTATACTATGTCGTTTTTCGCTAAAACGCCTTACTATACTATGTCGTTTTTTCGCTAAAACGCCTTACTATACTATGTCGTTTTTCGCTAAAACGCCTTACTATACTATGTCGTTTTTCGCTAAAAACGCCTTACTATACTATGTCGTTTTTCGCTAAAACGCCTTACTATACTATGTCGTTTTTCGCTAAAACGCCTTACTATACTATGTCGTTTTTCGCTAAAACGCCTTACTATACTATGTCGTTTTTCGCTAAAAACGCCTTACTATACTATGTCGTTTTTCGCTAAAACGCCTTACTATACTATGTCGTTTTTCGCTAAAACGCCTTACTATACTATGTCGTTTTTCGCTAAAAACGCCTTACTATACTATGTCGTTTTTTTCGCTAAAACGCCTTACTATACTATGTCGTTTTTCGCTAAAAACGCCTTACTATACTATGTCGTTTTTCGCTAAAAACGCCTTACTATACTATGTCGTTTTTCGCTAAAAACGCCTTACTATACTATGTCGTTTTTCGCTAAAACGCCTTACTATACTATGTCGTTTTTCGCTAAAAACGCCTTACTATACTATGTCGTTTTTCGCTAAAACGCCTTACTATACTATGTCGTTTTTCGCTAAAACGCCTTACTATACTTTGTCGTTTTTCGCTAAAAACGCCTTACTATACTATGTCGTTTTTCGCTAAAAACGCCTTACTATACTATGTCGTTTTTCAGGCTAAAACGCCTTACTATACTATGTCGTTTTTCGCTAAAAACGCCTTACTATACTATGTCGTTTTTCAGCTAAAAACGCCTTACTATACTATGTCGTTTTTCGCTAAAAACGCCTTACTATACTATGTCGTTTTTCGCTAAAAACGCCTTACTATACTATGTCGTTTTTCGCTTAAAACGCCTTACTATACTATGTCGTTTTTCGCTTAAAACGCCTTACTATACTATGTCGTTTTTCGCTAAAACGCCTTACTATACTATGTCGCTTTTTCGCTAAAAATGCCTTACTATACTATGTCGTTTTTCGCTAAAAACGCCTTACTATACTATGTCGTTTTTCGCTAAAAACGCCTTACTATACTATGTCGTTTTTCGGCTAAAACGCCTTACTATACTATGTCGTTTTTCGCTAAAACGCCTTACTATACTATGTCGTTTTTCGCTAAAAACGCCTTACTATACTATGTCGTTTTTCGCTTAAAACGCCTTACTATACTATGTCGTTTTTCGCTAAAAACGCCTTACTATACTATGTCGTTTTTCGCTAAAACGCCTTACTATACTATGTCGTTTTTCGCTAAAAACGCCTTACTATACTATGTCGTTTTTTCGCTAAAAACGCCTTACTATACTATGTCGTTTTTCGCTAAAAACGCCTTACTATACTATGTCGTTTTTCGCTAAAAACGCCTTACTATACGATGTCGTTTTTCGCTAAAACGCCTTACTATACTTTGTCGTTTTTCGCTTAAAACGCCTTACTATACATGGTCGTTTTTCGCTAAAAACGCCTTACTATACTATGTCGCTTTTTCGCTAAAACGCCTTACTATACTATGTCGTTTTTCGCTAAAACGCCTTACTATACTATGTCGTTTTTTCGCTAAAACGCCTTACTATACTATGTCGTTTTTCGCTAAAATGCCTTACTATACTATGTCGTTTTTCCACTAAAACGCCTTACTATACTATGTCGTTTTTCGCTAAAACTCCTTACTATACTATGTCGTTTTTCGCTAAAACGCCTTACTATACTATGTCGTTTTTTCGCTAAAACGCCTTACTATACTATGTCGTTTTTTCGGCTAAAAACGCCTTACTATACTATGTCGTTTTTTTAAGCTAAAAACGCCTTACTATACAATGTTGTTTTTTTCGGCTAAAAACGCCTTACTATACTTTGTCGTTTTTTGGGGCTAAAAACGCCTTACTATACATGGTCGTTTTTTTCAAAGACTCAAATTCAAGTTGAACAATTCATTGGACAGAAAAGCAAACATGACAATGTAAAAGCATTTGACCAGTCAAGCTTTGTGTGGGCCAGTTCAAGTTGCACGCACACAAACACTGACGAAAAACAGGAAGAAAAACAAAAGTGGAAAGTCACACACTGTAGTCCATTAAAAAGTTGTTTCCTTTTTTCTTTTTAATTTGAGTCATTATTCGTAAAGTGGCAGACTTTTACTTTCAACCCGTCCATTTCCAAACGTGCCCGCACTCACAATCCACTCGCGGCTCTCTCCCCACACCTAAAGTACAATGAGCAACCTCTTTTCGAAAAACAAATGAACAAAGTCACGGGTGCATTTGTAGGAATTGTTTTGGAACAAATCTGCCCCCCCTGATGTGAAGCTGTCACACTTCCACTGCTGATAACAGCTTTGGTGTGGAAAACATACAGAATGGTATTCCAGTCAAACGCTGTTCGCGATTGCTTTTTGATTGACAGCTGAGGTCTACTGTCGGCGGCGTGCTCGCTCACTGCCCCCTTGCTGACTTTGTTTTTCACGTTGGGTCACAACAACAAAATTAAAGGAGAAACATGTCGTAATAACTCTCCCCAATTGTCTACATCTATACACTCAGAGCTCAACTGCAAAGTCAGTTTAAAATGTTAAAATTATTCACTGAGAACAGGGCTTGTGGACAGCGGAAAAACTTGCTCATTGAAGTGCGGATGTGGCACCGTTCTTGTGCTTGTACTTATTCTTCTTCTTGGTGAATTGGATGTCTTTATTTCATATCGCTCCCTACTGTCCGGGAAACCACAAAGGTGTTTGGCAAGCAATCTGAATTTAATTTACAGTATTAGCCAAACGTGCAAAACACAAAACACTAAATTAGGGCAAATCTTGAAGAACCACAGATTTCAAGGGCAGCTGATCCACTGAGCTGGTGGAAATACTGGTGGAAATACGAGCTTCCGTCTAGCCCCGTAAAAAGTAAAAAGCCACTTATTTCCTTGATAATTGTTGCTATTTGCAGTCAGTAGTAGTAGTAGTAGTCAGTGCAATATTTAGTTCACCAAGTCATTTATCAAAATGTATGCTAAATTTGTCATACATTTTTAAAAGAAAAGATAAAGTTAAAAGAGCCGTTTGAGAGCCAAAAAGAGTCGGCTCTTTTCACTGAGCCGATCCAAATGAACCGGACCACCGAAAAGAGCCGAAAATCCCATCACTAACAACAACCTTTACTTCATCGCCTTCTTCTTACGTCACCAAAAACTGACATGACAAGAAGAGACCAGAGTACATGACCCAGTCTTGAGCCTACATTCGTTTTTGTTTTTTTGTTTTTTAGGAATATTTACTTTGTTGCAAGGTGTCTGTGAACCTTTCCTGGTCCGATCCCAAGTTGGAGTAATAAACTGGTATGAGTGTCACAGTGCGATTTGTCCACATCATTTTTCGACCCTTTGTGATCTCTTGTCCCTCTCCTTCCTTCATGCAGGAGGCAGAAGTGTATATTCTTCAATATCAACGCAGAACAGCACTCGGTAGAGAACTGTTGCTAGGCTCCGAACAAAAGGGGACCACAAAACAAATATACGGCACATTTATTCGTATTATTTGTTATCTTTACTACACAATAAATAATATTTCAAATGGGAAAAAAGGGTTATATTTCGTGAAACTTCTTAATTTCATCCATTTTATTTGGTTTTGTGGTCCGTTTTTTGGGGGATTACTAAAACTAGCATAATTGAATGACACGGCGCAAGGAACAACAGAATGACACTGCCATCCAGTGGCGATGATGTGAATGTGCAAGTGTGGAGCTTTTGGAATATCGACTCGTCTTTGGAACGCAAACATTTCACACATCAGACGTCATTTTATGTTCATTCATGTATTTACACATTTTATAAATCTTTTGGGGATTATATTAAATGAAAAACAAGCGTTCGTGACAATTGAATCTGCCATTTCGCCCTCTCGACTAAATCACATGACTGTAAACGCTTCCAAAAGAAGAAAAAAGACAAAATTTTTGGTTTGATAAATCCATTTTAATGGAAAATGTAAAACCCCATTTGGACTTCATTTTACAAAGCATGATAACACATTTGAAAATTTTAAATTGAAGCAAGACGTGTTTTATAAAAATACCTCAGTCAATGTATATTATATATGTATATATTTACACTTTGTTAGTTTTTTTTAATTACTGTATCTTTTAACTTCAGAAGTTCAACATAGTAAATCTAAAAAAAAAAGGAAAATGAATTATTTTCTTAAATAAATTACATCTTTTTTGTAAATGTCTGTTTTACAGGGAATACTTTTTTTCATAAAATGCAAAACTGTATGAGCAACTATTTTTCTGTACATAATACAACTTTAGACAATCTTTACAACAGTTTGGCAGTTTATCTTCAAAAATGTATTTATGGCATGAGGACATTAGCATTTTCCAAAGTTACAGGCATTAGCTGGTGCATGTGTGTGTGTGTGTGTGTGTGTGTGTGTGTGTGTGTGTGTGTGTGTGTGTGTGTGTGTGTGTGTGTGTGTGTCCTCCATCACAGTAGAACCGTTTAACAACTGAAAACCATGTAGAGCAAAACAAAGGGAGGGGAAAAGGAAACAACTGTACAAGTCACATTTACATGAATGTTTTTTTTTGTCTCAATAAACATCACATTTACACAAAACGACAAAATAAATACATCTTCACAGAGGAAAAACAAAGTGACTGAACCAAAAAAAAAAAAAAGAAGGAACAACGAAGGGGCTGCTGACTCGACGGCTGATGATTTTTGCATTGCATTTTCCCCCCTCACATTTTTTTTTTCATTTTTTAGGGGGAGATTCCCCCCCCCCTCGCCGCTGACCATCAGAAATGACGATCCTGAAGTTGCTTGCTGCTGGTGATGATTTGTAATCAGCAAAAAAACATTAAAAATCAGTTCAAGAAATGTACTGTATGGGCTCTTGCTGCAGATTTTAACCTGTGGTTCAAAAGGGCAGGACGTAGCACCTTCAGTCTGTCCAGCTGCCCCCAAAGCAGCACTTGGGCTCACATGACAGTCGCACTTCAGAAGTCAGTGGCTATGATAAGGCTCCCAACCCTCTCTTTCCCAACATTCTGGGTTTTTTGTTTTTTGATGATCAAAACAACAGTGGATGGTTTGAACCCCGGCCTGTCCAGTAGGCCCGCCTCTTTTTGAGTGTCACCTCTTGGCACAAAAGGTTTTAAGGGGTCGGTGTGGGTTAGCCTCTTGCCAGCTACGTGAACGTCAACCAAACCGGGGAGTCTCCTGGATCACGTAACAGCTCGATTCCCGCAAGTTACACGACACGGAGGAGCTGCTATGAGTTCTCTTCCTCCTCGTCTTCCTCCTCCTCCTCTTCCGCCTCAGAAACGCTCCTTTTCAACGAGCTCACGGCCTCCTTCACACAGTGGTACAGGATGTTCTTCACCTGCGGGGGAGAAGAAGGAAAATTGGATTCATCCCGCAGACAATTCCGGGTTTTAAGAAGGAAGTCCAGCATGTTCCTTTTTTCTTTTTTTTATGCCACAAATGACAAGGGTGGTAAATTTCTAACAATGTGGCCAGAGGCTTCACTCCAGAGCGTACCGAGCTACTATGAGCATTTAACAAATGCATTTTTATTCAGAATTTGGTAATCAATTGCCGGTAAATTAATGAAAACTATTCAGTTCTTTTGACTGTGTGGAAGTGATTGTGGGTCAATGTTGTGGTCCAAGTGGAAACAAACAAGACCTCAGCTAAGCAAAGTTTGATATGATTTGATCTTTAACTCAATCTCACAAAAAAAAAAAAAACAACAACAAATAATGAAAATTAAATAAATAAGGACATTCTATACCAGATCTACGGGGCGGCATGGCTCCGTGGTTGTTTTCCAACCCAAGTGTCTTTGAGCAAGATACTGAACCCACACCCTCCAAACTCTCCCGGTTGCTCCTGATGTTGCGCTTTGAGGACCCGAGGTAGAAAAAGCGCCTATATAAGTGATTGTCCAGTGACCATGAGGTCAATATAAAATATCGGTGCTTTTATTTTGAAAGCTGCGCTTTTCTGCGTACACGTGTGGACGCTCGAACAAGTGATGTCATGAGCAAGAGCTATGATTTGTCTACAGCATTTAGCAGCTATCACCCCCCCCCAAAAAAAAGATACTCATAGAAACCCCAACAGAAGTTCTAATGCGAGCAACATTCTTTTTACCTGCACGCTGGAGAGAAGATTTCAAAAAGGATGACTTTCATCAACTGACCAACTAACTCTTTTGACATATTCACCTGCAGTTTGTCTTCATAGTTGACTTCTTCATGGTTGGGCCTGAGCTGCTGGGTCAGGTGGAAGGAGTTGGTCACATGCTCAGGAGACACAAAGTCATTGATGACCTGAACGCAGCTGTGGAGGTTCTGGACCTGACGGACAAGGTGAGCCAGTAAGACTTGCATGTGCCAGATAGAGTGACAACGGTTAGGTGAAACGAACAATACGGTGGCCATGTTGATTTTGTCATCTCAACTAGCAAAGCAAACTGTGGGTGTGTATACCTGATGCATAGACCCAGCTGGGATTAGAACAGAGTCTCCCAGGAATTGAACGACGGTCCAACCCTGCACCCCGTGCTCATCCAAAAGCTGCTGCCGCTGTTTCTTGCTCAGGTACCAGCCCTGCTCCCTGATTGGATCCTGGTCCACTGATACATCCAATCCCTGCTCCTTACAGAGCTAATGTGGTTCGTGGCGGCATCATTCAATGGAAAGAGAGAATGGGAAAACAAAACAAAAAGTTCAATTTTTTCCTATGTCACCAGGAATCCTCCAATGATCGTGATATTCTGTGTGTAGCAGATGATAACAAAACAGATGATAACGCCATCTTGAATGAAACCCAACTCTCAACTGTACATCCAGGGTTGGGCCACAGCTGTCTGAGCAGGGAAGTCCAAAGTTGCCTCTCCCCAAGCCACTTTGTCCAGGTCAGAACGTTTGTGCAAACACGTTTGTACATATGACTAAAATGTAGGCTAAATTCTAAAAACATGCTGAATGGTAATCATGCACCGCAGATATATTAATAAAACCATAGGAAATACTAATGTGTAACGTTTACCGCATTTTTCCGCACTATAAGGCGCACCTAAAAGCATTCAATTTTCTCAAAAGGTGACAATGCAATTGTTGAATCAATTGTCTTTGGAACTTTTGTCTCTAATTTATTGTTTTGTAATGCCATTTGTATTTATGTTTCGTGTCTTTGTGAACAGTTCTCATAGCTTTGTGTGAAGGCTCGTTATACCGTATAAGGTGCATTATAAGGCGCATAGAATAGAAGCTGCAATAGTGGCTGGGGTTGCGTTATGCATCCACTAGATGGAGCTATGTTAACGGAAAAACAACACAATACAATATAGCTTTATTTATATAGCGCTTTCGCAACGGCCGCTGCTTATCAAAGCTCTTTACGGAACATTGAAAATACTACATTCAAGAAATCGGAATATTGATCTATATATAAGGCGCATCGGATTACACGGCGCTTTTGAGAAAATCGAATGCTCTTAGGTGCACCTTAGAGTGTGGAAAATACGGTCACTGTGAACATTAAAGTAATGCCAAGTTAGCATTTCTACAAACATTAACACCAAATACTCCTCCTGGCTGATTAGTGTAGTGCTTACTCAGTATGGAGGTAGGGGCAAACATATTGACCCCGGAGAACTGTGTGAACATGTCCAGATTACCAAAAATATTTGTTTTATGTGAATAATTTGTTATTTTTAATCTGCTCTTTTAAAATAGAGAAAATTATATTTAAATGAATGATGCCGTGATCGAACATTTATGATGCATTCTTTCTATGGGAATATATTCAACAATTAATACTTCATGAATTCAGTGTGATGATGAAATAAACGACTCATTTCAAGTTGCTGCTTCTTCTGTTACCTTGTACAAGAATTCCCGGACTTTGTCCATGTCTTTGTTGAGGTAGATGTGCCATAGTGCCCCCGGTGTTTCACTGGAGTCCTTCAGCCTCTTCCGAACCCCTTCATCGAGATTGTCCTCTTCCAGACGCTTTAACACTCCTAGAACCACACGTTTGCAAAACAATATTCAGACATTTCCTCCGTTTCGATTATTACAGAAAAGCCATTCATTTGTTTTTACTCCCACTCATTTGCAGCGCGTTTCAACACTGTGAGGCTTCTTTCACACTACACCACTGACTCATTCCTACAAGTAAATTTGACTTTCTATTAAGAAGTAAACTAGTCCAAATGATCCGTTGTTGTAGTTTTTGTCTTGTATTGTGCTGTAAAACTAAAGAGACATTTTGGACTTTTTACCTGTTTTGGACAATACTCCGTTGCCTTTGGCCACTCCGACATATACTAGAATCGAGACCACATCTGAGACTTCTACGTGCAGGTTGGCTGTCCCAAAGTCCTGGTCCTGAGATGCAGCTACACCTGCAAAATGAGAAACAACGGATTCATCAAGAGTAAGGATTCTGTAGAAGAAAAGGAACTGCAAATAAATGGTCGGAGACAATCACAACATATCCTATATGAACATTACCGTATTTTCCGGACTATATGGCGCTTCGGATTATAAGGTGCACCTTCAATGAATGGCCTATTTTCAAACTGTTTTCATATATAGGGCGCACTGCATTATAAGGCGCACAGAATAGAAGCTACAATAGTGGCTGCGGTCGCAACTGTAACAAAACACTTAAAATACGACATCCAAGAAATCAGAATATTCAAGCTCCCTCAGGATGTTGTAGCATGAAGCATGACACAAAGTCCATAAAAATACAGGGTTGATTCATTGGCAACTCATGAGAACTGGTCACAAACACGGACGTGAAACAAATAAATGAAAGACAAAAGTTATGAAGACGAGTGAGTCAACAAAAAGGCACACAAAGCTTGTGGGCTCACATCACGAAAAAAAGAAGGGCATTTCTTTTGACTGTTCAGCTCCTTTTATGATACCAGCAAGTTGTGAAAAAAGTACTCAGACATTGAACAGTTGTACATGTTTGCCAAATTAGGTTGACTTGTATAGATTCAGTCTAAAATTTGCCTCGAAAGGGTGAATATCCCTGACTTTTTGTGAGTCGTGTCGCTCAACATGTCATTTATTTTATTTCCATATTTGCATTTATTTGATTATTCATTCACACTGAGGCTTTACCATAGGCACAGCAGAGTCTTGGGCCCAAATCTGGCCTGACGAAGAAAGACGGCAGATGAGATGCTAAGTTTAGGCTTCCTTCTGGATCCGAGTACTCGGGTAGCGGCAGGTTCTTCATTAAGTCATCATACCTGGTGGAAGGACAGAGATTGGGATTATTGTGAAATAAGCGTTTTTTTTTTGGGTTTTGTTTTGTTTTTTCATGAGCCGAACAGAAGTATACACAAATATTTAAGGTGCCTGTATGGACCTTGAAGGCATGAGAGCCATGAACTCCTCTCCGGAAGGCCAGTCCTTCAGTCTGTAAACCACAGGTTCGCCATCCTTGGACTTGAGTCGTTCTAAACAAAGTAGAGGATCTTTGTTTCATGAACAATTGTGAGATTTTTCTCTCAATAACCCAATCAAAGGTCAGCGCTTGAACTCACTGGTAATGTCCTCAAATCCATCCCAGAACTCCTTGATCCCTGAGTTGGAGACCACTTGGTCTTTACAATTGAGAAGGTCCCCCTGATGGTCTGCAAACTCCTGATTGAAAGAGTCCGCTTTCCACAGAGTGGCATTCAGACGCTTGTGGATCCCGGACACCAACACGGGCTATGCAAAACATATACATGACGCAAATTACAATTTCGAAACGTCACGCCAATTGTGGCACTCCGACTACGAATACAAATGACACGTACCTGGCCCTGTTTCCAGCATTCTCGAAAGAGCTTCCAGTTATTCTGGTTACGGTGATCTTTGAGCCAAAGTAGTCGTCCGTTATTGAGCCAGCAGTGGGGAATATCCGGATGCTGATTGGATGAATCTTCTGCAATGACTGCAGGGACAGGAAATGACCTCTTCTTGTCTGTTTTGACGTCTTCCGGCACGACGGGTGCAGGGTTGCTATTGTTGGCAGGGATGACTGGCTCTTGCTTGATTGACAGCTTTGTGGTGATCGTCTGGCGACTGGCAGGGATTTTGTTTTCAACGACTGATGCGATGATGTCATCGAGGATGTTAGGCATGGTCCGGCCACCTTTTCCAGTCTTGAAAAAGACATGAAAGAAAATGGTATTTTATACAGAAATTACATATTTGGCATGTTTTTTTGTTGGTTTTTTTGCATGTGTTCACACAAATCTTTGTGCAGTCTCAGCCTTCTAAATGTTGCCACTGAAGCACAAATTCAATAAAACAACGTTGAGCTCATCGCTAATATTGGTCAGCATTAACTCATTCACTCCCAAAGACGTTTCTAAACGTCTTTTCAGACTTGGTCCAGAATTGGCTGGTACTGAATGAGTTAAAATGCTCAAGCGTGCACCTGTGAAGCAGTTGAATATACTGGCGCAAAGGCGATTCCGGCATCGGTGGAGCCCAGCTTGAGCTTTCCTGCAGTGGTGGTGAGCAGATCTCTGAGAGTGGAGCCCTGCTCTGTACTGTTGGCAATCAGTGACGTGGTTTTACATTGCTGCAGAACCTCCAGACAGCTTGGAGCTTGGCCTTCTTTCACAGATTTCCCCAGTAGCATCGAGTCTTTGTTTTCTGTTTTGTAAATTGGAGAGATCACAAAATGTTACCTTTTGGTGAGCGGTACTGTATTCCAATGCGCCATAATTATTCTGAAATCATTTGAGAAACTGTTCAATTGATTTGTTCGACTTGCCTTTTTTTTCCTCTCTGGATTTCTGCTCTGCCAGGTCAGCCAGGAAATGCAGAGGTGATTGGGACTCCGGTGGCGTGACCGGGCTGCCTTCATCGCTGGCCGGACTTCTTCCTCCTCCTCCGTTGGTCTCGATTTTAGTCCCTCCTTGATCGGAGTTCTGTTGACAGCGTGGCTCCGTCTTCATCAACGACAGCTTGTTGCTATGGTTCAGTACATTCTGCAGTACCTGGGAGAGAGGTCAGGACCGAATATTAAATGACTACGTACGCCCAATCAAAAAAACAAAAAATTGCACCCACTATTTGGTGGGATCTTAGTAAATCAGGCACCTAATGTCTGTTACGTTTGGTTAGCACGAGTCTTCAGATGTGTACTCAAGATCTCGTCTAACACGGCCCAGTTGGATTGCTCGTACATATGCAATGTCTAATGACTTAATTGTGATCATTCCTTGCCAGTTATTCTCATTATATAACTGGCAAATCAAAAATAATAAACTGAGTCAAAAACACCCACTGCACGTTCAGTCACACGCGTGTACATGTGGACATATACGTGACATCGAGTTACAGTCATACCTCGGTTTTCGACCATAATCGGTTCCAGAAGGCTGTTCGAAAAGCGATTTGTTCGAAATCCGAAACTATTATATCTGCTTTATCTTGCGATCGCCGCTAGCATTACCACATAGCAAAAGAGTTAGCCTATCCTTCATAGGTTTGTGGCCTGGAAACGACTTCTCGCGTGTGATGTAGGTCCTTTGTGGCATTCCCCCCCCCAAAAAAAAGTCCAGGTCCGTCCATATTAAATGTTTGCTGGGGAAGATATTCCTCGGCCTTGATGACATTTTCAAACTGAACTTTAAACTTTTGCGTAAATCCAGAGTGACACTTCCTCGTCACTCGGGAGCCAAGAGGAGTCGAGTGGCGTATTCTGGTTTGCTCAGTTTGGTCGAAAACAGTTTTTCGGTTGTAGTCTAAGGCGTAAAACATTATTCAATTCCCTTCCATTCTGATTTGGTAAAAAACAACAGCTAAATGAAGAATATATTTAGTACCGTTTGCATTTGCAATAAGACGTAAATTATTTGGTGGCAATAATTGTACGATAACCATTAATTTTCTAACATTTATTGACTCATTTTGCTCAAAAGGCCAGTTACACTCTGAACTGTTTGCCGGTCATTCACGGGGCAAGCTAACATGCCTTGAGATGTAATGTGAGAATGATTCACTTAGTTCACTTGTTGTGCATTTGAGTACCGGTACATCGTGGTCGCTGGAGGCTGTTCGTATTATTTACAGCACCAAACAAAATGGGCATTATTGGGATGGATGCTAGTCTGCTGAAAAGACAAAACACAAACACGATACCTGTGAAACTCCATTGGTGGTTGGTAGTTTGCTGAGGAGATTCAGTTTGCTGGTGCAGGCACAATGCCGTTTGATGTTGTGTTTTTCTCTCAGCGAATGCATAGAGGTCACTAATTCCGTAAGCACTGAAAAATAACGGAAAAGTAAAACAAATATGAGAATTAAGCTACATTGTAGAAACCATTTGTTTAGTTCAATTATTCAGTGTGAACAACATGACACTCATTTTAAATTGGAACACGTCAAGGCAATCAACTGAATGCGTTGTTGGAACAGTTAGTCCATTTGTTTTGTATTTCTTTTCAAACAATTGACCTGCACTTTTTTTTCCACATTCTTGCCACACTTGTATGACGTCAGAAGACGTCGGTTCTCACAATCCTGTGTAATATGGACGGATGAAGAGTCAGAACGATACTCTTTACCTGTGCCGGGTATGATCTGTGTTGGCATGAGGTGTTTGTGATCATGAGGCTGGCCTTTCACACACTTCAGCCAGCCATAGAGTTCTTTATCTGACAAGAGAAATAGAGAGAGTCAGAGCAAATATTAACGTATATTCCGGATTATAAATTGCAGGGTTTTTTTTCATAGTTTGGCCGGGGTTGCGATTTAGAACACATTATTACTTCATTTCACATGTTATTTTCACATTGAACCGCAAGGGGGGGCTGTAGGCCTGTGTTGATAAATCGACGACGGGTCTGACGTAAACGAAGTAAAAGAGGAAGCGCTGCGTTCGCGGTGTTGTTTCTAAGTGACACCGAAGATGAAGATTTCTTTGGATTTAGTGATTTGGAGTGACACTGATAGTTTGGTAAACTTGTTAGCGTGTTCTTTATGCTACAGTTATCTGAATAACTCTTGTTACGTGAACATAACAGGCACGTTCTCAGTTCGTTGTTTATGCCTCACGTCACATTAGCATATCGTGCACTTATTCAGCCTGTTGTTCTATATTTTATTTTTATTTTAAATTGCCTTTCAAGATGACATGTCTGTACTTGGTGTTGGATTTTATCAAATAAATTTACCCCAAAAATGTTTTTTTCCCCTTCTTTATTATCCATTTTATGGTTGATGCAATTTATACTCCGGAGCGATTTATAATCCGGAAAATATTGGTGTACTTTGCACTAGGTGAGCATTTTTGTTGTTTGTTTGTTTTAGTTAGGCATGATGGCAAGATGCTTTCACATTGCTTGAATGGATTTTGTTCCTGAAATTAAGTCAATGAAAATTCTTGACTGTATTGTGCCTATCGTGAGTAGGCTTTCAAAACATAAAAAAAAAATCTCAACTTGGGTTATTTCTTGTCGACTCATTTGACCCGTTAAATTTGGCCTTTTATTATACTTATCACCCCAACCATACAACTGACCTTTGGAGCTCCTTCTTTCCTTGGCCTTGTAGCAGTCCAGACAGACAACAAAGCCACATTTCTGACAGACCCAGTGGATGTTAAAGAGCGTCGCCTCACAGGCATCGCACATCTCCCTCACTCCCTTAACTGCGCGCTTCCACACGAGCTTGGCTGAAACGCACACAAAAAGTCATTAACGCTACAAGCGTAGAAGTTTTGGTATAAGATATACAGTTGTCCCTCACGATATCACGCTTTTCACATGACAGGATTTTTGCTGTATTACAGGATTCAGTGGTGCATTTTCAACTGCGTTTTTTTTTAACTAATAGCAACTAAATGAACGCATAACAAGGTAATTTACTAGTTGCACTGCCACAACCGACGCGTTCGCCCAGAAGCACTTAAAATCCAGTTAAACGAGGGACTACTGTAATCAAAATAGGAGTTACTGTGAGCACAACACACCATCCTTTTTGACCCAGGAGGACGCCGTATTCTCCATCAGGACCATCTGACAGAACATGTCTCCTATAAAGCTGAGGATGTACTTGGCTGTGGTTTGGTCCAGGTGACTCTCCTCCATTGCTCCGGGAATCCACAGGGAAAGTGCCTCGTCATCAAACTGGTCCGGAGTGGAAAAACCATCCATTCGGATGACACCATTTTTACTGTAGGAAAGCCTGAAAGGGGGAAACAGCATAAAAATAGTCCAAACTTCAGAACATTACATTTATATTTTCTTGAACTCAGACATCGCAGAGAATAGGATTCGAAATTGATCAAGGTTATGATTACTAAAGATTATTATTGTTAAATAACAATAACAAGACATCTTAGTCTTATTATACAATTTTAACTAGTTGGTCCAACTAAGAAAGAGTCTGGGGTTTCTGGACCCCCCCAAAAAAGTGGCAGTGGATTGCGCAACACACACATTTTGAACTTTAGTGTATTGCACAGGTGTCAAACTCAAGGCCCGGGGGCATGATCTGGCCCACCACATCATTTTAAATGGTCCGTGAAAGCAAATCAAACACGTCAACTCTGTGATTCTTGCTAAAATCTGGATCAAATTTTCAACTCCTCTTTTGTAATAAATAAGAGATATTGTCAGCAGTCGAATAAACAATTTTTTTTTTACATAGTTTCAGTCATACCGGCCCTCCAAGGGAAACTAACTTCAATGTGGCCCGCGACAAACATTAGTTTGACACCCCTGGTGTATTGCAACAGACTGAATGAAGGTCAGACAGGGTTAGAGAACAAGAATCAGTAGAGACGTGCAGGCGAGAGAGACGGAAGGAGATTGCAGTTGCGGCAGGTCTACAGTGAGGAAAGATTATAGAGCAGCAAATCCTCTTTGACAGATTTACACAGGATGACCCCCGGCTGCAAATGCTGCTGCTTATCCATCTATAGTGACTGTGTTGACTGAGTATCCATACTGTAGAAAGTGTGTGTGTTTGAGGCAAAAAGGACAAAACAAAATATGTTTAAAAAAAAAAAAAAATAGGCACATTTATGTATGGACAGCTTTGTGATTATTTTCAAGTTTGATTTTACGCATCGTCACCTTTCTAAAAATAATAAGTTTTTTTTTCAGGAAAAAAAGAGAAACAGATTCAAATACAGATTATATTGATACATAATTTAATTTCAGGGATAGAATTGAATGATCCATTTGACAAAGCATGTAGCTGATTTCATAATTTAATTGCAGGGATAGAATTTAATATTGTATTTAACGAAAGATGGAGCCGATTTCAGCATCATGAGATGTTGAAGGGACTAAAAATATTTGTTTTTAAATCAAAAATTGACTTACAGTAAGCCATTATCCTAAGGGACAGGTTGGTTTGGATTTTTTTTTACTTAATAAATGAAATTGAATTTAGCATTGAGAACCTGCATTTTGTATTTCATCGGGTTGTCTGTGTGTTATATTCAAATTGATTTAAGTGAAAGCTTTCTGCATGATAGATATGTGTTTATGTTGTGGCATGTTTTTAGCGCATTCAACGGACGCTCACAGAACATCTCGATTTTTTTTTCAGTATTTGTTTTTGTTCTCAAATTTCCCAGGCTTGCTAACATTTTAGTGGTAAGATAAAATGGATGCTTATTTTCATTTCATTTCAAGTACTGTCTATCATGCAGGGCAAATAAAGTATCCTGCAATTTCACATAGTTGTACTTACATGTATTTATTTATTTTTCCTAGTATTGATTCAAATGGATAGATATTGCAACACAAATAAGACAAAGTAAAACACCTATAAGAAAATGCCATCAACCACCTACCGTCTGAAATAGTAGAAACGACAAAAGACAGGAGAATGGGCCGCCTCTTCGCCTTTTTTGCTGCGGATAATCCGACACTCCCGACACTTTTGCAAACTGGGTCCGATTTCTGAACAAGAATCGTCCTGCAGGAAAGACTCGCCCGTCTGCTTTAGCTTCTTCACCTTGCGCCAGTCCTTCAGGACAGAACGTGGGATCCCATCTGGAAAGGACGGACGGATATGAACACATCAAGAAAAGCACTTTTTAAAAAAAGAATTAAGAGCATCTCACGTTAAAATTAAATACAAAAGATGACCTCAGAGTAGAAGTTTTCCCTGTACGGTAATGGGAAGACTTCTAGCTCCATTCATGGCATTATGGCCACTTATTCCAAAATGTGATTACGACGGGCAACATATCGCAAAAAAAAAAAAAAAAGAATTCGGAAAACCGTGGGAAAATCGGAACTTTTTCTTTTCTTTTATATTTTTTGTTATCCACTCTTCTCTGTGGTGTGTCAAATTTATAAGCACAATTTATAAGAGAGTTTATTTCACTTGACACAGGCTTGAAATAAAATATGTTATTCCTGTTGTACAGTAAAAAGGAGCCACATTGAAAGAATTTAATGCTCCTTGGTATCACGCTTTTTTGCTCCGTGTCATTCCATAATCACGGTTGATTGTTTCAAATTGTACCACAGCACGCTGAAATGAACTGTACTGCTTGGGGGGTAAGGTGGCTTGTCAGTAACATGATCTAAAAAGCTATCAAAATGGCCAGGTTGTATGTTATTAAAAACAGTAAGAGGAGAAGACTATCATTTTATAAATAGAGTTGACGCTTTGAGGGACAGCGGTTACTACAGTGGAGGGCTTATCGTGTTATCAGGTTACTGGCTGCATGACTTACTGCTACTGGCCAGTTTGAGCTTGGTCTTCTCTTTAGCAGATCGAAAGATGCCGTTGGGTTTCACGTCATCCTCTTCCTTTTCATTGTCTCCTTTTTTCTTGGCCATATCATTCTGTTTCTTCTTGTATGTTGGCTTGGGCTGACGCTTGGCTCTGCCCTCCATCTTGCTCTCGCTGGCATCCGAGTCGTCCCCCCCACTTTCTGAAGCAGACTCGTATGTCCGTTTGCTTCCCCGCCTTAGTGAGGAGGATGTTTTCCTGTCCTCCCCAACTGTTGCTCCAGCTGTCTTGTCCTCCGAGAGCTTGTCTCGTTCTCCTTTGCTTGCGGCGTCCTTGCTCAGCTCCACCTCATTAGACGTGGAGGCACTGAGATTGACGGTACATGGTTTGATCATTTCTGTCATTGTTGCGGCGTTGCTGATGCTGGGCGATTTGTCTGGTTTGGTGTTAACTGAGCTGACAGTAGCAGTTGTGTTCCTATCCTCTTCAGAATGCCGCGTTAACCAGGCTTTCTTTAGTTTGTGGTAATTACTGGCCTGCCCACCGCTCGTGAAAGCGGGCCCAGAAGACTGGCCGTTGTGCAGCGGACTTGATTTTCCTGGCGTTGTTCTGCCACTTGTTGAGTTGCCGCTGCTGCTATCTGCTGAACATGAGGTTTGGCCTGAGGCAGGTGGAGGAGTGGAGTTGTGAGTTTTGTCAATGGGATCCACCGTTGCAGGACGGGTATCCAGTTGTGGCAGACATGGACGCGGTGCAGAGATTGCTTTTAGATTGGGCTGCTGCCAATGCAGCTTTGTGCTTCTTGAGGTGAACGAAAGAGGGTGAGTAAGCCTGACCGCTGCCAGAACAGGGGCTAGGTCTTGGAGTGAGATTCGGGTTGGGTTGTGGTGTGGCAGACTGACTGGGAGGATGCAAAGATCCTCCTGGAGATGAGGTACGTGACCCAACCCCCACCTGCTGCTCTCCTGGCCCGTGATGGGGTGATACAGAGTAACCCAGCTCAGGTGTAGTTGCCTCACTTCTACTCTGTACAGATGGAGAAACGGTAGTCCTTTGAACAGAGTTTGTGGTACAGGCTCCCACAGCCCCTTGCAGGACACGAATTGAGGTCTTTTTATATTGGATGTACATGTCATCCAGGTTGGAGTTGGGTTGAATAACTCTGTTAGCTCCAAGGTCTCTTAAACTCTCGCCCGCTTTTTGACTCCCCAAAGATAAATCCTTCGGGGCCATAGCGCCAGATTTGTTTGCGGGATTGTCAAATTTAATGGACGTTGGCGGACGCACAATGACGGATGCCATCGCAGCCTGGGGCTTGTCCCTCGACACTCCTTTCTCTCCAAAGAAGAGAGCTCTTCGGTCTTGACCGACTCTCCACCCACCCGATGATGTCATATTCTCCACACTGACAGCTGAGGCAACAATGGTAGTATTTCCATGACCTTTTACATCCCTGAGTTCCGGCAGCAGCGTGGGGGGCTTTTGTTGCTCGACTGATGTCTTGCTGCCAGCTGCTGCTAACGTAACTGGCTGGATAGGTGTGAGAGTCGGCGGAGACAGACGTCCACCGTAGCCTGCTCTCTCCCTTTCCTTTTCTCGCTCTCTGTCTGCAGCCTCTTTACGTTCAAGCGCGTGTTGAGTGGGTGGATGGAAGACGGGTGCTCTGTGAAGAGACGGCATGGCCCTGAGGTTGTGTTGCTGCTGCTGAGGGTGGGGGTGGTGGTGGTGGTGGTGATGATGGGGGTGGTGGTTAGACATTGAAGACGAAGATGAAGAGGAGGAAGGAGATAGCGCAGGACTGCAGCGCTCCAGCCTTTCTACACCTGTGTGGTGTTGATGTTGGACCAGCGTGGCCTGCTGGCTGAGCTGCTCAGTAATTTTCCCCGCAAGACCCTCAGCGCCCTCTGGATGGTGCTTAATTAGGGGAGGTGGCCTAGAGATGGACACTTTGGCATTGTAGTTGCCTAGCGACAGAGCACTCTGGCTTGACACAGCTGCTCCAATACTGGCCACAACCCCTTGAGCTCCGACTGACACCTTCTTATAGTAAGAGCTGAGCTCTTTGGAAGGGTACAGTCTTGGGGGCTCATTTATAACACTGTTGGACAAAGTGGTAAAATAGTTGCTCTTTTCGGGCTGGATAATATGAGGATGCGCGTGGCCTGCCTTGGGGCTAAGGGAAGCAAGAGCTGGTATCCTGACAGGAAAAGTGGGATCTCGGGTTCTCTCTCTTTCTCTGTCCATCCCGGGTTCACTTGAGCGTTGAATTTTGGCAGTAAAAGGGGCCACTTCGATGCTCTCCTTCAGAATTTGACGATTCTCTTCTTTGTATTTAGTGGCTCGGTCCGCTGCCTGAACAGCATCCTTGGAAAGAAAACATGTAAGTTAAGTTTACTTTTTGAATGTACCACAAAACAGGAGTGTGTGAAAGTTGTGCGAGGTGACATGGTCAAAATAAATAATGCTTTCCTGATCACAGGAACAGAGGTAAATTTGCATACTTAAAATTAGCAGTAATCAATTTGGAGACGATCGAACGAGGCAAATCATATAACGTATGTTTGTTTCTAGATTACCGTATTTTTCGCACTATAAGGCACACCTAAAAGCCTTCGACTTCCTCAAAAGCCGACAGTGTGCCTTATAATCCGATGCCTTATATATGGATAAATATTCAGATTTCTTGGACGCAGTATTTTAAATGATCTGTCAAGCATTTTGTTACAGCTGCAGCTGTTGTGAAAGTGCTATATAAATAAAGCTGTACTGTATTGTTTTGTATTCCCTTTAGCGTATCTCCATCGAGTGGATGCATAGCGCAACCGCAGCCACTATTGTAGCTTCTATTCTACGCGCCTTAAAATGCGGTGGGCCCTATATATGAAAACAGTTTTAAAATAGGCCATTCATTGAAGGTGCGCCTCACACTCCGAAGCGCCTTATAGGGTGGAAAATACGGTAATTTACAAGGGAAAGATAAGTTTGTCAGTATGTACTTTTGTATGTGAATACGACAATTCAAATCCAAATGCAGCATGTGAATATAAAGGGCTGCATGAGGACTTTGCAGATTTTTTGAACGAGTACGAGCATAAACAGTATATAGTTTATCGTGCCATTAGGTCTTGCAATTGAGATGCAAATGATTTCAATTCATAAAATTATTTTTATTGCAGCAGGTATACTTCTCACTCTAATATCTAACATGTCTTAAACAAAAATAATAAAAATCTTCACCAAATTGTCTGCTGTAAGCATCGTAACATGCTTTCTTAACCCCTCTCCTAACTACAGTCGCTCTCCTAAAGCAATTGTGGTCGCTCCAAGGTATGTCTCTCACTGAATTCCTTCAAATGTTTCATCAAATAAGTGCTGAGCTTCATTCCTCTTAATTAAAGTATAAGTATAATTTTGCAGTGTGGAATTTGTACTGATCTTTAGTGCTTTACCTTGAAGTTAAAGTTCTGTCTGGAGTAGTATAACTATTTTTTTTACAGATTCAAAAGAAGATATGACCAACTCAAATGAGATCCTATTTGATAAATTAAGTCTGTCTTGTTCTCAATAACAATATCACTCATCACTGAACTGATCTAAAGTTTGACAGCAATTGATTTGTGTTTGAGATTAGTATACCTGTGCATTACTCAGGCGTGCCTTGCTGTGGGGGTCCAAGTAGAGGCGGTGAAGCTGTGCATCTTTCCCGGTGACGCTCCTGTCTGTTGGTTCTTGTTTCAGTTGGGCCAACGTCAAGGTTCTTATTGGATCCACATAGCCTCTCTTATCCACATCTCTAAAGAAAGAAAATAAATTGTAAAAGCCTTCTCTTTGCTTTATTACATGATGAAATGTGTTTTTCACATAATTAGTTTGATGGCAGGCACGTCACTGGGGAAAAAAAAAGGAAAAAAAAGGAATATTGGATTGACTTGACTCACTCTTTTCGAATGTCCACACTGATCTTTGACAGCGGCGGGCTAGCGTGCGTGCTGATTTTAACAGAAGGGCGGTGGGGATCGGCGCTGGCTGGTCGTACGGGAACGTGACTCAGCAAACCCAAACTGTCACTTGCACTACCGACAGTTTGGTGCAACCATGGGCTGGCTGTGCTCTGGACACGAAAAGTGCATTGCAAAGAAAAGAAGCAGAAGGTAAATTCAAATACATTACAGTTGTGCACACAATTGTTTCCAAATAGCACCTCACTAGTAATGGTGAGGATAGAGTAAGGCATGTAAGGCTACTGGTGGAAGTGAGTCACTGGTGTTGAGTCAGGTGACTTCTGCAAGAGTGTTAGCAGGATGAATACTAAAGAGCATAGATCTCGACTATGTGTCAGAGGCTGAGAAGGATGGTGTCTGAGATCTAGTGCCAAAATAACCCGGGGGCTGAGTAAAAGAGAAAGCGTTCTTCAAGAATGAGAAAGACCTCATCCCAAGTGACCTTCAACGGCATGTCTCATATTGCAGACAAAACTGAAGGACTACAAAAGAAATGTTAAGAGTGGAAAAATACTGTGCATAATAAATGTCACTAATTCCTTCACGCCCATGAGGTAAAGGTAACACAAAAGCCTTCCCATTAAAAAACTCAATCAATCATACATACATTCCCAGAAAGTCCAAATACGGTACCTTTCGAAGTGACACCTCAGAATTGACAGCAACTGGATTTTCGGGGTGAACCCATTTAGCAGTGGGGGGTATGTTGAGCCCTTGTTGGTAGGAACTTGGGGTTCCATTGGGGTACTGCCAAAGGATGGGGTAGAGGCCCAAACCTGAAGCTCCAGTATGAGGCTGGGGGAGCAGAGGTGGAGGAGGGGCCCCTTGACCCTGAAAAAATTTAAAAGAGTTTTAGTTGACCAATGAGAAGCTCGGGGGGGGAAAAAAAAATTAATGCCTCTTGAGGCAGACCTGTAGGAACTGCTGTTGGTGCGCAGCTCCCGGGTGAGGTAGGGCAAGGTGACCTAAACCACCAGGGGAGTCCAACTGCGGGTGGCCCCCCAGGAGAGATGCCGTGTGAGGAGGAGGCATGGCTGAGAGAACCCCAGGAGGTAAAAGGTGCGGGTGGGGTAAGGCAGAGGTGTGAGGAGGAGCAAGGAGGTGAGAGGCAGCATGTGGGTGGGACGAAGGGGTGAGGCAAGGCGAGTGGGGAGATGACGAGTGGAGCCCATGTAGGTGAGGATGGAGATATGCCGCCACGTGGTTAGAGGAGACGGTGGCGGAAGAAGTGTTTTCATTGTCTGAGCAGATCAGAGCTGGGTCCCTGTAAACAGTGAATGTCTCATTCTTATCGATAATTAGAGGGCTCTTGGTACTGCTGACAGTACTGCCCCCACCTGACTCTGAGTGAGCTGGTGTTGGCTTAAAACCAGAGCGAGGAGGCTCAGTCGTTTCTACTTTACTGGACAAACGACCTGATGGAGGGGAGGAGGTATCGTAATATCTTGCCATTTTATGTTTAGAGACCTCTGGAGAGGTATTGGGTTTAGGTTTTGAGATATCCACTAGGCCTAAGTGGGGCTTAGACTTGATGTGGTCTGCTGGACTCGTGCTAGGGTATGGATGGCTCTGAGGGGTGTTGGGCCGCTGGGCTTTTTGTTTCATGGAGTCTAGCGGAGCTGGGTTCGGGTTCATTTTGGTTTTTGTGAAGTCCGCGGAAAGGACTGTGTTCGTCTTGTCGGGGTGTAGCTGCTGCTGTTTGCTTTGCTCCTCGGATAACGACGGGCTCTTGATGCCGGACGTGTAGTGTTGTTGTGGCGTATGCTGCTCTGGATGATGTTGATGAAGAAAAGGATGGGGAATGACCGATTTTTCCTTCTCTATCAGCATCACATTATCAGTCATCGATGTGACAGGTCTGGAAAAAAAAAAACACAGAAAGAATTGAAGATGTATATACAATTACATATATATGTCATATCTGTTTTTTAGCAAGAATACACTGTCGTCAAAACATTAGAACAGCAAATATTTAATTGAATCTGGAACACAAAAATTACTGGCTGTAAAAATGTTGTACTTCTAAATAAAGTGTTGTGTAGGACCAAGGGCCTATTACATATGAGAGCTTGGCAAATCTTGTGAAGGCCCCATCTAATGCTACGTTCACTCTTTGCTGCCGACAGCCAAGGTGGACTCATTTTAGGTCACCACGGAAAAAAACGTAGTTGACTGGAGTGAAACAGGGTGCACGCAAATAAATCTGAAAGTACGTAACAAGGCATAAGACATCTGGGCAATGTTCCAAAGTGTGACAGAAGCTTTGCATTGCCCAATCACACTCACCACCTCAGCTTCTAAAGCTTAACCATATGTTTATTGTCATTTACCTACAATGCCCACCATGGCATACCCTTATTTAATTTAGTGTGAGTGAGTGAAAGTGACGACACGTGTGAGAACCCTGTAAATGTAAATAAAGGGCTCTTTTCCGTGTTTTGCGACAAGAGATGGATTATTGAATTACTGGTTGACAGAACACAAATATCGTCACATTTTAC
Source organism: Hippocampus mohnikei (assembly GCA_026261675.1). Taxonomy (NCBI): domain Eukaryota; kingdom Metazoa; phylum Chordata; class Actinopteri; order Syngnathiformes; family Syngnathidae; genus Hippocampus; species Hippocampus mohnikei. Next base: position 373,694 of record JAKGUB010000008.1, on the reverse strand, counting down.
TGAGCCGCAGTTTGTGACACCCCCGGCGCCGACACCGACTCTGGAGTCGGGCCCACCAGGGGATCATCAGTTGTCTCTGCCGGGGCCATAAACATGCTACAAAGCTGCCTGGCGTCCACGTTTCATCCGAAGAAAGCCCTGACAGAATGTGAGAAAAGCCGACCTGTATGCGTCTCTGAGCCTCTGGTACTCAGCGGGCCTTTTACTACACAGGCCATCCGAGATAGTCCGATCGACTGTAAGCAAATTTAGCAAAGAAAACATGAATAGAGAAGGGGGGTGGATTGCCAAACGCGCAATAGATTTCAGGTAAACAGGGCTGCCATGGCCCCGAAAGTCTAACTGTAGTTTTAGGAAGTGTCTTAATTATTAATTGTGTGTGTATAATATGCTTTCTCTTGATTTGTATGCAACACTTACTCCTACAATCTTATTTTGACAATATCAGTCTTGTTTAACCCTGAGTCATTTCCAGGCTAACAACATAGACATTGCCTTTTAATTATGTCGCTGAGATTGGGCACTTCTCCATATTTGAACAAATGTTGTGCTCCCTCGGCGACTATCACAGACTCACGAGACTGAATCCTGCCGCCGATTCGACAAATGACCATTTATCACTTCCTCTTCCTTTCCGATGTTTGTTGATTAGCCAAATGAGGATTTCATCGCTTCCTCTCACTTTGCAGCCAATAAATGGACCCGTTTGTTTTTCAGGCGGTATTAAGAATATTCGATAATGTAAATTCGCACATCGTGAAAGTAACTCTGATGATTATATTGAGGAAGATACATATCCCTCACTCCTAGTCGCCTCCCATCCACGCTGTTAAATAATATGAAGAAATGAACAATACAGTAGGCTTTAGGAAAAGGTCAAACACATTCCTTTCTGTTCTCACCTGATAACCTCGGAAGAAGAAAACTCGATCTTGTTATTTAAGCTCCTGCCTGCTGTCACGCCACCTCCGATTAAAGCCTGCTGCATGGCGGGGTCAATTTCTGTCCTTCGGCCACCTTCTGAGGGTGAAGGTGAAGGAGGGACAGGAGGCGAGGAGACGGGGGATGGATGCAAGGTGAGGTAAGGTGAAAGGGCGGTGGACTCCGCCTTCTGCGAGGCGAGCAGGGCTGACACAGCCTCTGAACTCTCTTGATGCACGGTGGCCTGTGCATCATCTGTGATGTCAATCACGCCGCCGCCGCCGCCATGGAGGTGGGACAAGGAAGGTGTCTGACATCGAGAGGAGACTAAAAAAAAAAAAGGAGGAGAATATGACTGATCAATCGGTTATAATCATCAGATAGTTGGGAGCTGAGTGCAATTTACCTTTCACAGTGTTCTTGCTACTCTCTATAATAGTAGCCTGGATAGAGTCAGACATAAGAGGCATCTGTTGCCGTGGAGATTGTGTGATCTGCGTCACCGCCACCAATTCCTCCTCCTCTTTTGTGATCATTTTGCTTGTTTCCTTAACAGCCTTATTGCTGTCCTCCGCCGACTGAAGCTCCGCCCACGGGGACAGGCAACCAACGTGAGACGAGGAATCGTTCATTTTGGCAGCCTGCATTAGTGTCTTCTCATCCTCCTCCATTTTTGAAGCGGGTGTTTTCACCTCACTGCTGCGAGTCTTTAATTCGTTCTCAGAGTTTGGCTCGGAGGAGGAGGAGGAGGAGGAAGAGGAAGAGGACGACGACGAGGACGACGACGAGGAGCACGACGAATGGGCCGTCCTCTTGTGCGGATTTTCAGAGTCGCTGCTCTCGGAGAAGTCAGATGTCATGTCTGTCTTCAGTCTCTTCAGACCTACCTTCTTCTCATCATCGTCACCCTTCCTCCGTTTGTTTACTGTCTGCTTGGCCTTTGACTTAGAGTCTGCAGATATTAAAAATAAAACATTCAAGTATTATTCTTTGGACAAAAAAAAAACCCCAAATCATATCAAAGCACCTTTCTCGGTATGAAATTGACATTTCACCATTTGCCAGGCTTGTTTCTGATTTGTTCATGCGTGCAATTAGAGAGAGACATCAGAAAGGCAAAAGAGGCTCGGCGGAGTGAGAGCCTCACCTTTGCCGACAGCTTCTTCTCTCCTCTCCCTGTCCTCCTCTGCAACACTGCTATCTGATCCTTTTCTCCGGGATGAGCGAGAGTTGCGCTGTTCTCTCTGCTCCCGCGCGTTGCCGCTGGGCGAATGGTGCGATTGGCTGGATGTTTGCTGGCTTTGCAGTGATTGACTCTGCTGTTGGGAGGCCAGTGCACCTTGGGAACCTTTCGGGTTGGGGCCCGATGATGTCATGATTGGACGGGGGCTGTTTGCTTGGGCTCGCGTATAGTGACTCTGTAAGAGTGGGGAACATCCTTCATTAGCAAAAGCAGCATAACCAAAAATAACCATCCATCCATCCATCTATTTTCCGATCCGCTTATCCTCACAAGGGTCGTGGGGGGTGCTTGAGCCCATCCCAGCCGTCTTCGGGCAGTAGGCGGGGGACACCCTGAACCGGTTGCCAACCAATCGCAGGGCACACACAGACGAACAACCACCCGCGCTCACACTCACACCTTCGGGACAATGTTGAGTGTTCAATCAGCCTGACATGCATGTTTTTGGAACATGGGAAGAAACCGGAGTACCCGGAGAAAACCCACGCAGGCCCAGGGAGAACATGCAAACTACACACAGGGAGGCGGGAGCAGGACTTGAACCCGTCATGATACTGTGCAGTCTCAATGTACTGTTCTTTCTGCAAAGTTTGTGTTTTCGAGGCACCCGTATTTGTCATCATGACACTTATTGTGTGTACATGGCAATCATTACTGAGCCAAGCACTTTCTGGTCCGCATCGATAGCTATGAGCAAGGTTTGACGACAGATTTAGAGAGCAGGTTCTTTCTAAGATAAACTGTTCCGGATAAGTCATTAATTAACATTTTTTAAAAAGCCTTTGGGGTCAAACAATGAATAATCTGAATCGTAAGCACACCTAGTCCTCGTAGAAATATTTTTTTCTTTACTGTGTAGCATAATTGGTAAACTGATACTTGGTTTGGTTTTTTCAAACAACTCACAACAATAGTAGTCTGACCTAAGTAGTCACCCCACACTGAACTTTATCGCTGTATTCTGGCTACTGGACGATTAAATGAAACACATTTACACTTAGAGTTACAAGGACCGTTTCGAACAGTTAACCCTGATTCACCTTGCGTCACTACTATGGGGTTTATAGACAGGAGAAAAATAAAGCGAGCTGCGACAACACTGTAACTCCCTAATGAAGTCAATAAAGCGGCATGTGTGAACATGGAGGTGGATGCAAAGAGCTTGGGCGTAGTGACGGTGGGTCGGTGGGGGTACCTGAGTATTGCCAGTGGTCCCGCCGGGTCTCCCTCCCGCCATCTTTAACACGTAAACAAAGTTGACAAACACGCACAGAGACAAACAGAGTGAAATGAACGAAAAGGATATGTCGGATAAAGACATTTGGAATGGCAGCGCAAACAATGAATCACTGGCCAAGTGTTTATTGTGAAGATAAACCAATTTACTTTTGACGAAATAACAACCCATATGTGACCAGTGTTGTTTTTGGCAGCCATTTTTTAGTGGCAGACAATACTTACCGTAATTTCCGCACTATAGAGCGCACCTGATTATAAGCCGCACCCACTACATTTTTAGAGGAAAACCAATTTTGTACATACACAAGCCGCACCTGTATATAAGCCGCATGTGCCCACATTAAAACATGTAAACATATTTACAAAGAAAGACGGTACACAGAGAGAGTTTTAATAATATAACTTAACAATAATAATAATATAACTTTCTTCCCAAACGGTGCCTGTGACGCGGCAGTCTTAATCTTACCTTTTCTACTCGAGCGCCCCTGGCGGCCGTTAGAAAAATTACATAAATTGGCCGCATCACTGTATAAGCCGCAGGGTTGAAAGTTTGGGAAAAAAGTAGCGGCTTATAGTCCGGAATTTACGGTAATAAACATAGTCACATTTTCTGTCATTTCTAGAGGTGACAAATTTAGTTAACGAAAAGTTAACTTAGTTATAGTCACTTTATTTTAATGGGGGGGGGGGGGGGGCGCTCCATGTAATGTGATGGTGTAAATGTCCTTTAGGATTAAAAAAAAAAAATAAAAATATATAGAACTCCTCAATCGCAGAAAATCACTTTTGGGCACTGGGACGGCGAGTATATTGAATTTCAGTCTGAACAAAAATTACACTTTAGAGAACCTCCAACAGACAACTCAAACTGTACCTCTGTGCAACAAAAGATTTGGCAGTTAACCAATCGCTCGAGGATGAACATATTAACAAACCAAACCAATCAATTACAAACACAAGTAAAGACAAACCGATTGGCTTTTAAAATGTTTTCTTATGCCCAATTCAGGTTTCTTACACACACAAGAATGTACATACAGGTGAAAGCATGTGAACCCTTTGGAATTACAGTGGAACCTCGGTTTACAGATTCATTCTGTGTTCCTGGTTGTAAACCAAAACATATCCAAGAAAGTAAATGGAAATGCAATTCATACATTCCAGGCCTGAAACAACATTATGATATTTACCTTATTTTATGGGTGTGTGTGTGGCTAATAAAAATACTGTAAAATATAGAAAGAAGTGAAAACACACTTTATTGTGAAGAAATAACACCACGCCTTGAACTAAAGAGCTCTAGGACAACCTCAAGGGAGCGATTCACACCAGACATCCCAAGAACGTTGTTAATCTGAAACAGTTTTGGACAGCAATGGTCCAAAATTCCTCCTGACCGTTGCGTAGGTCTGTTCTGTAACTTAAGGAAATATTCAGTTCATGCTGCCAAAAAAGCGCTACCTGGTATTAAAGCTTCCCATATTTCTTCCATCTTGCAATGTGACTTTGCACGTTGTGTCCAAAAAAACCATGGAAACAAAATTGCTTACGTGTTATTCGTTTTCCTGCTCTTGTGTATTCTTTAAACCTTTACCATCAATTCATGCAAAGATTTTATAATAGTTATTATTCTTATTATTCCAAAGGGCTCATGCACTTTTTTTCTCACAACTGTATACATACAGTATATAATTCTCTTACTAGGGAATTCGTAATATAAAAAAACAGCTTTGGATGTAGGCGGGGGGTACTCACATGGGCAGAATTGTTGTTCTGACTGGATCGCGACCTACGTCTGGAGGTAATGCCGATGTTTTCGCCTTTCAGTAGAGAGTGAACCACATCATCCAGAAAGGTCATCTGAATCATGGATGGATCCACATTCTGAGGCTCGAGCACCTAAAATGAAAACGAAGATCTGAATGACTGCTCAAATATGTTGGATGAGGCTGCTCATCGGGAACACATATTGCAATTAGAGGTGATAAGCGGGATAGAATTATGGATGGATTGGTGTGTACCTGATCATTCATCACGACCATGTTTCGGCTAAAGAGGTCGTGATGTGTAATGATGCCTGTAAACCACTGGGTGGCCGAGTCTTGTCTGTATACACGCACTCGGTAGCCATTCAACGAATAGGGACCTGGAAGCGAGAAAAGGTGTGTTCAATAATATTTTAGCAAAACAGAAAAAATATAGTCCCTTGTTGCATGAAAAATACAATTACATTGTGAAGCACAAACGCCCATTTCGCGCATCTTACCTTGCATAAAAATTTCCTGCACTTTCTGGTCTTTGAGCCAACCCTTCAATTCCTCATGAAGCTGAGGATTATCTCTTAAAATTGGGTTCTGACTGTCCACCTCATCCTGAAAGATAAACAAAAAAAAATGCATGACATGTCAGTGTGTTTAATTAAAAACACATCTGAAACACAGTCTATTGGTTCAGAAGTGCAAAGATCCCAAATAGCAGGGATGAAAAAATTGTGGCCTTTAAGCTGCTAAGCATGATCAATTTTAACTGCATAACAGAAGTTATTTCTTATATATAAAATAAAGTCAATATTTGGTTTAGTAAGCCACAAACAGCCACAAACAATTCAAGCTTTGAATGAAAATATTTGCTAAAATCTTCATTTAAAAGCTATAGTTGACAAATGGAAATACAATAGTTTATCAGTTAACACTAATAATGAATCTCTTTAATACTTTTATCGATGCCAGTAGAATAAAGACAGTTACACATTGTGAAAAGAACCCAGTATCCAAAAGAAAACCAAACCACAATTACCACATGGAGATTTTTTTTTGTGCCCATGATTCAATTATGGTTACATTAGCATGGCGTTAAAGTTTATGAATCACTCGTGAATCATAGAGGATTGAAAAAAAAAACTCAGCCAAAAGTGGTGAAGATGGAAACAATGGAAACTAAACAGACCGAATGAAAATGGGGATAAATGGGCGCCCCCCCCCCCAAAAAAAAAACCCCTGGAATGTACAATGTAGGGGGGCTGGTTAGCATGTCAACCTCACAGTGGGGAGGTCCTGGGTTTGATTCCAGCTCCGGCTTCCCTGTGTGGAGTTTGCATGTTCTCCCCGTGCCTGCGTGGGTTTTCTCCGGGTACTCCGGTTTCCTCCCACATTCCAAAAACATGCAAAGCAGGTTAATGGAACACTAAATTGTTGTTTGGTGTCCCCCGCCTACTGCCCGAAGACAGCTGGAAAAGGGTCCAGCCCCACCCCCCCTCACCCCACCCCAGATCGGAAAATGGATGGATGTACAAAGTGAGTTGCGAGAGGATGACTTCTACTCCCCTCAAAGTATTGGAAAAGAAAGGCCAATTCATTTTCTTGGCTTTTAACATTGAGGTTAGACAATCGGCAATGTTTATTGTTGGAATACGGTAATCCATTTAATAGGGTAACAAAACTTCTGAGTCACATGTTCCAATCGTTGATGGATTTAACAAATCCTAGGTTTGTGATTGCTGATACATCCAGTAGCTGGAAAATGCAGAGGGAAATGTTAAATTGCCAACAAAGCCAAGCCAAGTCATATTTGTCAAACAACGTTTCAGTTTTCAGGTAATTCAAATGACAACGTAAAGCTGTAGTACTCAAGAAAGCGCTGGGAGGATGCGAGTGGCAGGAAGAAAAGATTAGGGTGAAGTCTGGCTTTCATTTCGCCCGCCAGTGAGTGTCTCTCCCTCTGCAGTGTTCTACTTTCTCATCTTTGTTCAGCTCTAAATTAAAACCAAGCTTACACGCTAAAAATAGCAGACTGGAATGTAGCCTTGTGGAAGACAGTATCCTATACATATATTTTGTGCACTTTTACAGTCTGTTGTTGTGAACCGAACCCAGTCTGAGCCAGTTATAATTCTCAACCATTACAAGACCATTATGCGCCTGAATTGTTTCACAAAATGAACCTTCTGTGTCAGAACAGGATTAAAATAGCTTGATATCTATTTCTTTTGCAGAAAAAGTTTTTTTTAGTAGTTCAATCTGTTTTTCACGCAGCGATGCGACATATTGATTTTGCTCAGCGGAGCTGTGCCAAGATTCAGGTTGGTCAATCGGAGTCAATTGGCAATTGTCCGACCTGAATAAAAGAATCAATCATCAGAACTGGTCTGCCAATTTGCAAATCAAGTCTACTTTCTTTCAAGGTTATGTTTTATTATGGGCACTGTGTAGACATGGAACGTCTGACCCCTATGCCTGACCAAAATCACAGAACAACGGTCAAGTAAGTGGAACATCTGAAGTCTTTTTTTCTTTTTTTTTTTTACTTGAGGTTGTACATTGTGTTGAACAAAATTTGTTGATAAAAATATGCATCTTAAGTGCCCTGTCGTGCATTCTCTCACACAAGACCTCAGATACCTTGCAAAGGTTCAGGCATATTTTATGAGACTTTAGTCAATATCTAAAGCAGCGGTCCCCTACTACTGGGGCTTGTGCCGGTACCGATCCATTTGACATTGGGTACCAGACCGCACTGAGAGACTGATTAAAAAACAAAAACAATCACAATGACTGTCAAAGTCTGAAAGAATTTGTTTTATTCTGAAACTCAGGGACATCCGCCAATGCCTCTGTAAACAAACATGTCGTCATAGTTAAAAAAAAAAAAAAAAAATCAAGTAAGCCAACATGTTTCTTCCAAGAAAAACAAAGCTGCATTTGAAAGACAATGGGGCTAATTTACGAAAGCTTTGCATGTGCAGAAACAGCTGCAAACTTGATTGCGTACACAAATGGATGTGAAAGCAACCAGGACTATATTTGTCCAACTCGGAAAATTGCCGTGCAGCTGGAGATACAAACCGATGATTTTCGCTTGTGCAATGATATTCCGCAAAACTGGGTCAAATTGCGCTGGCTAATTTTGCGTCTTTAACCCTTTCATGCACCCTGTAACCCGATAACATGAGAAGCTGTCCACTGTGGTAACCGCTGTGGCTGAAAGGGTTCAATAGCAAGCAAACAAGCATGCAAAGCAAAATCCTACTTAAACCGCTTGTTGTGTTTTCACCATTGATAATAGCTCCACACAGTGTTCGCCGTCGCATCTAAAACGAGATGTGTCCACGTCGAACCTCGGAACAAAAGCAAGTTTTCTGCATGCGGTATTTTCTTCTCAGTGTAAAATACAGCCATACAATGATGTAGTTCGGAGCGGATCGGTTCCCGGCACGCAATCAACGCAGTTGTGAATGGACCCGGCCCATGTAAATACAGTGGTACCTCTACTGACGAAAATCTCTTCATACAAAATGTTCAAGTTACGAAACGCCTTAACAGGAAAATACTGCCTCTTCTCACGAAAGACATTTCAAGTTACGAAAGGTAAAAATACAGTGTGGGCTGCTCCTCGCAGCTCTGAGTTTCCTGAACGCAACATTCTTATAGCTGCTCTGCCATTGGCTACGACCGAGCATCATCCTGGCATCCGATTGGCTCAGAGGGACCTCTACTGTATGTGTCTATGTGTGTCGATGGATATGTGTCAATGCAGCGTCCTCGTCTATCACCCTTCGGGCCATGTGGTGTTCAGATAGTTTTACGTAAATGTAAATCATCCAGAAACGGTGTTCAACAGTTCGGCGATCGCTCACTATGCTGATGTGTGCCTTGGACATTTTCGAAGGATTGTTAAAAGCCAACAAAAGCAAACGTCCATGCATCGGGCTTGGAACGGATTAGGTCATTTACATGGAAAACGCGTCTCTACTTACAACATTTTCTAGTTAAGAAATGTCTTCCAGAACCAATTAATTTCACAAGTAGAGGTGCCACTGTAGTGTCGCCTTCCCATACTGTACAGCTCAAAATGTTACATCCTGACTATTGTGTAACAGGGCGAAAAACTAAACTACATATTTACGATGACATCGATTGAGTTCGCTTCATCCGAGCTCATCATTAGAAACCGTAAAAATCACTGAACTGTGTTATAGGTGGTGCCTTACAGAAAGGCCTTGTATGTCAACAACAGTCGTGGGTGGAAGCTCGTTCGTTAATATTCTATTCACTTTTAATAAGGTCGTGGAACAGCTTCGACCAGCGAAAAGGGACTGTGTTTTGTTATTTGGTGGAGACAAAAACATTTGGTTGCCACGCATTTGTGCAACTGCGTGTTTTTAATGCTCCCATAACACGGCTTCAATATGCACTATGAAACATGATGGTTGAAAGTTGGCCTCTTTTTTTGTTTTTGACAATCTTGGTGGGTTACACATCTCCAGTTTTGAAGAGAGCGCCAGGAGAGTGTGCGGAGATACGGAAAAAAAACAATCTTTGGACTTCCTTTAATCAGTTGCACATGCTTCAACTGTGTCAAACAAACATGTTATTTGATTATATAACAGCCTGTTCTACCAGATAAGATATAATGGCGTAATGAATGCAGTGAATGCATTTTATTGTTGAGTGTTGCCGTTCAATCCGTTGTAATGAGCATGTCGAGGAAAGTAGTGAAATGTACGAGCTCATAAACGCACCACTTGTGGGCGAAGTGACATCACAACGACAGTAGCGACTTCTGCCGGCAAAAAGAACGAGTACATAAAGGTAAAAACAATCGGCAAATATCGGCTATTTGTCAGATTATTTTGACCGATGTTTAAAGGGCAGAAAAAAATTGGCTAACTCAATCGGCCGACTGATTAAGGGCCCTTATTTTTGAAACAACAGATTTGGCCTGACAATTCTGATTTGGAGGAGAAAGAACATTCTGTCTCTTCGAAGTAATCACAGTTTTCAAAATAAAATAATTATTTTCAGTACAGTGACGAAAACATTCGTTTGATGGCTCGAGTTGGAGAATGAAACAAAGTATTCATATTTGTATTATTTGTCAGGGTGAAAATATTTTAAAATATGGAATAATTCTGAATAGGCAGTCATTGATCGTTTCCAGTTTCCTATTGGCTCTTTTTCAACATTTTACTGTTCAGTTAATGTGCTACTAACAAAATAAAACAACCATGTACTTTATGGGGTTGTGTGCCATTTTCACTCTTTTCTGGCTCACAGTACCGGTATACTATTTTGAGTATACAAAACAGTTCTCACAGTAAAGCTAGCGGTAGTTATAGCTAAGTGTCAAAATATATTTATACAAATTAAAGTATGCAAGTGTTTGCAACTAAATGGAATGTGTTCAAATCCAGTGGCAACGCAGTGGAAGTGTTCAAGTGGTTTGAAGACTGTTCCTCTGTTTCAGTAAATGAATGATCTGCATTCACGCATTAACAGATGACTGCTCAACTTGAAGCTTGAGCAGTTCGTCCCTGAGCCACAGACGACGACGCAAAACAAATCCTCTGGACTCTCGAGGTTTACTGATGAGGAGAGCCGATGCGGTATCATGTTGAAGTTTGTTCAGATGTTACATATTGACTTTTATTGCTAACATTGTTGCCCTCAGTGTACTGACAAAGTGAAAACAGCTGTTTGGGAAAGAGGAAAAAAAATATCATGCGTATGCTGGGGTCAGTTTTTCAAATTGTGTGTGTGTGTGCGCGCGTGTGCGTGCGTGTATGCATGGTTAAATTATTGAGTCAGCAGTAAGGGTTTGTATCCTCTACCGCCATTTGCTCACTCTCACGTTAAATACATGTACACATTCACTCACGCACGCAAGCACACACGCACACACGCACCGACTCTCCTCTTGCTAAATCACTGCTGCCCACTCCACAGAGCTGCCTATTCTGGAGACCTTTGAACCCCTCAGAGCTGTAAAAACAGTCCTTCTCTTACTCACACTCGCTGTCACACACACACACACACACACACACACACACACACACACACACACTAATGAAACTGTGGCCACTCCTCTCTGTTTTTCCAGTTGGTCAGGAAGACTGGAGCGAGGAATTATGAGGGAGGGGGCGGGGGGGCTACAATCTGTTTGGCATAAACTGTACAATGAAGTCACTGTTGAAGGGGTCAACCCGGCCTGCTGCTTAAATGTGTGAGCCTGAATGTGTCAGGAAGAGAGTAAAAGTCCCGCTTTCCTTTATTTTGAATTGCTGTAGTGATTCCTTATGGGACTGACTGAAAGTGTAGTATTATGCATTACATAATTTATATATTATCAGCATTGCCATATTTTTCAGACGAAAATTTCTACTTTTTTTTTGCTGTGGTCCTGCGAGTCATACGACAGTGGTACCTCTACTTAAGAAAGTCTCCGTGAGCGTGCGTGAGCTTCTCGCGGTCGCCACAGGGGCGCTGTTCGACCGCTTGGTTTGGTTCGTCCGCCGAAAACTAGTTCGTCAGCTGAGACTAAATTTTCGCGAAATGAATGTTCGTGAGGCGAAAAGTTCGTGAGCTAAAGCGTTCGTGAGCCGAGGTACCACTGTAAATAGATATGTCTCTATGCAGTGTCCTCGTCATTCGCTGCGGCGTCCCGATAGTTTTACGGAAAGATAAATCACCCAGAAAAAGTGTTCACCAGTCGGGCGACCGCTCAGTATGCTGAGGTTTACCTTGGACATTTTTGAAGGATTGTTAAAAGCCGACAAAAGCAAACGTCTTTGGATCAGTTCTTTACAAAATGCCAGGCATAAAACACTTCTGAGCGAGAACATGAACTAAAGAGGGCAAAAAAACGATGACGCACGCAGTTAACAGTTAAATGACCATCATTTCTATTCTTTGTTTTTTTTAGATTATGCACAACGCTCATTTATTGTGCAATTATCTAATTGTAACAAGGATTTGTTCCATATTTAGATGCATTTTTATGCTTTAGAAAACATTTATGTCTGAATTTTGGGGGGGCTTGGAACGGATTAGGGCATTTACATGAAAAACACGTCTCTACTTACATTATTTCTAGTTAAGAAATTTCTTCCAGAACCAATTAATTTCATAAGTAGAAGTACCACTGTATAATAATAATAATAATAATAATAATAATAAAAGAATGAAAATAATGGCTGTCTCAGTCACTTCCTCTTGGAGTCATGCCAACACACCATTACAACACAGTCATAAATTGTGTAGTGATTATTATTTACCTGGTATGGTTGGTAGGCTGAATGGTCAGATAGGAAATCCAGATGCCGGTCTAGTAGGAACTCCACCGCTGTTACTGATGACAACAGGCTCTTACCCACCACTGGCTTAAACGCCTGCCCAGGAAGGAAAAAAAGAAAACACAATTTGGTCAACGATTAGACAACAATTAGGGCAGCCGAGATGACTCGAATAGTCACAACAATTACAATTAAAGATGATTTGTTTAGTTGTGTATTTATTTATTTGGCGCTTTGTTTTCTATTGAACCCGTCTTGCCTCCTGCTTCTCCCGCTGGCTATATGCCTGTCTACGACGTACATGCACAGTCGTGGTAATATGGGTCACCCGTGAAGTAAACAGAAGCATTGTGGGTAAGGTCATAGCTAACGTGTATTCGCTACATAGTCCGAAAGTTTGGGTGCATTTCACCCAATACAAAATAGCTTGCAAACCTCTTTGACAACACGGCTTTGATAAACGAGCATTTAAAAAGGAAGCACGTTGTGGCTCGTGGCTGATTTCATTTCTGCGAAGTGACCGTCTTGTCTGGAAGCATAGGCAACCATGTGTGGTTGACGTAATATTGTAGCGTCTACTATGGATTATGAAGGCCTGAGTCAGTGAACTGACGTCTATCAACAACCAAAACGCCGGTGGTTATCATCAAACAGCAAGAACACACACACACACGTAGAGTGATATATTTAAAAACTCAGATGTAGCAGTACTCAGAGTAAAACAACATGACCTATTTGCCAAAAGCCCTCAACGGCAGCACAATAAAACAAAACATACCTAGTTTGTTCCAATACACAGTCCTTGAAAAAAAAAGAAAAACAGTACATGTGTTTATTTTAGTATTCTTTCGCAGAGTGCATCTTAATTGTCTGTTATTTATTTGTCCATACCTTGAAGAATTCAAGCTGTAAGCTAATGACGGTTATATAAGAGCAGCTGCATGCTGCTGCGATATGGCGCCAACTTCATATGATCCACTTATTATTATACGAATCACGACAACTGTTGTTGATCAGTCGACTGGCAAAATAATCATTTGTGGCAACCCTAACAACTAAGTAGCATTATTATGAGAACGAGAAAGTCATTGTAGACTAAATGTCAGCTTTGAATCATATGAACAGCTTTAATAGAAATTGCATCACCCCCGCCCCCCAAAAAAACAAGAGGAGCACAAATGGAGACATGAACAGTCACAGCAAGACGAAGGTGAGATGGGAAGAGGGAGCTCCAGAGTGATGAATAAATGAATGAAAAGAGGAAGTCTGACAGTTCAAAGGCAGTATACTGCCCCTTTGATGCTGCATACTTAATAAACACAGTCCATCAATCAGAAAGAACACAGCATCAACATCTCCATTTTCTCTTCACAGCTACACTGTAAATGGTAACGTACACATCCATTATTGATGACAAGTAAACCAAACTCAGTTTTAACAACTAGTAACAAACCCTAAGTTTAAATCAATAAGTTATAATTTGGGGTCAGAAACCATACATTGTATTGTAATCGAGTTCATTTAAAAGTTTATGTTCAATGTTCTGTGAAGCGTTTTATCACAGCTGCAGGTGTTGTGAAAGCACTATATAAACAAAGATGTATTGTATTGTTTCTTGTACCAGTGCGCACTCTGTGTTCTTATGGACAGCATTTTTTTCGAATAAATAAATAAATGATAATTTTTTAAAAATGTTAATCAAACGGCCGCAACAATGGAAGTACGACAAGTCACCAACAGCACTTTTGGGCATTGCGAGATTTCTTATGTTTAGTACACTAATTTGGTGACTTGCATATTTTTACTTTTTCAAACTGTTTTATTTGTCTTGAGTACTATGCGCTTGATAGGGCTGAGTGTTAGTTAAATGAAATTGAAATTAATATTACCGTGAAAGACATGGACACGTTAACTGGCAATCGTGTGATGTGATTGGTTGGTTGAACTTGGGGGAGGTGTCGTTTGTGCCGCCGTTAGCGAACGGGTGAACTTGTAGTGCGCAATATTTACCAACTGTCCTCACTCGTCGCAATATTTTAAGAATGGCGGAAAAGTGAATGGATGGATGGACAAAGGCGCTTCGGAGTGTTTTTGAGGACGAAAACATCCAGCGCAACTTGAAATTGGCAACAAGGAACGACCATTATTACTGCCAAGCTAGCCGAGCTAAACACTTGTCACGCGGCAAAACGGGGCAGTTGAAGCTACAAAGCTCAAACAAGACTTATAAAAAGCTCATGGGTCACAACAGCCGGAGTAGAAATTACTGTAGAGTGAACAACTAACCAGTTGCCAAGGATTCTGATACAGTGCTGCTGGAATAGATGACGGTAAACAGGAAAATACTCACTTTAATACTGTAATATTGTTATTGAGTTTATTCCCTGTTGTTGCAACTGACAGCAGCCTCCAGTATTTGTGTGGGTTTTTTACTACACCGCATTGAAATGTTTACCTGTTTAAAATCTTGCCACATAAGTATTCATAAAATAGGACAGAGGATTTATTTATTTACAGAGAATATATTTGTTTTGTAAGCCTCTGTAATATTCAGTTTGAACATTAACTTTGCCTTCACATATAGGGGGGGAAAAAAATAATGAAGCGGTGCATTTTGAATAAATTGCACCTTGTGACATCACATAGTGAGCATCCGAGCTTTTTCTTGGATCTTGGTGCGTAGAGAGGCGGAATGAGCAGGAATGCTCCACCAAGATGAGTTAATGGGAAAAAAAACACCACTTTGGGGGTGTTTTTAGTGAGGAACTAGCTGGCTAAAATGTGGGAAAAAAAGTTGATTTTGCAAGATAAGGGTCTTTCAAACATTTCATATTTGCAGCGATATATTCAGTTGCTCATTTGAAATCGTTCTGTCCCATTACATCACTTAGGAGGAGCACTGTTGTTTATGTGAGGGCTGGACACTATTCAACTTGTGAGTATGTGTAGCGAGGGTGGCTGTTGCTATGATTTTATGGTTACATAACAAGGTCAGTCTGTCATGGAGCGATGAGGAACATGACTGCTGTGACCCCGCCTTCATACACCCATGGGAGGCCGACATGCTGGTTGTTTGTGTGTATGTGTGTGTGTGTGCGTGTGTGCGTGTGTGTGTGTGTGTGTGTCTGCGACTCTATTTCTGTCTGTCAACAGATATTTCGAGTCTACAGTTTACTCAGTAGCCCAGAGAGTTATAATATGTTACAGTATTTTGTGGAGCAGTAGTCTGAAAGTCATGTGTTCTTGATGACATCGACAATGTTTATTTCCAGATCATCGATTGTATTTTGGGAACTTGGCAACACGGATGTATGTTTTCAGGAAACAATGTTTCAACATGTGGTTCAATGAAATAATGATCCCACTTTATGATACTTAGTTTCACATAAACTTTAACTCACTCACTCACTCACTCACTCACTCACTCACTCACTCACTCACTCACTCACTCACTCACTCACTCACTCACCTGTTTTCAGTACCGTATTTATATGTCGGCGAGAAATTTTGAGTTTGAAGTGAACGTCGGTGCTAAGTGCACTCTACTCAACAACCCACACATATGATTCATCGTTTCCACAGTTCTCCATTATTATTACTGTGCATTTGAAACATAGAATCTGGTTAAAGTAACTGGTATTGATGGAGATGATATATTTAGTTTTTTGGGAGGCAGTCTTGTTTGAACACAGCAACATCGCAAGAGGATCTGAGGTCATTTGCAAGCAAACAGGAAACACCCCTGAGAGACGCGACATGAAAGTAGCTCATGTTCAGGATGTAGAGAGTCACGATGTAAAAACTATTCAGACATTTGTCTATGGTAGTTGTTCAGAATTGTAGTTTTTCCTTTCCGATGTAAAAAAATAAAATAAAATAATGTAGATGACGTGTGGCAGACAGGAGAGAGGACTGAATTAATGGATACTCTATGTGGGTCACATTAAAACAGCTGATTTCCATGACACGCACATGCACAGGTTGTACTGTAATCTTCTTATTGCTCTGATACTAAATAACCAGAGATGTCAAAACACAGCTGCTCTGTCTTTCACGGACACACGAGGAACTCAATGCACACATTAAATACGGTAATGCACATGCTATGTGGTTCACACGATGTGGTCAGAAAGGAGAGAATTTCACCAAAAGATGAGGATTCGTCTGAAACTAAATACAAGCAACCACTCGAGGTGATGTAAAGGCCGCCGAATAGTGAGCGAGGTGGCGGAACTCGCAGAGTGCGGGGTCCTGCCATAAGATTCCTCAAGTGGCCGGGTCTCGATTCAAAATATGAATCGCAGTTACACGATGTGAAGACATCGCAAATTATAGCGAATCGAAATGCAAGGAACCTTTTGCACAGGCGAAAAAATCCATTTTGCAGGTTGTGAGTGAACGAGCCACCAGCTGCCCATCGCGCAACCCCAAGAGACCGAAATGCAGTTTATACAGTGCACATGATTTACAGCAATACTTAACCGTGTTTATGATGTTATATGTACCTGTGGATGAAACCGTGACGCTTGTGCTAAAAATAGACGCGAGCGACGTACCTACTGCGCCGGTTACATTCAAATGAATGGGAGCGAGCCCCGCTTTTCAATACACCCCCCATTTTCTTATCTTTATTCTCACCCACGTCCTCTTTCTGTAACAACCTGCTTCTTCCTTGACTGACACGCCATCTTTTGTGCGAAAGTGATAAGATCGACATATAGTATGAGGAGCCTCGGCATGCGATAGAGGCTTGCACAGTTCACAACCCAAAGAGTCCTGATATGAAATTGCCCAATGTGCTACGGCCAGCGACCAATGATCATTTTTTTGCCAATGTCGGTCCGAGTTGGAATCAGACGACTTTATCATACTTTTAAAATAAAAACTAAACAAGAGCTTCGACCCTCCCAACATGGAAAGACTAGACAAAGTACCTGCATGTTCATATTTGAATTAAAATTGTATTTGATCTGAACATGAAGCTACACATGCAGATATTAACACTTGTTTTCCCATTATCATGCTATAAAATAGAACAGATATACCTATTAACTCATTCACTCCCAAAGACGTTTTTAAACGTCTTTTCAGACTTGGTCCAGAATTGGCTGGTACTGAATGATATGTTAAGCATCCAGAAATCCCAAAAGCAGCACCGACCAAAAATGTACTAATTAACTGGCAAATTAACTTATCAGTGACACACATTCTGTGAAGAACAATACGGGGACAAGCAAGTATCTGGCCTATATAGCGGTGATCCATTCATCAATGACATGAGATGACTTGGCTTAGAACCGTAGCGACTCACTATAGGATCTGTTGATGCATGATTAACTCAATCCATCATTAACTCTCATCATGCATTTCTTCATAGAGCGCACATGATTTGGATCAGCACAGTGTGTATATTTGTATGGATGTAATTCTTTTTTTTTTTTTTTAAACATCTTGTGAGGGGATATTTGTGGTGGGACACGAGTCAATTCATGAAGTCACACTTCCACAGAAAATCCCCTTTTTATACAGCTTCAGCGTATCTTAACTGTGGCAATGCACACACAAAAATAAAACAAACTCCCATTCTGGTTATTTCATAATTTCGCCATAGAGAGCTTTTGCTAAATGCAACGCCAATACTAAAAAGTCTATCCTTGGAAACTGTTTACTTTAATCCATTATTCTATGACATGGTTTAAATTCCATTGACTTCAAAGAAGACTGCGATCTACAGCAAAGGAACAAAAGCTCGCAGATTACCTCTCTCTCCTTCGTCTTCAAACAACATCAAGAAGCAATGGCTGTGAAGAAAGAACCTTGGAAAAAGACCAAAGCTTTCCCACTAAGCAAAAGAGAGAAGCAGAAACACAAGACGGGGGTGATGAGGGTATAAAAAGCAGAGGAAGAAAAGAAATGTGGTTTCCTCTTATGGTTGGAAAAAAAAAAGACAGATGGCCGAGAGGGAGAGAAAGCGATGCAGAGGACAAGCTATAGAGCCGACATTTTAACGGCTGTTGATGCATGGAGCAAGAGAGGGAATGAGAGAGAGAGAGAGAGAGAGAGAGAGAGAGAGAGAGAGAGAGAGAGAGAGAGAGAGAGAGAGAGAGAGAGAGAGAGAGAGAGAGAGAGGGAGGGACCCAAGCAAGGTTTGGCCAACAACACACACTTCCCCTCTGCTGGCTCACTCTCTTACTCACCACCTTCTATAACTCTCTGTCTCTCTTTCACTACTTTGTGCCACTGCCTCAGAGTTCTATCATTCGTCCTTCAAGACTCCCAATTTCTACATTCATTGATTTATCCACCTTATTCCTAAGTGCTCTGATGTCGAAACAATTATGGGCGCGACTTCCCGTAAGACATCGGATGTAGCATTGAGCCATTTGCTACATCGGCTTTGGTAGCCCAGAACGTTTCATTTGAACGTTTTTGTTTCCTTTTCTTAATGATCACAAGCCACCGTAGCATTTAACTCATTCAATCCCAGCCATTTTCACTGGAGCAACCCCCTCTATCCCAGTGTTTTACTGGATTTTGACTGATCTTGCAAGGCCCACAGAATATTTGGTTCTAATGCTATATAAACATGGAGCCTACCAAAATAAAGTTTGGACTCTCTTCTTTCATCAGATAGTTTCTGTCTTTTTCCATTCTTCAGCAATCGGCATTACAAAATGGCTAAGTTTCATGAAAATGGCGATTCCTGGGCAAAAAACGGAGAGAAAGAGCTTTTTGTAAAAGCATGAATTTCAATCACGTGAGGCACCACTGCCACCTACTGGTCGCTTTTTTTTACATGATTTACAATGCAAACGGCTTATTCTCATTCACAGATTGCATCAGACCCTCCTCTCTATGACGCAAAAAAAAAGACTTAGACGTACAAGTACGTCCTTGGTAGGCGGGGCCTAATTTAAAAAAGACGTACAAGTACGTCTTGAGGAATGAAAGAGTTAAAAATGTCTCGCACAGCTTGGGAATTTGTTGGCGGGTGTGGTAACAACCTGAAACCTCAGACGAAGAGACAATTATATTATTGTGAGAATCATAGAGCCCGGAATATTTGCATTGATTTGGCCGAGCTCTTGTTAGCTCTGCCCGCCACAAGTTGGCCCGGTAGGATTTTCCACTCCGCAATACACGAAGGAAACCGTAAATGATTTGATTGCATCAGTCAGAATGAGACAATCAACAACAATGGATGAAATGTGGAGTCTCCTATATTTTAACTCGTCACCACGTGGGGCCCATGACCATGAAGGCTGACACTGACTCAAACTCAGCACGTTTGAATATCATTCGATGGCACAGCCCTGAACTGTATGCTCCATCAGTTTTTTTACGGCATGTTGTCACTATTTTGCAATGCACACCAGCCTTGGTTATAAGGAAACAAAAGTACTACTGTACAAGCACAAGTTCAAGTTCATTCACGTGCGACCACGTGTTGTCCCTTGTCAAAGTCACCGTTTTTGTTTTAGCATTACGTTGCTTACCTTTTTTTCAAATAGTGAATCCAGTACCCAAAGGGACCACATTCAACCTCAGACTTCCCAATGTGTTCTACATTTTTCTATTTTCAGGCAAGTTCGAAATAAGAGACGTGGTTACAAATTGGTTGTCCAGAAAAAGTCAGTCTTGAAGGTTCTGGGGAAACTATTGAGCAAAAACACATGTCGCATTTTTGCTGTTATCAACTCTTTCTCGGTGCATGTTGAGGACCAGAGCTGTAGGCTGTGCTTCTTGATAAAACTAAATCTCTCAGTATGGCAAACTAAAGTTTTGGGGGGGTTGGAATGATCACACATTTTCATCATGTACACAGCCCGTCTTGCATTAGTTTGGTGTTGTATAATAAACTCAGCTCGCACATTCAGTTTATAAACGACTTGCTCTCTTTCTACACCTATAAGAAGCTGCTTTTTTTTACATTTGTCTGGGGCTGCAACAATTACTTCAATTATCGATTAGTCTGTCGATTATTTATTTCATTACCCAAATGGGCACAATAAAAACATTTAAATTTTAAATTCCCTTATTAAAAAAACAGGACATTATTTTAGAACTATTTAACAAATATATCGTGAGCTATATATTTTTTTGACTAAATGTTGATATAAAATACCTTTGGAATAGGCAATGGGCCACCACAAAAAAAACACACAAAAAAGTATGCTATGCAATTGGATTAATAATTCATGATCATTTCCAACATACACCCACATCAGCTACGGTCCGTTTAGTCACAGACCAATGATGGACGACCGCAGTGCCGTCGTCACCTGCCACTGGCACGGAACGCAAATCACCGTGTGCAAGGATCGTTTTGACAAGTTTTGTCGTCTGAACGTGACATTTTTTTCAAACCCACAGCAGATTTGTATTAAGTCATCATCTAAACATCAACTAGACCAGGTCAAATTGCCAGTGCCTGGGAGAAAGAATCATTTTGTGCTGTCCTTGCCGGCATAAAGGTAAGCTATAATTAAACATGCGCACACAGATCGGCGGGAGATTACACTAGCAGGGCTCCATCTGCTCAGGGGGGTTACAAGAAGAGACAGAGCACATGCTTGGTGTAGGAGGTGGGGTGTTGTCATCGTCACTGACCCACTTTCGACAAAACTATCGTATTGGTCTCATCTCTATCTCTGTAACTCATGAGCAAGGCACTCGTGGTTCGGGCTGGCTCAGCCCATCTGTGTTTGTATTCCACCAGATACTTCAATGGAACACAATGAAGCGTTAAGTAAGTGTTGCCATAGAAACTTAAATGACACAGAGTAGATTCATAGAGGCAGCTTTCAGTGAGGAAAAAAAAAGCTACAGATGAACGGCACATGCATTTGAAGACTGTTGTTCTCTCGATCCCAATAACCGAGCCAGTGACCAGATGACGATGTCTGCAGATACATACTTGTGAGTGTGTTAGTGTCATATTTCGCATGTTGCTAGGTAACATGGTCTGTAGATACCAAGGAAAAGCTAGAAGAAAAGACTCCCTCTTTATTTTTTTTGACATCCTTTTTTCCAACTTATGCTCTCGGAAAACACGGTTGTCAGAGCACATCTGATGAATCAAAAGATATATTAAGTGTGGCACAGTTCATGTAACAGAAAACCCATGTGACATTTTGATTCAATTGACGGAATACAACCATTGACTAGGTGTTATTTTACACTCATTATTTAAGATAGTTCCATGCAAAATGAGATAAGGCATCCATCTAATTCTGCACATACGGTTAAAATATGCCATGAATACTGTCTCGTACCATTTTACCAATTTCTCGTCAATTCCAAATAGATGATCTGATGGTCCAAAAACAGTTGTTAGGAACTGTAAATTTAGCAATGAAGGAAGCATGAAGTGGCCCGGCCGCTGATAAATGACGAATGACGGTCCGGCAAACAAGTTTTGATACATTTCTATCATAAATATCTCAGAGGATGTATAAGAGTCCTTATTGCTGCTAGACAAAAAATAAATAAAAAATACATCTCTGAAACCTTTTAACTTTACGTCCTGTTCCAAAAATACCTGTTTTGTGAAGATTGACCAATTACTTCTTGTGACATAAGGGTTTCAAAGGAAGGCGGCCACACCTCTTTTTGCCCAAAATGTCAAATACGGCATGCCATAGCTCCCAAACTTCTGCTCGGATTGATCTCAAATTTGAGAATATGTGTTGTGCCGTCACTATCGAAAAGTACACTAAGTTTCATTCAAATTAACTTGGCTTGGTTAAACCCACTGGATGATTTGGCATGGAACGCCCCGTCGACATTCTGAGCACAAACCACAATTGGCCATTCAAATGACCTTAATTCCTCTCTTCCCTCCACTGTACAGTAAATAAGATTGTTCCTAACTTGAGTACCAGCCTTGGCGTTAAATTGTTGCAAGAAATGCTACAAAAGTTACGAAATACAGCCACGATATCTCTAAGCTGACAACAGCGAAGACATGATACAATACAATACATACATGCTGATTTATATGATGTCGCTGCTATAGTTCGCTTCCACTGCTGACACGTGCACGGCAAAATAAAAGCAGCGCATACTTAATCTTGACTTCATTAAGATTAGAAGAGAGACGGTGGATGGGCCAGATGTGGCCCGCAAGCCAGGATGCAAGTCCTCATTTGAAAACAACACAAAATTGTTATATGTTTGTGTTGTTGAAGAGCCTTTAGGATTACAGTACTACTGTTTTACTTCCTGTGACCGTGTGCTTTTGCAGCACATATACTTGAATTACAGCAATACAGAATCATATCAGAAAGCATGATCTAAACACTCCTTCCCAGTCTCTTTTCTTTTTTTTAACACTACTCGGTGCCCTTGGGTGTCGTCTAGTCATTGGAATTCACATTGTGTCACTGATGGGAGTCTGCACTGAGCTTCTCTAATGAGTTAACCCACTGCTCAATGCTTGCAGAGAAATGATGTAATATGTGGATCAGAAATGTAATCTCTCTCCTTCCCAGCCCCCCCCCCTCTCTCTATGGGAGTGGGGAATAGAGGATACCTATGAAAGGAAGATGGAGTGGCACACATAGCTATTACTCTGAGCTACTGGGTGCAAGGTGTGCACATTACCTAGTCTGCTGCAGAGAGTACGCTGGAGCATCCACTCAGCGACTTGTTAGGGCTCTCACAATCATACTCTCTGAACTCAAAAAGTCCAAAAATGACCGCGCAGAGGAGGCAGAACAAGGGCGCTTTAAGGGGAGCTTTTGGCTCTGTCTCTAAAGAGAATAGAAAGTGTGAGGGGAAAACAAGGGTCCTAGGGTTGACTGCAGTGAGCGTCAAGGGGACGTCTGTGTCGCTGCTCCAACACTTGGAAGTGTTCTGGGTTTAAAGGAGGAAGGAAAAAACAAAACAAAACAAAACATTGAAAGGCGGCCCTCAGCTGCAATATTGTTGAAATGTCTTGCAGCCCAATCATCTGTGCCTTTGGCAATCAAAGATAGTGTTTCAAGCTATTAAGCACAACTATAAAAAAGAAGTTGAAAAGAAGTCAGTCCAATATTTTTGTCATTATAAAACAAAAACAAAAATATATATACATATATATATATATATATATAATATTTATATGTTTTTTTGCTGAACAACTCTCTCCTCCATTGAAACTGATTCTCTGGAGAGTTGTTATCTGCACATCATTTGAGCATGCACGATTTGCTTCCCTTAGCAGCTGTTTGGCTGTATACTGCCACGTATCCTCAAGTTTGAAGACTGCGTCACATCTTTTCAAAAGGGTTGTGATCAGTCAATAACTTCTTCAACCACCAGGCTGCAAGTTTTTCGCTACTAGCTAGCTACTAGCTATGGAAACTTCGAGACTGAAATTCTTGCCCATACTCCTTTGAAAATTGCTTTGTCAAAATGGATAAAGAGCATCTGTCAGTGGCAGATTCTAAATAGGATTTACAGAGGGAATAAAATTTGACTGGGCCCTTCTGGCTCATTCAACCATTCCATTTGTAGCTCTGGCTGCATGTTTAGTGTCATTGTCCAGCTGGTAAGTGAACCTCCATCTTCGTTTTTTGCCGACTCAAACAGGTTTTCGGCCAAGGTTGGCTCGACCCAGCTTCCAATTAACTAACTGGGACCAGCTTCCTTGTCCCTGGTAAAGAAAAGCATCTGGACAGCATGATGCTGCCTTTTCATAATTCAAAGTAGGGATGGTATGTTCTATGTGTAAGCAGGGTGGATTTTTTCCGCCACATAACATGTCTTGCGTATAAAGCCAAAACCTTTATTTTTGTATCATCTGACCAGACTGGCTTTGTGGGACTTCAAGCTTTTTACAGAATAGCTGTATTTACATGCGGATGAACTGTATTTACGAATTCTGACCGAAAGACAATTGGTTGCACTCGATCTTATTTAGGAGATCAGAGTAAAGGGGGCTGAATATTTTTGCAAATGAAAGCCACTTATTTTCTTTCCACTTTGTGTCGGTCTATTACATGAAATCCCAATAAAAATGATTTATATTTGTGGTTGCACCATGATAAAACGGGGATAGTAATTATTCAATTAAAATCCATGACTAATGCACTACCATTTGTGTGATATCAGAATGTTGGATCACATTCTGTATGTCAAAGGCTGTTCTCAAAGGGGAAGTGTTATCAGGTTTGTGTGCGTTTCAGTGAGAGCGTATGTTGGTGGATAATGTGTCGACACGGGCCACATGTTACACGCTGACCGAATAGAGGAACAAACTGGTGAGCAAAAGTCAACGTGCAAGTAGGAAGGCTGAGTCATTGTGTTTGAGTGTGTGACAGTGAGAGAGAGAGAGAGAGAGAGAGAGAGAGAGAGAGAGAGAGAGAGAGAGAGAGAGAGAGAGAGAGAGAGAGAGAGAGAGAGAGAGAGAGAGAGAGAGAGAGAGAGAGAGAGAGAGAGAGAGAGAGAGAGAGAGAAAAATCAAGCATTTATGTGATGAAGTAACTGTAAAAAAATGAACTATTTCCTGATCGGAATACATTCGTCAATGAGGGTGACAGATGTGAAGATTTTTTTCCCAGCTTGAAATACATTCGTCAACATGGAAGTGGGACAGAGAGACGTTTTCCACATTGAAAATAGGGCCGCCACAAACGATTAATTTGATGATCAACGAGTCAGCCACTACTTTTTCCGATTCATGGACTGATTGGATCATATGTAAATCACAGCGTATCACCCCAGCAAGCAGCTGCTCCTATATAACGCTATAGTGAATCTTCAACCTTATGTATTACAGCAGTAGTTTGGGATACCTTTTATTTAACGTGTTCTATACGGATATTCGATGTTAAATGTTATCAATCATAACACTTAAAAAATGAATTTTATTCAATCTCCGTTTCCTGCACAGTCAACATTGCCTTCACATGAATATTCCTGTAACTAAAAATCAATATTTAGATTTCCAATAAATTAAAGACAATCTGTTTGCGTTGAACCACTTCAGAATTTTCTGAAACTCATTCTTCACGACTTGTGGTACGCCATTAATATTTTTCAAAACATAAATTAGAGTGGTATCATCCGCAAATAAAATCCATTTCAACAATTTAGAAACAGTTACAATGTCATTGACATAAAGAAGGAAAAGTACTGGTCCCAGAACCTTTCTTTGAGGTACCCCACAAGTTATATTGCAGTTTTTGGATTGTTGGTTGTTGATATCAACAAATAACTCTTGACCCATTCATGAGCAACACCTCTCACATGGTATTTATATAATTTGCTCAGTAATGTTTCATGGTCTATAATGGAAGTGATTATTGAATGAGTTAAAACAAGAGTTACAGGTTTGGACTTTTGCAATTGAAGGAATTGAAATAAATTTTAAGTCTGTCTTAGCACAGAAAGCAACTGTACTCCATGTGAGTCTTTTGGCAGGAAATCCCCACAAGAGTAATTTCCTCTTCCAACTCACATGTGCACGCACGCACACACACACGGGGTAGAGAAGTGAATGGGGAGGTGTGTGCGCTCTCGTGAAGACTACAATTATAAAGAATATTAAAAGGAAAGCAGTAGTGAAGCTGCTCTACACAAGTGTTGTTCTCTGGTCAGCTGTTTTTGGGTATCAGCATTTGCATGTTTGAAGCTTCAGTAGGTGGGTCTATTCCAAACATGACACTGTTTGTGTGTTGGAAAAAAAATGTGACGGACAAAACAAATTTAATGAATGTATAAAAGTAGAACGTCAGTCCAAAACTTGGATCAGCACCAATGTAAACCTTTATTAAACCATTGGCCTGTAAATGCCCCAATTTTGTCACAATGATTCATTTGATGTAGGAATTAGTGAAGTAGTCATCGCATCATTTGAGGCAAATGTCTATCTATTGCTGTTGGTGTTAGAGTTTTGCTGTTGCTATGGCAATAGCAGCAATGTAGCAGTGATCAGACGAACGAGGGAAGAAATGCAAGTGGAGGAGTCAGGCAAAAAACAACCATAAAGACTGTAACAACCAAGTCAATCTTTTGATGTCTATTTCTGAAAATGTGAGCAAGCAGTACTGCATTTTAATAACACGCTCCTGTTTTTCATAGTCTACAGTATACAATAAGTGTACTTAATTGATTTGAGAGTAAAAGTTGTAATTCTAAGGAGCTGTTCCATTACACTGAGATAAACTGAACTGCATCCTTAGAAAACAACCCCCCCCCCAAAAAAAACAATTCAAGATTTTTGTTGTACTGTACTTTATAGAGACTGTGGGACACTAGATTCCCACGCTTTGAACACTAAAGCTTTTAATGAACACTAAGGCTTTTAATGTGACATGGTTTATTAATTATCTTTTTACTGATAAGTTTCAAAACAGCAATGGATTTACCCATAGTCTGTCATATCTGACCAATGGTATTACTGAACACATCGCCGTGGACAAAACTGTCTCCGTGCTCCATCATTCTCAATATTCATCAACCATTTGTAGTTGGATTGCACACGTATGAGGGAGAGGCGGGCTGCCTAAGAAAGAAATGCTTAAGAGGCAAGTTTGTGTGCATAGCGGTGCGCTTCTGTGTAAATTGAGAGTGAAAAGAAGCATCTTTAGTTGAGTTTAATGAGCAGAGGGAACGAGTGCCATAAATACAGCCATCTAAGCAAAGCGACGCCCGTCTCTGTTATTCGTTTGGCTACCAACTACCACTATCACTGGCAACAGACGAAAGGCGCTATCCACATGGGACACCATGCTGCATTGACCATGGTTTTGGGGGTTTATAACGCCTCCTCTGACATTAATTTTTTTTTAATTGTTAAAAAAATGCATGAACATTGGCTGTCATTCAGCTGGCCAGAGCTTTTGCTCAAACTATTGCTGTCTTGGTTCAACAACTGTAAACACGTCTTGGCTAAGATAGACAGTGATTACTCTTGCATCAACTCTATTTTGGGCACCCGTCGTCTAGTATTTATATATACTGCAATTTATTTTCCTACTTTTATTGCATGAGAGAAACTGATGACAGTTTTCAAGCAAAACAAATACAAGCTGTAGAAAGAAGTTTGACCCTTGCTCAGTCCGATAAAACACCAACATCAACACACTGAGCTTGCAATAATGCCATCAGCCGACCACACTCACGCGGCTCCACTAAACAAATGTAAAGCCTGATACAGCAAGGCTGCCACTTTCCAAGACAACCGCGAACAATGAAGATGAATAATGCCCACGGAAATGCAAATAATACAATTTAAAATCATCCTTCAAAGTTTGAAGATATGCTAAAGCGGTTAAATATGCAGAGCCGGGGGGAGCTTTGCTCACAATGCTGACTGTTGTGGTGGCTGTGTCATTTTCTATAAATAGCAAACAAAGTTCTTACCAGGGCAGGCCACTGTGTGTGTTTCGCCTTGATTCCCTGCAGCAGGCCACCTACTCCTCCACCTGCTCCTGCTCCTCCTGCTCCTTCCTTCCTCTTGGCCCAGACCAGCTGGTGCTCGAGTAGAAACAGCTGGAAATCATCATAGACCTTCACCCACTCTCTCTTCTCCCATTCCTGGTCATCAAATTCCACGTATACCTGCAGTACACAACACAAATAGAGCCAACATCACAAATAAATCCGAGAACATTTGCATTCCTTAATGGCAATATCAATGGAGCTGCGACACGACTTTCGTCCTGGTCAAAGGGTTTCGAAATATACGATGGGTGGATGATGGAGAAACACAGGATATGGTGACTTTGAGTGAGAAAAAAATGATTGACAGAAATAGGAGAAATAAAAAATGCATTTGCATCATGATAATAATTATCCATGGCGGCCAGCGGCATCATAGCAAGGTTACCCTCATTTAAGCCAATGGAAGAATGACTCGGTCCAATCCAACTAAACATTATTTATAGTTTAATATACAGTAGAACATGGGTTATGTTCATGCCCAAATGGTTCGAGAACTAAATTTTGCTTCAGTTCGCCAAGTCACGGCATCCATGGAACACAGTTACGAAGAACCTTGGCTTCCGCAGAAAAATAAATTCTCATGTAAGACAATGCACCCTCCCACCCAGCAAAAAAAAAAAAAAAAAAAAAAAAAAGACCATTGTAGCTTTAGCGCATCTTCATGCCTTCAACCCCTTTAAGAATTTGCGGCTCAGCCCATTCCAACATAAAATTGTGGATGGTGATGTACCTCCAAAATGCAAATTATGGGAGGCAAATATTGCATCTTGAAAAGACATACAAGACAGAAAATATTCTATTCTGAGTCGGGCGTGTTCTAACCTCCATGGCAGAGGCTGCGTCGAACCCCTGAGACCGATTCACCGAACCCCTAGGGTTCGATCGAACCCAGGTTAAGAACCACTGGTCTGGAGTCTTGAAGCATGCACATGCCATCGGCTCCTCATTGTAAAGTCACGCTGTGTTCTTTCATTCCCTGGCCTATATAATTCCCTGCTCACATCCATAGGCAGCGTGAGCGCAAGAAACAGAGATCAGCGGGTGCATCTCTCCTCAGTCACCCTCCCCCACCCCCTCCCTCCGCTGTATGGCACGACTGCAGTCAAACGAGTAATCACACTTAAGCCAGCAGACAGCAGCTACGTCAGTCTGTCCTTTGTTTACTGTTCCTCTCTGCCTCTCCCTGTTTGTTATTACCTCCATCTATCCTTCAGCTCTTCCATTTCTGGGCATGGCACACTGCATCTCCATCTCCTTGGAATACTGATGTGATCAATTATCGGTATTCCCTTTATTGTGTAGTATCGTAGTCAATGACTGCTTAACGTGGAATAATTGTTTGCATCTCTGGGCCCCTTGGTTTGCCTTTTTTTTTTAATGAATGAAATGAAGATGAGGATACAGGAAAATAGTATGCAAGGTGGGTGACACACAAAATGTATCCATTGTAGGTATGTATGTGCTCAAGCATATTTTTTCTTAAATAAAAAGGCCAAAAATATTGTGACTGAATTTCCAGAAGAAAGAGAGTGATACGACAATGGTGCACTGCAATATATTGTGCAAAAAGAAGAACAAAGAAACAATCTAAATTATTGCACAAACCATCCAATGTTTTGGTTCTCTCTCTCTCTCTCTCTCTCTCTCTCTATCACACAGTGCGGGGGTAAAAGCAAAGGCGCATAGTGTCCTAGTGGGAGTGGACGGGGTTGTCCAGCTTGGATGACAGCTTAGCCATCATCCTCCTGATCCCCGCTGTGTCTCTTAAATCCAGGGTGCAGCCCAGGACAGAGGTGGCTCCCTTCACCTGTTTGTCCATCCTCGTTTTGTCACAAGCAGATCAGCTGCCTGCCTAGCAGACTGCAACCGCCAAGTCACCAAAAAATGTGTAAATCTCCTGACCAACAAAGGTGCTGGTACTATGAAAAAGGAAAAACACACACACACACACACACACACACACACAAAAAACCCGATACGCTATGTATACGGTAGCTACACTATTACTAGGGTTGGGCATCAATAATCAATAATCGTGTGGAGCTGAAATCAACGTTACAGTTGACCCGTAGAAAATTGTCAGACTTTAAAATGTCAGGGCTATGTTTTGATTGAGCCGTGTGGAAGAAGCACGAATGAAGAAGGACCGATTTGAATTTGTGTGCGCAGCGCGCAGCAGCTCCCGCTGCTGGAACTGTGGCGTGGGGTGCACAGCAGTTCGCGGCAGGCGCGCACGGGCCACAGCGGCGACTCAGCATGTGCGCCGGGGTCTTTCCGCGGACAGCGCGCAATCCCATCCCCATCACCGGGGCCAAGGGGCAGCAGCTCGGCAGAGGCCCGGGGGACGGCTAAGGTCAGTCAGTGGCGTTGCGCTCCGCCGGAAGCCGATGAACACGAACTTAGATTGTCCAAAACGAAATGTGCGCAGTATGCAACAACACCCACATAAAAGTCACATTCTCCTGCTCGGTCTAGCACGTATCTTGAAATACTATTGTGCAAAGGAGGTTGCAATTCAAGTGATGATAAGACATCTCTGGACTGTGTTCGTTGCTTTTTTTTGGGGGGGGGGGGGCTAAACACAAATGTAAATGGAGAGCTAATATTTATCTGAATGCAGACAGCATATACATGCCAAAAAAGCACTGTAAAGTAATATATGTAATAAATCGGGGTATGTGTGTTTTATCGTTATGAGTTGCCGCTGAGGGGTTGTGGCAAACATGTTACTGTGAGTGCTCCTAATTCCAAGTTTGTGAAGGCATCACTCTGTTCGTGAGTGTGGGAACCTGGGGGGACATGTACACAGAGAAGTGTAGAGAGTAGAGAGAGCATGTTCTTTCAGCGTCACTGCAGCCATATACTAGCTGTGTTTTGTTACAGATTAGTGAAACTGTCTCCCGAGATCGCTCTCGGTATCGTTTTCAAAAATATCGTTTAGTATAGCCAAGCAGCAAGCCTTGATGTAAGCTGTATAAAGTTACCCCTGCCACAACTCCTCATGAAACACCAAATAGCTACAAGTACTGCTACCTACATTTGACCTAAATTGTCACACTTGACAGACATTTTGAACATATTAAAAATAAAGCAAACGAATCAATGTTAGCTTATCCGACTGTCCGAAGTCACCCCTGGGATGGTTCGGGGAAAATGCACTTGACCATCCCAGGTAAGTTGGAATAGACTCCAGCATGCCCGCGACCCTCGTGATGATAAGCGTGTTCGAAAATGGATGAATGGATTCATGAAATGACCTTACCAAATGTGTGGACATGTGTGCGCGCACACCCACGGTGCTGTCTGACATGCACATATGCACATTAGTTCAAGTCCTGCTGTGCTTATAACCTAATCGCAATCAGCAAGTGAGCAAGCGAATGACTCTCATCATGACCAGTGTGTCAGCTGTGGTCTGTCCACATGTCCACATGTGCCAAAACACATTGTGTCAAGCTAAAACACATACATGCGACAAGAATGATAAAAATGTCTGTTGCTATAGTAACTGGAGGCAGCAGCCAGCAACGGCTCGACACACACACACACACACACACACACACACACACACACACACACACACTCAGTACGCATTTTCTATCTCCACAGTGAGCAGGTACAACAGAAAGAGAGAACAAAGGAGAATGGAAACCGCCAAGCATTAAACATGATCAATACCATTCGAAAAAAAACAAAGCAGTAATTGCATCTACCTTACACTTTAATTAGAGACGAGAATGCGTTTTGGAAAGGTGATTTTAAAGTCCAGCCGGAAAATATTTGTTGTGCTTCACTTTTTGTATGTGCAGTATTTCGTTACGTTACAACCTATTTACCAAATCTCAGCCAGCCGGTTGTCATCTCTTCAGCATTCTGTTGATTTGTCGAAATGCTATCTGCAAGACAATGCTACACTCACAAAGGAAAATGAAGATGTTCAAATTTTGGCCAACAAGAGGCACTATTGGCGGGCATTGCTGTGTGTTTTTTTGTTTTTTTTGTCCATTTATTGATCTATACCACTGGTGTCAAACTCAAGGCCCGGGGCCCAGATCTGGCCCGCCACATCATTTTATGTGGTCCGTGAAAGCAAATCAACGATGTCAACTTTCATGAAGCTCGCTAAAATCTCTTCCAAAGTTTCAAATTCTCATTTGTAATAAAGAGTGATCCTGTATGCATTTTCTTTTCTTACCAAACTCCTCATTGCAGTAACTTAAACAATAGGTGAATAAACCATTATTCTTGAATTCTTTATATGGTTTCAGTCATAATGGCCCTCCAATGGAAACAATAATTAAAATGTAGCCCGCGACAAGAATGAATTTGACGCCCCCTGATCTATACAGTTCCTCACCAGGTAATATAAGTTCAATAGACATTAGTAACATGCATAAATTGAAGGCATTATAATTGTTGTAATAATAATAATTATCATCATCATCATCATAAATAAAACAAATAGTTCCTAAATATCGAGCTGCTTCAATGCAATAAGGCATATACAGTGACTTTTCTGAAAATAAACCGATACTAATTACAAGGTAACCCCACATAAACACAATCGAATGGTGTTTCATTGGATTTTATTTTCAAACCGTCTCAGCTTGACTGATTGCAAAATGTAAAAAAAATAATTGATATAAAAAAAAGCTGGTTCTCTGAATATTCTAGCATGAACAAATTGCAACCAAACAAGCTAGTTCTCTTTTGATACAATATCTTATTATCAGAATCAGGTGGTTCTTTTTACGCATTTATACAGCAATGTAAACAAACCCTTTTGATAAAGTGCTTCATATATCCGAAGAAAGTTCAACACGTTCTTTTTGTGGAATGAAAAAAATACACACAAGTATGACAGTTGTATATGTTTACATAAAATTAACCTGCTGCTGTAGTTGTTTCTGTATGATGAAATTGGTATGTAACAGTCAATAATTTTGACAAAGGCTTGCATATTTTTTTTTCAAAAATGTAAGCTGGGCTATGTGGTTTGGCAGCAAGACACTTCCAGGCATGCTGCGCAATAATAAGTAATTCTTTGAACACGAGGAGATTTATGAGTATGTTTTAGAATAAATAAAGCAGCAACGCCTTTTTGGTCTGTACCATTACCATAACAGCTTCTGCTTCTATTGATTCATGAAAGGTTTATTGCAGTTTGTGATGCCATGGCGACAGCAGAGCCGCGGCGACAAATAGCCCTGTTCCCGTTAAATTTCACTCACCATTTGCAAAGGTGATACACAGTAAATACTATGCAGTGCCTCCACCCAAGATCAGTACAGTTTTTGTTCTCGTAAAAATGCTCCGACACTTCACACCGATACCAATTCACCGGTACGATAAATACTTTCCAGGTTAGAGCAATTTCAGCTGTGTTGGCCACTTTAAGGACACACATGAGAACACTTTCAGGCAAACTCAAATTCTGCCCTGTAAAATGGTTAATGAACTCAGATGGGGCGACGACAGAGGCAGCAGCCCTCTTGTAAGCACTGAATTCCCAGCCTAGTCACCAGCTTTGTGCTGCAAACGCACCCCGTCACAAAGTGACAACAAAGGCAGTCAGGCAACACGCTATGGTGCGACACGTCGAGTAAAGTGAATTAAATGATTGTGTGATGACTTACTCGTGGTATTCTCAAGAAGCAGCCTTGTATTTTTTACTCATTTTATTTTGTAGTTAAGACAGAGAGGTACCATTAAGTGCTTGTGAGGACTCGAATGCAAGTACTTGTATGAAGTCTGAAAATAGTGGCGTCTGTGCTTTCCTAGAAGTCACAGTATATCCATATTTGCAGTATTGCTGAAAGACAAAAGTTCCTTTGTGAATGAAACTACCGAATACTTGCAGCTCTGCACCCTCCGCTTTGCATTTTCGTAGATGTAAATGTATTTTATTTTTTTAGCGTTTCCTATTTTTTAAATATTTTTTTGTTTGTTTTTTTGGGGGGGCCGGGCTTATTTTCATATGTACACATTACAAACGTAATAAGACTGACACTTGCCACATGACTGCTTGTATTGAGTAGATTTCAAAATCTTGTCAAAATGTTAGTCATAAAAAAAAAAAGTTAGACGCGGATTTACGCTATTCGTGGGTTGGCCCGCTACTTGCGGGGTTCACCTGGAATCGCTTATCAATCATCTACAACATGCTGATCAGGTCATCAAGTCATGGATACAGAAGGCACATGTGTAATGCATGCATGTACCTCTGTGTGGGTGCACTGAGATCATACAGGAAGGAAATTTACAGGCAGAGTTTGTCGATCGAATGTATGCATACATTTAGTGTCTTTTGTGTTTAAAAAAAGAAAATAACGTTAGAATGAACTGGAGAAGAAACCATACAGCTCGAGAGTATATGGAATACTGTATTTATAGACAAAAGTAAAAGGAAATCAGGAGGAAGAAAGCCTTCATTGCATCTCTAAAGTCTCTCTATATTCATGCCTGAGCATGCTTCTCCCTTTCTATTTTATAAGGTGGATTTTTACCACTCTGTCTGCTGCATTGGTGGTTTGCATTCAGGTCTCGTGCTCATTGGCTGTGAGCCGCTGTCGTACAGCCAGCCAGAAAGCTTCTCTGCAGTCCTGAGTGGTGGGCAGATTTTACATCGCCGCACTGTTGCATGCATGCTCTCATAAATGTAGAGGTGTCAAAGCACCAGCAACTAGTTGATATCGGGCGGCCGAACTTAGCCTCTGAGTGGAATGACAGCAAACAAATGAGGCGATATCCACACGGGATCACTGCCACAATGGAGATGGATATGTGAAGCATTTTCAATTAAGCATCATGACGCAGACAGATGGGGTAAATTCAAGGACGTCAAAAATAAAAGTCTGATGAGGTGATAATGCCATAGAATAAAAATCCTGCAATCGTGATTCATTTTGCTCGAACGCGGTAGAACTGGAAATAATTCAGAATTTCTCTCCATATAAGGAAAAACATTACCGTGTAGATGGGAGAAGATTGTAAAGTAGCAATACCATCAAGGCTTTTATGTACAATATGCTTACCCACCAAAACCAAATGAAAAAAGCCTCAGTATACACGCACATGGTCAAAACAATCCCTGTTCCCAAAGACCTGCAAAACCAACTAAGCTCTGAAGGCTATTTTTAAAGCAACTGTCTTTGAATACAACGGTGACTCCCTTTAAAGGCAAATGAAGATGAAACACTGATTAAAATCGTAGTTAAAACAGTGCCTATGACTAATTTTCACTGCACTGTAAAGCCTTTCCACTGTACACCAATGTGTAATATGTCATAATATTGAATTGGTGTATTTTGTATACACCACTTCCATTTCATTAAACAGGACCAGGTGCTGGAGTCCTCCATCTGATTTTAGCTTGGAATTCAAATCTGCAGCGTTCTGAGAAGGTTAAGGCCACAACATAGAAGAGGACATAGCGGAATAGAGAAGCTGTTGTGAGGGTTCACTGGTATGTAAATAATTTCAGGCAGAGAGAGAGAGAGAGAGAGAGAAAGAAAGAGAGAGCGCACATGGGCTGAAGTAATAGTCAATGACAGCATGAAGAGACATTCCCTATCCTACAAGGTCACGTCAGGGAGAGGAGGGGAAGAATGAGCAAATAGAGGAGAGAAAAGGAAGAAACCATTAAAATACTTGGGAGACAGAAGAGAGATAAACACAACAAGATTGAGAGCAAGAGAGAGGCAACATAAACAGCCTTCAGCATAGATATGTGAGCCAAGCCCTCACGACCACCACCGTCTCCTTCTACTCCTCTTCATCTCCTCATATGAAGGATGTGTAAGTCAAGGAGAGTGGAGGGAGGGAGAGGTGAGAGGAAAAGAGGAAAAGAGGGAAGGAAAAGGCACATCCAAAAATAGCGCAATGTTGTTTCAGACACATTCCTGGGAAAATACTGACTAAAAACATGCACCTCTAAAGTCCGGCTGAAATGGTTTTAGGTTTTGTGTTTTCCCAATGTCCCACATCCCCCCCCGGCATTCACTTCAGGCTTTTGCCGATGCATTTTTGCCAAGCTACCATCACGTAAACTCCAAGCATGTAATCAGGAAGTAGCACGCCGCCCCCAACCCCCCAAAAAAATCAAGCTTAGTTTATGAACAAGCATTTTTAACAGAGTCCGAGTCAGACAATGTAAAATTGAATCAAATCAACAGTGGAGTACAGTCGAACCTCATTACAACGTAGCTCGAGGGACATAACGAATCTCTTCAGTTATGACAGTAGTTCGGTGCCACCATTTCCAAGAAAATGGCCGCCAACTTTGATGTATAATCCAGTTTGAGCATTTATACTGCACATGTAAAAACATGAACATGTAATACAGTTTCACCATGTCAATTACAAATACGTGGATACAGTATGAAGAAAAAATGATTTT
This sequence comes from Hippocampus mohnikei, assembly GCA_026261675.1. Classification (NCBI taxonomy): domain Eukaryota; kingdom Metazoa; phylum Chordata; class Actinopteri; order Syngnathiformes; family Syngnathidae; genus Hippocampus; species Hippocampus mohnikei. The sequence goes on along the minus strand of JAKGUB010000008.1, from coordinate 337,391 downwards.
ATAAGACATGAAACAAACAGTTGAAGCTTTACTATTTAATCTCTGAAAACTTTCAGTCAGCATATGAAAAGTGCTTGGTCCAGTTCAAGGATGTGCCGCACCCCGAAGCTGTTTAGAATCATCTTTCAATCTGCTGGCCTCGAACTTTGCCGTGATTTTGTTGCCATTACGGATGATTGTCGAAATCGTTGACTGTGCCAACTCAGCTGAGCTTCGTCTGGGAAGGCTCCCTTTCAAACATGAGAAACAATTTCAGCCTTCATAAGAACGGTTAGAACCAGAAGAGTCCTGCAAAAATAATAGAGACGCTGAACTGATGTTTATGAGCCTTTCCGTATAAGGCCAAAACGATAATAAGTCAACAGAGGTTGAGGACAGCCAAGGAGCTAATTGAGGCAGTCGAACTGTTCAAAGCTACCTCAGTCATGTTTAGACTACCTCGAAAAGGGCCTGAAGTAATGGAGTATCCCCGCTTGGGAACCAATGAGGGAATTGAAGGCGTCTATTGAGAAACAAGAAAACTTGGGAATCCACTTTCGATCATGCTATCATTGTGAGGAAGTGGGACATATCTCATGGTAGTGTGGGAAGTCAGATGAACCTATGCCCACAGCAAAGACTGCTAGTAGCGCACATACCCACTTCGGCGTCTTCCTAGGGAAGCCTCCGACCCGCGTATCATGTAAGGGTGAATCAGTACGACGTAGAAGCCATGCTCGATTCCAGAAGTGCTAAAACCCTGATCCAGGAGACAGTAGTGTAAGCCACTCCCCTTTCTCAAGGAGAATGAGTGCTAGTGGTTTGTGTCCATGGAGATATTTGTTTATTATTATCCCACCACCATGTTGAAACTCACTGGGAGTGATCAAGGCCTTTTGTGTTCACATACAAATTTTGTCAAACCTCTTTTGAAACATTCATGCACTTGCTGATACTTTGACCCCTTTACCCCGGCGAACCTCTCGTGAAGTCATGTTTAATTCTGCCCCAGTGCAACACTGGCATGGAAACAAGGAGTTAAAAAAAACATACACTCTTATCTTGTCATTAAAATAAAATGATTTTTTTAAATAATTAATTGAACTCCACTGATAGTTGTTGCTATTTCCATCACTGTGAGCACACAAGACAAACTGAAAATATCGTTGTTTCAGAGGATTAGTATTTGTTTTTTGATCTTCCTTTTAGGAATGACTGACTTTGTGATGGTCTGATCAACGTGGTTAAACAAGGGTGTCCTTGAGCAACCTATTTTATTGTTAAAACATGGTTTTAAACTACATGGTGTTTTAAGTCTCTCTCTGTCTCTCTCTCTCTCTCTCCCTCTCAATAATAAAGTTCTATTAATAGCAGCGTTCCAAAGAAACAATCGTCGAGTGAAATCTAGGCCAACAGCTGCATCGTCTGTCCGGGAAGATCCAGTCTCTCCCCATTTCAACTGTTCACTGTGCATGATAGAAATCCAATCAAAAACACCCAGAGTTGTTTTTCCGAGTAAGTACAGGTTTACCCAATCACATGTACTTTACTGTATACACAGTGGTGGCCAACTGAAACATTCAAACATTTCAAGAGGTTGTAAAGTTTAGAGGACAGCTGGGATAGGCTGCAGCATGCCCACGACCAGTGAGCTAGCAACGCTCATTTTGGCTAGCTAATGGTGTCATTGTTAAATGTAGAAAATTTTCATGCTTATGTTACTTTCAGACAGCGTCTGGTCTGAAACCCCTGGCCGATTATTTTGTGGCCCGCAGGACGATATGAAAACTAAATGATGGGGGGCGCCCACGCGTGCTTTATGAATGGCACTTTCCCACGTCGTGTGTGTGGAAGGTTCCGTTTTAACATGTGCGTGTGTGTTTTTAATGCGATTCTGCGTTGTCCAACTGCACCAACTGGAGCTTCACACCTGTGCCGCAAAAGCATCACCAGCGAGCGCCCTGATCGCAAGCTAAAAACGGCCTGCCAACCCAAGCACCGTCATTTCAAGGCTCCATGAGTGAGGGTTCACTGACGTTCACTTGCGCAGCGCGTGCTGGCAGAGAAACATTTCCCAACAACTATGAAGTGTGACCGCGCATAGCTGTCATTGAATTAAAAGTTCTGTCTTGGAGATGGATGATGTCTCTGCTAATAATGATCATCCCGGTAGCAGTTGTCTTTTTTATATTAGCTATTCCTCTATTTTCCTCCATATAAAAAATGTCAAGTGACATTCTCCGCACGTTTTAAGTTAGCTAAACACTTCATTATTGGAAGAGCGCCAGCAGCTGTAATGAAATCTCAAGATAATTCATTAAAGCTTGCAGTGAAGAGAAAGCTAGATGGGTACAAGACAGTTTCAGGGAAAGAGATGCAATATTTCTTTGTTGAGCACATGGGCAAGGAATACAACCTCAAACATCATTCTCCAACTAAACATGCTGAGAAGAACACAAAATACAAAGAAGATGAAAGGGCCAGCCAACTTGCTCATCTTAGGTCTATTAAGGAAACACATTTCTTTCAAGAAAGCAACCAGAGAATAATGCCACAGTTTAACTCATTCAGTTGAAAACGTCTTTGGGAGTGAATCAGTTAAAGCTAGCTATGTGGTTAGTGAGATGATTGCTAGAGCAGGGAAACCATTCACAGAAGGCAAGTTTGTAAAAGAAAAAAAAAAAATCTACTTATGACGAGCTGCAAATATAGACCGTCCAGAAAACAAGGAACAGTCTGCCAAAACTGTGGCACAGCCCATTTCTGATATCATCTAACATTTATGATCAACTGTGTGAGAAAGCCGAATGCTTTGATGCATACTCAGGAGCTCTCAATGAAAGCGCAAACATCACTGACACTGCCCAGCTCACTATTCATGTCCGCGATGTTTTGAAGTGATGGAGGAGTTACTCACAATCATTCCAATGCATTGTCAGACCACTGCACAGGAGATTTTTTTTTTTTTGCCAACTGTGTCATGCCATTGTGAACGCCGGTTTGCCATGGAAGAAGTTTCCTGGAATAACAATCGACGAAGCGCTCCGGATGACAGGGAGGAAAAATGGACTTGTTGCACTTGTTCAGAGAAAACTGGAAGAGGTGGGGGAGGAGGAGGAGGCGGCCATTGTTCGGCGTCGCATTATCCATCAGTAGGCCCTTTGCAGCAAATGCCTCGAGTTTGACCATGTGAAGTCTGTCATGAATTGCATCAACCAAATCAGATCCAGGCGCTTGAAGAACAGGTGTTTCCATGCTTTTTTTTTAAAAAAGGAAAGTGAGTCAGAATATGAGAATGTGCTCTACTTCACTGACGTATGTTAGCTAACGGGAACGTCTTTATTAAGATTTTTTTAGTTGATGGCAGGAATGAGAAACTTGGCTCCTGTGTGAGGTGATCACAAATGGCTCCTCGATTTGATTTTTTTTCTTGTTTAACAGAACACAGAAGCTGAATGCAGTAAACAAGAAGTTACAAGGCCAGGAGCAGTTCGTCAGCGCTGCCTATGACAACGTGAAAGCATTCTCTGCAAAACTCATGTTATGGAAAGCCTGGCTTGCTCAAACAAACCTTTGCCATTTCCCTGCATGCAAGGCACTTGGATGCAGGAACACCATTCAGTGGGTAAAAGTATAACCATGCAATTTTGAAACTAGAGGAGGAATTTCATCAGAGATTTCAGATTGCACAAAGCCACTTTGAAAATGTGTGCGGACCTCTTCTCCTTTGATGTGCAGGATGCCCCTCCTGTTCTTCAGCTGGAGCTCATGGACCTAAAGTGGAACCCTGAACTCAAAGCCAAGTTCAGAGACCTGAGTGGAAAAGCAGGCAAGCTTGGGCGATGCTTCCTCCCTCAAGCCAAACGTGGCTCTGCTACATGAGAGAGGAAGCGCTGACAGGTCTGTGGAAGTCGGCAGGGAGGAAACCGGAGTACCCGGAGAAAACCCATGCGGGTACAGGGAGAACATGCAAACTCCACACAGGAAGGCCGGAGCTGGAATTGAACCTCTGCACTGTGAGGTCGACGTGCTAACCACTGGACTACCGGGGCCCCCATGTTCAGAAAAAAAGAACCCAGTGAAGTTTGCTTGAGAGTATACACACCTCACCCAGACCTTGCCTCCTGCAAGAAGTATGCCCGTGCCTGCTGAGCACCTCTCACCGTCGGCAATTCCGGAGTGGAAGAGAGTCCAACCCTCTCAAAATCCAACTACAGTTTGTCTCAACATAGCTTCTCAACCTTGCACACCAGCTCTGTTTTGTACCATTTAGCCCCTCCCACAGGTGGGAAGCGCATGAGAAGTGGGACCCATTTCAACTCTTTCAACAACGTCAGACCAGGCCCATGAGTGCAACAATCCGCTCTCCAACGAGGCCCATCTCCAGGCTTGGCTCCAGAGTGGGGCCCCGGTGATTCGCGTCCGGGCAATGAAAAAGAAGTCCAATAATTGTATTCATCATGGTTTTTGAGCCATGCTTTGGACGGTCCCTTAACTAGTACAGGTTTGCCAGGGATGTCTATGCCAGCGGCATAAAGTCCCAAACGGTTTTGCACCCAGGATCACTGAGATACACAAACTGCTCCACCACAATCAGGGGACGGTTCAGTGAGGGGCTGACTATTGGATATTTAAATTATTTTGGAAAATGCATTTTACGACGCACAAATCAAACAAAGTAGTCAATCATTCTTCTAAACCGAGGTACAAATTAGCTTTTTCCTTCCATCCCGTAATTTTAACACAAACACATTCCACAGCAGTTCTCCACTATAGGTTTTCAGTTACACTCCTGTGCTGAGGACCAACAAGGCATGCAAATTACAAACCATAAGGTACACATTATCTTGAGTCAAATGAGCAGCCAGTTCAAGTGGGCTGCTCTGTTTAAACGCCAATACTCTCAGTGTTCCAAACATCAAATGTCATTACGACATTTCCTTTTGAAATGGGTCCATTCTTATCCAGTCAGGCAAGTGAGTTGCCATCTCCTAATACATTCCATAATTCTCACATGGGAGGCTCAAATTACCGTCACGTAAAGACCCTGTGGCGCTGGTAGAGGGCAAGGCGGAAAACAGAGGAGGCCTGGGTTCTACTACACATTCATGTGACTCCGCCAAGACTTAAGCCTCTGTGCGCCATTATGTGCATGGGTGGGTCAAAGGGTGAACAAGGGGGAGAGAAAGAAAAATGCCAGTGTACCTCGAAGAAAAAGAGAAAGCTCAAATGACAGAGGTAAGTTGCGATTTTCCACTCAAGTCACACTCAGCCACAAAACAAGTTCTAAAGTGGGTCTGATGAACAAAAAAAGAGCTCTATATTTGACTGAGAATCCAAAAGAAGTTCCGCCCTTGGTTTGGAGACTATAAGAATCAGTATGCATGGCCTCTGGCATCTGAGACCATTAGCTGGTAAGAAGAACACAAACATGATGCATTTATTCAGCCATGTTTTCAGCCATCAAGCAGAACAGTTTTAGTTCACAGTTCGCCAATTTGTTTGGAATGGACGACTCATTGCAGGCTTCCATGTCCACATCAGTGAGGACCGCAACATGGTACTGTCCAGTTGTGCTTGACTCTATTGTTGTGCCGGAGAGATGTACAATACACCGTTGTGTTTCTTTCTGCCCCGGGTAAGTCATCGCCCAAATAAAACGCCCCACTTTATTGAGGTGAACAGCCCCCCGGTGAAGTAGTAAATAAAATAAATGTCTTGTTCTGTTGGGCACAAAGCAGAATGGTTTCTGTATATTTTCAAGTTGCCATTTTGAATCAGGAGAAGGAGAACATAAGGATGGTGACAGGATTGTGAAACTCTTGCGTATGGATATCATGGAATTCATCCATCCATCCATTATGGAAATTGTTTTTTCCTCATGAGGGTCACAAGCGTGCTGGAGCCTATCCCAGCCGTCCTCGGGCAGTAGGTACAGTATACCATGAATTGGTTGCCAGCCATAGACAGACAAGCAACTATTCACACTCACAGTCACGCCTAGGGACAATTTAGTGTTCAATTAACCTTCCGTGGTTTGCGTGTTCTCCCCGTGCCTGTGTGGGTTTTCTCCAAGTACTCCAGTTTCCTCCACATTCCAAAAACATGCTTGACAGGCTCATGAAACACTAAATTGTCCCAAGGTGTAATTGTGAGCACGAATGGTTGTTTGTCTATGTGTGCCCTGCGATTGGCTGGCAACCAATTCATGGTATACTGTACCTACTGCCCGAGGACGGCTGGGATAGACTCCAGCACGCTTGTGACCCTCGTGAGGAAAAACGGATTAGAAAATGGATGGATGGCAGTTCACTTGGGTCAACAGCTGTATGATATAACGATTTAAAGTGATTCCCCATTTTCCCAGGTGATACTTTCCAATATCCGAACCAGCAACACAATAGGGAAAGGCTAAAGTTTTGGTCTTGTATATACTGTGTACACACACGCACTGTATTGTACTGTATTGTTGTAGCCTATTGCAGCCTCCCCCACTCACATTTTGCAACTTTTTTAGTGGTGGTTCACCTTCCCAAAGCACGAATATCAATCACAGCTGTCTGCTTCTCACAGGCATCCAACAATGTGAGGGTCATTTCCAAAATGGCTGACAGGAAGAGGACAGGCTTCAACAAATATAAAGAAAGAAAATAAACCTTCAAACAATGATTTCAACAACAAACTGTGAAAGGTAATGGGAAAAAAAAACAAATTAGTGAGCTCAATTAAATTACTTTTTGACTGCCTCTTTGTATGTGTGTGTATTATTAATTATTAATCATGATTCGTTTCCGCCATTGTATTATTGTTAATATTGATATTGGAGACTCCTATTGTCAGCATTATCCTATCAGGACAGCACAAGAGCAGACAGACAAGAATGCTGTGTCTCTCTCTCACACACACACAGGCACACACACACACACACACACACACACACACACACACACACACACACACACACACACACACACACACACACACACACACACACACACAATCACATGCTCAGGGTTGGAGGCCAAGACAGACAGCAACACTATTGTGCATGTGAACTCAAACCAGCCACAGTGAGCCATCATCAGAGAGCCTCATCATAGAGAACAGTTGTTGAGAGTCGTTTGTGGGAAAATACCCTAACCCTGACCCGGGCTTATGGCTTTATTTTCGCCATTAGTACTGTCACAAACCGGTGGGAAAGATGACTTTTAAAGTCTCTGAAAGCAAATTGAATTAATTAGGTAAATGTAGAAAATATATAATTTTTGTGGCTAATATATATTTTATATAATATATAATTTTTTATTATTGTTACTATCATGTTAAACTAATTTTATATCACATATAAACAACAAATTGATGGAGAGCTACTTTCAAAATCAGAAGTCAGTAAAAAAAAAAGTACTACTTTTCAATTCATTTTAAAATGGGGGTGGTAACAAATATTCACTTGCAATATCTCAAGTGTGATTAAAAGTAAATTAAAAGTCAAAAAGGCAAATTGCAATTTTGGGTATTTTAACAAGAAACATGAAATCAACGCTGATGATTTGCCTAGAAGGGCCTAAAATGATGTGACAGGCCAGTTTGGCACCAGAGTCTTGACACCAAGAGCTAGGGCTGCAACTCATTCAGGTCGTCCCCATGCTCCACTCTCCAGGCATGACTGATCAATTTACAATCAATCCAAGTGTGATACTAATTTAAAGTTAAGGAGTCGCGTGGCAAAGCTAAATTACCGGTTTCCAGCGTGCCCTTATGTGGAAGTCTTGACATAGCAGCCTACCAGGAAGTAAAAACGTAGATCTGGTTTGACTGCACTTCAACAAGATGCATCATTCACTGTTGTCAAAAAAAAAAAAGCCCAGACTTTTTGAAGGCGTAGGATGGGTGCACCTGTGAAAATCTAATGGCTCGGTTAATCATGACAGTGATATCTTGAAATGACGATATTAAAATTGCCACAAAATCATTTTTGTCATGTCACCCATCCATCCATTTTCTAATCCGCTTATCCTCACAAGGGTCGTGGGGTGTGCTGGGGCCCGTCCCAGCTGTCTTCGGGCAGTAGGCGGGGTAACACCCTGAACCGGTTGCCAGCCAATCCTTTGTCATATTACGATATTAAAAGTAGTAAATTTCTGTCAAAATAACCATACTTTTCGCATTGTGAACCACATAGACCACCTGTGTCAAATTCAAGGCCGGGGCCAGGTCTGGCCCGCCACAACATTTTATATGGCCCGCGAAAGCAGCTCAAACAAGTCAACTTCCATGATCCTATTTAAAATGTCTACCAAAATGTGTAATTCCCATCTGTAATAAATAAGAAATATATTCTATATGGCCCTCTGTGTGAAACGGTAACTAAAATGTGGCCCATGCCATAAATGAGTTTGACACCCTTGACATAGACCATCATACTTTGTGCCACTGAGCCAATAGGAACACATCACAATAAAATAACTGGTCGAGGCAATTACTTCGTCTCTGCTGTTACTGTATTATGTTTAAAAACACAAAGTTGTGCTTTTGACAATATCATGATTTTTTTTAATACAGTATCAGGTGCTTGTTTTTGGGGGTTTTTTGCTGCACCACACCGCCCAGCAACACTCCATTCTGTGGTCCCTGCACTGACACCACATACACAATGAATGGTTTTGACGACAGGGTGATGTGCCCTACTCAATAATGTGTGCAAAGGGCTTAACGGTGGGATTAAGTGTGTGTTGACAGGTCTTGTCTGGAGAGTGAAACCCATGGATGACATAATAGAAAGGCGGATGTTGTGTGACCATCACAGATGCTACATTAGTGCAGCAACGGAGCTACCGCAACACCCCACACATCAAAGTGACGCTAAATAGTAAATGATAGAGGAGTATATCGTACATTAGACGTTATTACATTGCACTCTGTTATGCGGTGCTCCTTGCTATTTCAAAGTTCGGTTATTGGAAAGTATCACCCGGGAAAATGGGGAAACACTTTAAATCGTTATATCATACAGCTCTTAGCTTAAGTAAACTTCCATCCATCCATTTTCCGAACTGCTTTTTACTCACGAGCGTCGTTGGCATGCTGGAGCCTATTCATGCCGTCTTCGGGCAGTAGGCGGGGTACTCCCTGAACTGGTTGCCAGCCAATCGCAGGGCACACATAGACGAACAACCATTCATGCTCACACTCGCACCGAGGAACAATTTCGAGTATTCCATGAACCTGCCATGCATGCTTTTGAAATGTGAGAGGAAACCAGAGTACCCGGAGAAAAGCCACGCAGGCACGGGGACAACATGCAAACTCCACACTGATAGACCGGAGCCGGAATCGAACCCTGCACCTCTGCACTGTGAGGCAAACGTGCTAACCAGGCGACCACCGTGCTTCCCTCCTAAGTAAACTTGTCAAGTAAAATGTCCTCTCCTCATCATTTTCGATTTAACCTTCACAAAAGAACAAAATATAGAGACATTGGAACACTTGGCACCTGCATACATAAAAATGCATTGTGCATGCTGCTATTTACAATCTGATCCAATCAAAAGGGGTGGGGGAAGTAATCGATTGTTGAATACCCATTCACTGATGTAAATCATGCAAAATTGATCAAATTCATTCATCACTTATTATAGAGCAGAAAGGGGGGAAAAAAAGTGAAATACAGAAGTCTAACCGCTGCAACAGCCACCTGACATTCCATGTGCTGCACGTAACAGAACTCGGCAGTGTGAAGTGAGCATCGGAGTAACGGTGTACAGTAGGTAAGACGCAGTATAACAACTGAGGATATTACATAACCAAATGATAAGAGTTTGTGACATTTTCACCACATATTTTTGACTGGATACGGTCAAACCCACGCAGGCCAGAGAGGGCGGAGCTGAAATTGACCCCGGTGTCTCTGCACTGTGAGGTCAACGCGCTGACCACTGGGCAGCCCAGGATCATTCATATGGAATCAAAAAAAGCGGGTCCTGACCAGTGGTCGCGACCGCTCAATCGCAAATGCCGTGTATCTCCAAAGTGGTCATTGGCGAACATATTTGTCTGGCGTGTTTTGTTTTTTTTCACCAATAAAAGAGCTGCACTTTATGATACGCCATAATTTAATGCAAAATGTTTTGTGGCGCCCTCAGCTCTGGCTCTCCGGTTTGAGAACCACAGCCATAAATAGTTTGTTGTACTTTTAATGAATGGGCATCTGCACATGACAAAAAAAAAAGTGCATAACTCTGTATGGGAAACACTGTGCAACCACAAGTCATCTGAGCGAATGTCTGTTTGGATTCCCAGTCATCTGTGGTAATCGCAAAAGTTGAATCAAGGCAATGTTGATTCTTTCTGGCTGTCGAGGACGTTTCACCGAATTTCTGCTCATCTAAATTACCTCATAACAGCAACAGAATCAGTCATCGAGAACAACTATCGGCGTGCAGCGAAGACAGAACAGCTCGGGGTGAAAGTGTCAGCAGCTCCTTTGTGCTAACGTACTTCCATCCAACCTTACTCCGCAAGAAAGGAGAGCCGTGACATCCATACTACTGGATGACAACTTTACATACAAACGGCTCACATTAATTGTACATCATAGAATATCTTCAGAAGCAAGAAGAGGAAAAAGGGAATTTATGGCCGCGTGGATTATATTATTGCCTATCCTGTACCCAAGGAGATTTAAAAAATGTCTTTATGAACAACCCCAAATTTTAGGATTCAAGGTCTGACGTTTCCCGTCTTACATTTCAACTTGTAGTGTCTTTGACTCTGCGCGAGTACACAACCTAATTTATGCTCACCGTGGTTACCACTGCATCCCATGATGCAAAGCGGTTGCCAAAGCAGACAGCAGCATATGCAAAAAGTCTGAAACATTGCACAGTTATTCGCCTGGGAACACACATTGTTATTTCTGCATAATTAATGGAGGTGGGGCGAGGGGGGGGCACTTATTTCTATATTGTACTGCAGTATACGGTTTATAACCAACCTTGCCTTGCCAACGGAGTTGCGGAACTCATTAAATCTATTAATTCTCGCTCTCTAATTATATCTCTCTCGGTCTCATTTCTTTCTCTCACAAACAGGGGTGTGTAGACTTTATATCCACGGCAGTCTCCAGCATGGGAAGGGAAACCAAGAATCAGAAAATAATCCATGTTACTGTACTTTGACTCCGTTTGGTGAACTATTTGAAATATGCAAATATGATATGAAGTGAAAATAGGCAAAGAGCAAAGGGGTAGGACTCAATCCGTTTTTCTTTTTTTTTTTTAACTTCGTCCTACTCGCTTTTGAACACGTAGACTGTGCTTCATGATGACGACTTATATGTTTTCTTTTCAATCTTTTATTTACTGCTGGAATATTTTCTGTTACTTGCTTATATGTTCAAGAAACAAACAAATAAACAAACACGGTAATTCTAAAAACATTTGATGTTTTGAGCAGGCGGGACGTTAAAATGAATCCAATTCCAAATCTCTTCTATATTGCTTGACACGCTCCCTCTTTCGAGACTACTGCTCTGTGGATGTCTGCCACTCTGTCTCTGTCTCCCTCTCTCTCTCTCTCGCTCTCTCTCCGAGATGGTTTGAGGTCAACTGGCTCACGTGTCTTCGTCTCCTGCTACAGCATGTGGGCTTGAAATTCCACCGTCCCACCGTTTCAAATTGCATGTTTCCTGGCTCGTAAACAGAGAGCATGCACACACCGTCTGCGACTGACACACACCCACACCCACACGCGCACACCCACACCTACACGCAATACAGTTGTTTGATCCATGTACAATACAAATTGCTCAAATCACCTTGTATCCAAATGTTCAAATAGCAACAATACATAAAGATTTTGTTGGATAAAAATTTGAAGTTGTGAAGCGCAGGTAAGACCAAATACAGCCCTGAATCGATTTTTGCTGCTCTAAAATTCAAACTATGACAAACCACTGTTGTTTTCGTCTAACAACGCTCTCTCTCAGCCCAGTGATCATGACAGTTCTCCATGTCAAGTTTATATAAAGCTGATTCCACACCACACGATTGCATACCAAAATCAACATGGTCAAATTAGGCAAACAGATCCGAATTGAGGCATTAGCACATACAACCCCGGGGCCATATTCTCCCATTGCTGCGTCAACCCTTTTTATGCGCCTGGACTTGAACACTCATTATCTACTATCTATTTATCGTTTTCTCACGATTTCTGACACACCCGCCACGTGTAAACTGGGAATGAACACGCAAACCCTGAAGAGACATGATTCACCGACAGCTGAGGCCGCGTGCAAATCCTGGAAGTGTACTTTTGGTGAGATTTGTGAATGGCACTGAAACCTGTGAAAAAGAAAGCATGCTTTTAAAAACCCGAAGAGGAATTGTACCTCGCGGGTACTGTAGGTGAATATCATAAACAAAGAGCGAAGAAAATGTCTGTTACCGCAACGATATAATCTGACAAAATCGATCACGGTGAAAACGTAATCGCCAACTCACAGTGACTCTTTGATTACCTCAATAAAATATGTTTTGTTCAGTCCTGGTTGCGGACCCTTCTATTCTCTCCTCACAAAAGATGACATATTTGCCCCACATCTTTTCCAGAGGTTAATTTTATTTCAGCAAAAACCTATTCCGCCAACTTCACATATAATAGACAATCGCTAAAAATGTCTTTTTTTTAATGATTTGAAAACAGGCTGTCAGTCTGTGGACAATCAGGAAAGTTAAATAAGACTTAGAATCCATTTTTTTGTCCTCATTATTGGCACGGAATTTACATTTACACCAGACTAGGCTGCTGATTGTATAAATTAACATTATGTAATGGGATCGCTTTTTAAGGAGTTTTCTTTTGTTCAGTCATTTTACTCTCGTTGTTTCTATTCCAACTTTATTGTGTATTTATTTTATTGTTCATCGCTTTTTTCTTCACTGCATAAAACCAGGAGGGACGCTTGGTGGGTAGCCCTTGGCGAGTTACAAAACGGTTGAGCGTAAAAACACATCACCACTGCTAGTTGCCTCAATTGCGACAAGACAACTTTAGTCAACAACAAATTCCACACAATCCTTAACAATCAATTACTAGTAGTATTGAGACCATTCCTAATATGAGTGGCGTCCAGAGCTGTTTGTCAAAATTTCCATGTGAAAAAAAATCCCCAAAAAGGTGCAATGAAGGGAGAATGTTTTTGTTTGTGTGTGTACTGTACGATCTGAACACTTCAATCAAAGCCTTAATTTATTTTAATGAGTTCTTGTTCTATTTCACTGTGCCTAGTCTTCGAGGAACGCTGCCTCCAGCCCTAACACACACACACACATCACTTCAATCAACCAGAAGAGGCACAGGGTTGGCTCTGACAACTTACAACTCGAAATCCATTCATGACAGTTTGTCGTCTAACAGTGTAGACATTGAGCAACGAAACAATGTTTCTGTGGTTGACAAAAGGGCTTAAAACGACGACGATTGAGCGCGGCGAAATAGAGGAAAGAGGCTGAGCAGTTGGAGCTGGTGACAAATTGGGGTTGCGGGAGCAGACGCTAAGATGGGTATTAAAGTGCTAGCGTAGACTAGCGTCTCAGGAATTGGACCCCTGTCACAAAACCGATGTTAAACGCAAAATAGCAAAGGAAAGGAACTGTCTTTGTCCTTCCCTTTTTGTTTGAAAACACACTGTATGATAGTAAAGGTTTTTAAAAGTGTTTAACCCTTTCAGGGACAGCGGTTACTACAGTGGACAGTTTGTTCTCAGGTTACAGGGTGCATGAATAGGGTTAACATGTCACCTGTTGTTTGACTCAAAGTTGAGGACCTATGAGGAGATATCTTTGCCACTCAGCACAAAAAAAAAGGACTTTTAGGGCACATCAGCGAGCCCTAATGCAAAAGCTGTCTTCGAGCTGCGAAATACTACAGAAATGTGAGACAGTGCTCTAGTGGGGGCCCCAACAACCGAAGAGCTTTGCAACTCTGCGACAGCCAGCTGCGTAAAAGGCTTGTAACAGTCACTCTCACTTCATACTGGTCGGCTGCAGTTGACACCCACAGAGAAAACTATGAGGCTGAGGGAAGTATGAACAGGTTAGTGCAGATATTTGTACAGCTCTTTAATGTGTGCGAGCGTGCACACACATGTATGTCTTTGGCAGCCATTCAGTCATCTGCTGTGAAGGTCAAGTTTCACTTTGCGTGGAAGCAAACAATGCAGAAACGAGCTCACTGCTCCCTGACTTCAATCGGTTGCACTCGGACACATCCAAACAAGTAAAGTGACAAAGTTGTGGGGGATTAGAGACACTCAAGCCAACTGTAACATGAAGCAAGTTTAAGCACACATGTAGAAAAACCAGTCAGACACACACACACACGCACACACACACACACTAGGTGACAAATATTGAATATTTTCACACCAACATTTGTTGACATACCTAATCACAGAAACACACCAGAAATACAAGCTCGCAAATGCAGCAAGGAAGCTCCCCTGACTGACGTGTAGTGAAGAAACCTTTCCAATATAGTCCCGTGGAAAAAAAAAAAAGCTCATGTTACAGGCCTGGTCCGACTGGCCTTCCTCAAGGCCCACAAATGTTTCATAAAGACAAAATGTGCAGCACTGCAAAGACATTAGATCTTGTTTGGGTAGAATAAATACACACACTTAGGCCCTGCTATTCAGCATAAGAATGACCTTCCACTCCTCAGAATGAAGGAATCTATCTTAACCCTTTCATGGAACCTCATAACATGATAAGCTGTCCACTGTCGTAACCGCTGTCCCTGAAAGGGTAAAAAAACAACAACAACAATAATAAGTACAAAAACTCCCCAAAACATAATAATTAGGTGAATTGCATATCAGCAATTATCTATCTGTGTGAATGATTGATTGTCTGTGTGACTTGTGAAGCTGAAGTCAGCTAGGAGCTCCAGTTACCCGCAACCCTAATAAGGACAAGCTGCATTGAAGATGAATGTCTGCAAGATTGCGCATTTGCAAAACTTTACTCACCTCAACGAAGTTTTATACACATGACCATAAAACTGACCATTATGAGGAGAATTTCACTTGCGCATGCTGCAGCAACGGAAGCCTAATGTAAACATGTGCAGGTTCCGAACAGCCGCGGGTTTTTCCGTTCCCTATAATGATCTATGAGCAGTTCAAATCTCCTTGTCTTTTGCCGGCTTCTAACCACTAATGTTGTCCTGATAAATACATGCCCAATGCGTTGTTATAATTACTCACATGTTGCAGCATAACATTACACATATCACAAAGATTATTCTAATAAAGTTTGTAACTCCAGCTTAAATAGTTTTAATCGGCTGTATTGCTTCCTTGTTTACATTTCAGAGTATAAAAACTGTCAAATAAATCATGCAAGTGTCATGCTGTGGGGAACCCCTGATAGGACAAGCTGAATGTCACAACAACTCTCTTTCTCTCCCTCCCTTTCTTTCTTTCTTTTTCTGGGTGCGCTGCTCCAGGACGCAACTGACATTTGAGTCAACAGAATCCACAGTGCAAAACACGAAGCCGCAACCATATTGCTTCTATAGTGTCAACAGGAACGTTGGACTTTACACGGAACCAAATCCATTCTCTGTACAAACACATCCAGGCCAAACACAATAAGCGACACACGCTCACCTAAGTGAGGCTATGATTGGTAAAAATAATGCTAATGCTAATAATACAAAAAATTCATTTAAAAATAAAATCAAAAGATGGACTTTACTGTAATGTCAATTTTCAAACATTTTGCAGACCTCAAAAAACTAAAAGAAAAACGCTTGAGTTTTAAATTTGTAATTTTATGTATGGTGACTATGTATTGTGATTCATTTCCCTGTATTGTTCAGTCTGCGAACTGGTGGCAGCAATGCGGCGTACGATTGACAGATGAAAGCTTTTGCCCATCAAATTAAGCTGATTTGGGGTATTGATTACAGGCAGTTTGCTGCAGATGCCAAATGGCAAAAACACAACAGTAGAAAAAGTGATACGATGCCATGTCATCTATCCTCTTTGTGATATATAACGTCATATCGCCCAGCTATAGTTGATGACT
Organism: Hippocampus mohnikei; assembly: GCA_026261675.1. Taxonomy (NCBI): domain Eukaryota; kingdom Metazoa; phylum Chordata; class Actinopteri; order Syngnathiformes; family Syngnathidae; genus Hippocampus; species Hippocampus mohnikei. Next base: position 321,318 of record JAKGUB010000008.1, on the reverse strand, counting down.
ATCAGTATATTCCAATAAACAACAACAAAAAACTGCACTAAAGCTCATCGATTTAGATTGATATTTTGCTTTTTGCTTTTTAAAACCAAATACGGTGGTACCTCTACTTATGAACATCAGCACCATATTTACAGCCCAGGTTTAAAAGTCGCGGCATCGTGTCAAGAATATTTTACTGACATGTACAGTGGTACCTCTACTTACGAACATCTCTTCATACGAAATGTTTGTTACGAAACGCCTCAACAGGAAAATATTGCCTCTGGTTACAAAATAAATTTCAAGATACTAAAGGTAAAACTATGGCTTGCTACTCGCAGCTCTGAGTTTCCTGAATGCAACATACTTATAGCTACTCTGCCATTTGCTATTCCCGGGACCTCTGCCGTATGTGTCTGTGTCGATAGATAGATGTGTGTTTATGCCGGGTCCTCGTCATTCGCCTCTCGGGCCATAAGGTGTTCTGATAGTTTTACGTAAATGTGAATCCCCGAAAGTGTTCACTAGTCGGGGGATCGCTCACTCCGCTGATATTTGCCTTGGACATTTTTGATGGATTTTTAAAAGCAGACGAAAGCAGAAGTCCTTTTCTCAGTTCTTTACAAAAGGCCAGGCAAAAACCACTTCTGAGAGAGAACATGAACTAAAGAGGGCAAAAAAAAACGATGAGGATGCAGTTAACAGTTAAATGGGCATCATTTTGGGGTTTTTACATTATACACAACTCTCATTTATTGTGCAATAATCTAATTGTAACATGGATTTTTTTTACATATTTTGATGTATTTTTATGCTTTAGGAAACATTTATGTCTGAATTTTGGGGGGATTGGAACGGATTAGGGCATTTACGTGGAAAACGCGTCTCTACTTACAAAATGTTCTAGTTAAGAAATTTCTTATAAGAACCACTTAATTTCATAAGTACAGGTACCACTGTAATGCTTAGCTCCCACTTAACTCATAGTAGTAATGTTCTCATATTCTAATCGAGATATCTCATAAAATATTGACATAGGAAATTGTGTCCAAATCACACAGCCCGAACACAAACAGAAATTATCATCACAACAGTGCTTCTTTATCCATTTACAGATCTCATTATACCGCAAAGACTGCTGTGCTACACATACCTTCGTGTGCATGTGTGTGTGTGTGTGTAGTTGAGGGACACTCCTAACAGCGGTTTTCCCCTCAAGGCATGTCAAGTTTTATTTGCTATTTGGTTTTCTTTCAAATTGCTCTTCCTCCAAAATACCACCATTGAAGTCAGGATATGTAACATGCCGTGGTGCCTGGCAGGACAAACTGTGGGAAGATACGACAGTACATTGGAAAGACTGGCTGCCACTGCCAAGTGAATCCACAAATATGACACAGAAATATTCAAAACATTAATCAAGAACTTGTGATCCATAGTTTGTCTCTTCTAATGTCAGAATTCATTGCTGCGTGTTGATTTATTTGATGATACACGGCAGCACACATTGGCAGAAAACAAAAATAATTCCTGGTAAATCTCTTGTTGATTCTTCCGAATAATTTATCATTAAAATGTCAAACTAAATCTTGCATTAATTCTGTGAATGTGAAATCTAAAATTTATCTAAAATATGATGTCAAATCAACAATTGATTGTTTACTCGCCTCTGGAGATGTAGTGAAATGTCCATCTCTCATTGAGCAGAGTTTCCCCACTATTTCGCGGGTTATCATTAGCCCTTCCGCTATACTGTGTTTTGACTGTAATGCCCTCGCGTGGGAAAGGAGAGCCACTGTTCAGCCGTTTATTGAGAATGGTAAAACATTAACACGCTCATACGGGCTCTGTAGCCAAGGTTGACGCACAGAAATTTATGCAGACCCATTGACGTCACATGCCACCATACCGGGCCCCTCCTCTTTATACATATACACAAAATATAAAACAGTATTTTGTTTGGTTCATCTCCGCGTCCTGTCGGTGCACACATGGCCCACCGCGTTACATCGTGGGCGGCCACAGCCTTGCCTGGATGCCCGCTGTTGATCAAAAGCTTATCAATCTAACATCCGATCAAGCTAATAGGAAGAGGAGCAAAACATTAAGTACAAACCTACAGACAGCGCCAAACATCGGTGAACAGAACCAAAACCTGCAAGTTGGCTTCTTCACAGAAAATGTCAGAAAATATTCTTTATTTACTTCTCACTTAAAATCTCTTTTCTCTTGTCATCCTTTTAAAACATTGTCACAAAAAAGAAAAACAAACACAACCTCAATTAATCCCAATGATTAGCAGATAGCAGCACATAGCAGAAGAACACACAGACGAGGTCAAATGAGGTGCATGTCAAATGAGGTGCACTGCGTAAAAATCTCTCCCAAACACCAAATTGTACAACCTTTGAGGGCATTTAAACTTTAACCCTTTCCTGTACCCTGTAACCTGATAAGCTGTCCACTGTAGTAACCGCTGCACCTGAAAGAGTTAATGTCCCACTATGCGAGAAACCTCTGTTCACACAATTTCAATTAGTGACACTGATGCAACACAAAAAAATAAGAGGTATATTTGAGTATAAATGGATCTCACAACTGCAAAAGAAAGTGCTGGTTGTTGAGAGAGCGCCAGAGTGAGCACCGAAATGAGTTCTTAACTATTTGTAACAAGAGTTAGCTTGTTTAATTGTGGATAGCATTCCAGCTGAGACTTGTCAAATACCAAGTCTACTCATGGTTTCAGCAACATGAGCTTCTGAGAGCCACTGTACACAGAAACCTTTGGCATTCCAAGTACTGAATATGGGGCCAACCTTTTGTACCTCCTAATACTTTTTTGGGGGTTGGGAAAACGGTGGGAAAATAATCCATTATGTGAGGGCCACCAGAGGAGGATATTATCGCACAATCTAAGTCAGGGGTGTCAAACTCATTTAGGTAGGGCTGTTATGACAGTGAAACCACAAAATGATTAGTTGTACACAATAAATTAATAGATTACTAGCGTTGAAATCAGTCAAGTGAATTACAATAGTCTGTTCAATTATTGTTGAAGTGAGTGTAAATAGGGTAACAAAATATTGCACAATCTCAACTTTATTTTTTAAATGTGACAATTTGACATTTCGTGTTTTAGCTATTTGACACCCGTGATTTGCTTTCGCGGGCCACATAAAATGACCTGGCGGGCCGGATCTGGCCCCCGGGCCTTGAGTTTGACACCAGTGATCTCAGTAATCATAAAACTAAACACTAAAACTGTCATGCTTTTGAATGTCTTTCCGGGTGCTGTGCCTTTTGGCTGTGTGAAGCACATTGAGTTGCCTAGTGTATAAAATGCGCGATAAAAAATATATACAGTATTATATTGCTAAGCCAGCAAGTTGGGAGTCACAAGCCATTGTATTTCGGATCTCGGTCACAGGCCATGAAAAATGGTGAGCGTTGCGTCCAGACGGCCTTACGGCTTCAAATGTTGTCCAAAACAAACATGCAAATCACAAACTTGACTTCTATACCAGATCTGTCCGAGTGTTAACAACAGAGCAGTAGGGTATTCATTTTGTGTGCGCGAGAGACCAGATGGAAGGGCAACAAGGTTAGAAGCACTGAAGGACTGTTCAAGCTGCTTTCTGAATAGGAGGTTGAATGTGGGGTAAGAGTGATTCTGAAAGAAGAATGTTGTCAAGGTGAAACGAGAGTCAATACAAGTTGATGATTGTTACGGTAGAGATTGTGTGAATGATGAATGTTGTCAGCCGTTATGCCCCATGGGTGGGATGTGAGCTGTAGGGGAATAAGTTCTGAAGTGAGTTGGATCAGGTTTTTATAAAGTACAGACAGACCAGTTTTTTTTTTTCAAGGCTATTACCGATTTGTGGTCAAGGAGGCCAATGACTGATATTTGGAGTTGATTCATTAGCAGTGAAAAGTAAAATATGTGTCAAAATGTTTTAACGATACAAACTCCAACACTTTGTTTGACCGCCTTAAATCATGTTGATCAAACAGCTTTTCAGCTTTGCTAATTATTTTTCATTTTATCTGGCACATTAGACATCTTTGTTTTCAAATTCTAAAAAAAAGTGCAAGGAGCTCCCAGGCTCAGCGGCATGTCGCAGAAAGTTCAATGAAAACTTCAACAAGCGAATAGCTCCCTAAAGTTTTCTCCAGTGAATAAAGCTCTCCAAAATCTCAGTCAAACTTAATAATGTTAAAAGTTAAAAAGTGCAGAGAGTTACTAGTCTCATCAGTGATAATTCCTGAAGGTTTACCCAATTTTAAAATGACCTCAGAATGGTCTGCAGATTAAAAACAAAAAATAAAACAAAAAAAGGCTGACGCCGTCGAAATGCCCAATATCGATGCTGATAATGGTCTGGGCTGATTTCTCCCCATTACAAAGATTATATTAATAGGTCAAAGAGAGTGGCTGGTGGCAGAAGACTTCAAGAGCCAATTCAGTGAAAGCAACAATAGAATAAAAGGTTTATTAATATAGAGCTTTCACAACTGCTGCAGCTGTAACAAAGCACTTTATAGAACATTTAAAACACTACGTCCAAGAAATCAAAATATTGATCCATACAGAAAGCGCATCGGATTATAAGGCGCACTGTCGGCTTTTGAGAAAATGGAATGCTTTTAAGTGCGCCTTATATAGTGTGGAAAATACGTTGCGTTTATATGAGCGGTTGGACGCAAAGTAAGGAGAACACTCGTGAGGCAGAATTTTCAGCAGGTTAGGCGGATTAAAGAGAAATATAAATGTGCTTTGAGGAGTTGATAAATAAAGACATTGAAGTACATTATAATCCTGTAGTCATTAAGTTGATTTTTGAGCAGTCACTGAATACAGAGGAACCACGCTTCACAAACCTAATTTGTTTCGCGACTGTGCTTGTGAACCGAGATGTTTGCTAACTGAAGCAATTTTCCATTTCAAATGAGTGGAAATAGAATTAATCCCTTCCAGCCCTACGACCAAACCCCCTTTCCCTGCGGTTGCAGACACCCGGCAAAGAGCAGACGGTGGGTGGGTTTTCGAGTAGTGGGGAAGTGTGAGGCGCATGGTGGCTGCTCCCGTAGCCGCCTTGCTAGCGAGAGCTCGCTTGTCGAGCTTTTGGCTGTGGGAAAACTACAGTTGCTTGTTTACTTTGATTGACGAACCGATTGATTGAGTCCAACACAGCAGATTCCAACGATCAGCTCATCAGCAAGCTCTGCAGAAGCCTGATCACCATCGAGAGCATTTGACTCAGGTGGCTTGGAGGAAGGAAACACCTAAAAACATGCAGCAGAAGGGGCCTCGAGGACCAGAGTTGGACACCCCTGGTTTATGTGCAGGTGTGTGTTCAGGTCCTTGTGCGAGGCACTTTGTAATGTATGAAAAAAGGTAGACTTCAATCTTTCCTCTCTCATCTGGTAACAGAGCAACCAAAGGGAAGAAAAATCTCTGCAGCTCCTGTCTGCGTCATGCCAAAGTGAGAAGAGCTGTGGTGTATTATGAATGGCGAAGATTTGCTTCTGTTATTTATGATTGTACGACTGTCATTTTATGTTTCGTGCACGGCGTTTTGGTACAGCTAAGGATGTGAAAGCGCTGCAGAAGGTTGAGTCGAGTACAAAATGAATCCTCTGTATTGCTTTTAAAATATGAAATAAGACATTTTTTAAAAAAGCTAATTACAGTTAAAACTGATCATATCAGACCGTATCTTCAAGCGTCTGTAATTCTGTTCTCGCTGCGCTGCTCTATTGCGCTGTAATCTGGCAGCAAGGGGGTTAAATTGTGTGCAGCGGGTGAACTCAAAGGAACTGGCCTTCACGTGGCTAAGTCGCTGTTGCTATGGGAGAGAGGCCAGACAGAGCAGAAAGAACTCCCTCTCTCTCTCTCTCTCTGTCGCTCTCTCACGTTCCAATTTTCTGTCTCGTTCACTTGCTCTGCTACACTCCAATCCTGAAAAAAAGCTACGGATAATGACAAGACAACACTTTCTCCTTCATTCTGTGTAAAATAATGTTCATTTTCTTACTTCAGCTTTCCAATACATCAATCGAGACTCTTTGTTTCTCTTCCAGATTCTATGCAGCAACATCTTGCTATTTGTGGTTCTCTCCGCGCGCATTTCCATCTTTGTCATGACAAAACAAGCCAACGAGTTGTTTACGCAAAAGGCCAAACAGATCCTGACTGTGTATTTGACTGAAATAATCGGCCTCCTAACAAACTAGATCGGGTACATGTGGCGAAAACATTATGTAATCAAAGATTAAGATCGATAAAACAGTGAGAGACGTTTTTTTTTCACAGTCATGCTTTGTTCTACTTTTTCTTTCACAACTATGTGCTACTGTGTGATTTTGTTTACACTGTCGACTGATAAGTTTAGAAACAACTAAGTAGGCACTGAAATGAGAATTCTTGGTGGAAATGAGAACCCCAGTACCCAAAACACCAAAAACAAATTATAATACTGTATTTTACCCCACCCCCTGCTTTAAATTCAATAGTTAATCCACAGATACTGCCATTCGTTGATTATTTTACTATACATATACATGTATTTTTTTCGAATACATATGGCGGCCTGGTGGTATTAATTCCAAATCCGGCTTCCCCGTGTGGAGTTTGCTTGTTCCCCCCAGGCCTGTGTGGGTTTTCTCCGGGTCCTCCGGTTTCCTCCCACATTCCAAAAACATGCATGGCAGGCTGACTGAACACTTCAAATTGCCCCTGGGTGTGAGTGTGAGCGCGGATGGTTGTTCGTCTAAATGTGCCCTGCAATTGGCTGGCAACCGGTTCAGGGTGTCCTTTGCCTACTTCCCGGAGACAGCTGGGATAGGCTCCAACACCCCCCCGCGACCCTTGTGAGAATAAGCGGATCGGAAAATGGATGGATGGATGGAGAGAATACATATACATCACCTGTGTCAAACTCAAGGCCCGGGGGCCAGATCCGGCCCGCCACATCATTTTATGTGGCCCACGGAACAAATCTAGCATGTCAACTTGCATGATGCTTGCGAAAATCTCAACCAAAATTTAAAATGTTCATACTTAATAATTAAGAGACATCTAGTAAGCATTTTCTTGTTACCAACCCCCTCACTACAGTAACTTAAAACAATTGTTGTATTCAACAATTATGTATTAATTTATTATTCCCCCCACCCCCAATTTATTTATTAATTAAACCATTATTATTGACCTTTTAAATTTTGTTTCAGTCATAACAGCCCTCCAAGGGAAACGGTAATTAAAATGTGGCCCACGACAAAAATAGTTTGACACCCTGAGATATATATATATATATATATATATATATATATATATATATATATATATATATATATAGTCCATAGTGCATCCAAAGATGCACTGCACTCAAAGGGTGTAAGTAAGGAGACGGTGCTTGGGATGGTGATGGAGAAGACAGACGAGACTCTACACACTGCACCATATTGACATCCGTAACCACAGCACTTTCACAGTCACTGGATGGGCAGCCCTAGGCGAGCCGCAGACAAGCAGCCTTCTCCTCTCGGGCCAATGACCGGCTGCCGCTGTGAAGGAATTTTTTATTTCTCCGTGTCAACGCACCTCCTTCACTCAGCTCAGCAGGCCGTCGGTGCATGCTTGCATCATCACAACATTCCGTTTTAGTTATGTTGCATGAGGAAAACAAAAGTCTGAAACTGAAAATGCTAATTCCGGGTGAAGATTTTTGGCGGCTGAATTTAAATTTTGGTGGATGCCTCCGAACAACACAGTCTTAATTAAGTTAATGTTAAAAGGACAAACCTAAAGCTGATTAAGAACAACCAGTAAATTAAATAACAGGTCAGGCCAGACACTATTGGGAGAACAGGACAATATAGAAGCATTGTTGACATTGAATGTCGAGAGGCAACTCGGGGAAAAAAAAATTACGATGAGCTAAAATGATTTCTTTTTTTTCAGTAGCTTATACCATCATACCCTCTAACAGGCATCTATTGAAATGTAATAGTTCATGACAAGCATAGCTCAAAGTGAAATATTTTGCAAAGTCAACTAGTGTCAGCGAGCCTGTCAGACGGATATGTCACAAAAACAGGTGAGGTAACATTGCATTGACCTTGACTCTCTCAATCCAGATAAGAACAAGTTTAGCTGACACATTGATGGATTGTTTCACAATCAGTGCTCTCACAAATCCAAACATGAACAATCAGAAGAATAGTTTAGAAAAGGGCAGGCTTTTTGAAGTAATTTGACAAATGATTCCTCAAATCCAATGGGGCGTAAATTCGAATTAAACTGAACCAAAAAAAATGCTATTTAAGGAGGCCACAGTTCCAAACCACTTGGGGCAACATCCACGTGACACTCACCAGCCAATGACGTTATTAAGTAATCATCTGAACAAATGCCCCATTTCCTAAAAAGATGCCGACTGGAACCCAATTGTATCATCCAAAGCGTGGCAAGTTTGTTTGTAACAAATAATTGTAACACTTGTCAAGGGAACTGAACAATTAACTCACAACAGAGCAGACTTCGGTGTGACAAGATGGCAGCGTAGTGACTGCGTTCCAGGTATCAGCCGCAAATGTGTATTTGAATTCTTACTTGCAGAAACAACTTCGGCTTGCTTCCATAACGAGTGGGGGGGATATGAACATATATGAAGGACAATGATGGTGGGGATGTGAACCCGAACGTCTGTGGGATGCAGCCCAAGCTGTTCCCAGGGGGAATCTTATCGTGAGGATGTTTTCATTACGTAAGGCAAAAACTGAAAAACCGACTGAACGGCAGTGAAGATTAAGAGATTTAGAGTAAGCAAACACTCTTAGGATAGACCACACAGTGGTATCACAAATGAGCAAAAACTAAGCAGGAAATAGATAAAATATTAAGTGAAGAGGTGGGAAAAAAGTTAAAAAGGTTGATGAAACAACGATACGATGAGACAGGCTCCAGGGCGACTAGATTAAAACATGGAGACTCAAAAAAAAAAAAGACTGGCTCAGAATACTATATATCGGATTAGAGACCGTGTAATAAATAGAACAGTGAATTGTGTGCAGGGAATACACTCGAAATATATTACAAGTGTATATATTTTCAGACAAGACTCAGTTATGTAATTTCGGAACACTTTTAGATATACCTACAGACAGAATTTAACGATAAGCTTGTATTACCAATAAAAACGGGATGAAATGAATATTTCAATTTCAATTCTGATAAATCGCCTGGTTTGGACGGCCTACCCGCCTGAATGGTATAAGTTAATGAGAGAGCACCTGCTCCCTTTGTTGGAGCCTTGTTTTAATTACAGTATATCTTAAAGGGAGGCAACCTCCCTCCCTCTGAGAGGGAAGCTTCCATATCAGTGATACGGGAAGAGGGAAAGGACCAAAAGGACTGTTAGGATATAGACCGATTAGTGTCTTGCAAAAAGACTATAAATAGGCAGACTCAGGACAACATAAGAAAGGCCTTACATTTATTTGAAAGGATCCACAAGAATCAAGTCGATGCTATCGTCCTCAGTATTGATGCTGAAAAAGCATTCGACTCTGTTGGGTGAGATATTTTTGTATTTAGTAACGATATATTTTGCTTTTGTAAAGGTTTCATCATTTGTTTTTGGGTACTTTATTCATCTCCTCTGTCAAGAAACAAAGTTAATGGCAGTCTCTCAAATTCGGTACTTTTACAACGTGGTTGCAGAGAAGGTCCCCCCCACCCAGCCCTCCACCCTGTCCTAGCCTTTTTAATGTATTTATCGAACCATTAGCCCAAGCGGTACGTCAGGAGGCAGGATTGCATGGAATTCTAATAGGAGGAATCGAGAACAAAATAATTTTGAAAAATCCAGATTCAGGCCTGCCTATATTGATGAAAATGTTGGTGTTGGAAATGCCTGAGAAATATTGTGGTTATACCCTAAATATACAGAAGGACTATTATTTAACAGCCCAATTGAATTTTTTGCTTATTTGGTTTAACCATAGTTATCGTTAATGGATGTACCAATGTAGTCACTGCTTGGCTAGAGAATGATGGCGGAAATATCACAAACACCGAGTCAATGAGTTTTGTTGTGTTTTTTCCACTGAAAATCTGGGAGGAAATTTCAGCTCCAGGAACAGATTGCATTGCTTAGGTGACCAGCATACGACACTGAATTTACAACCGTCTTTGCTGGACCATGCTGGGCAGTGGATTTACGGTGGCTTTACTTCTTTGTGCAAAATTGTCAAAGACTGAGAGCTTAATAGCTTTAACCATTTATGTCACAACCATCGCTGAGGAAAGCATTATTTTGATTTTGGTGCCTGCGGCTCATCGACTATTTTTATAGAAAATTGTGAGACCACAACCAGGCAGACCCGTCGATGCTTGAACATATATTTATGGATACTTATAATTTAGGGAGCAAAAAAGGCCCAATAGGTTATACCATGTCATCATTTGACTAAATACAGTCACCACGGACTACGACAAACAATGTTGATTTGAAAAACAGATCCATTTTGCAAATATGGCACACTTCTGGTACATGCCTCTGATTCACATCAAATCAAGTCCAGATGTTCCAGTAGGTTTTCGCTGATATTTTCATGGCTCCACATGAATAAATAAGCCTATTTATAGCTTTTTTTAACCTATTCTATGTAATTCGTGAAAAACATTGCCATTTTATAATTGTCTTTAGCGTGCCAAAACAAGTCTGAAAATAATTTGTCCGGGCAAAATCCTGTCGACAGTACCTTTTAAAGAACTGAAACAATAAATGATTACTCTCATCTGTAACCACATTAAAAAGAAACATCAAACTACCGTAGTTGTCCGCTTAACCTTCTGCCTCCACACACAAGCTCACTCTCTCCCATTCCACTCACCCCCGCCAGCACTGAACTTGGTCATTAAAACACAAATCACATGCTAACACCTTCACAGACCCACAGACAGCAGGAATTTACAAAACTCTTAACACTATTTCATGTGACTCAGTACACTATTTACAAATTCTCTAAGAATAACAATTATGGATAAGTCTTGAAAAAAATATATCAATAGTTCTCCAGGTAATACATAACCAGACACGCCAATTAATACACAGTACGTACTACTGTAGTAATTCAAAACAGTACATCTCCACAAACATTCCAGTAAAAAGTCATAGCACAATAGAAAAGGTCAACGAAAATGCTGAAAAGCAGACGTTGAGCAAGTCACGAGTGTGAACATCTCGCCCGGTCCAAGACACAGAACAATATTCATCTGATCGTCTGACACTGCGACTGTCGTTCACCACAATAAAAAAAAAGTTGTGTTGCTTGAAGAGGCCATTAAGTGCCCACTGCTGCTGAAATGCAAACAAAGTTTGGCCGGTGCAGCCCTGCACTTATAATGTGAACGAAGGTACCAACTATGGTCCTTCAAAAAGTGGTAGTGAGAATGCAGAGGGGAGTTTCCTAAACTGACAATGATGAAAATTTCATTGGATTTAGTGATTTGGAGACACTGATGGCTTGGCAAACGTGTTAACATGTTCTTTATGCTACAGTTATCTGAATAACTCTTAATATATTAGGTGAACATACCAGGCACGTTCTCAGTTTGTTGTTTATGCGTCATGTCATGTTAACATATCGTACACTTATTCAGCCTGCTGTTCTCTTTTATTTTTATTTTAAATTGCCTTTCAAGATGACATGTCTGTCTTGGTGACGGATTTTATCAAATACATTTCCCCCCAAAATGCAATTTATACTCCAGTGCGACTGATACATGATTTTTTTTTCTTCTTTATTATGCATTTTACGGCTGGTGCGACCTATACTCCGGAGCGATTTATAATCCGGAAAATATGGTACTATATACTTTAAATAGCCTGACACTAAAGCTTTTGGGTTATAATTATTTGTCTTTTCTCATCTCTCTCAAAAAAAAAAATGTTTCAGGAAAACATTCAGTACCTCTCCAAAGCAAAATTCAGCGGTACGGTGTGGTAAGAACACAAAGTGCAAAGCACAATCTACCAACAGCTGGCCGGGAGTCGGCTGCAATGTATTCCCAGGGTGATACTGTGAACCTATAGGAGACTTTATGGCTGCCGTATGTAGTGCAATGGAGCTCTGTGTGCCAGCGTGGGTGTATGCGTGTATATGTGTGCTTGTGTGTGTCAGAAGGAGAGCTCCAACGAGATGGGGGGAGGGTACATCCAGTAAGTAGCCTAAGCAAGCAGGCGATTCAGCCCATCTTGGCTTCGGATTACATTGTTTCCTTCAGCACCAGAAAAACAAACCACTGACTCTGGATCCACTTACAATTCGAGCCTAACACCTTGGAAGAAGCGTGGCTGTCACATGGCAACATTTGCTTCCCATGAAACCCAGAAATAAAACGACATTAATGACTGATTTGCATTTAATGTACAGATTACGCTTCATGAAAGAGTATAAAAATGTAGTTCGGCCATTCGCCAAGTGACTTCTGACGTTCACTAGCCGGGTTTATTCCGGTGAGAATGAAACAAAATGGCCAAACGGAATTAAAATGCTCCATGTCAACATCTGCATTGGAACAAAAAGGCAAAATCTGAGTAGGATTTCATTCAGAATCACAGGGGGGGCCGTATTCCTTTTGCCTATCTGAACAAGTGTCATGCAAACAGTACAATCGGAATCGGGCAGCAGAGAAGGGGGACTCGAGTCATATGATTTCAGTTGCTATTTTTAGGACTTGCGAATGACTTGACTTGGGTTTTTGAAGTGACTGGATTTGACTTAGACTTGAACTAAATGACTTTACAAGTCATCTTGTTTATGGTTTGAAATTTGCATTTTTTAGCAAGCAGGAAAGGAAAAAAAATATGATTTTTGATTAATTCACGCCAACCTGGTAAACCCAATAGCAGTTGCTATTGGAGGAGAGGGAAAGACTTAGGAGGGAAATCAAACCTCACGCTAAACCTTAGCAAAGCCCCCTCACTTCCCATCTTTAAAACTCATCTTAAAACACATTATTATTCTATGGCTTTTGACTCGGCATGAAACTTTGTGCTTTTTATTGTTTTGTGCTATCAATTTACTGTTTCAACTGCTTTTGTTGATGGACCGATCATTTTTAGCCGTGCATGGTATGCAGCAGTGGTTGTTTTAAAGTGCTCTATCAATACAGTTGGGTTGAGTTGAACGAAGTGGCAACCTGTTCCGAACAGCAACAGAGGAAACGCTGAGGATCAGGAATTTGAATGAATGGATTATTTTGTCAATGACGTTGGCGAAAAATAGATGGCCACCACGCCCCGTGCTCACATACGGTACGAAAGAGTTCCGGCCCAATGTTTGATCTACGATATGACGGGATATTACATTGAGCCTATTGCTCTTAACTGACAGGGAGAGTGTTGAATCTTTTTTTTTTTTTTTGCCTCACTGGCATGTGTTTGTTCTCCAAACAAAGCTGCTATTCACAAGCAAACACATGCTGATATGCGGCATGGAAATATTCTACACTGCTTGCACTGATGTGGAAGGTTCTCTTCCAGTCATTTTCTGCTGATTAGCCACAAAGTGAACGTAGTGCCGCAACCATGAAAGCAAACTCCAAGTGGAGCCACTGTACACACGCAAACATACAAAGGAGACTGTTATTGAAAACAAAAGGATCCTCTAGGCAACGGCCCAGACAATCTTCTCTTTCCACTCGCTGTTAAACAAAACCAATACGGCAGTTATGTAACATAGAGGTTGAGAGATTCACATTTGTGTTTTTGTGATCACTTTATATTTGGGACTACTAATAATAATTCTGATATATTCCCTCTCGTTTCTTTTGCATGATTGAAAGTGGAATACTTCCACCTCAAAGCTAGCTTTGTTTTTGTTTTTGGGGAGGAGGCCGGAGGTTACCCACAAAATTGGTTCGATAGTCACGTCAGGTTAACCCTTTGATTCAGCCTGTAACTTGATAACATGATAAACTGTCCACTGTAGTAACCACTGTCCCTGAAAGGGTTAAAGAGCAACAATACACGACAGATGCTTTGTGAAGGTATTTTAGATTTGAAGCAGTAGAGAACGGCACTCTGCCTGTAGCATGTGAGGAATAGACCACTCGCACTTGTACCTCTCAATTGTGTGTTTCCATATTCTCTAAACTGTGTGTAATTTCAAGCGTTTTAAAGTTACCTACATACAGTACTAGTGGAGTACTTATCAGTGATGAGCAGCAAAATTGCCAAAACAACAACCAGTGCCGCCATGTTCGAGAAAGCAGATCCAACATAGTCGTTGCAAGTTGATGACGTTTGCGCTAATTTCGCACGCTTGTAACCTGCGCCCTGGAACACGACGTGCACTTCAGTCGAACCTCGTTACGACGTACCTCGAGGGACATAAGGAATCTGGACGTTATCACGTTGTAACCACTTCCAATAAAATGGCTGCCAACTACGATGTATAATACAGTACAAGCATTTGTAGAGGTACAAACATTTTTTTAAAACACAGTATTCACTACATATACTAACATTTAGAAACATGCCAGAAAATTAAACTATCTACATAATCTAAAAATGCAAGAGGCTGTGAGAGGGAAGCAGCCATGTTTCACTTTTCGTGGTTTTTAATTTAATTCAATAAAGCAAGAACTATTGCTAGCTGTCATACATAAAAATGTGTAATAATGTATGTAAACATTTTTTAAACTTCTGCACTGTTCATACATTGTATATCGATCGTGTAAGAGCCAATGCAAATATGTTGTTTTTCCCTTTTCTCTTGCCATGTCTCAAACAGAGATCGTGGTATAAATTGACTCCCTCCAGGCTGTATATTGTAATATAAACTCAAGTGTGCAAGTTACAATCCAAGCATTTCTGAATGGGTTCATTAGATGTGAAAGCAAGCGATCTATAAAATCAAAATGTAATATTTGCATTGAAACCACAGAGTTGTAAAAAAACAAAAACACCAACACGGATGTGAATGTATTTTGCAAAGGAAAAACGAATAGTGTTTGTAATGAAGCTTATCGTCATTAAAATGTGTATTGGGCGCTCTTACAATCTTGTCACAAACAAATACACATCACTCACATACCAAAAGGATTGTGTACTCTGTATTGCTCTGCAATGTCCCATCACAGACATTCACTCACTCAACCTCAGAATAACACACGTAGTCAACAGTCATTTACATCTGCATCACAATACTTCCATTTCGTCTCCATATCAATCAATTTCAAGACTGGTCGGACATCCTGTGGTGTATAATGTACCGTATAGTGCACAGGAAACTACACGCACTAATGTGTGCATGTTGAAAAGGGATTCCTCTGGAGAAGCTCCAACCAGTGTGAGAAAAACATACCACATTGGCGGGTTATTGTTTCACATTATTCTTGGACTCGTTGACTTTACTTTCCCTTAAACATCCATCCAATCCATTTTCTGTTCCACTTATCCTCACAAGGGTTGCGGGGCGTGTTGGAGCCTATCCCAGCTGTCTTTGGGGAGTAGGCCGGGTACACACTGAACCGGTTGCCAGACAATCGCAGGGCATACATAGACGAACAACCATCCGCACTCACACTCACAATTTGGAGTGTTCAATCAGCCTGCCATGCATGTTTTTGGAATGTGGGAGGAAAACCGCAGTACCCGGAGAAAACCCACGCAGGAGAACATGCAAAGTCTACACAGGAAGGCCGGAGCCGGAATCAAACCCTGCACCCCCGCACTGTGAGGCCGACGTGCTAACCAGTCGACCACCGTGCCGCCTCCCTTAAAAATACATAACTAAATTTACGCCTGAGTAATATTAGCCAGGTTCATAAGCCTTCTTGTCTTGCAGCAATAATTGCGGTAGATTTGGCCTATCTGACCAGAGACCCTTGACAAAGGCCTGACAGCTTGGCTTGACACACTTCTTCCAATCTAATCTCCAATCCCTCTCCACTGTATTTACTAAGCTAGTTAAGCCCCTTGCTAATGAGACTGCGCCCCATTGTATGGAATTAAACCAGAACACTACTCCGTCTCGATCACATCACACACAAGAACCAATGTAACGAGGGAATTAGGGTACTTGGGAGTGTTTGTTGGATGATACAAATGAACATAGTGTACATTATAAGGCTTAGAGGAAGGGTCCATTGACGTGAGAGAATACACATGCAACAGCTTCCCTTACTGCTCCTGGCATGAATTTAGTAAACATTGAGTAAAGCACATCACGGCAAATTCCAAACCGACTGGATACACAAATTCTACAGGCTTTGTCACAAAAGACCCACATATAGGAGATGAGGAAAACCCCTCACCTTATATACGGTAACCACAAACCACTGGCTAAAGCAGGGTAAACCACTCCTATAACTTGAATGCAGCTATAGACCTCTAGAAAAAAGGTTTAATCATTTGAAAAGATTAGTCCCATCCGACTCTGCAAATCGGCCGGTGTTACAAGATCAGGGATGGTGTTGCAACAGTTGCATTAACTCCACTCAGTCATAAAACAACCTGTGTTGTCACCGAGAAAGTTGTTAAAATGAGGTGTCACCTGGATTCGACCCTGTTTTTATCTTTGACTTGATTGTTTCAACTGAAATGTACACCATTTCTAACCTATTACAGCTCATTTGTTGATGCACCGCTTCAAAACATTTTTACTTGTATTTTGAGGCTTGAGAGTCAATGTTTGAATGTCAACAATCCAAAAGGGATTATATGAAGCTAATGTGAGGAAATACTGATTCAGTTTAAGAAGGGGATAAAGCAGGGTGACCTACAGAATTTACGGATATTTACTGAGCAGGGTCTTCAAAAGATTTTGATGCTATAGTCGATCTAGCAACAGAATATTTGGTTCTAATGCTATATAAACATGGAGCCTACCAAAATAAAGTTTGGACTCTCTTCTTTCAGCAGAAAAAAACAATTGTTTCTATCATTTTCCATTCTTCAGCAATCGGCATTACAAAATGGCTAAGTTTCATGGAAATGTCGATTCCTGGGCAAAAAACGGAGAAAAAGAGCTTTTTGTAAAAGCATGCATTTCAAGCACGTGAGGCACCACTTTCTCCAATGGGTCGCTTTTTTACATGATTTACAATGCAAACGGCTTATTCTCATTCACAGATTGCATCAGACCCTCCTTGTCTCTATGACGCAAAAAAAAGACTTTGACGTACAGGTACGTCCTTGGTAGGCGGGGCCTAATTTTAAAAAGACGTACAAGTACGTCTTGTGGAATGAAAGAGTTAACAGCCAAAAGTAATAACTCCCGTGCGTCCCAACATGACATGACAAAGCTGTCTGTAATTAGAGGTTGTGCTTCTTCTCCATTGCGAGGGATTTGATTGATTGACAGGCTAATCTTCCAATTGTGACAGTGCCATTCCCAGATTGACAGGCTCAATCGTCCAACCGTCAGTGCCGTTCCTAGCGTTGAGCTAGTAAACAGATTGATTCATTTGGTATCTTATTTTTAAACTGAACATCTAAAATGTAAAAACAATCACATGAGTGGTGAACTCCGGCACAGTTGTGTCCCACCAGAAACGCGACCGTGGATGTGCCTAGATAACATGCAATCTCCGACTCATGATCATCTACCATGATTCAGAAAGATATAAGTGTTGCTGATTGCATGTCCCTGACTGGCATATACTACATAGAAGTACCGTATTTTCACGACCATAAGGCGCCATTAAAAGTCTTAAATTTTCTCCAAAATGGACAGGACGCCTTATAATGCGGAGCGTCTAGTGTATGAGCCGAGTTCCAAATCCTGACTGAGAGCCGACACGCTGTTTATATAGAGAAAAGGCGGAAGTGAGCGTGAACAGGCATGCGGGAAAGCAGCGAACCAATCAGTGAAGGGTGGGCGTGTAAGTGGCCGCGAGTGAGACCAGGCATGCAGGAAAACCAAACGCGTTCTTCATAAGAACTTGTTAAGCACCTACTACGTACAACACTGGCGAGCGCAAGTACCAAGTTTGTTTTGGTGGAAAAAGGGTATAACATTTTAGCTAACCAACCTTTCTGTTCGGTGTCTAAACATATGAAACAGACTGCGACAACGCTTACCTCGAGTAAATCATCTTTATTTTCACAGAGCCCAGAACTAGAAAAACAACAACAACCAGCAGAAACCATTCCCTCACTCTCGCTCACCCCTTTGGAGACATTACATGACACGACATGCCGACCTTACAGACCACCGCTGTCCGCTACGTTGCCCGTGTGCCCCTCTTTAAACATCATTTAGACCTACTGTATATCCGGTTATCCGTAGCCGTTGTCAAAAATGTTCTCTTCGCTTTAATATTCAAGGAAATTTAAATGCCTTTACTGAAAGCAAGGATGTACGGAACGTTCCAAATGTTCAACTCTGTATGCATACGCAGAACATAAAGGAGCTTTTTCGCGAAACCCTTATGAAGAAAAGCGGCATATAAAATGGATGGATGGCAGGTTGAGCGCAGGGTATGGAATTACCTGGAGTATGACCGTAGATAATGGATTTTTTTTTAATGCTATAGGTAAAATAAGGTTATAAAATTACTAAGCACAAATG
The DNA here is from genome assembly GCA_026261675.1 of Hippocampus mohnikei. Classification (NCBI taxonomy): domain Eukaryota; kingdom Metazoa; phylum Chordata; class Actinopteri; order Syngnathiformes; family Syngnathidae; genus Hippocampus; species Hippocampus mohnikei. The sequence goes on along the minus strand of JAKGUB010000008.1, from coordinate 302,748 downwards.
TGAATATTTCACTGTTGTGGGGAAGATTAGTGGTTCAGGAGTATTATTTCGTAGGGACCACTATATAGGGTGATTACTGTATTTGGAATTGTTTCCCTCTTGATCTTTTTGATGGCCTACATTTTTTTCCCTGTACTTTACTGTACTTTGATTTTTATGCATGTTTGAAATAAATTGTCAACAAAAAATAATAATAATAATCATGCAATGGCTGGTTTGAGTTCTATTCAGCTACAGAATAAATTTGTGATGGATTGTGCTGCATGTGACACATATCCCGCAAATATCAGATGATTATCCACATTTGGAAGAGGTCGAATTCTGATCTGAATAGAGTACATCGGATTCCATATGTTTGTTTCTCTTTCAGCTGCCATGACGCATTTATGAATTGTCCCACCTGAGAGCATCATTTCTTAATTGTGTCACTGGAATCAAGAAGCGTCAATCCACCCTACAGTGTTAATTCAACAGAGGAAATTATTATTAGATGACTGCGACAGACAGGCAACAATGACGCTCAAACCAAATTTCTGGTACTGCAACTATTAGATTGTGTGTTTTAAATGAAATATGTGAATAAAGTGGCAAACATAGGGTAGCAGGAAACACAAACTGACAATATTAAATACTGTTTAATCATCATTATGTGGATTGACATCTAAACCGTAAAAGGCAGAATCCACAGAGATCCTCAACATAATCACAGCAAACGTTGACATATCAAAATTAGGGGCAGGGAGTTGCAGACGAACAAACAAGCCTACATTAATCACAAAATCTCCTTATGAGAAGTCGGTGACAGCTACATTACATTAGTCATTTGAAAATGCACACATATAATTAAAACAGAAATCACACAAAAATATCCAGTCAAGATTTTTGGCCACTGCGCAGCATAGAAAAGCAGATGCAATTTGAACAAAAGAAAAATCGAACAGCCACGAACAGTGAGACATTTGTGCATTTGCCAGCAAAGGGCCTTTCAGGGCAAATATTTCATTGTTGTAGGTGGTTTTGGTCTGTGAACACAATATTATTTTAGAGATGAAGCAATGTCTAATATATTTGCCACATATGACTGCCCTGTTTCAAAGATTCACGACACATCAATAATATCACACAAAAAAACTCTAAACCTAGTCACTTGAGATTTCAGACAATATTTTAAGCGACAACTGCCCATTGTTCTGCTTGCAGCAAGACAGTTTGATGTTTTAGGAGTCCGAGCATTCATGAGAACCTATGCAAGTAGTAAGGCTTTTTCGTAGGTCGTTAAAACATGTGTTGACATCATGTTTGTGGTCGAATGTGACGCTCAAGTACCGTCCATTTCATTCATAAACAACAACATGAGTGTGTGTGTGGAGGGGGGGGGGCTGTTTGTTTGTTTTTCCCCCCCCAGAGCAAAAATTGAATTAGGGATAAATCGAGAAAGCTAACCTTACTACCTCGGTCAGCTGATTTGCAGCATACATCAGATTAAAGGGTTCAGCTGCTTGGTAGTCAGATTCCTTCACACGCTTTGCAATTGCAGCTACTATATGAACACAATAAGATGAAGCATCTTACATTCTATGTGTATTTCGTAGTTTATGTAGCACCGAATCGTTTACAACAACGTGTGGCTACAATTCATGTCATGATTACAAATCATAACGTTACACGGATGAAGGAGAAAGGTGTTTTTTTGCGCATAGTCCTGTCTAGACCACCGTTGGTTTGTTTTCAATAACTGCTGCTGGTAGTCTGCCTACACCCATTTCGGGTTTCTCAAGTGGTGTGATAAGCAAACTTTCATATCAATCCAAAGCTTTTGGGTACCTAAAGATTTGTGACCATTTCACCAAGATATGTAATAAGTTTTTTTAAAACGCGTAAACACGCGTGTGCGCGCGCTCACACACACACTATAAATGTCTGCCTTACTGCATTGCCTGGCTGGCCAGCCACCAACCACCGAGATTTCTCCCAATTGCTTTTGCGTGTAACAGACAAGCGGGAGGACGAGAGTCGGCGTTTTTCTTACCGTCAGGTCGAGATTGTCACTGTCTCGATGGTTCACAGCTCGTATGACACCGGATCTCCATGGCCACCGAGCGATGTCGCCGAGTTCAGGCGGCTCGTCCCCGCTGACACAGAGGAACCTCTTCCCGACTAGCTCCGGCCGAGCCTCGAATGCCATGGCCCTTCGCTGGCCGAAAACCCTCCCTCGGAAAAAACTTCCCAACTACGACGCCCTTACAACCCGGCCTACTACGACATTAAAAAGGTCTTATGGACGCCCGCATTAGAAAGAAAATTTTAAAACGACCGCAATTCGTCGCTAAATGGGCATACAACCCGTGGGATTTAAATGTAGTAGTCTCCACCCGCTCGAACGTCAGTCCTTTTCCCCCTAGCTTGAAAAAAAAACCGTGGAACACTGAACCGCATCACAGCTACAATTCTTGCCAGTGTTTCTCCGCTGGATTGGAAAGCATTCACAGACCGCAGCGCGGTAGTGTCCCTCCGCTCGAATCCGCGCTATTTTCCCCGCAAAACTCAGGTGTAGTTTGACCCCAAGTGTGGTTCTTTCGTAGTATCACTCTAATTACTGAGACTACTCATTTGATTTTTTTTCACGGGCTGAACACAAATACAACACAACTGGAGGAGTACTATAAAATAGGACTATAAAATCCATCATAAACATAGCCGAGTGTACAGTATTCTGGATTGCACCAAAATCTGTATTCTAACACTTTTGTCGTCTAATTTTAACATGGGAGATTATTCCCCAAATTCGGTTTTGGTATTCGCATATCTCTCCACCTCAGATAATATATCCATTGATCGACAGACAGACAAACAGACAGACAGTCAGGCACACACACACACACGTATTTGTAAACTCAACTGTATTTATCGAGCACTTTATAACAACCACCGCTGTAGACAAACTGCTGTACATGCAGCAAATACATATAAATTGTACGTCTTTGGAGTATCATCTCAGAGCAAAATATGCTGTTTAAATTACCTCCACAGGGCGTCACAAATCAATATTGCTGGAGTGTGGTGCTCGTGGGCAGAAGTAGGCCTGTAGGAGAAGTTTTGAGAATTGTTTCCATGAGAAGAATAGAAGAGAGATGCCTATAAAAGTGAACTAATTTGGATTGTCTTGTTCAACGGTTGTATTTTACAGGGGAAGAATTGTTATTTGCGGACCAAAAAAAGCTGTGACAACAGTTTTTGATTCTAAATATAGTTTCTATTTGATTATTTTTGCGAATCTTAAGAATACCTGTTCCAAGTTTTGTAGAAAATAGTAGAAGTAGAAATACCAGATTAAGTGTAATTAATTATGGCAAATTTTGCACATAATAAAATTTAAAAATATAATTTCCTGCGATTGGCTGGCAACCAGTTCAGGGTGTACCTTGCCTACTGACTGAAGACAGATGGGTTTGGCTCCAGCACGCTGGCAACTCTCGTGAGGATAAGTTTGGATAACGGATGGATGAATGTAATTGCTTGAGATCACAAATATATAAATATAGAGATAATGAATTTCATAAAACCATACTTTCATGGCCATTTAAATGTGAATACAAGACCTAAAAAATGGCATACTTACCCTGTACTTCCATTTGTGCCCAAATTTTTGTTTCCATTATTTTTGCTCCTAGCCTTTTTATCAAGTAGTCCACTTTCATGCATAATGACATTGATTGGGCTAACTTTTTTTTCACATAATTATGACATCAATTTAAATATTTTGGAACTTTGTATTCATGATTTTGCATGCCTAGATGATGAGTTAAAAACTGAAAGGTTAGCTCAATAGATTTCTATTCAACTGTGATCCATCGGTGCCATCCCAGACAAGCTATGTGACCAGAGAAGCTCCACTGGGAATCTTCCTCACACTGCTGCAGACTGCAGCAACCGCCTTCATGAATAACAAGTAGCTATGAATCTATCACCCACAACCCTACACGCTCTCATTGCGCACAAAAGCATGCACAGAGGTGCATGATGTCACAAACATGAACATTGTATGTAAAGGCTCATGTGGCACACCTGTCATCTCCAATCTAATCATCAAGACAAAGCCATGCGTTTGCCATAGGAAAATATATAATTTTACTTAATAACTGTAAAGCAGAATAAGAATCATCTTTATTGGCCAAGTATGTAGAGCATAAAAGGAATTTGTCTCCTTGTATATAGTGTAGGCTACACTAGTATTGCAATAACAAGTAACTACGATAAACAGACATAACATATACGTATCGAAAGACTCTCCATAATGTGAGGGGACCATTTTGCAGTAGTTACCCCCCCCCCTCCCTCCAATGACAGATATGCGACGTGTAGCGTCCTCAAGTAGCGATAAAGTGATCAGTGGTGCAATACAATATTATGACGGTTGTGCAGTTGGTGTCGATAATTATTGCGCCATTTTAAGTGACCAACAGCAGCAATTGTTGTACAACTTTAGGTGTGCAATTATACAGTAAGTTGTTGAGCGCTTTAAAATGCCTGGTGCTGTGGAGTATTGATCAACGACAATTGTTCAAGTATGTCCAGAGCTGGAGCTACAATGATCATTGCGGTAATACCAGAGCACCAGCTGCTCCGCTTCTTGTCTGTACGCAGACTCATCGCCGTCTTTAATGAGCCCGATGACAGTTGTGTCGTCCACGAACTTTCTGAGTTTGACGGCTGGGTGCGTTGTGGCGCAGTCGTTCGTGTAGAGGGAGAAGAGCAGCGGAGAGAGGACGGATCCCTGGGGGCCCCCAGTGCTGGTGGTGCGTGTTGATGATACTGTCCTTCCCAGCCTCACTTGTTGTGTCCTTACCATCAGGAAGCTGAGGGTCCACTGGTAGATCGTAGGGGACACACTGAGCTAGAGAAACTTGGAGGTGAGAAGTTCTGTGATGATGGTATTTAATGCAGAACTGAAGTCCACACACAGTGTTCTATCACAGGTGCCCCAGGATGTAGTGCACCCCTGTGTTGAGTGCAATGTCCAATGTCCACAGACCTGTTTGCCCAGGAGGCAAACTGCAGGGGGTCCAACAGGGGTCCGGTGATGTTCTTTAGGTGGTTTAGCACAAGGCGTCCGAAGGACTTCATGACCACAGACATCAGAGTGAAAGGCCTATAGTAGTTCAGTTCCAGTGTTGCTGTTTTTTGGGGGACTGGGATGACGGTGGACTGTTTGAAGCAGGATAGGACCTCACACAGCTTCAGGGATCTGTTGAAGATTTGTGTGAAGACCGGAGCCAGGTGGTCGACGCATTTTGAGGAAGGAGGAGGACACCTTAGTGGGCCCTGTGGCCTTCTTGGTCTTCTGCTGCATCAAGAGCCGTCTCATGTCCTGTTCGTGGATCTCCAGGGCAGGAAACGGGGTCTGGGGTGTGGTTAAGGTTGTTTCTGGTGGGGGTGGGCAGTGAAAGCCACTCTGCTGCAAGACCGAGATGCTTGTCTCTGGCTCTCCATGCAAACTCACCATTGCCACCCGAAGAATATTGTGTGGCAAACCCTTGAAAATGAGCTCAACAGAACTGAGAAAGGAACAAATCCATTCATAAAGTGATTTTATTCAGGATCTTTACTCAAAAATTTCAGTCACTGGAATGAGTCGTTTGTGAACGACATTCACTACTGAAGCCCCATCTATCGCATTACGAAAAGAAAGGAAGGAAGAAAATGCCAAATGCTTAGAATGCAAATACAAAAGTGATACTCTTGAATTTGGTTACCATTTAATATTTTCAATGTGCTTGTGCACCGGTGCACCGCTTATTTGCCCCTGTGTCTATGTTCCTTATGTTTGACTGGCAACTGTCACTCAAAGGTGCCAGCTCACCTGTCACTGCAAGGATAAACAGCAAAAAAATAATTGATGGTTGGATTCTTGAATGTAAAGGAGATGGTATGCACATTTTCAAAATATAGTATATCCCCCAGGTGTGTTAATAAAAGGCTTCTTAATGTATAAGTTAAATCAGGGTCACATACTGTACTTCAAATAGAGAATAAATTATGTATTGCTAAATTATTATGTGCCATGTGTAAACTACACACCTATGATCCCACATTTTCACGCAATACTTGCATCAAGATGCAATCTTCTTCTTCTTTCGTATGAGGCAGCTAGGCGATCTCGCTCAGCCGCTGCAGCCAGCTCTCTGCGTCGGGACTCAGGTCATTCAGGTCAAGGTCGTTGGGTGGGGGGAAGGTGGGGCACTCGTGGATGATGTGGTGGGCGGTCTGTTCCTCGGCTCCGCATGGGCAGGCTGCTGATGGGCGCAGACCCCAGCGGTGCATGTTGGCGTTGAAACGGCCGACACCTGTCCGAAGCCGGTTAAGTGTTGACCAGTTTTTGCGAGGAAGGTCAGCACCCGGTGGTAAACTCGTGTTTGGGTTGACTGAGAGTTGAGGGGTCTGGGGTCTCCTGCCAGCGGGTTCTCCATACTTCGACCGTATTGAAGGGAGGACCACCAGAAGTTGCTGGGTGTCGGGAGAACGGGCGCCGGGAAGGTAGGCGCTGGCGACCGAGGTCTTGGGAGTCTGCAACAAGTTTGTGCAGGAGATGTGTTGGATCCTGCGAGGCCTTACTCACAAGTCTGTGAATGTGGTTTTCCCTGCGTAGGGCGGCTGGTGCGATGCCAGATAGTACCGGGAGGAACTCCGTTGGGGTGGGTTTCAAGCAGCCGGTGACAATCCTCATGGTCTCGTTGAGGGTGGTGTCGAGTTTCTTGGCATGTGCACTACGACTCCATGCAGGGGACGCGTATTCTGCCGCGCTGTATACCAGGGCAAGGGCGCCGGTTCTTAAGGTAGAGGCACTTGCTCCCCAAGACGAGCCTGCTAGTCGGCGTAGGAGGTTGTTCCTGGAGGAGACTTTGGCACGCAACGATTCAAGATGCAATAAAATTACACCTCCTGTATGCTAAATGTTAACGTAATTAGAACTGAATATTGAATTTAATAATGAACGATTGTATGATTCTTGTTAAAATTGTCTTTTATATGCATCACGCAACACAGCGGTTACTAAACTGAAAATGTTGCTTCCTAGTTACAAAACGTCACGTGATCTTGACTCAACCTCACCAGCCAATGAAAATTGATCTGCTGGAAAGAGCCTCTAAGTGGCCAGTGGGAAGTTAGTTCTTTAGTCGTGACGTCGGTAGCTAAGTGAGTGTTGTTCTGTTGCCAGAAACCGAGAAGGAGTTTAGCGAGGGAATGGCGGAGTAAGATCGGGCAACTAACTACAGAAAACGTCTAAAACATCAATCGTCATATCGATTTCTTGTGAGTCATGACCACCAGAAGAGGGTAAACAGCAGCAATTTTCAGACAATTCGAGCGGCTGAAACGCAGCTAGCTCGTAGGTCCCTTCGAAGTTTTGAGCAGACCAAGTTAACTGTGGCTTGGCTACCGACATCACCACTTCGGCAGTTCTCTAACTGAAACACAGCCCAGCACTTGGAGAGACAAAGATCATGGTGTCCTGGATAATTTCAAGAAGCGTCGTGTAAGTACAAAATAACACCCGTTGATCAAAGTGAATTAAACGCGTACTTTTTATGAGGTTGAATGTAAAATGACAGTTGATGGGAGTTAGCTTTGTTAGCATGCTGGGCTAACTAGTAACCTTGTTTTTTTTTGTTTTTGACGTTTGTAGGTTAGAGTGGACGTCGTTTTATGCGTCTGAACAATGTTATTTTGCAGTGACGTGGATACTTTCGTGATCCCAACACTGTTGTATGTGGCGATCTGCCAATCGGTCGAAAGTTGTCTTGTTTATCTATGTAACATTCCATATTGTTAGTGAGTCATCCGAGTTAATTGTGCATGCGTTGAGACTTATGTTGCGACATGTTGAGCTATTAAGGAGTGCCAGCCCCGGCTCTAAATTTGAAGTTAGAGGCCAACCCCGACTCACTGCACAATGGCTCGATACCACTTTGTGATATCCGATACTAGAGCTGGAGGATGATGGGGAAAGAATATTTTGATTAAGGTTGAAATCACGATTACCAAATCGGTTATTTGTTTACATTAAAACTTAAAAACAATGGAGTGGTCTGTTGACCTCCGAGATAGAATTGTTTCAAACTCTATTCTTGAACACCGTTGTGTTTTGTCATGTACAAAATTACCTCGTGTGATGTGAAATCTAAGCCTCTTGGATTTTCCTTCTGCTACATTCACACATTTGATGCCGTGCATCATATTTATTTTATCTTATTTTCACAAACGTTGGGATTGTACTTCATGCTACTGTGTATCATGTGCAAATGTGGTGGTACGCCATAAAGAAAAATGTAACAGGATATCCAAATACCAACATATCCATAGTTGCAGGACTAATTTTGTGACATGGACCAAAAACTAGTAACTGAATCATAATTTATGTTTATCTATTTTCTTTATGCAAAAAAGCACAAAAATCATCAATCAAGAACGGTTCTTAAGTGTTGAAAAGTTCCTGTTATGTACTTATGATTGTGGCACAAATCTAACACTAGAATGCAATTTCTGCCCGCATCCCACAGAATGCTTTGCATTTTGGATCAAAGTTATTTTCCCAGATGTAGTTCTTTTTTTTAATATATCGAACATTCTATTCAATTTCATTCGTTTTCTGATCACGTAATTGGATCAAGACCTCCTGAAAAAAATGAGAATGTTTACTATACATTTTAAGGCGGTGTCATTATTCCTGAGGGGGCAATGTATTTATTTTGGGGCTCGCATACCTGCTGAAATCCTCAAGACAGGAAAATGTTTGACTGTTTTTTCTTCTTCTTTTTTTGGGGTACTGTTGTTCCCATAAATATATTGTTGTGTTTTGTTCATCTTGTTTTAAGAATGGGTTTCATATGTTAATACAATGTGAAACGACTTTCCAGTTGTACCTTTCGGTAAATATGCAATAAAACTGGAAATCATAATACTTAATGATCTGTGACTTTATCAAATGTGGTCAACCTGGATATGCTCAAAGAAGGGGGAAAAAATGGTACTGCAGTATCCTGCCGTTAAGGCGCGAACAAAGAGTACGTACGGTATAGAGAGAAGAACAAAACAAAGATAAGGAAGACTGGAGATAAGGAAGACTGTAAAAGGTAGTTTTAAGAAGCAGCGACACCAACTGCCTGTCAACATTTTTTTTCAAGCCCGCTGGGAAAGCCACGTAAACATTACAGGGTTCTGAAGTGCCTAAAGAAGAGGAGGAGATTTTATTTTAAAGATTTGGAATCAATTATTTGGGGTTTTTGTTGGCTTGTTTTTTGCAGTATGAGTTGTTCTATTTGCTGGGGATAACTGTTTAATCTTCTCCCTCTGTTCTGGTGTCTTGTGTTTTTTTTTTTTTTTATATTAGTCTCTCAGTTCTTTGTCTTCAGTCTTTTGTGTATATCCTCCCCCAGCTTCCATCTGGTTATTGGTCAGGAAGCCAGCGAAATTGATCCCGAGTCCACAGTCAAGGCCCTTCCAAAGGCAACATGTCTATTTTGTCAGCTGCACTCAGAGTGCGGGGATGAAAGTGAGGAATAGGAAGGAATACGCACCAGCAGAGATTGTAGTTTTGATATGATGGTAGATTTGAGATAGGGTCTGGTTTTTGTCAACTTTCTGACTCACTGAATCCATTTTAAGTGCTCTCTCTAGGTTTCTTAGAAGCTCAAATTACATTTGTGGTGGAAAGTGTGGAGTAACATGGGGAAAGAAATCTCAGTCTGGCATTGGTAGTGACGTCAAATAAAATACAGTGGTACTGTACCTCTACTTACAAAATTAATTGGTTCTGGACGAAAGTTCTTCACTAGAAAATGTTGTAAGTAGAGACGCGTTTTCCATGTAAATGCCCTAATCCATTCCAAGCCCCCCCAAAATTCTGACATAAATGTTTTCTAAAGCATAAAAAAGAATCAAAATATGCAAAAAATGTAACAAATCCGTGTAACAATTAGATTATTGCACAGTAAATGAGAGTTGTGCATTAAAAAAACAAAAGAATAGAGTAAAGAATAAAAATGATGGTCATTTCACTTTTAACTGTGTCCTCATCGTTTTTTTGCCCTCTTTAGTTCATGTTCTCCTCAGAAGTGGTTTTTGCCTGGCCTCTTCCAGATTTATGTAAACACAACACTTGGATAATTTTATGTGAATAATTTGTTGACCCGTGTTATTAAAGTCATCCTTAGTTTGAGCCTTACATTAAATGAACATATGATGATTCATGTTACCACAAATCCATGAACATCAGAATAAAACTATTGTAAGAGGAATTAATCTTCTTGCAGTTTGCTCTCAATGGACTTGTTAAGCTGCCATACAGTTCGGCCACTTGGTGGTCATGGTTCGAGAATTCCTTCCTCTTCGCCATGACTGCTGGTGCTTTCACTGTTGATGGTCTGTTATGTTGCATAGCTGGTTTTCCAACAACACTTTTACACAAACACACCCACGTTTCTTTGTTGTGGGGACAGTTTGTTGATTCTGGCAGCGATTTGTCTTGCGGTACAACCTTTAAAGTGGCTTTATTCAAGCCTTCTTGGCAAAGACGAATCTGATAGATTGCACCTTTTGCTGAAGCATCCTCATCCACCAAATGTCACTGTGGGTGCGAGACGTGATTCGTTGCCCTCTCCACGGCTCCGTCTAACTATTAAAACAAATACTGCTAGGAGAATCAGCGTGTTGCTTTGGTTGGTACTTACCCGAGGCACTAAAAAAGTCTCTCTGAGGGTTAGCTGCTTGCAGGGATACAGAGGTACTTTCTGGCATGTTTGCTCAAGTGTGGAAAGTTGAGCTGAGTTATGACAAAGAGAGGTTTCTCCTCAGCATCTACGGTTGGACATACAGCGTAGCTTGAGAGTTAAGCCTCCACAGTGTGTGATGGTATCAGAGATGCCAGAGCTGGAGATGATTTCCTGCTTTCCTTCTGAGGTTCCATGAGCTCCATCTTGATTATTCACATTTCCCTATGAGAAATACCGCATTGTCACGACCATACAGCGCACCGTATTAAAAGGCGTAATGCCATACCAGTGTTATTTCTGTTAGCGCTTGAGTGCTATAAACAAAGAACTAACAGTTAAGGTATCGTTAGTAATGTCTAGTGCTTTAACTAATGAAATGTAACATGATTAATAATAAGCCATGTTTTTTTTTTCTTTGCAGGCTCGTGTTTGGGACGCTGTATCCTGCATACTACTCCTACAAAGCCGTCAAGACAAAAAATGTCAAGGAATATGTAAGACCATTTGTCGACACATATACATTGAAATGCCGCAGCTAAAACTCCTGTCATAACCAAAAAGAAATTGAAGTTACAAAGATGCTAATCGGAATTCTGACTTAAGTTGTGGCACCTGACTTTGAGCAGTCTTAAATTAGGAGCATTGTGGGTGTGCGCCTTATTAATTTGACTCTCCTTACATGCCTCCATGTAACGCAATAAAAAGTGCTTTAAAAACAATCCAAAACAATGACAGAATTAAAATAATGAAGCACGTCACGAGGGTGCACATAACAATTTTGGTTTAGTTCTCAAAGTTGTTCATTGTTTAGTGTTGTATGTTTGATATTTGCTCCACGTCGAGCGCTTTGTATACAGCGGTGGTTGTTTTGAAGTGCTCTATAAATACAGTTGAGTTGAGTCAAAAGAGCACCAGATGTTGCTTGCTTTCTTGACCCACCTCTATTTCTGTACTTTTTACGAAAGGCATGAAGCTCTTTCGTATATGTAGGCGGAAGCTCCGCCTCCTCAATCATCTCATCAGAAATGATTGACACGGCAAAAGAAGACCGAAAATCATTCTATTTTCATTAGAAAATACTGTCTCCAGTGTTTGTTATTTATTTCAATGTAATGTATTAATTAAGTTAGCAAACAGTTGACGTCAATGTAACCAGGTCAAAATAGGCGCCCACGCATGTTGTCGCGCGGTGAATGTGACACTTGCGTACAAAATCAAATCACCCAATCACAGATGCCCGAAGCAGCCACGTTTTTATGAAAGAATGCACAGATGTCGACACGAACTTTTTTCAGTACCAAACAGTCAGAATGGCTCCCAAGAAAAGGGAAACTGCAAAAAAAAATCAATAGATTTACTGTACCCCAGTACTGGAGAACAATAAATACCCCAAAAAATATTAACAGTTTTAAGGTTAATACATGGGTCAACTGTCTTTTTGTCTGTTGACATAGAACTTTTTCTGCCCGTGCAAAATAGTGTTTTTTTTTTGTTCTTCATCCATACACAGATTCATGTTAAATTAATATGAAACTGCTTTGATCTGAGAGGTATCATCCATGATGAGTATTAATTCGACAACTAAAGCTCCTTGGTGGGTTACTGCCCGAGTATCTGAAAAGCTGATGTCAGGCATTTCCTTTTCATTGCCCTTTTAATGCAAAGCAGTTATTCACACACAGGGGCCAGTTAATGTCATATTTTGCATCAGGAATGCAAAATGGCTGCTGTATAGTTCACCGAGGTAATGTTCTCCAATCTAACTGAGATGAAAGATGGAAAAACACTCAAATGTGTGGTCAGACAGAGCCTGGCAAATTATACAACGGTGGGGGGAAATGAAAGGGAGAGGTAGCGATGCATTGAAACCAATTAGACAGTCTCACCATCTTATTCTGCCCCCCCCCTTACCTTTTTCATTCCCATGAGCCTCTCTGCGTGAGTGTTTTGAAAGAGTTCACCGCGAGGTCACAAATTAACCGGCGAACAATGGTGCAGGAAGGAGGGGAAATTTTGAGTGTGCACTGTTTTCATTGTCTCTGTATTTTTATTATGAATTCTGAACTGTTGTGCTTGTGAGACAATTTTCTCTCTCTCCTGCCTTGAGACTTTGTACTGCTGCATCCAATGTTGAAATTTTAGCAACATAGCCTTCAAAAGAGGCTGAATACAAACAGTCCCTTCCAAAAGTATTCGTGAACTTCATCTCCAAGCGATAAATTCAAGGGGCCGTCAAAAAGTAGTGAGCCCACTGAATACTACTAATACTGCTCAATTCAATTCATTTTTATTTATAGAGCACCTTCAAAAAGTAAGCCTTTTATTGCGCAAGCTTTTCTTGGTCAAACTTGAAAACAAAAACAAAAAAAAATGAGATGTGCTTGGAAAAAAAGTAGACTTTTTAAATCAGCATCAAGGGACACACAAAGTCATCTCTGATTACATTTTGTACAGTCAAACCTTGGTTTTTGTCCATAATCCGTTCGAGAAGGCTGTTCGAAAACCAAAATTGTTCGAAAACCGAAACCACGCTCTTTAAAAAAGTGTTTATTGAACACGCCTGCTCACAATGGAAAGTGACACTTCCTCGTCTACCCGAGGAAGCGTCATTTCCTCGTGTAAGGAAGGCGAGAGGAGTCAAGTGGTGCATTCAAGTGCGCTCAGTTTGTTCGAGAACCGAAATTTGTTCGTCATCCGAGGCATTAAAAACTCGAAATTTTTGGTCGAAAACCGAATTGGCCGAGAACCGAGACGTTCGAAAACTGAGGTTTGACTGTATTTGAAACTAGACATACATTGTTTAGTTTTAATTTGCTGTGTGTTCTTGTAGGTCCGATGGATGATGTACTGGATTGTTTTTGCCCTCTACACTGTGGTGGAGACCGTCACTGACCTAACACTGGCATGGTGAGCTAACCCCCCAAAAATAAATGATATATTTACGAGTATTTACAACAATTGAATGTGCAGGTGTACGGAATGTGCAGCGAGTTGCGTCTGCTGGTGAAATCACTTTTGTTTGTACGCACGAAAAGCTCAAATGATAAGTCAATTTGGATATTAACAGTTGCTGTAGGTTTCAAGGAATATTCTGAAACGTGAACACCGGTGGTCCGTGGTTAGCGCGTCGACCTCACAGTGCAGAGGTCGTGGTTGTGGACTTTGTGGTTGTTGATATTGCCCTAAAAACCTCAAATCGTGCAAATGAAACATTATTCATGAGAAGGGCTGCGTAGGCAGCCGAATACACCACCCGCTTAAGTCATGAATTATTTTCTGGCGAATTTATCGGCTATGGAGGATTTTAGAGGCGTTTGAAATGCTCATTCCGCGCTTTTATTTATTTATTTATTTAGTATCCCGCCAAGATGGCAGCCCCTTGTCAAATTGCGATGAGAACAATAAAGGATAATGCATTCAGATAGAAACTGATGCTGCTGGCACATGTTGCAAAATGCCTTCTGGCTAACACTTCCTGTTTAAATGTGACCAAGCTGCACTAACCGATAAATGATCAACAAATAAATACAAATACAATAAATCAGTCACTTTCAGCACCCCCACAATTAAAAAAAAAAAAACATTCGAAAATGCCATGAAACTTCTAATTTAGTGACCATGCATACCTTTTTGGATCGTCGCATTATTTGATTGGTGCATTGATATATTTTGTCCATTTGCAGGTTTCCTTTGTACTATGAACTGAAGGTAGCATTTGTAATCTGGCTCCTATCCCCTTACACCAGAGGAGCGAGTCTCATTTACAGGAAATGCCTGCACCCACTGCTGTCTTCCAGAGAGAGGGTGAGTCCTTTGTTTGAATTGAGATTTTCTAAAAAGTTGCAATGCCTATTTTTTTTTTTTCCGTGATTGAACTGTCCTGAATAAATGTCCCGTTACTTTTCTTGGGCTAGGAAATAGACGAGTACATTGTGCAGGCCAAGGAACGAAGTTACGAGACCATGGTGAACTTCGGCAAACAGGGCCTCAGCATTGCAGCCACTGCTGCTGTCACCGCAGCTGTCAAGGCAAGTCGTGCGATGTTATTTCGGAAAAGGACCGGATTTTCCATGCAGCGTATTCTTTCTCTTCCTTGTATATTTAGAATGCTCAGCTGTACTCGGAAGGATGTAATTATTTATTTATTTGATGCTGAGTCATGGAGAACGATATATCAGAATCAGAATCATCTTTATTGGCCAATTATGTAGAACACACAAGGAATTTGTCTCCGGTAGTACAGGCTGCACTAGTATCATCATAAACAAGGACATGACAAATAAGTATGTAATATAAGTAATGCAAAGGGGTCAGCAGCGTGGCGCCCGCAGGTACCAGTATCCCCCCCCCACCCCCAACCCATTGGTCACCTGAGTAGCCCGCAAATATGGCTCATTAGTGATGGAGCATTGTGATTTTCTAGGAATGTTCCAGGTCATCATTTGAAAATGACTCTGCAGTTTATGTATGCCGTTTCACCGAATGAGAACTTTATCACTTCCTCCTACTTTGCAGCCAATACTCGAGTGTAAAAATCACACATCCTAAAAGGAACGTTGACGATAATATCGATGACGATGTAGATTTCCCACTCCTCTTGGTGACACTTGTTACGTATTGCAATTAGATGTTGCTCTGAACAAGCCATAACGGACGAGAGTCACAGCAGACACGTGCTGCAGCCATCGGAGCCCAAATAAATGTTTTAACTTTTCGATCGTCAAAAAAGAGACCAAAAAAAAAAAGTGCCGATAATTCCCAATGATCAACCCTGGCCTTGCTCAAGGTCAACTTGACAGTAGACAGCAAGCAGAATAGCATAGTAAAATTGAAAATTATACATACTTTTTCCTCACCATAATTATAACTTGTGCAAGTGTGTGTGTGTGTGTGTGTGTGCGTGTGTGTCCAACTGCTCCGTTTTTGCACAACTTGCTATTCTGTAAAAAAAATAACCAGCTAAATTCACAACTGGTGTCAAGTATAAATTCACGAGAACGCCCGATTCCATTGCTTTCTATGACTCTTTCAAAATCTCTGGATCTCTGTCGCAACCTGCTGATGACACTCTGAGATCAGTGGCCACTTCCCTCTGAGAACATCCTGTTTGGGGCTTTGCAATGGCGTGGTAATGTTGATCAATTGGTCCGGTGATGTCAAAATGCGAACTGCATGGTAAAGATGACTTTAAAAAAAAAAAAATTCTACTTGAACCAGCGATACTTTTTGATCAAGTCATTTTTCAAGTCAACAAAATTAAGTTCATTCTAAAGTATTTTATCCATTTTATGGTTCTCGTCTCTTTGCCTATTTTCAACAATGGAGAGTTTTAAACACTTATTTTTAGGTTGTCAAGTTGTGCTCTCGGGCTGGACGATTATGAAGAAAATCATCATTATTTTGAGATTGAAATGATGGCTATTAGATTTATTATTCATTGATTTCAAAACTTACTATTCAACGACAAAAACTCAACTACTCCAAACATTGAGCACAGCCTTTAGCCCGTTCATCCCTGCATGTGGGACACTATTCTTGAGCATTATTCTTTTTGTCATTTACAAAATGACCGTGGAAACATGTGAAACTCAGGCCTCACAATGAACATTTGCATTATTTCTTCGTCATATGTATTTTATCGTCTGTTATTTTCACACTGAGCTAACCTGGGATTGTATTTTGTGCCATGTTGTTGGAAAAATGTGTGTTAGTACCCCCCCAAAAAAAGTGCTTGTATCCTTGAATTTTGATGAAAGGAAAAAATCCTTGAAAACTCAACTTTAAATATTACTTAAAATGACCACCAAAAAAATAGCAAGAAGGTTAATAAGAATATACTATATTGATGATTGGGGAAAAATACTGGCTGTGTTGTGTGTTTTGGCCTCTTGGGACAGTGTGGTGCGATTGATATAATTCAATTTTTTCACATATTGGGAATAATTCATGCCTTTGAGTAGTGTTACCTTACCTGTGTATGTGTTTCCACAACCTTGGTGTTTAAATACAGGTCTTTTGTTATTTGAAGGAGTATCACTCCAGAAGTCGATGCTAATTACCTGTTAGCATTTGAATGGATCCCGCTTTGACTTTAGCATTAGCACTAGCTATGTTTTCAAAACATAGCATTAGCACTAGCTATGTTTTCAAAACAAAGCATCTTTTGTACTTAAATATACAATGTACGCAATGTGTTTTTAAAAACAAGATTCTACCTCTTGTGGCTTATTTTTAGAACGTAACTCCCCGCAATAAGCAAGTGATCACAGTACTTTATTTTTCCAAAGTAATGTTCTCTTTTAATTTGAATACGGTATCATTTCATTTTTGCAGCCCAGAATCTCCCAACGTGTTTCTGTATCTGTACTCTCTCTGCTTACTCTGCTTGCTGAATGGCGTTGGACACTGCTTTTCGAGTATGGCAAGTTCTTGCATGGGTCTGCCCAAATCTGCTGTGTACGGTATCTCCCGAAAGCGAGTACACCCCTCACATTTTTGTAAATATTTTATTGTCTCTAGCCATGCCTCGATCATTTTTCTTTTCACTCGAGTCCAAATCACTTAATTTGACAAAATGCAAATGAAGTGGAAAAAGAAGACCTCATCCAAATTGTCGTCAGTTGTCTTCATTTTTGTCTTGTTTTAGTAAAGGTATGCCAAGATGATACTTTTTTTTATCTGGTTGTAAATCAGCAGTGGAATAAATCAAGTACAGAACTAAAATTGACTTAGAATTTATTGACTTTAGAAATCTTGAAAATGTTAAAATCCAATATTTTTGGTCCGATTCCCATCAGCTGAAAATCACGTGATCGGCTCTGATTTCCGGACCTTTTTCACTTCGGAGTGTGGTCACTTTGGTTGTCAGTGCTTGAAGCATGAATGGCCGAGTTATTTTGAGAGGGCAGTTAAACAAGACATTTTTATAATTAATTTATTTGATTGCAAAAGGTGATTTCGACAGTTTTGTCCCGAGATAATGACAAAAATATGCGCTGTACTCATTTTGGTGAGCGACTGTAGCTAACCCGCTTGTGACTGATTTCTTCTCGTTTCTCTTTACTGACCTCCTTCTTTCCTTAGGGCTTTTGTGCTTCACCAGGCTCTTCTGGGAGGTAAAAAAAAAAGAAAATTAAATCCTAGCTGCATGGATCAAACTTTACCGCTATTTCACACTAGCATTGTTCTCATCTCCTTATGTGAATATTACTTATTGACTGCTCACAATTATCTGTATGCATCGATCGAATGAATGCTCTTAACGCTGGTGTCATTACATAAAACGAAGTGAATTTGGAATTTATGAACAGAAAGCGGAACTGTCAAAATTCAAACCATGGGAACCACATGAAGAAGACACGGGCTAAAGCTTGGTTTTAAAACGTGTAAAGATGATTTAACATCTTGAAAACATCAGAACCAAATCAAATTTTCATGCATGCCGTTTATGAAACGTTTTGGATAGAGCGACAGCCGTAGCGTCGGTTGCGTTAAGGCCACAGAAACGCACTAAGTTGATCATTTTGGACCGTATTTGTTGTGGTTGTTGTGAACCCTGAGAGGCTGACACAATAATAAAGGGGTCGGTCTGTGTGTTTTTGTTGTTTTTTTTTTATGTCACAGGGTCAGGGCGCCATCACAGAAAAGCTGCGAAGCTTGAGCATGCATGACCTCACACAGATCAATCAGCAAGACGACCGAGGAGAAAACCAGCTGTATCGCTACAGCTCCCACGGTGCCAATCCGTCCGTCAGACGAACTCAGAGTGCTGATGTACCTGATGGAGCAGGTAGACAAGCGCACACACAATTATTTCAGTTTCACACGGTGTGTCATGACTGACTACAAAAATTGTCACGTCCTGCATCATTTTGTCTTGTCTGTCCGTCATATTGCGTCTTGCTATAAAAACTTTGGTGACAGGGATATTTGAGTTGGACCAGTCAGACGCGACAGTAGTCAGACTCCCTGTGTGGAGTTTGCATGTTCTCCCCGGGGCCGCGTGGGTTTTCTCCGGGTATTCCGCATTCCTCCCACATTCCCAAAAACATGCATGGCAGGCTGATTGAACACTCCAAATTGTCCCGAGGTGTGAGTGTGAGCGCGGATGGTTGTTCGTCTCTTGTGTGCCCTGCGATTGGCTGGCAACCGGTTCAGGGTCTCCCCTCCCTGAATGAATGAATGTGCATGAAGCAATGATCCAATCGTAGTCGGAAATTGTCGATGTAACTTCACAAAGCGCGTTTTACATTGTGTCATTCTCTTTGGAGGTAAGAAATGTTGTTGGAGAGAATTAATTGAAATAGTTTTTGAACATTTGCTGTGAGAAATCGCTCTCACTCCAACACACACACACACACACACACACACAAATAAGACGATGGTTTAGATCAGGGGTGTCAACTCATATTTTTATTGCGGGCCACATCGCAGTTCACAGTGTGAAGTCAAATAAACATATGGTTGTCTCTGATTATCGATGAAAGGCTAGTTTTGAAATTGGGGGACCAGTCTCCCTTCCAAGGACTCTCGCCGGCAGGCATCAAGACAACTCACCGAGTTCAATGTGTGGCATTCAAGATGAGCATTTTGCGTATTTTGAAAACTAGGACCAAATTCATTGACGTCTTGTGCGTTCTCAGAATACTTTTACGACCAGGACGACAGGAGCGATGACGAGACCGAGCCAACTTTCTCCGAAGACGAGGCCGTGTCTCAGAAAGGACTGCGACGATCGCAGAGCGTCAAGCTGACACGGTCCCGAGTACGTAAAGATGTAAGTAAACAACAGAAAGAAAGGAAGAAAAAAAAGGCCATCGTAAGATTCTTCCGGTGTCACACGCACAATGCCTATTATTTGTCGGATTTCTCGTCTCACCAGGCTCGATATGGATCGCTGAAAATTAAAGGGAAGAAGAGACCAACGCTGAGCTCCATTAATTATGGAGTGTGAAGAGACTTCTTCTGAGACACACACACACACACACACACACACACACACACACACACACACACACACACACACACACACGGATACACTGCTGCGTAGTTTAAGATCATCTGTCTGAAATCTGACTGTTGAATATTCTTCTATACAGTATATATATATTTGTGGATCTGAAAAGTTGTCACGACCTTATTCAAATGGCAGGTTTTGGATATTAACCCTTTCATGCACCCTGAAACCTGATAACATGATCAGCTGACCACTAAAGTGACCGCTGTCCCTGAAAGGGTTTAAAAAAAAAAATTAGACCATGATAAACTTTTTCCATCGTAAATGAGACCTGTTGAAAAAAAAAATTAGAGGGGGAGTAAAAATAAACATCTGAGGTAACGTGGGAGCACAAATGTGCACAAACCGGAGTGTACAGAATAAACAAATCACATTGTATCTCAGGTTTGAATTGGCGTCCTGCCACCATTGTCTTTAATTTTTACTTTCCCTCTGGAATGGGTTTTTTTTTTTTCAATTGAGTTGTACAGGGAAAACTGAGATATGATTTATCTCCTGTCATTTTTGTTGACATCACAAAAATCTGGCATTTGAACAGTCGTGCGTAGACTTTTGACATGCAGTCTCTATACGTGCGTGTATTTTAGTTCCATCTGTCTGACTTGAGTTTATTTCATAATCGCAGTTTTTTTTTCCACAAATGATCGCTTTACAGACTCACCAGGAACATTTTATTCCTGCCAACTTTCCACAAATCCCCTTTTCCCCCCTCATCTTAAATTGACCAAGTACACATTTTTTAATAATTTGTTGTTCAGCAGACGACACCAACGCTAACTTAACCGCACATTTTTT
This sequence comes from Hippocampus mohnikei, assembly GCA_026261675.1. Classification (NCBI taxonomy): domain Eukaryota; kingdom Metazoa; phylum Chordata; class Actinopteri; order Syngnathiformes; family Syngnathidae; genus Hippocampus; species Hippocampus mohnikei. The sequence continues at coordinate 282,168 of JAKGUB010000008.1, read as the reverse complement.
TCAAGTGGCCTTTTATTGTGGTCCAACTGAGGCACACCTGTGCAATAATCTTACTTTTCACAGCTCATGAAAAAAATGGGAGCAAAAAGTAAAGCGCTGCATTCATATTTAAAATAATTGACCTTTTATGTATGAAATGTATGACCTGTATGTATGAAATTGTTCTTGTCCTTTATATTTGTCTTTATAACATTTGGATTAGAAGGGCTTTTATATTATTCATAGTTGTTTTTGGATTCGCAGCTCATCCCAAAGCTTTTTTTTTTTTTAACTGCTGTTTTGTTGCTTGTCATCTCAATTTTTAACGTAGTGTAGTTGCAAGTAGAACACAGCACAAAAAAAGATCATGTTTTAGCCTTGATAAAATCAATGTATTCACACGCTCCATTTAAAAATAACAGCCTGGTGACAGTGAAAGTGAGCCACGCTCGTCTCTGTGCTGACTCAGTGGAAATGGCTAGGCTGGTAGAATTTCATTTCATTTCCAAAATGGGAGGCGGCGTGCCGAAGGTTGATGACAGCGCTTCTTTTTATTGCGCTTAGTGCTTAGATTGATCATGATTATTATCTCAATGCAATAGATTGGTTTCCAATTTGAATTTTCTTGATAGCCAACGAACATGTTCATCATTACTTTTGGTGTATTTAGAAATACAATTGGTCTCGAGCATCATCAGACAAATTCTACTTTTGCTAAATATTTGTGAATATATGCTTGGAGACTGGGTGGCAGAGCTGTTAGTCATCCTGGTTAAAAAAAAAAAAAGACCATCAAGAGGCTTGCTTACCTATGATGTACGCATGTTAGGGAGACTGTTGACAGCACTTTGGCAAAGCTGCCCATGCAGAGATGTTGGTTGACCCGCATGGACGGCCGTGATTTACAGCACACTAATAGTCTGTTACAGCTTTTGGCCTTTGATGGGCTTGTCAAACGGGCCAAATCGTGTCATGTCATCGTGTCCACGCAAATGCACACAACCGACTAATTATATACCAAAGCTTTGTGTACTTAAGAGTAACGTGGCTCAGGTTTTGGGGGAACTGTTTTATGGATTACTGGATCGTAATGTAATAAAATGATGCCAGTTTTCTGCGGGCAGCACCATTTGTGTTACTGTGTCATTATGGGGGTGGGGGCGACTTTTTTTCCATATGTATCTTGAAGGGCCAAAACGTCACCTGTGTGAAGCCATTGGATTAATTAATCGTTAATTAATCATTAGTCATTAATCATGCATGGTGAGTACAAATGTGAAATTGCAACCCGAAAAAAACATTTGAAAATAATCAAATATGATCTGATTAATAATTCACAAAAATAGACAGCGTACTTAACCTTCCTAATAACCTTGGGGTCAATTTGACCCCATTCAATGTTTATTTTTTTAAACTGCCACTGCCAGTCCCATTATTAACATAACTACTTGGGAAGGGTGAGTGACAAAAATATGTGTTAAAGATAAAAATAAGGAATCAAACATGTTCATGGAGAGGGTGGGCGGAGTGGTGAGAGGAGGTTCCCAACATGAATCAATACGGTTCATTCTGTCAAGAGTCATGAACGCATACCCCAAATTAAAAACGATTTGGATGAAAGATTTTCAAGACCCGAACTCTAAAACTGACCTGATGGTGGTGCTACAGGAAAGGCCATTGAATCACCATAACCAATAGGGTTAAACCTATTGTGACTATTAATGTCAGAAATTGTAAGATTTGTATGAAGGTTTTTTGAGATTCATTCATTCTAATTTAAATGTTTGACCTGATGGTGGCGCTACAAGACAGGTCAACTCACTGATGATTTTTACTATCCAGGGGATATTTATATATTCAACAAATAAAGTGCCTGACACAAAAACTTGGTCAACAAATTCACGTACATCATTTTTTCACTCCATTTTTAGCACAACTTAAGACACACACATTTAATTGTTTTTAAAGGGAAAACGGACCCATTTATTATTTACCAATGCGTCGCGTTAACTTTAACCCTAAAAATGGCACAGTGGAAAAATATTTAATATTTAATCATGGTTTTTATTTGCTTCGATGCCAGTCAGCAAAATGTTGACGTGATGAATTGACTCACCGAGTCATCCAAAGTTGGGCACTGGTGATCGATCCCTTTTGTAATGGCGGATCTCCAAAAATGCATTCAATCAAATGCATAGTTATCAGATTCATTTACATTTATTTGATTTTTTTTTTCATACAGGAAAAAAACCCCACATGCTCTCCGTCGACACATTAGTGTGTTAGCCAGACCACTGTCCTGATTGGCCGACGACACACGTCAGGTATTTTCAAATTTAAAACGTGCTATATTTTCTTTCGTGGATTTCACTGACATTCACAAGTCTCGGGAAAGGAGTCGGAAAACCTCGATGCTTTCATGAGTTTACAGTCAGTCTCAGAATTGAATGAATCACGCCTCTTTGCTGTTTGCACACTCATTCATTCGCTCATGGGCGTGTCAGAGGTCTGGACGGCAAAATGCAGGTAAATGATAAGTGTGCCAGCCCAGGTGCGTTTAAAAAACGGCTTACACGCAGATGGGAGAATATAGCCCCCGACTGTCCTTTCCTCAGGATTCTGAGCAAAAAAATCAAGATGAAGGCATAATTGATCAAGTTTAATGCCACTAATTCACATCATCTCCTCACAGAAATAACCCTCAAAAAAGGATTTTGGATTTTGAAGGCCCCTTTGACCTCATCACCTTGTAATCACACAAAGTACAGGAATACTAGAGAATGACTGTCTTCGCTCGTGTTCCGTGAGAGGAATTTCTCAATCTTTCCAATTAAGCTTCAAAATAAACATAATCCTTGAGTTTTTATAAGTGGTGCGTGACCACTCGAATATTTTTCAATCTTTTCGTCATCTTTTGTCCGATGATACCTGTTGAAGGTAAGCGAGACCTGGAGAACATCACTGATACTTTTCTGTGTCCAAAACCATACATTTTGGCATCTAAACCAAAAAGATAGAAACTGGTTTGAACCCTGAAGTCTGTGTGTATGTCATTAAAAAAACAAGTGTTTATCACAGTTTGTCTTTGTCCAGCAGCTCCTGTAGTTCATTTTGGATGTCCTCTGGCAGCTCCAGAGGAGGCAGGTCATCCAAACACAAATCTTCCTGAGCAGGCATCTCCAACGGGGGCAGCTGAGGGATCGCTATCTCCTTCCCTTTCCCTGTGCTTTTCCTCTCCTGGTTTCCCCCCGTCGCCATGACGCCCCCGGCCTGAGGGAGCACCCAGAGCTCAGAGCGCTCCACGACATCCGCGGCCTCAGCCCGCAGTCGGGTGTTTTCCGATTGGAGCCTCTCATTCTCGGAGGTGAGCCGCTGGTTCTCATCCATCAGATGGTTCACGAGGCGCCTCAAGTCTTCGATGGTGGTCTGTTGTTCTTCCAGGCGAGTTTTATCATCTTTGGTGGTCTTAGAGCCGGGACAGGGTGTCAAAGCTTGGAGGTTTCCGACCTGTCGGGTTTGAAGCTGGTAGAGTAGAGTGTCGTACTCTCTCTCGATACCTCCTCCGCATGCTACAGCGACGGGTGCGGTGGGGTTTGGGGGTTGAGTCTGATCTCCTGACTGGGATGGCGTGACGAGGGCGGAGCCTAAGCCAGGTCTGGCTTTTGTGGCCTCCCGACGGACTTCCTTCTTCCAGCGCTCCTGGATAAGACGCTGCTGTTTAATATGCCTGTCCCTCTGCAACTCCATGGACACGCGTGCCTGAAAACACGCAAGGTCAACGGTACACTGAATTATAGCTGACGTAAGGTGACACAATTTAAGTACGTTTAACTCATTCAGTACCAGCCAATTCTGGACCAAATCTGAAAAGACGTTTAAAAACGTCTTTGGGAGTGAATGAGTGAATGCAAGACTCACGTAAAAAGAAAAACAGCTTTTGTAAAGGTACAAGTAGCGACAGTGGAAAAAGTAGGTGAACCCTTTGGAATTTATTAAATGTCTGCATAAGAATAGAACATTCACAAGACATGGAGGAAAAAGTTAGCCACCCCTGAGATTTAATAAGCCTCCTTTTGTAACAAGAACCACAACCAAAGCAGATGTGACACGACAATCAGGATGAACTTTGGACCGTTTCTCTTTTCAAAACTGTTGCAGTTGAGCAAAATTCCTGGGATGTCTGGTGTGCATAGCTCTCTTGAAGTCGTGCCACAGCATCTGAAATCGAGTTGGAGGCCACAACAAGCATTTTCTTCATTCAATACCCATCCTCCCTTGAGCTTCAACTGTTGGACATGGCCTCAAGTTTATCTGCAAAATATTTGGATGTATTTGGGAATTCATTTTTTTAAATGATAACACTCGGCTACGCTGTCCAGGCCCTGAGAAAGCAAAGCTCACCCATACCACGATGCTTCTTCCACAATCCTGCAGAGCTGAGAAAAGGTTTTAATGTTTGTGCGCTCTGCCATTTTTCCTCCACACATGGTTTTGTGTGTTCTTCCCACATAATTCAATTTTGGTTCTGTCCAGCCACAGAATTTTGCCAGTTGTGCTCATGAGCAAACTTCAAGCAAGCTTCCTCCTTAGTGTTCTCCCATGTTGGCATGTACTCTAAGTTTCTTTATTTTTTTCTTTTGTTTTGGGGGGGACGTACGGCTCACTGGTGTATCATGCCGGTGCAGCTCCTCCGTACTCCATCCCCTCATTGATTTCATTCAGCAAGGCATTAAAGTAAGAACAAAATATGTACACTTGCTGTGTAAGTTGTGTGTATGTGTCATAGCGCTAATGGAGCAGATTTTCGCTGAAGACTGACAGAGCAGAAAAACCTCATGGCTCCTCAAAATTAAACATTCCTTTCTACCCACCGTTTCACCAATATGCAAAAATTGTCCGAAAAGAAGCCTAAAAAAAAAAAAAAACAGAAAGTTGCACACCCCTCTCAAGGGTTCCAGACCCATGTTCTATCAGGTCGAGAAATCCGACCACCCTCTTTAAGACAAAGATGATGCTGACATCATCTGAGTCTATATTCAAAATATACCGCAACTGTCATTTTTATTTGACCTGACAAATTGTGCAAACTAATCACTGGAATTGACCACAAACCGTAGACCGGATAAGGCTCACCTGTATACAGTCTGTTGTCTTCATTGCTTCTGTCAGAAGTTCTGTAAAAGAGACCATATTCCGATCATACATTCATTAATGGGTGTATTAAGATGGTCATGATTTTACAATATATCATTGATGCAATAAATCAGGGGTGCCCAACCGCCGGGCCACACAGAAAGAATAAATAACTTATCCTACCTGCTGCTTTGGCGTGGCATGAAATCGCCTCTTCATACTTTCCAGCAGCAAGCAAACGATCTGCCTTCCTGCATTGCTGATGGGCCTAAGCAAGCACCCGCAGATGAACACAGACACACATACACAGATTTGACAACAATCAGGCATTTAAACGGAATTGCTTAGCTTTGTAGAGCCACATTTTTTTTTCCTTTTAAGAGTTATACTAAGAATGTTAACTATTTTTTAATCTGTCAAAGTGATGTCACTGGAAATCGTATTTCATGGTTTTTTCAAGGTAAATAATTTTTTTGAGCATGTAACCATCCTGAATCGTTTTCTAACCAAACCTAAAGACGTTCAAATAAGCAGCACACATTTCCACAAAAAATATACAGAGAGGGACAGCAATAAACCTTTGTGCAACCACAAGTGGCCCATAAATCTAGAAAATCCACCCTAAATCGAAAGCTACTCCAAAACGTATCAGATGTGTAGCATGTCAACGCTAACACAATAAAACAAGACAAAAGAACAGTTAGCAGCTGGTGTGCTGTGGGGGAAGCTAACGTAGTTTACCATCGCAACCTACAGTAACGTTAGCCTGTTATTGCAACATCACGACCGAAACTTACGAGATTAAGCGGACTGTCAACGACCTCCATGCAGCCAATTCTTCGATGGTTTTCACTACATGAAGGATGTGTCTGTCCCTCATGGACTGTCATTCGAACGGAGCCAGAAATCTAACCAAAATAAGTAGAGTATACGAAAATTTCTTTCGGAGGCACAGTCGCTTCCACCAACGACACTACGTTACACGTCATAGGGTCGACAGAATACCGGAAGTAGAAATGTTTTCTTTAAAAAAATAAAATGCATTTAAATATTACGGATCGGTAGTATTTCAAGATACAAGGGGGCTCAAGCACATTATTAATCAAATAGATAGAAATTTTGTTATCCTACAACTGTATTGAGAAACCCCCCCCCATAAATTAGCATTTTAGTGGTCATATCGGAAATATAATGAACCAGCCTTTTGTATGACGTCTGTTTGAACTTGATGAAGCTTTGTTTATGTCCTTTACTGACCAGGAAGTGAAGAGTCAACGACGTTGACGCGACTACAGTATTATTTAATTAGCCATCTAATTAACACTGTGTTCACTGGTAGATTCGGTCGATCCTTACTTTTGTCGAGGGAGCCTTAAACAGAGGAAAAGGGATATTGCTTATGTCGTAACATAGCTGCCAATGAAAAGTAGAAGCTATACTTGTTTGATCTTGACCAGTATGGTCTCTTTATTCTTTCTCATGATGGTGCTGTATGGCGTCTTTAGCCCCCAGCAGGCTGGCATCTCCATCCTCCGACAGGACTACCAGCTGCTGGGCAGGCCATTGTACAAACTGGACCTGAACTGGCCTAAAAACCCCGAACTATTCTCTGGGAATGTGTTCGGGGTGGCTGTCAATCAGTATGCTGGTGTTGTGTATGTGGCCCAGAGAGGTAAATCCCGATTATTAGCAATCACGTGTTTCTGCAATTTTTTGTCAACACGCTGTTGTGTGCTCCCGCTTTAGGTGACAATGTGCCCAAGGTGCTGGTGTTTACAACAGAAGGCGACTTCCTCATGTACTGGAACACAACTACCTTAGAGATGCCCCACGGTATATTTTTAGCAGATGCCATGTCAAACCCAACTGTCTGGATCACAGATGTGGGAAATGGACCGTATGGCCACTGCATCAAACAGTATTCACCATCAGGGAATCTTCTGCAGGTAACCACTTGATCCATATTTTAACTCGGTGCTTGATGCCCATTTGATTTTGACAAATGTTAAAGGGTATTATTTTTATTTTCTGTGTCCTGTGTACAGTTTGTGACGAGTAAACCACTTGCAAAGTCTGCAGCTTCACCTACTCTCAATCATTGCAAGAATTAGATGACATTTCAAGTTTGTGAATACTGTACATACAAAAATCACAAGAAGTCTGAAACCATTGTTGTCACCGTGCATATGCATGCATACTACTTTTGTATTACCAACTCAGCATTGTAAAAAACTAAACAAAATCATCTGATTTCATTTGAATGATATATGCTCCTAAGTCAGAAGCTGCGATGCCAAGCAAAGTTTCATTAAGTATCCACCGGTGATGCATTTGGCGGTCTAAAACACTTTCCCAACCTAAAATTTAACTCATTCACTCCCAAAGACGTTTTTAAACGTCTTTTCAGACTTGGTCCAGAATTGGCTGGTACTGAATGAGTTCATGAGGACAGAAAGACACAACACTCACAACACCACCCCCCACCCCCAATAAAAAATATATTAGGTACAAATATGGAAATAGTAATAATTTGGTTTGCTCTCATTTCTGTGAGACCTCAAAAAGTCTGATGAATTCCATTTTGCTCCTTGTAACCGCCAGGTGCTTGGTACACCAGGAAAAGCCGGCTCTGGGCTTAATCCTCTGCAGTTTGACCAGCCAGCTGAGATCTACGTCCACGACTCCGGAGAAATTTACATAGTGGACGGTGATGGTGGGATAAATAATCGTCTAATCAAATTATCCAAAGAACAGGAAGTTTTATGGGTGCATGGCGAAAAGGGACAAGGCTTAGCTCAGTTCTACATCCCCCACAGTGTGACCATTGACAACGCTCAAAGGGTCTGGGTGGCGGACAGGGGGAACAAGAGGATCCAGGTTTTCAACTCGCTTACGGGGGACTGGCTGGGATCATGGGGGAGCTGCTTCACTGAGGATGCACCTTACTCTGTCCGCCTCACCCCTGACAAGAAATACTTTGTTGTCGTCCAGCTCAACACCAACCAGATTTCACTACTGGAGGCACCGCCGGTGGGTTTGATCGGCCAGTGCAGGGTGATCAGTGTGATTCAGCTGGCTGATGAAGTCAAGCCTCATTTGGTTGACTTGGACCAGAAGTCTGGGGCGCTGTACGTGGCTGAGATTGGTGCCCAGCAGGCACAGAAGTTCACCCCCTTCAGCCTCGGTCAGGCTTTTGTGTAAAACACAAATGTCTAAGGTTCAACACAGCCTGTTTTGGGAGGATGGTCAACCTCCACTTTGTTCCTGTATTATCCAAAGTCGAACAATCAGTCAACCACTCTCGTATCAATACGATAAAAACAAAATAGCTAGCAAACTAGAGTTGCTGATCAAATGATTTTTTGAATATTCTTAATTGTGTCTTAAAAAGTTGTAGTGCTTGTACTGTGAATGCACCACCCGTTCCTGTGAAGTCTCCCGATGTATTCGAGACCGCTAAACTTTTTCCAGGGCTCTTTTACCCTGAAAGATACCACACACTTCATCGAGTAACTGTTACTGTAAATAAATGCCCATTTGCAGCATGAAGTTAATTATATTCTCTTTGTGAGAGGCATCAAGCAGGTGTGGTTTACTTATTGTTCTTCGGCTTTGTGGCGCCTGCTTTGCGGATGAGAGGGAAGTGTTCGATCGTGTCCCTCAGGGAGTCCTCTAGGGGTTGCTCTGGGAGTCCTGGCTACCCGACCCCTTGATACTGCCGGTTGATATGACCATTTTTGGGAGGAGGGTTGCTTTGCATTGCTGTAAATGAGTCCGATTCATTTTCAGTAAGTGCTGAACTCCGGCAAGGCTGCCCTTTAAGCCTTGCATGCACCCTGTAAACTGATAACATGATGAGCTGTCCATTGTAGTAACCGCTGTCCCTGAAAGGGTTCATAGCTTGGGGTCTTCACAAGTTATTGAAGAAGAAAAATGGAGTGAAAGATTGACAGGTGGATTGGTGCAGGGATACAGCTTGGTGGAGCCATGGTGGCAGCCAGCCGGTTGGGTTTTGCTTAAGCTTAAATTTCTGGCAATTTATTGGTTTAATGTTTTTATGTGGACTTGAAAAAAGTTGCTTGGCACTACAAGCTACAATCTATGTGTTGTATATGAGTTGTTTGTTCATGCTTTTTGAAAATAAAAAGTAACTTGTAAGATTTTGTAGCCTGTTTTTATTCAGTGATGCATTTTGAAAAATTATAATGAGCTATTTTAGAAAGTTGCAATTTGACAATGTAGAAGTGAAAAATAAAATGTAGTGCATTTGCGCATGTGTTCAACACTGGACAGATTTGACTCAATCCAAGTTAGTTTTTCCAGCCGAAAAATAATCTGTACAATAGTGTGTAAAATTAACACTTATCAGAGTTATTTGAATCTTGTATAACTCAATTTATTGCTAAAGAGTGTTTGAAGGAAACATTTCCCAGCCTGAAGCCATAGCAACGATAGATTTGAATTTAGTTGTCCTCTGAGTCAGTTTCACTCTTGTGCCACACGAGGGCGACCTTTCACAGTACTACAGGAATCTTGCTCCAGTCTACAGTATTGTGTTTGGTATCGTTTTCATTTTCATTGTTTCGATGGACGAATAAAACACTAACTCTGCGATTGTTATGAATGTGTCGATGTTTTGAAATACTTTATGTGGATTATTGATCGACCTAATTATGGCTGTACCCACTGCTGTGTGTATTCTGTTATTTTTTTTTATTTCATTCCAAAATTGAGTTTACTGGGATGCTTGTGCTGTTCATACCTACTATGTATGTGTTACTGTTCCCTTTTAATTAATCATCCTCACATGACCCTTACTGTACGGCAGACATGTCCAGCACGGGCCTGGAGGGCCACTGTCCCGCCTGTATTCCAGCTCTCCCGCCTGCAACACACCTGATTCAGATGATCAGCTCATCAGCCAGCTCTGAAGCAGCATTCGAACGATCTTGATGATTTGAATCAGGTGTGTTGCACCTGGGAGAGCTGGAAAGCAGGCAGGACAGCGGCTCTTGAGGACCGACTTTGCTGTACGGCCATGGACCCGACGAAGTGTCATTGCCAATCACCGAAGAAAGGTACAGATGATTCAAAAGTTGAATATAATGACAGAGAAATACACATACTGATATATTATAATTTTGACAACAATGAGGCATTTTATTATCTAAACAAATGAAATCCAGTAGTTTTCTGTTGTTGAAATAATGTGAAATTCCGATTCGTTTCCTGCGTGGGTTAAAACGCAGGAAATATCGGCCAGTAGAGGGCAGTAGGCACTTGAAAAACAACAGATTTGGTCGGCAAGCGTGCATCAATCCACGTCGAATTTCTCGAAAGAAGGTAAAACAAGTATTTCTCAAAAACTTTGTGCGTAACCTACGTATAAATAAAACGATAAGAACAAAAGCAGCACCAACTTTGGAAAAAAATGGTGATATCAAATTCGGTTATTCAAGTACTGTACTCACATCTGATGGCGATGCCCATTCGGCTGACTGCTTTCAAAAATGACCTAATATTTGGCGGATTCTTTTTTGGCCGATATTTGGGTATCGCCAGATAGGCACAATCGATTCACCGATAAATTGCTGATATACGCCAATAAATAATAATAAACTGAAACCAAACCAAATCTAATCCAAACAAAATCACGACATACATATTCTTTAAATAAACAAATAACGTATAATGCCTGCGTTATTTCCAAGACTGCAAGTTAGTAATAACTGATTGATAGTTTACTGAGCGAGACATCGCGGGTTTCACGTCATACTGTGCTTAATGTATTTGCCGTAATCGCCCAGCCGCAAGTATTCTTTTCATTTTTTTTTTTTTGTGGTACTCTCAAATGGGCAGCAGGTCCCAAAGTTTAGATGGCAGCTGTCCGGGATCAACTGTGCACAGACGCCTCTGCCCAAAAAAACATTGTCTGGCATTTCTTACTTGAACATCAATTACATTTATATGGTGGTTGTAGTCGTGATGTTGAACTGACCAACCACAAAAATATGACCACATGGTCGATCAGATTAATACCAGTAGGGTCGTAGACTTTCAGGATTGTGGTTGCTGTGATGTACAACTGTGCACGACATCAGTGGTTCTCAAACTTTTTACACTAACTACCAACAACAAAAACTACTTGGCTCTCCAAGTACCATCATCGTGACCAATATGAAAATGCTCATCAAAAACAAGACAGCGGTTATCTTCCGAAAAGGTTTATTTCATATTATTGGAAGCCTCTGTAAAACAGGCAGAGTTTGAATATTAATGCCGTAGTTAACCCTTTCATGCACCAATAATGATAATCTGTAACCTGATATCATGATAAAACCGTCCACTGTCGTAACCACTGTCCCTGAAAGGGTTTAGTAAATATGGGGGTGGGGATACTTGACTTCATAAAAATTTATTGCACACAAAAGTTAGATTCATTCATTCTCCGATCTACTTATCCTCACGTGGGTCACGGGAGGTGCTGGAGCCACTGTAGTGGCCGCTGTCCCTGAAAGGGTTAATTCTATTCACTGATCATGTCCATGATTTCTCACCAAAATTAGGACACAAATACATGCAACACTTTATTTCTATATGTTTTCTAAATGATCATTTCTACAAAATCGTTCCCAAATAAAGTCCCATCACCGGTGAGCTATTTTTAGAACTAGGCCCGCGGGTCTCCCTCTGCTATTTTGCCTGAGTGATCCCGGTCACTTCAGCCAAGCATGACCAAATCTTTCCAAAAAGAAGTTCTGTGATTGCGTCGGCTTTTTTTTTTTTTGGGGGGGGGGGGGGGTGATTCAAAGCCTCCTCCAGATTTTTCCGCTTTTCTGAAGGTAGCGCCACTTCTCCAATGCGCCGCAAGGAAGCATGTGTCCATTCCGCTGCCTTTCATTTCGGACCGAGGAATGCGAGTGTGGGAGTGAGACAATTCTGCACACCAGGATGGTCCCACCGACACAAAGTTTCTCCATATCGGTGTACATTACACTCACACGCTCTTCCTTTTCTTCACACTTCCACTTTCACAAAGCCTTTGTTTTCTCTTGTTGCCCTCTCTCTCTATGCTTTCTGCCTTGTTGGCTGTTTTGCTGACAGACTCCAGTTTGGATGTCATGGCAGGGATGCGGGCGTCATCCGAATGTGTGGGTTGGCCTTTAGAGACTTTCTGTTTGGGGAAAGCCCACATTACACTCCCACACACCTTCTCCCACGCGCACAGGAGGGATTCCATTCCCAACAAAGACCGCGCCCTGGTTTTAAGTTGTCCTTTTTGCCGGATGCACCGTATTACATTAAAGTGGTTTCATAAGAAAGTCCGGGAGCTTCGTTTCTGAACGAAAGCACCCCAAGTAGCTGCGATTCGTTTTATTGTTTAAAATGTAACTTCTTTTGGGTTGATCTTATTCAAAGAAGTTTGTATTTTTGTCGGATTTGCATACATTGGAATATTCCAAATCTACTGTATTCTGACTTCCTGTAATGTCGAACGGAATTCGAAATCCTTCATGTCACCATCATAAGTCAAAATGGTCAAAAGAGCAATGGAAAATGTCCAACTTTCATTTTTGCACAACCTTTTTGAAATTAAAGTTCCGTTCATTTCTTTGGCCACTTTTCCCAAATTTTGATGAGGATTAGTCTCACACTAGTTGTCTATCTAAAATGTTGGTTATAGTGCGATAGGTTATTATAGCTCACAAAAAAACCAACATTTTCGTGAACAAAATAAAATAAGAATGAAAATGCTTTAAAAAAACAACAACAACAACACTATCTCAAACTACATCTCAGGTTTATAAAACTAACTAAAACTATCATTGGAGCAAAAATGTCCTTTTTCATCTTTGTCAATTCATACAATACTTTACATGAGCTTTCTGTGCGCATTATTTCTTTCTTTCTTTCTTTTATTATGGCGGGATGTCGATATAGAAGATGGACACACACACACACACACACACACACACACACACAAAATATATCATAGGTCACATATTTTATTGTGATGTTTAAAAATTTCCATAATGTACTGCACCACAGTTGAGATCTCACAAGTTTTGGGGGCAAATGTAGGGCCAAGTCCGAAGGAAGGGGAAACATTTGTAAACAAAGTTTGCCTTGTAAGAGAACCACACACACACACACACACACACACACACACACACATATAAGATTTTTGCAAACACTAAGAGGAGGGTGGTTGCGCTGACCTTTTATGTTAGTAGTTTCAACATTAAAAGTTGAGACTTGATTCTTGTATATGGCATAATATGGGTCCAAAAAAAATCACTTAAAGCATACTAGTTTTTTTTTTTTTTTTTTACCATTTTCATTCATCCAACTTGTGGCTGATGAAGGCGTGGAATAATTGTGTGTGTGTGTGTGTGTGTGTGTGTGTGTGTAGGTATCATTCCCTTGCAGAAGCACTGCATCAGTTCCTGTCCGTGGTTGAACATTAACAGGCTTTCCCTCCTTTACTTCCAAAGTGACTGTACATGAATGAATGCCCCCCTCTGCATCCTGTAGCCCTGCTGAGGCAGACAGGAGGATCAGTGTTCCAACATCACAGGGGCGTTCAACGGGATCTTTTGTCACATCAGCCATAATGACCTCGTCTGTAGTTTTCTACGGACAAGGAACTGGGTCAGCGGGCTGTCAAGAACAAGGTAGAGGAAGTATGGAGGAGGAAGAGAAGCCGGTGCTTGGGCATATTATTATAATATATATATATATATATATATATATATATATATATACACATACATACATAGAAATAAATAAATAAATAATATATATATATATATATATATATATATATATATATATATATATACATATATACACATACATATAAATAAATATATATTATATATATAAATAAATATATATTATATATATATATATTATTTTTTTAATATTTGATTTTATTTGGGTGCACATGCTCTTCATGGCTCCCGAATGAGAATTGTCTCGTAGTCTTTCGCTCAGGATAGACAACTTGCTAGTCGTCTATCTTGGGGGGGGGGGGCTTTGTTCTCTGACGACGACGAGACAGGAGTGACCGCACATCAGCCACAGTTGCGTTTTTTTTTTTCACTGTAGTCAGAGAGGAAATGAAATACAAGACACAAGGCACTGATTGGCAAGACTGCTGAGCTCGTGAGGAGTTTTGCCTGTGCAAAAAAAAAAAAAAAAAAACGTACAAAGATCTGTCTGATATGTTCATCCGGCCTTTCATAGACTACTTGATGGGAAACTAATAATCTGACTAAAGTGCTAAATCGGAGCTCGAAGAGAGAGAAGATGGAGCGAAACCGGATAGAGATTTTAAACAAATAATGGGATCTTAAAAAGTACTCTCAAATGTACAGTGAGCTACTGAAGGGATGCCAGAGTAGGAGTTATATGCTCCCTCTAATTCGTACCAGTCAAGAGGTGAGCAGCAGCATTCTGGTCCAACTGGAGATGCTTAATGGAGGAGTGGCTGAATCCAAAGTAAAGTGCATCACAGTAATCCAGCTGGGATGTGACGAAGGCATGAATTACTGTTTCAAAGTTCTCTTGAAAAAGGAGAGGCTTTACTTTCGCCTATTTATTATTTACTTTATGTCACGAGTCGAGCTAATGTGCCCTCATTTCACTTAGCCTTGAAAGAGATATTATTTAAAAGCCACACTCCCTTTGATTTGCATGGAACACAACTTTTAAAATGAAAGTACCGTAAACTATTTTCATTTGGGACTCTGACCTTTGATCTCAGTTTATTTCAGAAATGTTGTCTTAAATATCATTCAACATTTGTTTTAGTTATTTACGGAAAAGACACAATCATTCTGGTACGAAAAGTACAACTTTTAACTTTTTTAAACAATTAAAAAAAACGTTTCCATTTTTTTGTCAGACACATTATTTTCAAATAAATGATGCCGAATCTGCATGTGCATGCTAACTTAAAGGTTAACAACAAAGTAAATGCACTATTGATTGCTGATAAATTATGACCAGTGTATTGATTCAACGTGACTCAGGCTACAGCCATAAGACAGAAACTCATCCGAGCCCTGACCATGAATAATTCAAGGAGGAACAAATACATTAGGATTTCAAATACCAGACTCAAAGTGAACCTCCCCAAAAAAAACATCTTATATACATTAGAGGAAGGATTGATCTGGTCAGTTTTGTGACCACAGGACATTAAAAGAACGTTATATCATCCCTACTATGGGTGGTACCTCTACTTACGAACGTCTCTTCATACGAAGTTTTCAAGTTACGACAGGAAAATGTTGCCTCTTGTTACGAAAGGAATTTCAAGATATGAAAGGTACAAATACAGTATGGTCTGCTGCTCGCAGCTCGGAGTTTCCTGGACGCAACATACTTATAGCTGCTCAGCCATTGGCTATTACCTGGCATCTTCCTGGCATCCCATTGGCTAAGAGGGACCTCTTACCCTATGTGTGTAGATCGATATGTGTCTCTGCAGCGTCCTCGTATGACGCCCGTCGGGCCATGAGGCGTTCGGATATTTTTACGTCAACGGGAATCACCCAGAAAGGTGTTCACCAGTCAGGCGATCGCTCACTTTGCTGATGTTTGCCTTGGACATTTTCGAAGGATTGCTAAAAGCCGACAAAAGCAAACACCCTTGGATCAGTTCTTTACAAAACACCAGGAAAGAAACACTTCTGAGAGAGAACATGAACTAAAGAGGGCAAAAATGATGAGGACACAGTTAGAAGTTAAATGACCATCATTTTTATTCTTTATTCTTTGTTTTTTTTTTTTACATGATGCACAACTCTCATTTATTGTGCAATAATTTAATTGTAACATGCATTTGTTACATATTTTGATGGATTTTTATGCTTTAGAAAACATTTATCTCTGAATTTTGGTGGGGCTTGGAACGGATTAGGACATTTACATGGAAAACATGTCTCAACTTACAAAATTTTCTCGTGAAGAAATTTCTTCCAGAACCAATTAATTTCGTAAGTAGAGGTACCACTGTATTTTTCTCTGTCGACGCTTGTGGAATCCCTTTTCTGTCCGAAATCTTCCCGGACACCTGACACAAACAACAAACCAGCACATCTATTGTATCAGCTTTCATGCTACTCGTACCACCAGCAAAAAAGTTTCCCAATTTATCACTCGGCGTAATCGGGCACAAATGTTTTTGTGGAAGCTAAATAATGTTTGTGAAGAACGATGGAAATTCTAAACCAATAAGTGAAAATTCATCCGGCGGTTAGTGTACATTCCTATATTACGAAGAAGAGAATAAATGATGTTATTTTTGGATGCCATCATCTTCAGATCACATCATCAGCAGTATCCAATCTAACAGTGAATTTATCACCATCACCAACCCGACAGCAGAAGCGCAAGAGAGGAAGAGGATTTTATAATAGGTTTCATTTTGCCTTCCTATCATTAGTCAAATGAGAAGGAATCCATTTGATCTCCACTGTGTGATGTTTATGTGGACTTGACTCGGTAAGCTTTCCCCTTTCCTGCCCAGATGAGCCTGAAACAGAAAACCTCACCCCTCCCTTAATTGGAGCTTTGAGAGGTAAATTAAACAATAGCCAGGGTGTAATTAAATCCCAGCAATACCCTGTTGTGGTAGTTTACGCCTGTAATAATGTTTTTGCCCCACTCCCCTCTTCTGTTCCTCACCAATTAACACATGCATAACAACAACTGGATCAAGTTCTGCTCGACGCCCGTGTCGTTCTCCAGGCATCGTCTTACGCAGCCCAAATTTAATAAATGTTATCATTTTTGTTTCTTAATGACAGGGGGCGCAGGTGCAGGCTTCTTCTTGATTTGGCATTCGAGATAAAAATGTATTTTGCGCAAAAGTTGTATGACCCCCCCCCTGCCCCCACTCCAAAAAAAGGCACAGAAACAGACAAATAACACATTACTCATAACTTCATTTAAGGATAGATTTTGAAGCCAACTTGGAATTTAGTAACGGCGAATGTGCAGTAGAATTAATACTTATGTGGAGTAGTAAAGAGTGTAAAAATGCGGAACTATGTTGTGTGCAAGGGTCGTTTTCCGATTACCGTATTTTCCGCACTATAAGGCGCACCCAAAAGCATTCGGTTTTCTCAAGAGCCGAACGTGCGTCTTATAATCCGATGTGCCTTATATATGGATCAATATTCAGATTTCTTGTACGTCGTATTTTCAATTTTCTGGAAAGTGCTTTGTGACAGCTGCAGCAGTTGTGAAGGCTCTATATAAATAAAGCTGTATTGTTATTGCCTTTGCGTAGCTCCATCCAGTGGATGCATAACGCAACCTCAGCCACTATTGTAGCTTCTATAATGTGGTGCGCCCTATTTATGAAAATTTGTTTTAAAATAGGCCATCCATTGGGAGGCGGGCCTTCTACTCCGACGCACCTTATAGTGCGGAAAATACAGTACGTTTTCAAAAATCGTTTAAGACATTCCCCATTGAATTTCTCTTGACAATCAAGAAATTTTACTAACCATGAGTATTTAAATTCTTGACAATTTGTCTCTTTCAAAAGTTAATGATTATTCCTATGAAAGAGAAAATGTTTTAAAGTGACCTAGTTCACACATTGAATTTCTTAAATGAAATTTCTTGCCATATACATTTGAGAAATCCTGTTCGGATTACATTTCCAGTGGAGTGCCATGAAATTACTGTATTGATCTTCTGATCGTCTTTACTATACAGGCCTAAAATTGTAAACTCATCAATAACATTTTGACAATAGCACTGGATGCACGGGAGTACACTTAAACATATAAAACCAAGTTGACAAAAAAATAAATTGCTCGATTAGAAAAAATGTTTTTTTTTACAAGCATGTTTGCATGTTATCAAATTTTATGACAATGACTCATCATCAATTTTTTTGTCAGCAGCATGTACTCACAGTGATTTACTCAAAGTGGCAGAATGGCCTTGATTGTGATGCATATATAAAATATACATTGTGCCATCTTGGTAATAAACCACAACACAAGGCCACATCAACAGCAAGCCTAACTCCGTTTATGTAAATGCGGGTGTTAGCTGACAGAAGTCTGCCCTGTTTTATTCTGGGTGTGGGAAAACAAAAAAAAATATTCCAATATTGCCTTTAAAAGATATTTTTTGTGAGGTGCCTCATTCTGAAAATGCCATCGGATCAAACCCCTTTCGAAACAAACAATAAAAGATTGTCAAGCGGGTCGCACATCGGTGACCCCTGACCTTTGCAACACCTTTCCTTCCATTTTGCATCAGCAGCTCTCATCAAGAAAAGTCGTTTTATCTTTTGATTCATCACAGCAATGTCGTCTCGTCATCGGCAAGTTCATTATTGAGCCGGTTCAACATACGGTTGGTTGAATTTTCAAATGCCTGTCGTGGCGTTGACTCGACACGGCTGCTTTCCGGCAGATTGCCGGCGCAGATGTTTAATGAGTGTCTGTACCACTGAATGGCATTCAATTAGGAGCACGTTTATCAGCATTGAGGTTAGAGCCCTTTCTAATTCACTCCTCCTCTGTTGTCGCAACATTAAGACCATCACCCCCCCCCCCCACTCCCACACACATAGCCACATACACAAACACGCACGCGCGCACGCACACAAATTCACCCGCTGCTCATCTGTTATCTAAACTTCCCACATTGGCAATCTGATATTAACGCCCGATTATGAAGTCGCCTTCTCACCTCGCCGCTACTCATCCCCTGCCAAATGAACGCAGCGAATGAGCTTCTCCTACGCCGTTTTAACAAGATTAAAGCTTAGAATCAGGTATGGTTTCATACCAGTTTTTATCCAGCAGGAAATTTGAGACTCGCCAGAATCATTAGTGAGCGGACATAATGTAATTACTCTTGAAGAGGTGCTCTGCGTGTGTGTGCTACGAGAGGGTTTTTTGGGGCTTTCTTCATTCATCAGCACCAGCAGAATTTATTTCGACGGAACTTTTTTTCCCTTTTTACTTTCCCCAGTGTCTGCATGTGTACGCTAATGAGACATGCGTGCGGTTTGCAAGCAACCACAATAATGGAGGTGAACCTTTTTACGTTCAAGGCGTCCGGAGTATTGGAGGTCAGAGGTCTCACATTTATCAGATTTAAGTGTCGGATATAGGCAACGTGGGTGGGACACAGTGTATGCATTTGTAAATGTGTGTGTGTGATCACCGCAGGGTGATGTGAGTTATCTTTTGTCAAACCCGTCGGGGAAGAACGGTGTAGGAAGAGATGACAGAGACGATAAGGGGGGAAAAAAGGCCGGGGAAGAGGAAAGGAACATAGGAAATGACAAATGTTGCAGGAGGTGACGAGCAGAAAGGACGAAAAAACACATCAATGTTAAATTTTGTCCTTAAATGTATTTTTTTTTGTAGCCACGGAGTAATTTGCCTTTTTTTTAACTCAACCTAGCAATAGCATGCTGGTGGTAACTCAACCTAGCAATATGCTGGTGGTAACTCAACCTAGCAATAGCATTCTGGCAGTAACTCCACCTAGCAATAGCAAGCTGGAGGTGTCATGTTTCGGTTTGTGACCAACAGGTGGCACTGTGGGGCTTTTCCCTGCAGCTGCGCACCTGTTGGTCGTTAGGTAATTAGTGGCCATAAAAGGACTCCCGGCCGACTACTCACGGTCGGGTCATCATTGTTTGTGGCTGTTCGTATGCTACTGTCATGTTTGTTTCAATCAGGTTTAGGTCATTGTGATGTTTTATCTTCAGTCATGTGTTTTGTTTGATACTTTGGACTTTGTTTGTTTAGGATTTAGTTTTATCTGTATTAATACAATTCATCAAGTACAACCTGCTCCTCTCTCTTGCCTGCTTTTTGGGGGTCCACCACCACGCAACGTGACAGGAGATAATTCAACCTAGCAATAGTATTCTGGCGTGTAATTCAACCTAGCAATAGCATGCTGGCGGTAGATGGAAGAATCGATCGAGCGACTGATTCTAGTTCTGATTTACCTTGTTTCTTAGACCGTCTGGTTGCGAGTTCATTGTACCCAGCAATTTCTGTGAGTGTCCTATCAGGGTAAGCGTTAAACTACATAAACCCCACACAGGAAGGCCACCGTGCCACCTTGTTGGACACATTTGAACTTGGTCAAAGTGCGGGTATCTTTATCTTTGCAGACACACTCCGAATTCAATAATCATGTTTATGGACGCCGCAACAACACCATAATGTTGTCTGGCTGACGACTGACAAAGAGACAAAGACAAGGCACAAAGTGGCTTTTTAATGTCAAGAATGAATCAATATCGGTAAAATATTGTGCTGCAGGGAACAGGACTCGCTTTAAATGTTGTCCATGTATCATGGCCCTAGTGATGGAGGATCAATGAGCCTTTCTCACAGATGTTTTTTCTCATGCATTAAACCATTAGGCATGAATAGAAAATAAAGCTATGTCTATTTCTTTTGATAGGACAAAGGCGAATGTTTATTTTCTCCTTCATTCTCGTAAAATGACTTTTTTTTTTCTTGTTAATGAATGACTATCATCCAAACATTTCAACATAATAATAATTGTTATGATTGTTATTATTATTATTATAATCATCATCATAATCAAAACTATTGTTATTATCATCATTATGGATGTCAAAGTGAAAGCCTTAATTTTGGAAATTCATTTTTTTATAATCAAAACTATTGTTATTATCATCATTATGGATGTCAAAGTGAAAGCCTTAATTTTGGAAATTCATTTTTTTTAGTTAAAAAAAATTAATTATCAGTCAGAGGGAGGGGAGTGAGGATTTTATTACTCTTTACTCAAAAAACTTTTTTTGCTTCTTGCTTATGTTTACCCGCTTTACCTCACATCATCATCATCATCATCATTTTAAATTGGAAGGCTCATATTGAATTGGCAAGTGGCACAAAATAAATATGTTTGATTCCGTTTTCAAAGTCTAAGGCTAATGATATGGCTTCCGCTGCTTACATGACGTTGGGGTCATTTGTCTTCCTGACAGCCTCCCACACTAAAACACACACACACACACACACACACACAGTTTATGTATCATTATCTATATATGCCATTACCGCGACCAGTCGAGTATGAAGTCTGCCGTTCGCCCAACAGAGATAGGCTGCAGTTTAAAATCAAATCAATCAATCGATAAATCAATGCATTTTAAAATGGACATGTATATGTAACAGATGAATAAACCGTTATTCTTGACTTCTTTACATGGTTTCAGTCATAACAGCCCTCCAAGGGAAACTGTAACTAAAACCTGGCCCGTGACAAAAATGAGCTTGACGCCCCTGCTGTAGAGCGACATAAGCCCGTTATCAGCGTTGTTTTATCGCTACTTTTCTTTTAAATATTTAACTTACATACATACAGTACAGGATTGGGACTGAACTTTTGCGCTGGTTTGCACGTATTTTGGTAGAGAAAATACAAAAGGGTGCAAAAAAACTTCCAAGAGATCCAAGTGCTGGGAAGACGGAAGACCGAGACACATTAATTATCACTTCTATAGTGGTTAATTAATTTGATGGACAGCAATGTATTGCAGAGGGGACCTTGCTGCATGATTAATATACTGACAGGCTAATGGGCGAACGTCAACCGTATTTGTACAGCTTTGCGGGCTATGCTAGACTCGACGCACACACAAACCCACAGGCACAATGGAGATGGCGAGTTGCACCAACACTCGTGCCTCATAGTGACTGCCGCGAATAGCAATTAGCGAGGCCATTTGTTTGACTGACACCTGACCAGCTCAGGGGGGGAGGTGTCGGAAGACAAATGAAGCGCCTCCACAAGTACGCAGTCAACAGGTGAAGATGAACCGTCTCTGATGAAGCCATTTGCTTAACGTCTTCTCCGTTTTCTTGACGTCTCTGTCCGTCTTCCCGCTTTACTCTCGAAAACAATTCGGCAGAATGGGAGTTGCAGAATGCAGCGGCAATTCAGTCGCTTTATTTCCCGCTTATCCTCGCTAAGTTTGTCAACTTTGTACTTGCTGCTGCCTAGCTGTTACGTTCAAGCCTTCCTGTAGACCTCGATTTGTTTTTCTGACTAGGGACTACCTTTGGTTCCTGCCTTCGTGACCTGTTCCTCTTCCTGATAATCAAACGTGTTCCGAGTTCATTGTGTCTGCCTGTGGGTCCTGCGCTCGTCTTAAGCTAAGCCTAACATACATTTTTTATCATTTGTGGAAAATGATCCCAGCACAGCTGCTTCCAAGTCCTTTATGTGAACCGGGATACTACCGATGAGTCAATTTTGGTATTGTTTCAAACAATACATTTTCGAGCTGACCAATAGACTGCACTGTCAGGGAGATGTGAAGATGACAAACCATTAAAAGTGCCGTTTTTGTCTGTACTTGGCGACACAAATTGTTTTCCGTGACTTTCAGTCGAAATTCTCATTTTGACATGACTATAAAAATTGACGAGGCTGTCAAAGCACACACATAAACACAAAGTATTCATACGTGTACGGTAGATGAATATTCGCTCTTCTTCCATCCTCTAATGAGGCCAATGTTAAGGACATTTAAAGACTGCTGTTCCTGGACATTAGCATGAAAGCTTCTGATGATGGTACACAAGTCAAATGTCAATGATGGAGCCTGGCTCCGTCTCATGACTGAGACAGGGGATCTTTACTTTAATGAGTGGATACCAATTAATTCTGACCCGCTGATCTTGGGCTGCTCCCCTGTGATCCACCAGACATGAGAGAGTCATTCTCGAAATAAAATAGCCATTACGTTTTGGAGATAAATTAGAAGAGTTTGGTACCTTCTCTACCCGACAAAACCGTGAGGCCATGTCCTATCTTTAGTTGAAATCAATGTGATGTTTACCCTGTTTTTAGCAGTAAAAAAAATAAATACAGTAATACAATTTAGAAAACACATTTTAATAATAAAAATATATGTTCAGCCTACGTAGCTTTCTATATGATCGTTAAAACCAGCAAACACTTTTTCATTTTTCGACCCCAATGATAATTGGCCAACACCTTCTGCATATCAACGTCTTTATTTCAAAATGGCAACTTCTTGTTTTAACGGCGATTTTATTGCCTCTTCGTTCTTAACATTTGAGTCAGCTCGTCGTGCCTCGAGTGTGCGTGTCTCTCTGTCTGTCTCTCTTTCGCTCTCTTCTGATTAATTAATTTAATTAAATTAATTAATTAGTTAATTAATTAATTAATTAATTTAATTAATTAATTAATTCATTCATTCATTCATTTTCCGATCGGCTTATCCTCACGAGGGTCGCAGGCCTGCTAGGGCTTATCCCAGCTGTCTTCGGGCAGTCAGCTGGGTACAGCCTGAACTAGTTGCTTGCAAGTCGCAGGGCAAACAGAGACGAACAACCATTCGCACTCACACTCACGCCTAGGGACAAATTAGAGTGTTCCATGAACCTGCCATGCATGTTTTTGGAATGTGGGGGTAGGGGGGGGGGAATCAGAGTACCCGGAGAAAACCCACGTAAGGCAAACTCCACACAGGCAGGCCGGAGCCGGAATCGAACCCTGCACCTCTGCACTGTGAGGTGATTTTCAGTTAACCTTTAAGTTGAAAGTATTAAAAAAAAAAAAAACGTAGCGCCGAGAACACTCTAAGTGCTTTTGCCTTGAGGAGCTGATCTGGTTTCTTCTGTCAAAACCTATCTTCCCTGTTTCCTTTTGAATAGGAGTGTTTTCCACTGACAATGAAAATGTTTCTTCCCTCCACTGTCATACTTGATTTCAGTTGCCCTGTAAAGTAATGGTCAGCCTCAATAGAGAAAAGAGCCACCTACACTGAATTACCAAGAAAAACAGAAACCACCCACGGCCCCAGGAAGAAAGAAAATCTGCTGGCCAAACAGGCAGACATCTCCCACATGGTCAGCCTATGTGTGTGTGTGTGTGTGTGTGTGCACGCACGTGTGTCTTATAGGGGAAGAATTGGTAGGGGGGTGGAAGGACTGCTGGGGGGTGGGGGGGGGGAGTCTTGGCAATTTGGGGTGACAGTGAAAACTACAACATGTGGGTGGACAGTGACAGGCCACGACAGACATGATGGCATCCAAACAATGTAAAGCAACATGAAGTGAAGAAAAGCCCAAGTGCCCATTTTTACATTTCTTTGCAGTGTCTCCATGCACTCGTCACGTTGGCATCACTCTCCAAAGGCAACTTACTGTACAATATTCTTTTATATATCGTCCGTGACATTTTAAAGCGCTCGATTATTTGCAATGATGACTCCGATATTGTTCACTTTTGAAGAGTATCTAACTTAACCCTTTCCTGATAACGTGATAAGCCGTCCACTGTAGTCACCGCTGTCCCCGAAAGGGCTCATCTATTCAGCTGAGTTGTTGTCTGTAGTAATTCCAACAAGGAATGGTCAGTAAAGCATTTTGGAAATCGTCATTCAACAAATTGTTACATCGACGACTGTACTCGAGTTGTCAAATTATTGAATCAAATAAAGAGAACCACTTTGGCATTGGGACTTCTTTGCACTTTGTAACCATGCCAGTAGCCTGAACAGGCACAAAATGATGTGACATTGAACACAAGACGACAAATATGTGCGCTAGCATTTAACATACATTTTAGATATAGTCGTGGATCTAAAAAAAATAAATAATAACGTAATGTATCGAATTCATCATCGTCGTCGTCGTCATCCTGATGACAAAAAAATTTTCCGCATTACAGCACCGCAAAAAATTGGAGTCGATTGTTGCGACTGTATTATTACGCGTTTAAGCGTTAAGCCATTTATGTTTAAGGGTACACTAATGGTGTAAGATGTTTATATGAGTTGTAAATGACACATTTTTTTTGGGGGGGGGGGTCGTTTATAGTTTGTGGTATATTTACGGTTTAACCTAATACTCCAGGCAATTGTGAAAAATGTAAATCACAGTTCGCTGACTGCTTTGTGGCTCCTGACAAATTCTTGTCTGAACTAAGGGTGGGGTGGGGGGACTCGTAAATTGGAGTTGAATTATTTTGTCTTTTCCTAGTTGTACATTTACATCCCACAGTTCCTCATAAATACAAAAAAAGGGCTAATTACAGGCGTCGTGAAATTGTGTTTTTCTCTCCGTCCTAAAACTTCCGGAAGCCCTAGTGACACCCAGAAGAAAGAGGAAACATTTTGAATACAAGTTGAACGATCCTGCAGATTCGGGGCTCAATTGAGCGGAGAAACGGTTGCGCACAGAGGGGATTGTGTTTGCAGCCGAGAAATGTTGATTGATCTTCTGATGAAGAAGCTGGAGGGGAGCGCGGCCCCCGCTGCTCTCCACCCCCGGATGACTCGGGAGCTCTTGCCTGAAATACAGGACTGGTAATCGAGCGGCCGGCGTGGCGCGGGCGTGCCGAGTGTTAGGCCGTCAAACCCCAAAGACCATATCAGTAACGCCTCCTCCACAACACCCCCCACTTTCTGTCTTTTGTAGTTTTTCTTTTTCATCGCACACTCCCTACGACTCTATTCCTTCCTTTCTGATCATTTAATCTTTTGCCGAAGTATTCCTGTGGGGTTTTTTTTCTTCTATTCTTGCTTTTTCCTCCCACTGTATATTTACTGTCGCCCCAATTCTACCCCCATTAAGAGGCCATTAAGAGGCAAGGAACCAAAGTTACCGCATTTTCCACACTATAAGGCGCACCTAAAAGCACAAAACGTTCTCAAACGCCGACAGTGCGCCTTATAATCCGATGTGCCTTCGATCTGGATCGATATTCTTTTTTCTTTTACATCGTATTTTAAATATTCTGAAAAGCGCTTTGCTGCAGCTGCAGCGGTTATGAAAGCGCTCTATACATAAAGCTGTATTGTATTGTATTGTATTACCTTTAGCGTAGCTCCATCTAGTGGATGCATAAAGCAACCACAGCCACTATTGTAGCTTCTATTCTCTGCAGCGCACTGTACGTATATAAAAAAAGTTTGACAATCGGCCATTCGTTGAAGATGCGCCTTATACTCCCAAGCGCCTTATAAGTGCGGAAAATACGGTAGTCAATGTGATCTTAAATCCAAATGATTTAAGCCACTCGGCTCACAAAATTCGAAATGCGGGATTTTCTAACGACCAGTATAAGAAAGTTCATGGGGAAGCCAACTTCAAACTTTTCTTTGCAATAATAATTTCCCTGAAGCGTTATTGTACACCAGCATCGTTTTTGCTGTTTTTCTGCCATTTTCTTCGTAGCTTGTGTTCATTCTTTCTTCCTCCCTGTCTTTCCTTTTCTACACTTTCTTATTTTTCTCTGTTCTACATTCATTTTCGAGTTCCTTCGTCTTCCTATTTGCCCGTTTTTCCTCCATTTGTACGATTTCCATCCATTATCCCTAAAACGCTTTCCGCTATCTTTTTTTTGTCCCCTCGTCTCTTTCCCCGTCTTCACCATCTCCACTGCACCAAATGATCGCTCCTCCCATCTTTTCACGCAGGGGGCTTTCACTCAAGCCTTGCTTCTCTGCCACAATGTGCAAACATTTTTGCATCCGTGGGCGAGACAAGAGAAAAACAGGCCACATTATCCGAGGACGTCCCAAAAGCACAACCATTTCCTCATCTGACTTACTGGAGGCGGGCGAGAAGCAGTCTTAGAAATGTGAAACATTCAGATGAGTTTTATTAATGCCGGGTTTTTCAAACACTGTCAGTGTTCTGGGGAAACTTAGAGGCTTTTGTGAGCTATTATCAATGGGCTCCTCACACAATCATCAGCTAATGTACGTTCCAACCATGCGACCTTATTGTTGTTTAAACCATACTGCTGTGAATGACTTACTGTATCATGTGATGCTTTTTGTTTTGCGGCAAACGATTGCCACGGATGAGAATTTCAGCAACCATTAAGCGCTTAATGTTTAAGCCCGATGGCAAAGAGCTGTACCCAAATACTTCACAAAGCAAACTATGATCCTGAAAGTCATTAAAATCCATAATGCAGACATAAAGCTTACAAAACAGAAAAGAAAAAAAAAAAAAAAAATATATATATATATATATATATATATATAAAAGAATCACGATGCGACTCAAGTAAAAACGCAAACTGCAATGTCCAGCTGAGGCCCTCAGCACATTTTCAGTTCACACTCCCAACGTGTGGAGACAATACATGTATTAATATTTCTTGTAAAATGAGAGCGCCGTTAGTCACGGCTTCCATTATATAGCATAAAGGCACAGTGTGTAAATGTTGATTTTCTGCTACATTTCTCAATCCAGGATTGCTAAAACGTGGCTCAATGGTTCTCATTCGGAACTTCAGCAACTTTTTTTTTTTTCCCTTTCTGAAATGTGCGATTGCCACCTCGATGTTGGTGGTGCCACTCCAAGTCGCCCAAAGTAAGCAGAGTCATCCCCCTCTAGTGAGTCCCGTCTCGACAGTGTTAACCCTTTCCTGCGCCCTGTAACCTGATCACATGTTAAACTGTCCACTGTAGCAATCGCTGTCCCTGAACGGATTAAATATCATCCATCCATCCATTTCCTCATCCGCTTTATTCTCACAAGAGTCGAGGGGCATGCTGCAGCCTATCCCAGCTGTCTTCGGGCAGTAGGCGGAGGACACCCTGAACCGGTCGTCAGCCAGTCGCAGGGCACACAAGAGACGAGCGACCATCCGTGCTCGCAGTCGCACCTCGGGACAATTTAGAATGTTCCATTCATTTTCAGTACCAGCCGATTCTAGACCAAGTCTGAAAAGACGTTTAAGAACGTCTTTGGGAGCGAATGAGTTAACCTGCCACACATGATTTAGGGATGTGGGAGGAAACCGGGAGTACCGGGAGAAAACCCACACAAGCACGGGGAGAACATGCAAGTATCAACACAGGAAGGCCGGAGCCGGGATCGAACGCATGACCTTTGCACTGTTAGGTCGACCCGCTAACCACTCGACCAACCATGGTTTCATACACACATTTTACAGAAAAATTGAAGAAAAAAAAAATCAAAGATGTCACACAATATCCACCCGCATATGAAGATTTCTGGTGGGCATTTTTTACGATATCAAAATCAAGTATATATTGTCCGTGCGGCTCGCAAACGTTACAGTAACTCATTGTAATGCCCCACAAAACTTCTGTTATTCAGACTGCGTGAAGCATGCGCCTATGACAGAGGGTTCCCGCTCCGTCGCGTTCTCATTCATCTCCGCGGCTCCGGTTGATCGCTTCGTTTTTTTTTTTTTTTTTTTCTTCTTCTCTATCTTGGACTCATATCAGAGCGGTTCTCTCTTGCTTTCATGTGTCTCGTAGTCAGTAAACGATGAAAGCCTTCTGTGACACCATAAAGCTAATAGTCATAGTGTCAGGAGAGCAACTTAAAAGGAGAATTCCGGATTGGGTAGCAGTGAGGTCTCGAGTATTTGGGGTACAGTGAGCTTCCATTTTAATGTGTATGCTGGGGTCATTGGTGCCATCGTTTGAAAGTTGAACAGCAAAAGACTCGCTATTGGCCGGATCAAAATAGCTTCCAGATCATCAAAAGAACACGTACCCACGGTGAAGACTTTTGATGGGAGTGTCTTTATTTCGGGGGGAAACGTCTTCAGCTTGATCTTGTGGATTTTGTTCAAGATGAAGGGATTTTAGTGAAGATGCGCCTTGTGAATAACTGAAAGCATGATATTTTTGCTTTTATGCTATCTGTATGGTATCGGAGATGAGACGCAAATTACTCGGGGCAAAGTGTTCCGCAAAAAATATCTAGTTTAGTAACAGGCAGGGTTCGGGACACGGGCAGGCAGTGATATTTTCCTAGACTTGACACAAGGTGGAATTGGGCATATCTTGGCGTTTAAACTGGACGCCGTTGTGGGATCGAAAAGTCCCCGATAGGTTTTTTTTTAATTGAGCTACATAACAGTCTGTTGAGGTTTAATAGAGATAAGAAAAACCTTTATTGTCTCACAATGGAGAAATGTGCAATGTACAGACACATACACATTTTAGCGATTAGAATACCTTCATGGAAAAGTGAACGGACACTCTGATTATTATGCACAATATTGATTGATGTCACTATTTTTGCAGCAGAATGCCGTCAAAGGGCCACAAAAAGGTTACGTTTCAGCCTGTGTAATGATAATTGCTAAAAGAGTGTGTGTGCGCGTGTTCTTGTACTTCTGACATTGTGAGGACCGGCATAAGTTTTTAATCAACAGAGTGAGGACATTTTGGCCAATGTGTGCGTGCGCGTGTGTGTGTGTGTGTGTGTGTGTGTGTGTGTGTGTGTGTGTGTGTGTGTGTGTGTGTGTGTGTGTGTGTGTGTGTGTGTGCACCATGGGGCAGCATTCCTGATTCTGAAGGTCCTGGTCATTTCCATAAACATATAAGCCAAACAAAGAAGCTGATGTCTGATCGGACGGGAAAAAAAAACCCCTAATAATAATAACACTTGAAACATAATTCTCGTGACAGTAGTGAGTAGTAGTTACGATACGGCGAGGCTTGGGGAAGGAGGGATACAGGGGGTCATAAAGGATAGAGAAACGTTTGCGTGTGTTTCCTCCACATCTCCGAAAAGTTATCTAAATATGGCACACTCCATAAATTATGAAGCCTCGTGATTCAGAACATGTTTTATTTTGGCCAAGACAGAAATACCGTACTTCTAGACAATATTGTCTGAACTTGTTTAATGTGGGACTTGTAGCTAATTATGCAATCTGTTAATACACCATGAATTTGCTTTCATATACTCACTCTATGATTACCCCTTCTACCCGTACCTGTCTTGAACTCAACTTGAGGTTTATGCAAATGTCATAAATCTAAAGTTGTTGTAGATTTTCACTTGAACCGTGTTTTTGTCATCCACAAATATACATTTTAACTTGAGATACTGACGCACAGTATGGTAGTTAGCCTGGTTAGCATGTCTGCATCACAGTGCAGAGCTGCAAGGTTCAATACCGGCTGCGTCCTTCCGCTGTGAAGTTTGTATTTTCTCCCCTACATGGATTTTCTTCGGGTACGCCGGTTTCCTCCAAAAACCAGAATGGATGGGGACTTATGCATGTTTCTTTTGCACAGATGAAAAAGTATCGGTCCCAACTCTGACCCCTGGGGGACACCGCGCATTATATCGAAATGCTTTAACATATTTTCCCATGTCACAAATTGTTTCCTGATCCAATTTATCACTTCGCCATTGAATCCCTTATTGTACCAATTTGCTTATTAAAATATCATGGTTTATGGTAACAAATGCTTTCTGTAAATTAGCCTCTAACTAACTAAATAAAGCCTCTAACAGCAGATTTCTTTTTGTCTCTGGAATTGATCATTTCTTAATAACGGAGACCGGATTGTTCTGAATCTGCACTGGCTGTCATTGGGTAGATTGTATGTGTCTAGGAATGTGCATAATCTGCTATCAATATGTTTTTTCTATATATATTTTTAATTTATTTATTTATTTTACAATTGGGGCCGTAGAGCAGACAAGTCAATGTTACGGATTAGGGGGCACTAAGGGCCAACGCAGCAATTTTCCATGGCTTGTGTCTCTTAACCTTTTATGCACTCAATAACCTGATAACATGATAACCTGTCCACTGTAGTAACCGCTGTCCCTGAAAGGATCTTCTCACAACTCCACTTGGACGTGTCACACGAGGCCATGATAACGCTGTACCTTAGTTGTCAAGGGTTTCACCAAAATTTGTACGAATTTAAAATTAAACGGAGCAATAATTTACTGCATAGCTTGAAGGAACACCTCTGTAACTAATACTTGATATCTGTGCAAATCAACACATTAAAGAGGTATGACAACACATTAACAAGTGTTGCTTCTAACTGCAACAAAGGATGCTGGCAAACGTTTACTCTTTTCCTCTAATGGCCTTGTGAAGTGCCGATGATACAAAAACTATTAAATCAACTCAAACGTATTCTTGACAATATGTTTTATCCGCCCCAATAAGTCTAAACACGACATTCCTATTGATGTTATGATTGTGGAACCTGAATTAAACAGCAAAATCTTACAAATTATCAGAATACTAGCGTAGTTGTCTTTTACTTTGTTTTTTTTTTTCAGTTTCTGTAGTTTGTTTGGCTAGCAACAATAGTATCTGAAATTATTGTGTGCGCATGGGGCTGGGCAACACAAGACAAGGAGGAAACAATTTTTCACTTAAATGTTTAATGTTTTCCTGTATGGTAACAACCTCCACCTACGGAGGGAATTTACCAGGTTGAATGAGATTTCTATGTGTGTGTGTGTGTGTGTGAGAGAGAGTGAAAGAGTGAGAGAGAGAGACACACACACACACACACACAAATGCGTGGTACCTTAGGGGGCCACACAGAGGCTCACTGGGAAACGGCTTTGTAATAGAAATAAGACCAATACAAATTATTATTGGTTAAAAGTAACACCGTGTTTTCATTTGGTCGAGCTATTTATCAAATGCCCCCCGAAGTCGTACTTGTCTAAATATATCCGTTTTGTTTAATCCAGTACAGTCAGATCACAATGACAAACATTGAGTTTCCATGAACATTGTTGTTGCACCACAAAAACAAATTCCACTTAGTGTCGGTCTAATTTCATTATGGCTCAATCTTGCGTTCCCACTCGATAGAACTCGTCACTTTCCGACGTTTATCAAAATCCGGAAACGAAACCGACAAAATGGGCGGATCACCGGATTAATCCTTTTATGGTCTTTAGGCCTTCCCGGAAATTCATTTTTTAGAAACAAACGCGAGGGCAAGATACAACGCTGCCGTGTAAACAATAGTGGCTAAATATAAGAGAACATCGGTTGCCTTATTTGATATTGATTGCCTGTCTGTGTTTTAAAACTGCTTCTTGACTACTTTTTCCCCTTCGCGCTAGTTTCTGCATTGACAAGCGCTTCACTTTTACTTTCAACCGTCATGGAGCTTCCCTGCCAATCGGCACCTGGGGCTCCGCCCCCCGCCCACTCCATATTTGGTTAATGACGTAGGAGCACATTGAAAAGGGTTCCCTTATGTACAGCACGATACGAGGGCCCGCTGCTCCCGAATAATGTTACGAGTTGTTCAACCTTTAGACACCCAGAGCGCGCGAATCGTGAAGACCTCGGGAGCACCCCTCTGCTCTCTTCTTTTATGAAGAGACATGCGGCGGTGACCCACGCGGTGGCTAAACTTTAAACACTCGTGTGGGAATTAAAGGGCGTCAAAAACGTGTTCTCGCGGCTTTTTATTTCTGCCAGGATGACGGCTAAAACTCTGGAGAAGGTGCCGATGACTCTCGGGGGGTTCGAGAACGTGTACTCGGTGGACGACATCGCCGGCGGCTTGCCCCCGTCAGTTGCAATTTTTCCCAACTCTGACATGGGACCAAATTACGACCAGATCAACGTGGCAGCAGGTAAGACACGAGTGAAATTCGAGTCGTGAAAAGTCATCATCCAGTAATTATTTCTTTTTTAAAAACGTTTTTTCCAATTTCATATGAATTAAACTCGATGCTTGTTAATACTATGGAAAGACGTGTACGTGTGATCCGCCTCGTGAGGAAATAACATTACAAAACATTACTGATCATATTAATCGTCGTCATAGTCTTTCACTAATGATCGATTTTGTTTTGTCCTCAGATCCCCTAATGGGTGCAGAGATGAGCACAGAGAGGCGTTCTCTGGACCTCTCATCTTACTCCGGCGGTTTCTCCCAACCTTCCTCCCACCGCAACCAGACCTTCACCTACATGGGGAAGTTCTCCATCGACTCCCAGTATCCCGCAAACTGGAACCCCGAGGGAGTCATCAACATCGTCTCGGGAATCTTCAACGTCGCCCATCCTCCTCCTCCTCCTCCTCCTCCTCCTCCATCCACGTCATCGTCCTCTTCTCCGGCTTCCTCTGGTTCTCCCTGTCACTTTTCAAGCAGAAATTTGAGTTGCACCATGGCCGCGTCCCATCAGAACCAAGTTGAGATCGAGCAGCATCATCATCAGCTGTACTCTCCTCCGCCGCCGTATTCCGCTGCCGCCTGCGCAGAAGTGTATCAGGATCCATCGGCGTTTCTCTCCACATCCACCTGCCACATTGCCTCTTACCCGCCCCCCTCGTACTCGTCCCCCAAGCAGCACGGCGGCCAGGACGTGCCGGGGCTCTTCCCGATGATCCCCGACTACCCTGGTTTCTTCCAGCCGGCTTGTCAGCGAGACATGCACGCTCCAAGTATCCCAGATCGGAAACCCTTCGGCCCGTGTTCCCTCGATACATTCCGCGTCCCTCCACCTTTGACCCCGCTGAACACGATCAGAAATTACACGCTGGGTGGTCCAAGCGCCGATGGGGGAGCCCCGGCGCGGCTCCCCTCCGCATACAGCCCCCAGAATCTCCCACTGAGGCCCATCCTGCGACCCAGAAAGTATCCGAACAGACCCAGCAAGACGCCGATCCACGAGCGCCCGTACCCGTGTCCGGCGGAGGGCTGCGATCGGCGCTTCTCCCGCTCCGACGAGCTCACCAGACACATTCGCATCCACACCGGACACAAACCATTCCAATGCAGGATTTGCATGCGGAACTTCAGCCGCAGCGACCACCTCACCACTCACATCCGCACGCACACGGGGGAGAAGCCGTTCGCCTGCGACTTCTGCGGGCGCAAGTTCGCCAGGAGCGACGAGAGGAAGAGGCATACGAAAATCCACCTGAGACAAAAGGAAAGGAAGTCCTCCGCTGTCTCCGCGTCGTCCTCTTCCGCGTCCATCGGCAACGGCGCAACCAACGGGATTTGTGCCTAGGTGGGACACGTTTGCCGGTACTGACCCAACTATATATATTTTTTTAATACGGTAAACCTGACGAACTGATGGTTGACGAATTTGCACGCGCGCGACTGAGAATTGTTGCATAAATGCGCTCAACCACTCTTCAAAATGACAGACTGTCATAAATGCACTTTGTCAGCGCAGTCTACTGAACATACACGCTCAACAATTGTTTTATACGTATATGCGTGTTGGGGGGAAGAGGATTTCATGAGAAATAACTGCAATAACATTTCTAAAGTAAATCGTCCCAAGTTATTGAAACGGTGTTAAATCCTAACACGCATTTCCCGTTGTGCCTTGTATGTTCTGATTTTAGGGACTCTAATGTAGTGTATATTTTGTTCTTATGTAAACTTGGAAGACATATATTCTATTTTTGTATTCATCTCGTCTCGTGTCAATGCTAAATAGAATGGCACCATAGCCTATTATACGCGTCGTTCACTTGTAAAACAATAATGTAGTGTACAGACAAAACTTACATGCTTGTTGTGGGATTTATTAAATGGATGCAAAGCACACATTTGTTTTTGTTCATAACCCATGCAAAGTATGGGTGGGTTGATTTAAGCCCCCCCCCCACCTCCACCACCACCTCTTCTCTGAAAGTGGTAAGTCCGGAAAGTTCGTGCATGACAGAAAAAAAGTCTTATAATCATTTTGGAAATAAGATGCGGTCAATCCCACGTGTCATTGTGCCATATATGGTGTTTGTGACTCATCATCTTCACCCACTCTGGTTAAAAGACCTTAACTGTGACCTTTGATGCCAAGTGTTTGTTCCATCGCAAAAAAATAGTCTCTCAGTTGTGTGACCCACGCATCCAGCAGCTGCCCGGTTGGCAGTAAATGTGGAAGTGAAACACATTTTCTTTGACATTCCATTATTATTATTATTATTATTTTCTTTTAAAAAATGCACAGACTATGGGTATTTTTTGTTTTGTGCACCTTTTTTTGTGTGTGATGGTGATTTGACAACAACAACAAAAACGTAACCAAGTTGGACAGTGTAAAATCCAGATGCATCATATTATTTTTATTGAAGCTCAAAAGTCAGTTAAATAGCCTTTTTTTTTTTTTTTAAGTTTATGTCCACACATACCAGACTTCTTGACAAATGGTGGGAAAGTTTTATTTTAGCAATTGGTTGCTCATGGTTATTTTGTCCAGGTTAAGATTTGGAGAGTTGGCGTATGTTTAGTAGTTTTAGGACGTGTCAAATAGTGTTACTCTTCGCTGTCACATCTTATTTGCGCAATCCATCCATCCATCCATCTATTTTCAAAACCGCTTATCCTGAACAGGGTCGCGGGTGTGCTGGAGCATAGCTAGACTAAAAAAAGCCGGGCTACACGCCCTGAACTGGTCGCCAGTCAGTCACAGGGCACATTCACACTCAAGTCCCACAACGTCACGTCATGGGAACCGATCCCATGCTGCCATGCTATTCGGTATTGTCCATTAACAATTGACTGGAGTTAGATTTCGCACATGGAGGCAGAAGGCGATGCCAACTCTTGGTTATGTTTAAATATCTTCTTTTAGTCAGAGGACAGTTTTTTTTTCTTCACATTTCTTCATATTCTGGTTTGACATCTTTTTTTTTCTAGATTTCTCACAGCCAATCATGGAAATGCAGAATTAAATTGAGTGCATGAAAATTCATCATCATCATTTTTATTATTATTAGCAGTAGTAGTCATAGTATTACTAGTAGAAGTAGTAGTAGACGTTGTCGTTGTAGTAGTAGTGACAGTATTGAAACACAGCATAATTATTAAAATTCAATTCCTTGTAGATTCAGTCAAAAAACTTGCATCCTTTTATTTTGCATTTACATTTTTCAATCCCCGGGTATTTGGATGAGTGCAAATGTGTCATAAAAACGGAATGAAATCTGGATGGAACTACAGTCCAAAATTCCATTTTCAATATAAGTCTCAAACTACAATTCAAAGATTCTATGTTGACGATATGCTCTTAGATTATACAAAATTCAAAGTGAACATAAACTCAAAAAACACTCCAGTAGTTTAAATGAAACAATGCAATCAAAAACAAGGGAACATTTAAACATATTTACATACACGTCCAAAAACGACATTGCGGAAGAACTTTATTTTCACAGGATAGAAGAGTTAACATGATAGGTCAAACCAAGTGTATTTTGTGAGTATTGTACAAAGTATAAAATAAAATCTGGTGTGCAATTTTGAGCTCAAACTAAGTACAGTACAGCCAATGTGAGAGCTGTGCAAAGAAATCTCTCTCCAAACACACCTCATGACAGCGTACGGAATGCTTCAGAGGATTAAAGATCTAAATTCAAACAAGTACTCAAGGATAAACTACACTGGGTTTCAAGTTTTCTTTCTATAAAATTCAACAAAATAACTACCATGACCAATAAGTGGAACAAACCTTTAAAAATATTTCAAAATAAAGTACAGTATATAAAAATATTTTAAATTGTTTCGAGGACCTTAACCAAAGGTATGAGGAAAAACCCAAGTTTTTAAACTGGATGTTGAAGCATTTACACTTGGGGCTCACTTCACTTCTGTTGGCAAATACAAATCCTGGTCCAATAACTCCAATTGAAAAACGTTCCTTTAAAGGCCCTGTCACACCTTGACGATTCAGCCAGCGTATGCCGACGTATCAGAATTTCCCTAAAACGCTGGCATATGCTGAATTATCGATTTTGTTTTCAATTTTGGGCGTATACATAGCGTTTTCATAACGGGTTGGACGTATACATAACGTATCAGTAAATTATATAGAACGTTTCGATAACTTATAGATAACTTATTCCAACGAATGCCTAGCGTGTTGCCGGCGTACACAACTTATGCCCAACGATAGTCTAATTTATGCATAGCGTGCAGCAGCGTATTGCCGACGATCACGTGACGTAGTCTATAAAAAGGCTGGCGTTCGATGTTTCAAATCATAACTGCACTAGACATTGCAGTGCCAACATCTGTTTGGGGACTATCCCCCCCCCCGGTCTAGTTAAAATGGTATAACCCAAGAGGCAAGGTGCGGCTTGCCATCCTCGCTATTAAAGCAGCAATCAAACGCCATTATGACTTGTGTCATTAATAAACCAAACAACATCAGCGTCATGCCAAAGAAA
The DNA here is from genome assembly GCA_026261675.1 of Hippocampus mohnikei. NCBI lineage: Eukaryota > Metazoa > Chordata > Actinopteri > Syngnathiformes > Syngnathidae > Hippocampus > Hippocampus mohnikei. The sequence goes on along the minus strand of JAKGUB010000008.1, from coordinate 245,064 downwards.
AGTCTGGGGAGCTCATCAAAGGTCTCGCAGAGGCTCATCCCATCACAGCCACTGCAGCCTTCGCCAACTACGTGCGTGACAGCCTGGTCAGCATGTCCAAGCGCAAGTTCCGAAAGGCACGGATGTTGGGAGAACAGCTAGTAGGTATTCTCAACGTATTTGGACTTATGAGTAACCTACACTTAACGTGTTTGAACGTGTGCAACGATCGCATAACTTACCTATTACTTATGGCCTGCGTATACGGGACGTATAGCCATACGCTGACATACGTCGAGAAATTTTTAGCATGCATAAAATTTTTCGACGACTTCGACGTATACCAACGTGCTTCAGCGTGCTGTTACGTATACAAAACTTACCCATAACTTATTCGACGTACGCCAGCGTATTTGCCAAATTTTTCCTACGTCGGCATACGCTGACTAAATCGTCAAGGTGTGACAGGGGCTTAATGAAAGTCAGACATATCAATTGCTAAACTAGCTACTTCTGCTACTGGAAGTGGTGCGCTTTGCATTCCAGAATAAGAGCATACATAGGAAGTGCTATGTTAACTGTGTAAATATTTCTGACTTAACAAAATTGTTTTTTGACGCCATTTGTTCGTGCGTGATTTGATGATTGCTTGTACGATGTTTGGGTCCTCTTACAAATCTGTCTTTGGTTAATCTTTCTCAACCATCCGTTCATTCTCTGAACTGCTTATCGTTTCTGAGAAAAACATATGTGCCAACAGCTAAATACACGCTCAATACATTTTTCCTTATTTGTGTTGACAGAAAAATGTTCTAAACCTCATCCTTAAATAGTTCCTTCAATTCAAATGTTGTTTTCTCCAACCATTATTTTATGTGAAAACAAAAACATATTTGATTTGAGTTCGCCTGGTGGATGACTGGTTAGTGCGTCGGGCTCACAGTGCAGAGGTGCAGGGTTCAATTCCATCTCCGGCCTTCCTGGGTGGAGTTTGCATGTTCTCCCCGTGCCAGCGTGGGTTTTTTCCGGGTACTCCGGTTTCCTCCCACATTCCAGAAACATGCATAGCAGGTTAATCGAACGCTCTAAATTGTTTCTCGGTGTGACTGTAAGCGCGGATGGTTGTCGTCTCTTGTGTGCCCTGCGATTGGCTGGCGACCCGTTCAGGGTGTCCCCCGCCTACTGCCCGAAGACAGTTGGGATAGGCTCCAGCATGCAGAGGATAAGTGGTTCAGAAAAAAAACATTTGCAACCCTCTTAAAATTGCGATATGGGACTTGCCCAGGTTGCTTACGCCTGTGATCAGTCGTGTTTTACCTTCTATTTTTTTTGTTCTCCCCGTGCTAGCCAATGGAATAACTTCTGACTTTGTTTTCCATGTCTTAACAGATGAAAAACATTGAAATGACAATTGTTTGAATATAGTCTGTGAATTTTATTTTTTTCACATACATTCAATTACCGTACAGAGTCATTGTCCGACTGGCACAGTGGAGTACAGGTATTACCACGGGTTAAACATAAATTGCCTAATTGTGAAATTCATTAAATTAATTAAAAGTGAGAATCTATATAGCAAGCTTGTGAACAAAATATTATCATTTTCACTGATAATGACCTTTTCGGCAGCACAATGATAAAGTGGTGAGCGACTTCAACCTCACAGCGGAGAAGTTTGAGATTTCTCAAGACTTTTAGAAAAAATACTTTTGAGAGTTAAAAATACCACTGAATTTGCTGAAAACATCATAGAAACAATCAAACATGGTGGTCTGGGGCTGCTTTGCTCCTAAAGGACCCGGACAAATTCCTGTAATGAATGGAACAATTAATTCTGCTTTGGAGCAGAAAATCCTGCTGGTGCACAATCATCACCATCAGTTTGTGCCCTCGAACTCAAGCGCTCTTAAGTTACACAGCAAGACAATAACACAAAACATACCGGAAAATACACTTCTGAATGTCTGAGATAACAAAACTAAGGTTTTGGAGTAGCCAAGTCTGGATCAAAATATAATCGAGTACTGTTGTACAACATTAACTCTTTCACGTAGCTTTGCTGCGTGTCAATTTGCATTTTGGAAGATCCTTGTCATCCTTTTGTTTTGTTTTTTAAATTTCTTTGAATGAATGTACCAAACATTTTGCTAATGCGTGTAACTTGCAAAGGGAATTAACTGTCGACAGAGAATTCCTTGACGCCATTCACAGAACCAAAACTCGGGCTTGAGCCTTTGTCATGCTTTAAGATGCGCTTTTCGAGTTGATCACAATTTCAAATTCTTAGGACAGCAGACAAAGGCAGTGATGACGGTCTGAGATGTTTGTACCAAAACTACACAATAACTGGATTATATGAATCCTCTTTAACGCGATTAGTGACACACATACACACAAATAAAAACAGCCGGGAAATGTGAAAAGCATAAGCTAACTGTTGTTCTGTGTTTACTGTTGATATTATCTCAATAATACATCATGATTCTGCATTGCAACAATACAACTTTTCTTTAAAATTCATTTGTTTTTGTTTTTTAGCATGGCTTTAAAAGTTATGTTTAAACAGTGAAAATAAAGTGTTCAAGCTAAAGTAAAAATGTCACTTTTTTTTTTTAGCTTATTCTTCTGCGATGGGAAGTCAACTACTGTGCTCTGATGTATAAAGTGGTACTGTAGTTTACTCCTCATTTAGTCCAAGAGATTTGAAATTGGATTCACAAGACATTTCTGAGAAAAAAAAATCGAGTTCTAAATTACATTTATATGTGTACAAGGCAATATGGTCCAAAGCGGAAACTCCATATATACAATGTGTACAAGCCTTATGTAAAGAACTTTTACAATCAATTGTTATACTTCAGCGAATTACACAGAGTTTTGCTGTGGATAGTACATTACTAACCCTCATTTCAATTTTCAGGGAGGGAGTTGAAGCTTTGGATCAAAAGCACTCCAGGTAACGATGACCCTAATGTTTGTCCTCCCTGTTGATGGACGCAGAAATTGGATTTATAAATGTGGCTGAGTACATGTCGCGAAGCACATTCTAGTCCGGCTGTAGTTTGACTGGTCAGAGGTTTCACACAGAAACCACAGGACCCGGGTAAGGCTCTCCTCCACACCAGAAGTCCTCTGGCTGAGGGATTTCCAAAAGCCATATCTCCTTCTCTTTCCCCTTCTCCTCTTCCTGCCGCTCCTGGTTATCCATCACAGCTATATCTGGGTCGGCCGCAGTTTTTAGAACTTTGTAATAGTGACAATCCCGCCCATCATCTGGATCGTATGGCGGTGCCAGGATATCCAGGAAAGCAGCAGGTCCGTCTACAGCATCGATCTGGTGGAGATTATCCCGCAGAGGTGTCAAGAGACAAGGTCCGCTGTTCTCGGAGTACTCGGCCACCGAGCGGAGCACGGAACGTCGCAGAGATGCATTTTGGAATGGAGCCACGGGAGTTTCAAATCGAGGAAGGGCCGTGCTGACTGTCTGGCCGCTTTCGAGTTTGTCGAAGCAACTGACGCTCACCTTGCCATAGAGGACCTAAACAAAGAGAAAAGAATGACCTTGAAACATCCACCCTACCACAATAAAAGCAAAACACTGATCCACCTATCCCGCGATAGGTGAAAATCGGCGCTATAGAGACCATAAAAAAACTTTGTTAGACCCTCCTGAGCAGAATGCGTAATTTCAAATGGTTTCCTGCATATTTGTGCCACCTCAAGGTGCATAACGCTAGTACGCTGTGTGAAATAATAATCATAATAATAATAAATAAGAAGCACACAGTGAGAGAACCGAACACGATTCAGGCAGAATGATGGCGAGATGTTGCACAAAAATAAGAGCAAATTAATAATTATTGGATGAGCGAAAATTATATGAATTATATGCTCTATGTGCAACATACAGCACAGATGAAATTACTTACTGTCTGTGTTATAAAATTAACGCAATAGCTTGTCCAGAACCACTATAATCTTAAATTCAGCCTGTGTTTGTATGCCAGTGATGTCCTGAGAAAACAATTCCAAACGTTGCCCACAACAACAAAATAAATAAAAGGCAGAGATAGAAGCATTGAAGACCTTCAGCATCCCGTTCATGCCTGGATGGTCGTGAAGAGGTATGGAGGCTCCGGTTCTGAGCAGGAATATCCCTATGCTGAACACATCCGTCTCACAGATGTGCATGTAAGTGACCGGCGGGGGCTCCGGCTCCGACGTGCCGGAGGTCGATTTGTTTTTCGGGGGAGCGATCTTCAGATCCGGAGCCCTCAGGGCGGTCACTAAGGAGATGAGTTTGGCCTGTTTTTCTGCAAAGACTTTACTATCTCCGTTGGCCGAACACTTTAAACCTTTAAAGGTCATAAATGCTTGCTTTGCTATTTTCTGGATCAGAGGATTTTTGTTGTTTCGCGACATTCTTGTTGATGGAAAAAAAAAATAACGGTTAAAGGTGCACCTTTTCCGTCGCCAATGAAAGCGCCTTAAATGCCTCACAAACTACCCAATGTCAAGAAATGTTACCCAGAGTATGTTGGTCCAGGCTATCTAAGGATAAAATAACAACGTCTGGGTGAAAAATGTGGCTTTTGTGGTGGTAATGCCAAATTTCATCGCCAAATATTATCTTTCCTTCGGTCATTTTCCAAGCTTCCTTTGCTCAGCTGCTTGCTCTCACAGAGGCTGCGCAAAAAACGCAAAGCACCATGGAACATTGAGTTTTAATACAATGCTGGATTCATGTGATCGGAAACAGATATTCAACTGCATGAAAGCATTTTACACTTTTTGTCGTACAAGAAACGCGTGTAACATTTCATCCTCAGAGTCTTAATGAATGGTGCTCAAACGTGATAAAAAAACGGGTTTGCTAGAACCAAAGAGACTACATTTCCCACAATCCACGGGGACAACCGATCGTTGAAAAGAGGAAGGCCAGATCGGCCATTGAACTCATGCCTTCCGCTTAACGTAACGACTTCCGGTCTTTGGCTCCCTTCACTTGAATAGAGGTCAATAAATAGTTACAGAATGTTGGCTTTTTCTATCAACAGTTAACAGGCGGTATTGGGCCTGAGAAAAAGTGCCATTAGATGCACAGATATATTACATAAAAATACAATGTAAGAATATAATATCCTGTTCCCGTCCTGTACAGATGACGTGATAGGGTGGCAACTGTAACCCTGTCAAACTGTATGTTTGTAAGTCAGAACGACTTCTTAAAAATATACGGTCAATCATGAATAAACGTTTTTAAAAAAAAGATTTTAGATGTTTTGTTTCTTTTTATTTAAAACAATATTCATACACTACAAAATACTTCTCTATACATTTAAAGCCATCCATAACCTTGCCCCCGCCCATCTGTCCGATCTTCAAATTTCCGTTCCCAACTATTCAAAATCGCACAATCGATTCTCTTCTTTTATTATTTATAATTTTATCTGTGGTTTTATTGTTTTTGTTCTTGATTGTAAATTGTCCTTGAAAGGCGCTTACAAATGAAATGTATTATTATTATTATTATTATATACAGTAGTACTGCCTGTCTGAGTGGACAATGAACAGCAAACTTAACCTTTGCCCTCATTTGGTGTTGGATACGTAATGAAATAAATTCACTTTCAACTACACACACACACACACACACACACACACACACACACACACACACACACACACACACATTCACAAGCATTCCCGTCTCCAGAATTAGCATAGTGAGACAATGAAACTGCAGATAGCATCTGCTTATGGATCACTTCATGCATCCAGTTCAAGATGGCTTTTGTGTTCAATCAATACCCAACTTGTTTTCTGAAATCAGAGTTGGCATTATTTTGCCTTCCACTGTCGAGAATACGAGAGCCTTTTACATGTTGACCCCTATGGCCTCATTCAAACAGGCCATCACCAAAGAATGAAATCCACTCATTTATCAACGAATGCTCACAGCCTCAGCCAAGAATGCATTTTTATCACTTTGCAGGGAAAATGCCTGCATACTTGATGGGAAACAGCAAGAACAGAGCCAATGCTAATGTTTGTTCATTCCATCAAAAGCTGCTTTGAGTACGCAGAATTCGGGACTTTGAGAGTTAATCACATAGTGGACAAACACTAACGGACTAAACGTGTCAATTAGTTATGACACGCCCGCTTGGCCATCACTGACTGGTTCATTTTGTGCGCAATTAAAAAAACCCTTCTGTTTTCTTCCGTTAATTAAATATCGGACATACTCATACACGTGTGAATGTGAGTCTGAATGATAATTGACGAAACGTGCCCTGCGGGTGGTCAAAGTCAACTGGCACAGGCTTTAGCTGACCCGCTACCCAAAGAAGGACAAGTGGGATAAAAAATAAGTAAAAATAGACAGATGGATGAGTCAAACACTTTCTGAGAGGAACTGAAGTGTAAAAAAATCTCATCCAAGGTTCATGATTAAGTCAACTGCAGCGGTATCGTCACTACTGAGGAGTGCAGCAGTAAAGTATAAAAACACTGATGCGCAACCGGCTCATTTGTCACTGTTGCTGCTTTGATAGACACTATTAACTTTGTGCAAACTGACCGCCCCCAGGGTCTCAGGTGATGTACTAACTCGACGGTGTTGGTACAAAAACAGTCACGGCAAGTCAACAAGCAGTTCTTTATTGATTGTATTGTTATCCAAAGCAACGTTGAATTGATCACAAAACAGTGAAAAGGGAGATTGCAGAAAATCGGCTTTAGTGAGGTTTCATAAAAATAAAACATTAACCATAAACAACATTTTTAAAATGCCATTTTAGGCTTTTCATGTTATCAGGTTAAAGGTTATCATAATTGGTGCATGAACGGGTTAATAAATATAAATAAATAAATGTTATTGTACTTGTTCTTCCACATTTTATTTCAGCTTGTCCATTTTTCTACATTGCTTGTCCTCCGTTGTTTTCTATTTATTATTATTATTATTATTTTAAATTATTGTTCTTATTACCATAATTATTTGGACAGTTAGCATTTCACTGATCATGAATATGAAAGGAACACGGCTTGATATCGGGCAAATTCATTTCAGGATGGGGTTATTTCCTGATTTATTTGGACAATCATTCAAAACGGTATGTTCGGTCACACAGCTGTCCATTAAAATGCTAATGTCCTCATCAGATTCAAATTCAAAAGCTAGCTATGCTCTGACCCAATGCCGTAAAAAGCAGCGAAGAAGGTGAAATTTAACAAAAAAAACTGCTCGCACTGATCATTGCGTAATTGTATTTCTCTTTAATGACTCACTGCCAATCAAACAAACAATTCTTAACTTGAAGATCATCATAAAATTCATTTCTCGCTGAGAAGCGTTGAGCCCCATAGATCCTTCAATGTAACTTGAGTAAGGGGGTAAAGTGTTTGAGAGTGTGGGTGGGTCTATGTGCGTCCAGGGCAGGAAGGATCCACCTCCTACCCCAGCCCCCTCAGCCAGGCCCTTTGTTCACCGATGATGTATGAGACAGCATCCCCCTTGGAGTACCACAGGAACACGACAGCGAAGCAACGACAGTATCCCATAATGGAGACTGATGGGACAGCTCCCACTCTCTTTACTTTGTCCACTACTAAGATTGAGTTGGCGCGGCACTCCAGGCACCAACGGGACCCTCGGACAGCTCTGAGAGGGACACCTCGTAAGGGAAGACTCAACCTGACGGCAGCTTGACGTCTGTCCGTCGCATCGGATCCCGTCACATCGCGACGGGCCGATAGATGAATGAGTGATGAATGAGAGGATGGAGGGGCGGATGGATGGACATTGACCTGCTCGGGTCTTTGTGAGCGATAGTGCAGGAGTGGGGCGAAGGTTCCTTACTCCATGTCAGACATTCCTGAGATGACTAAGGATGTAAGAGGCAGGAACTGACCATTTTTTTACCCAAAAGTCTGAACGCCAATGAATGAAATGACATTTTAGTTACCGTTTCCCTTGGAGGGCCGTTATGACTGGAAATATACGTTTTATTCAACTATTGCATTTGTTTAAATAACTGTCATGAGGGTTTTGGTAACAAGAAAATGCTTACAATATGCCACTGATTTATTATATATGAAAATGTAAAAATTTTGGTACGGATTTTAGCAAGCATCGTGGAAGTCGTCATCTTTGATTTGCTTTCGCGGGCCACATAAAATGATGTGGCGGGCAACATCTGGCCCCTGGGCCTTCAGTTTGACACCTGTGGGTTACAGGGTGAAGTCAATTCGTCAGGCAACACTTTGCGATCAAGTGATCGTAGTAGCAGTGACGTGAAATTTGCGAGTTAGCCATGTGATATGGGCAACACATTCAGTTAAGCACTGGTGTCAAAGTGAAGGCCCAGGGGCCAAATCCGGCCCGCCACGTCATTTTATGTGGCCCGCGAAAGTAAATCATCTGCATCAACTTCCACGATCATTGCTTAAATCTCAAATTGTCATCCGTAATAAATTTTGCAATAAGTTTGTTCCTCTGTTCACACTCACTTGAGCAATAATTGAACAAATACTTGACTGATTTCAAAACTAGTGAGCCATCATTTGTTTTGTGTACGAGAATAATACGATGTGATGATTCAACATCTATTCGGTTTCACTGTCGTAACGGCCCTCCGAGGGAAGATGTAACTCCGAAGTGGCCCGCGACAAAAATGAGTTTGACACCCCTGCAGTAAAGGGTTAAAAAAAAAAAAACTCACCTGAAGACCTCATCATCAGCAGACAATTCAAATTGATACATTAACTGTGAAATTCAGGGGTCTTTTAATTTCACGACAGTAAATGCAATATATATATATATGTGTCCGCATTTCCATTGAGCACATGAGGCTAATTCAATCAAAGAAACACTAATCACATCATCGTGTGAATTTCCGTGAGCCTAGCCTTGGCAGTAATGTTATTTAGCCGCCATCAAGTTTGCTCTTTCTTATTCCCATTATGTCATTAAAATATTACAGAGAATTGTCATATTTCAGCAGATATAAACTCAATCACGACACACAAAGCCACGGATGCTAAAATGCTCGGGATAAAGGACTCTATGCAAATAACACTTGCATGCTTGGCGCAATTTTCAACACAGATTGACGTCTTCCAAAACAACTGAACTAGACAATTGTGAAAACAAATACAGACCCCCCCACCTCACACACACATCAAGCAATTGACCCTTGATCATATAACCAACTTCCTACAATGGAACAATCGCAACCCCGTGGGGGGTTCGTATTTTTGTAGGTGGACCCACTTCTTAACTCATTCACTCCCAAAGACGTTTTGAAACGTCTTTTCAGACTTGGTCCAGAATTGGCTGGTACTGAATGAGTTAATAACACCATCACGTCGCCAATTCATATCCGTTCATAGATTATAGATTCAGGGCCTACAGTTGAAAACATTTCAAGTATGTACAGTATTTGTTTATTCTTGCATCATTTGGGTTTCCAGCTCATAAAACCGACATGAAGAGGAATTCGAAAAATTGGAGCATAGCTGAGAAATGTGCCCAAATTTTGGATTGCATGACTGTTTTAACCCTTTCGTGCACCAACCGTCGGATTCCTTGCGTCAAGCCACTTCTGAACTTGAGCCAATGTAGGAAGCATCTCAACTGGGCCAAGGAGAAGAACGACAGGACCTGGACCCTACCGATACCGCCAGGAGAACCAAAAACTTGCTTTGACGCCCATGCTAGTTCAGTGCTTGAGTGTCCATTAACCCTTTCAGGGACAGCGGTTACTACAGTGGACAGCTTATCATGCGATCAGGTTACAGGGTGCATGAAAGGGTTTAAAACCTCCACCCCATTGAAGACATCCATCCATCTATCCATTATCCGGGGTCGGGTCGCGGGGACAGCAGCTTTAGTAGAGAAGCCCAGACTTCCCTCTCCCCAGCCACTTCTTCTAGCCCTTCCCGGCAGATCCCGAGGCGTTCCCAGGCCAGCTGGGTGACGTAGTCTCTCCATCGTGTCCTGGGTCGTCCCCGAGGTCTCTTGCCAGTGGGACATGCCCCGAACACCTCACTAGGAGGCATCCTAACCAGATGCCCGAGCCACCTCATCTGGCTCCTCTCATTGAAGACATATCATGTATTATTAAGATGAAAATTCGGCCCACCCGGATCCCCAAAACAAAGAAGAGATGACAGCAAATGATAATCTGTCAACTGTAGTTAACGTTGCCCCTGAAAGGGTTACGGATCGTTCCATTTTTTTACATTGACGCCTCATTCAGCTGTCATAGACTGGACTGGTGAGTTCGCTCATTTTGGTCCAATGTGAATTTTATAGGCCTCACCTTAAGATACAAAATAATATATCTACCATGAACATGTCACACCATTTTCATTGTTCTGAAATGAAGTCTAGGATATGTGAAGCGCATACTTCAAGAGTGAAAATATTGCGCAATCGTTATGTTTATAAGTGTTATTTTCTGTGTGTACAATGTAAGCATGCCCTGAGGGGAACAACAAAGCCAAAATAAGGAAGTGAAAGGCACATGTTAGGGCCAGCTCATAGGTCACAAACGATTGGCAAATGAGATTTTGTGATTATGTCTGTCTCTGTGCGTATTTCACAAGTCATGCTGCTTCAAATTGCCACAGAATTTGACCTCTTATGGAGTGTTGTATGGTTAAAAAAAAAAGAATTACGTTGCGTGGCGCAAGAGTCATGGTCATAAGGCCTAACAAATATTCTGTCATAGAAAATTTACAGCCCTGAGTTCTATTTTTGTAAATCTTGAAAGGCTTGTGTATTTTGATTTTCTTGCAGGGATTGCTGCTCCTCTTTGTCAGACTGTTTTTGCGCCAAGGTGGGTGGGACTGTGGGGGGTTCCAACATAGTAAAGCTGTAGAATTTACAGCGCATGGCTGCTGGGACCACGTCTAAATCCAACGCAATAAACTGACCGCTAGTCAAGTGCCATCTTGGTGATTTTTTTTTCCCAGCACAGGTCTGTTGCCAGACCGGCCAGCGCAACAACAATGCTCCAGCCATGCAAGATAACCACATTTAAAGGGAATGAGAGGAATTGGCGGTGTTTACGCCCACAGCGGCGCAAACCACCCTTTAAAAAAATATAATGGTTTCCGTGTCTGCAAAATGAACAGCTTGTCCAACCCGCATTCAGACAGAATTAGATGATGTATTCAGTTAAACCCCTTTTTTTTTTTTTTGCAAGCTCTGTTTGCTGAAAACGACTCCATCCATCCATCTATTTTCTGATCCGCTTTATCCTTACAAGGGTCGGGGGGGAGTGTAGGAACCTACGTCAGCTGTCTTCGGGCAGGCAGGCAGGCCAGGGGGCACCCTGAAACGGTTGCCAACCAATCGCAAGGCACACAGAGACGAACACAGGAAGGCCGGAGCTGGAATCGAACCATGCACCTCTGCACCGTGAGGTTGCATTGCTGCAGTTCCAATGTGAGACAGTTTAGAATTATTCAGAACCGAATGTTAATTAAAAACATGAATTAAAAAAATTAAATAATAATACTAGATGTGAGGATCGGACTTTATTTGTGTGGAACTAATAATTAATTGGCAATCCTTGTATTCATTGTACAATGCGGCAACAGCCAGGCTCAGTGAGGTAGAAATATGGGCTATTGTGTCATTCATCTCCTCATTGCACCTCACACTCATAACATCAGGACATCTCTACTAAATGACGGATCATTCCTCCAAAAAACACTACACCAATGTAAGTGGACCAATTCATCAACTAACTGTACTTGTGTGTGCTGTGTGCCTCTCTCTATAGTCTGATTCTATTCAATCTGATATCTAGGACATTGTGTACACCAGTGATTCCTCAACTGGGGTGCCAAAGGTAATTACTCAATTTTGCTTATTTTACCACAAAATTATTTCTTCATTTCAAATACGGGTCGTGACTTCTGTGTTTATTTCATTCTATACACAACACTCGTATGTCAAATCATCATTCACCGTTGAAATGAATTCAAATGCCATTCATAGATTTTAGCCTCCAATAACACGCTATGCAAATGCCGGACCTTTGAAAAATAAATTTCTACAGTATTGTACTTTATAAAAAGATACATGACAGTAATCTCATAATTCAGTACAGTGTAGCAGAGAATAAAGAATATATCCCCGTGAGTTCACATTGTCTGTCTGCATGTGTTGCTGTACCATTTGTGTACCGATTTCTTGAAGAGTTAAACACTGCAAAATCGATGCTTGTTTGGTTGGCACGTCTATGCCATTTTGCATTGTGTTAGCATTAAGCTAGCGGAATTTTGGAATACAATTTGGTTGTGTGGTTAAATACACAACAAATAAATCTCTTTGTTTTGTTAAATTTTACACCTAACAGCTTGAAGCAAGCAGTTGGCATTTTTAAAAATTGCCAATCACTGCCAAACTGCTGTGTTGTTTGCAAGCACGGTCTACCACCTGTTACCTAAATCTTTGCTCACTCCTCAAGACAATTTTTAAAAATCATGTGACAGCATGTATTCTGAAAAAACTTGTACTGTAAATTGGATTATTTGTCTTTCAAGGTAGCATATTGCGCTATATGTCTTTCTTCATCTGTGTACGCCAGCGACTTGTAGTGACAAGCAGAAGTGATTCTTGTCACATTGCAAGCCAGGCAGCCGCTTGCCCCCACCCCCGTTTGGGCGCTATCTAGTGGCATACTACAGTAGAGTGGTGATCGTTTCCGGTACAGTATCTTTGAAGACATTGCTTTTTGTGTTGCGTTATGGGTATTTTTAAGTGATACTACAATTGGCCTGTATTCTATCTTTCGTATTCTATGCCAATTTTCTTACCAGCAGTAAATGTGGTTGTGGTAATGTGAAATAAAAACCTTTACTATTTAAATGAAGACAACCGCTGATGAGAGGGGGACCCCCAGTTAACTTTAAGGCCACGGCCAATTCATGAACATAGAAAAGTGCTAAAATCACTCATGTTCTCACATAAACTTCTGCGTAAAAATGATAGTGTTTTGCAACAATTGCATTTTTTAATCAATATTTTATTACCTTATCTATCAGTAACCCATGTTCTGCATGCAATGAATTCCACGCTTTAGAAAAATAAGTAGGCATCTAACTAACTGGTAGATGTGACGTGTAGCCAGTATGCAGGGTTCAAAAGCAAGAAAATTGACAACAGGATAAAAGCATAATTAACTTTTTTTTTTCAACATTGAAAATCTTCTTGGGGCTGCAGTAAAAGCCAAAAAACCGATCCAGTTACTTAAATATATCTGAGAGTCTATAAATTGACTGTTTTTTTGGTTAAATGTTAGTTCTTGCTTTTCTACCCTTTCGCATTCCAGTCCAGTAAGTGGCGACACAAGATCGCTGGTTTGCCGCTCGCTTATTAAAAAAAAAAGAAAGAAAAAAAAGAAGAAGAAGAAAGAAGACGAAGACGAAGAAGACGAATGAGCGGAAACGAGAAAGTTCATTTCCGGGTCGAAGTTGACAGAATACATGTGGGAAGAAAATTCAGGTTTACTTTGGTGTTTTTCTTTTCAGCTTTGTTTCAAAAGCTTTCATTTCGGTTTTTACACATAGACTCTATTTTGATAAATTATTTGCCTGAGGGGAGACTAAAAGGATTTTGTCTGCAAAAACTGAGCTCCTAATGCTCACCCAAGTCTCTGTCAACGTCTCAAAATAACAAATTGACTCCTTTTCAGTCCCCACATTCCCGGGTGAGTAAATAACAACAATAACGTTAGCTAAATTAAAAAAAACGCTACACTGTAACGCTTTATAGTGAAGAAATGACTATAGCGGCCACGACCTCTGAATGCAATAGCAACAAAGTTGCTCGTGGATTTTTTTGTATGTTTGTTTAGGGTCGCGCGGGGGGTGGATGGACATTTTTACTGGGATTTCAGGTCTGTGATGCACTGCCAAATGTTATCATTTGATCCCAGTGGGGTTGTGTAGCTTCATAACAACACTATGACAAAATTTGCCACTAGGTTTGGTTCGACGCAGGCTGAAAAAGTGGCTGCCAGAAAGACTTGCAAAACCAGTGCATATTTGCAAAATTTATATTCGTATGCTGTGATTTTGTCATTGCAGACAGAATGGATGACAGTGTTAAGGAAAAGAGGAAACATAAGCAGAAACACAGTGGACCAAAGGCAGATAGAAAGAAATTGAGGAAGCAGGGGAACTCAACAGAGAAAGATGAACGCAAACGTAACCCCAAAGCCTTTGGAGTACAGTCGGCTGTACGCATGGCCAAAACCTTCCACAGGTATTGTTCTCTCTGTATTGATCTAGGATATTGTGTTAAACATACATTACTCACAAACACATCTCTCTCTCTCTCTCTCTCTCTCTCTCTCTCTCTCTCTCTCTCTCTCTCTCTCTCTCTCTCTCTCTCTCTCTCTCTCTCTCTCTCTCTCTCTCTCTATATATATATATATATATATATAGTGGCCACTTCATAATGTGGGACACATTTTCAATGGGGGACAGGTCTGCACTGCTGGCAGGCAGGCCAGTTTAGTACCCACACTCTTATACTATGAAGCCACGCTGTTGTAACGTTTGGATGGCGGCATATGTTTCTCCAAAACCTGTATGCACCTTTCAGCATCGTACCAATGTCATTGGAAATTGATTTGTATTGAGTGTATGAAATCAATGTAACATATGTTTTTATGTGTCTGTTTACAGGGCACAGGACATAAAGACCAAAAAACACCACATACCTCTTGTTGATCGAACACCCCTGGAGCCTCCTCCGGTCGTGATTGTCGTAGTCGGGCCCCCCAAGGTGGGGAAAAGTACCCTAATCCGTTGCCTGATCAAAAACTTCACACGTCAGAAGCTTGGAGATATATGTGGTCCCGTCACCATCGTCTCAGGTGCGTTTAGCTTATTATATCCAAGTGTATGAATAGGATATTATGGGGTTTTTTGGGGCGGGTTAATGACACTTATTATTTGTAGAAGTCAGAGAAATTATTAGATGGATTGCATGCGCAGATTTAAATGATTCAGAATCACTTGTCAATAAATAATGACGGAATGAAAAAGTGCATCAGCAGTCACTGTGGGTGGCATGGACCACAGTACACGGTGGTGCGAGTGAATTAGGGATGATCCAATTGTCCAATTAAGTAGGCTGCTTGCATGCATCCTCGCAGTAACGTCCTTGTGTCTGTGAAATTATTTACAATTTATCAGGTGTCAGCAGCCTTTTGAAATGGAGAGCTATCTTTTGGCTTGTCATTAATGCGAGCTGTTTGATACACACTTCTGAAATAACAACCAAAAAAAAAGATCACAATAGAACGACAATGATTTCACGAGGTATGAATCAGTTAATATCATTGTGCAATATTTCCATTAATCTTTGTCAGTGTTCACATTTTCAAATGATCACCTGTACAACGTATCTAGGAAATCACAATGTCCCATCACTGATGAGCTAGGCCTGCAGGATGTTGCCAACGCTGATGGGATGAGTCAAAACGTTGCAGCAACTACCCGTTAGTTTAATGAAGCCTTTTATTTCTCGTTCCCCTTAGGCAAGAAGCGTCGTCTCACTTTCATGGAGTGTAACAATGACATCAATACAATGATCGACCTTGCAAAAGTGGCCGACCTGGTAAGTGTTGACTGTAAACACCAATATTTTAATCAGGAATTACTGAGCAGTTCCAGTAGAACCTCCAAAATGGACTTTGGAAGATGCCTATTCATGGCAATTTCAAACAGAATTTTCTGCATTGATCTCTGATTAAAATAGTCAATATAGGTTTCCTGAATTTTCCGCACTATAGAAGAAATAAATAAAGTGTTTCTTGCTTTGTAGGTTCTGATGTTGATTGATGCCAGCTTTGGCTTTGAAATGGAAACATTTGAATTTCTCAACATATGCCAAGTGCACGGTTTCCCTCGTATCATGGGTGTGCTCACTCACCTAGATTCTTTTAAGAACAACAAGGCACTAAGAAAGACCAAGAAAAACCTGAAACATCGCTTCTGGACCGAGGTCTACCAGGTAAATAACATTTCCCTACTTTCAGTCCGACCCACATTCGTGGCCCTACCCCGAAAGCCGCCAGATCAATGCTGAGCCTTGTGAGCGTGTCAAAATGTTGCTCCTGTGCTAACATGGTAATTGTTTGAAAACTGCAGGGCGCCAAACTTTTTTATCTGTCTGGAATGGTGTACGGGGAGTATCAGACACAAGAAGTGAAGAACCTTGGCCGCTTCATCTCAGTCATGAAGTTTCGTCCCTTGGTTTGGCAGACATCCCATCCTTATTTGCTTGTGGATCGGTGAGTCCGCATCCAAAGGAAGACATCAGACTCTGTTTTTTGTTTTTGTTTTGTTTTTCCATCAACAATGAAATCTGTGATTGTGGTTAATCATTTTAATTGTCTGAGTGAAAGAAAAAATACTAGGGCTGGGACTTTCATGCGCTAATTCTGTCTAATTAAATCACAAAAGAATAGTCCATTAAAGAAATAACGGATATTGATCAACTCGGAACCTCTTGTCAATGCGTGAGTTCCTGGTACATCGATTACACAGGCGCGCACGTCAGTGGTTGGCTGACTATGCAGCTAGTGGTTACTAAAACAGGATTCACCCAAAAAAATCACACATAAGTTTCGAAACAATGTTTAAATATATATAAAAAACAAAAATGATATTGCCCTGAAATAAACACAGATGTGACCTTGTCTTGTGACCTTGTCTTAATCTCCTCACAGCATGGAGGATTTGACTGACCCGGAAAAGATCCGAACCGACCTGAAATGTGATCGAAGAGTGTCGCTGTATGGCTACTTGCGAGGCACATATTTGAAAAACAAAAGCCAGATCCATATTCCAGGTTTGTCCGTAATAGTTTTGAAACGTTTTGCGTTTCACTGGCCAATTTAACAATGTTTCGAATCAGTCCGGCATGAAAAGAAGAAGGAGAAAAAAGGCGTTTTCTCTCCTCTTCTCAAGGCGTTGGAGACTTCCAGGTCGCCGAAGTGAATTTTCTGCCCGACCCTTGTGCACTTCCTGGTGCTCAGAAAAAAAGGGCACTGAATGAGAAAGAGCGGCTGCTTTATGCACCCATGGCTGGAGTTGGTGGAGTGGTGTATGACAAAGATGCTGTGTACATCGACCTTCCTGCGTGCCATGTTCAACAAGAGCAGGTGTGTGATCATCACCATTAATGTGAAAATATTGCGTTATTGAAAAAATAAATAAATTATGTCTTCTGAAGGTTTATAATGTTCACTAAAATGTGTGACTTCTTCCTGCTTTGACACAGGAGGAGATTAGACCCAGCACGGAGCTTGTCCAATCTCTTATTGACACGCACGCCACTCTGGACGCCAAGATGGCTGCCAGCAAGGTGACCCTTTTCAGCGGCTCTGCCACGCTGGACTCTGCAGATGTCAACGTACAAAGCAGGTGAAACAGAGAGTGTTCGAAATATGGTTTTGGATAGGACGAGGGAAATAAATTGGCATGCGTGTACGTAGAAGATAAAAACATATATATAAGACGCAATGGAGTATTAGTCTCATTTTGGGGGGGGGGGGGATGCATTTGCTAAAATTCAACACCAAGAACAGACGTGTCATCTTGAAAGGCAATTTAAAATAAAAATAAACTTGAGAACAACAGGCTGAATAAGTGTACGATAAATGACGCATAAACAACAAACTGAGACTGTCCGTGCCTGGTATGTTCACTTAACATATGAAGATTTATTCAAATAACTATAGCAGAAAGAGTATGCTAACAAGTTGACCAAAATCATCAGTGTGACTCCAAATCACTAATTGCATCTTCATTGACATCTTCATCCTCTGTGTCACTTTTAAAAAAACTCCGCCAACTCCGGAGATAAAAGATGCCGCACCTCCTCTTCTACGTTGCTTACGTCAGAGTCATCCTCGACTTATCAACATAGGCCTAGAGCGCCCTCTTGTGGTGTAATGTGAAAATAACGTGAAATGATGTAATAATGTGTTAATCATTTCAAACATAAATCGCTCCAGAGTATAACTCAAACTATGGAAAAAAAACTGTGACTTATAGCCAGGAAAATACGGTACGTGCATGTCCAAGTGAACGGGAATCGTCATATTTCAGAATCTGAATGTGTTTATTACACAATGAACAACATCAAAAGTAGGATGGAGAAAACGTTCCCCACATGGGAAAAAGGGTCTTGATCACCTTACAGAAGGAGAAACAGAGTACAGAATACATTTTAAAGAAGAGTAGAAATAAATGAGAGAAATTTGTAATATATTTGACATTCTCTGTGTTTGAGACAGCGAAAACGAGGGCCACGTGGAGGAGCGTATTTGGGATCCCATTAGCCAAAGAGAGCGGAGAAAGGTCATCTTCAGCGAAGACGCAGAAGATGACAACGGGGACGCCAGTGACTCCAGTGAAAATGAAGACGGTGACATTGAGGAAAGTGACGGCGAGGAACAGGAGGATGCAAATGAAAATGTAGCCGGTGGCATGAGAGAGACAAGTGATCACGGTGGGCCGACGGTTAAGAAGCGCAAGCTGGAGGAGAAAAAAGATGCGACGGCAGCGGTGGCCGAGTTGCCTGTTTTCGCGGACAGTGAGGACGACCTTGAGATGAGCGAGGAGGAAGGGGAGGCTGGCACAGCGGCAGACTCTGGACATTGCTCTGAAGAAGATGACGATGAGGAAGAGAGTGCTGATGAAGAGATGATGATGATGATGATGATGATGATGATGACGATGAGTCCAAAGAGGAAGAGGGGGGCAAGGCTCAAACCGCGGTGAAAAAGACAGCGAGTGAAAGTGAAGAGGAAGCACAAGAAGAGCTGGGTGAATACCCGTTTTCATTTTCGGAATGTCATTGGGTCTTTTTATGACGCGACTTTTCAATACGCAATATGTAAACCGTTTGCCAAATTCAACTTGAAAATAGATGAACCCTTTCGTGCACGAATAATGATAACCTGTAACCTGATAAAATGATAAGGCCACTGTAGTAACCGCGGCGGCCCGGTGGTCCAGTGGTTTAGCGCGTCGACCTCACAGTGCCAAGGTCGTAGGTTCGATCCTCCTCCGACCTTCCTGTGTGGAGTTTGCATGTTCTCCCCGGGTCTGCATGGGTTTTCTCCGGGTACTCCTGTTTCTTCCCACATTCCAAAAACATGCATGATAGGCTGATTGAACACTCTACATTGTCCCTAGGTGTGAGTGTGAGCACGGATGGTTGTTCGTCTCTGTGTGCCCTGCTGGCAACCGGTTCAGGGTGTCCCCCGCCTACTGCCCGAAGACAGCTGGGATAGGCTCCGGCACGCCCCGCGACCCTTGTGAGGATAAAGCGAATCGGAAAATGGATGGATGGATGGATGGATGATGAACCGCTGTTAAATCACTGGTATCAAACTCAAGGCTCGGGGGCCAGACCAGGCCCGCTACATCATTTTATGTGGCCCGCGAAAACAAATCAAACATGTCAACTTCCATGATGCTTGCTAAAATCTGCACCAAAATTCATATTCACATACGTACTGTACGCATTTTCTTGTTGCCAAACCCCTTATTACAGTTACAGTTTCAGTCACTCACAGCCCTCCAAGGGAAACGGTAACTCAAACGTGGCCCGTGACAAAAAATGGGTTTGACAACCCCCCCCTGGGTTAAATGATGAATAATGTAAACAATACAATGCACCAAAGAATGTAAAGTTCACGAAATGCCAACTGAGTAAATATATTATTACAGAGTGCAATCAGAAGGTTTTGACAATGAAGGTTGATTCCTACTGCGGCGCTAACGCCTCCTCAGCTTCCATTTTTGCCGGGCTTTCTTCTCTTGATGTGACTTTGACTTGCTCTCTTCAGTCCGGCTTTCATTCCAATTTTCCATCGGCAGTGAGTGGGATCATTCTTCAAACTTTCCAAAATGATTCAACTTTAGCTGGTAAACATCATCACAAGTCACGGTCAACTCTGCGCCATTTGTTCTCAACTGCTGTCAACACAAGGATCCGCATTGTGGCGGCGGGAAATTGCGGACCGCTTTAATCGACGTGAAAACCAATTCCGAAAACGTACTTTAAAAAAAAAAAACGACACGCGCGTTGGCTGCATGGTCAAAGTGCCTTTCAGAGCACCTGATGAAAAAAAAATGCTTTATTCCAATACGAAATGTATTCTTGACATTGTGAAGTGAACTTTGTGGGTATTTTTTTTTTGTTTTTGTTTGGGTCAACAGGGGCTCTGCAGTGGAAAGACCGTCTCCAGCAGAAGGCATCTGAAGCTTTTTTACGCCACCAAGAGGCTATGCCCAACCTGCGAAAACTAGTTTATGGTTCAGGTATCAACCAATCACCCACATTATATGATATCCAAAGATGGTCGTGCTCGAAGGGGCACGCAGATACATTTCGGATGTTACATACTGTAAATGGAGTTATTTCTGCTGTTTATATTCCTTATGGTAGCCGACTCAAAAGAGGAAGAGGACGGTGATGATGTTGACGAGTTGGGAGGACTCTTTCGGGTCAACCGCCCTCAGAAGAGTCGAAGGTTTCAAGCAAACGCTCTCGATTGTTCCCATTTCAACCCTGACTCCTCCCACAACTGGGACCTGGAGGAGGTAAGATTTGATGGCACATAAACGGGCTCGTATCTCATTTCGGTGAAAATCCCGCCGCGGGGTTTGAATTTTTCCCCATCCAGATGCTGGAGTCCATTAAGGATTGCTTTGTAACGGGGAAGTGGGAGGAGGACCAAGACGCGGCCACACTCTTGAAGGAGCACGGTAAATAGAAAAAGCCCACTTGGGGAGTTTTCTCGATGAAACGCAGCACTTCGTTTTCAGCCCGAAAAATCGGATATATGGGAAACAAATACATGGAATGTTCAGGAATGATCATTCGCGCTCATGCGTATGCTGCAAACTGGATGGAGGCAAAGTCATGCTCAGAGGCATTTTTACAAATTACTTTCAATTGTTTTTATTGCATTGTTTTGGGTGTATGTTTCTTGTCTTTACATCTGATGATTCACAAAGGACTTCTTTCGTGTAGACGAGATGTACGGAGATTTTGAAGATCTGGAAACGGGCGAAGTCCACAAAGGCACCATTGAGGCACAGGATCAATCTCAGGTGGGCTTGTGAAATTCACGACAGGCGGACGAACGTGGAAGCGTTCATCTGAATTGAGCAGTTTTGCTAAGCCACATCCCCACGTTTTTTTTTTTTTATTTTTTTTTAATGCTTGAATGGTATTCGTTACAACCGACAGGATAACGAGAGCGATGAAGACGGCGATGCCGAAGAGGCGCCGGTGACCACCGCGGGCGATGAGGACGTGCAGAAAAACAAGCGCTTGGATAAAAAGCGGCGGCTGAAAGAGCGGTTTGACGCCGAGTACGACGACGGCGACGCCACTTACTTTGACGATCTCAAGGAGGAGCTGCAGAAGCAGGCGGAGGTATTTTCACACATGCGCAGGCGCATCCGGTTTCCACTCATCCTCCGTCTTGGTTCGACAACATATTTGGGGATCTCGGTGTTGATCAGTTGATCAGACATGATTTGGAAAGGCACACGCCTTAGGGGGGGGTGACCAAGCACCCAGGACCACCATCTCTGACACGAAAGGTTTTCCAAGCTGTGCCGATGTGTAAATGCATGGAAATGAAACCTGAAAACATTTTAATACAGTTCCCGATCACTGAAGTATCAATTTCTTTTTCCATGAAAGTCGCAGTATGATCATAATAGCGTCATCCTCATCTCATCGCCCGGTTCTAAGTTGTATTTTTCCACAGCTGAACAGGGCCGAGTTTGAGGATTTGGATGACGAGATAAGAGTGCAGTATGAAGGTTTCCGGCCAGGAATGTACGTCAGGTTGGAGATCCCCTCGCTACCCTGTGAATTCGTCACAAACTTCGATCCGCACTATCCCATCATCATCGGTGGCTTGGGTTCCAATGAGGGGAGTGCCGGATATCTCCAGGTATGTCCGGTTGGTTGACTTGGCTGGTGATTCAGTTTTTATTTATTTTATTTTAAGTGCATGTGTCCGTGTGTGTGTGTGTGTGCGCGCGCGCGTGTGTGCCTCTTAGATGAGACTGAAGAAACATCGCTGGTACAACCGCATCCTGAAGACCCGAGACCCACTCATCCTATCGCTAGGCTGGCGCCGGTTCCAGACCATCCCCCTTTACCACATTGAGGATCACAACGGGCGACACCGCCTTCTTAAGTACACACCACAGCACATGCACTGTGGCGCCTCCATCTGGGGTAAGTCGAAACAGGAAAATGCAGCTTGGGGGGGGCGGGGTTTAGGGGCAATAAAAATCGCTGGTGGCTCTCAATTTGGACACAATTTTGGCAGAGTCCAACCTGGAAGTCAAAATCGGTTGAGATATGAGCAAGATATGATTTATTTCACTTCATAATTTCCAATCTCTCCGCAAAGCACTCCAGCCCAAACTGGCTTTTCTCGAATTTTATAACGTTGAGCTGGGCAGCGTCTTATAAACGGCAGTTCAAGGTTGTGGCGAGCCCACGTCATCTGTTAGCATAGCATCTAGCGTCGTCTCGTGAGGTTCATATCGTGAGATTTGGATATCGTTTACATCCCGAGCGTAATAAAAAAAAAAGTGCTTGATAAAATTCCGTGTCCAACACCCTGCACTATAATTCCCTCACTTCTCTCTCTCCGAAGGTCCAATTACACCGCAGGGAACGGGATTCCTGGCTCTGCAAACGGTAGCAGGAATTAACGTAAGTATTGCTGAACTTCACAAGCTTTTTGTGTGGAATGTGTCTTCAGGTTGTGCGAAGCTCACGTTGTCATGTATCTCAACTTCATTTAGTAACGGGCTGATAAAAGAAAAGAGTTTAAAAAAACGCACTGAATTTCAATTTCCTACAGCACATTTGAAGGCTATTTTATTCAGAAAAACATCCATGTTGCTTTCTGGCCCTTAACTTGTGTCAACCCGACACAAGTTCACCTCTGAAGGTTATTTTGTAATTTTGGCTCATCCTGAAAAATTCACCTTTGTGTGTGTCACTAACGTTTTGTTGGTAATGTAGTTTGCACTCGTTTGTCTCTCCTCCGCGCAGGCCAATTTCCGCATTGCGGCAACCGGAGTTGTCCTCGACCTGGATAAATCGGTGACTGTCGTCAAGAAGCTCAAACTCATCGGTTACCCATACAAGATCTTCAAGAACACGTGTTTCATTAAGGTAGGAGCTTGCGACTCTCACTTGTCGAGCTGTATTGTCAAATACAACACCCTGTCCCTCCAAAGTACCGAATAATGGACGGGTGTCAGTTTAGCTGCCTTTTCGCCTTCCGAGTGGCGGTGCCATTATCGCTGTCTCCTTCTTTGGATGTAGGGCATGTTCAACACGGTGCTGGAAGTGGCGAAATTTGAAGGCGCCGCTGTAAGAACGGTTTCCGGCGTCAGGGGTCAAATCAAGAAAGCACTATCGACGCCACCGGGATCCTACAGAGCCACATTTGAGGACAAGCTGTTGATGAGTGGTGAGTCCCCCCCCTTCGACTCATCTATGAAGCATTCAGCTGATGTATAGAACTGTTTCTTCTGCAATACCAGTTAGTACACTTTTAATTTCAAGCATAAGGACATACCGTATTTTCCACACTAAAAGGCGCACCTAAATGACTTCCAATTTTCTTAACTCAATACCAGCCAATTCTAGACCAAGTCTGAAAAGACGTTTAAAAACGTCTTTGGGAGTGAATGAGTTTTAAAAGCTCACAGTGCGCCTTAAAATCCAATGCGCCTTGTGTATGGTTATTACGGTAATATGTCGACCCCAAAATACAATACAATACAATACAATACATGCTGATTTATATAGTGTCTTCTTGCTCGAGATATGCTAACAACGCAGAGTTCAAACTTAAGGCGATCGGGTTACGCAATTGAACACGGAAATAGAGCAGCGGCAAGAGAGCTCAACATTAACGAGTCAATGTTCTAACTTGCTGTTGGGTAAGTGAACTGTGTCGCTGCTTTATTAAATACGTTTTACTGACATCTGATCGTTCTGTTGGCCTTTCCTTGAGCGTAGCTCCATCTAGTGGATGCATTGTAGATTGCGTCTTATAATGCCATGTCCAATATATGAAAAAAATGACAAAATAGGCCATTCATTGAAGGTGCGCCTCATAATCCAGTGCGCCCTTTTAGTGTGGAAAATACGGTATTTCAAATTGACTGTGCAGCAAACACCAAATAATTATGTTTCGGCCCGTAACATGTCAGAAAATAGGACCAAATGTTGATTGTTTTCCAGAGTAAAAGCAGCATTGTGCCTCGAGTGTTTATTAAACATTGAAATCACTTGACAGGGTTTTGAAAGGCTGTGGTCCTCTGTCTGTCTTGCAGATATCGTGTTCCTGCGCTCCTGGTGCACAGTGTCTGTTCCGCAGCTCTACAATCCGGTCACTTCTCTGCTGCTGCCTGTGGGTCAGAAGGACAGCTGGTCAGGCATGAGGACCCTCGGGCAGCTCAAACATGACCTGGGAATCCGCAACAAACCCAATCCTGACTCTCTGTACAAGGTAGGCTCAACCTGTGAAATGATAAAGTCTTGTTGACGTCAAACAGCAGTTTTTATATTGTGGCTTCGATCACTACGCTGTAACAATCAAATGAATATGTTGATCTATGATGCATGTTCAGAATCAGAGGCGAGGCAGGCGCGCGAGATTTTGTTTTGGAAATGGAATATTTTCATAGAGTTGACGGCTTTGAGAAGGTTGCCAGAAGTCACCCTAATTCTGTAAATGTGAATCTTCTTCATATCAGCCTGTGGTGCGGACAGAAGCGCATTTCAATCCCCTCCACATCCCCAAAGAGCTGCAGAAGTCTCTTCCCTACAAGAACAAACCAAAGCAGCAGCAACGCAAAGGAAAGCGACCCAGAGACATGCAGAGGCCCAGCGTGATCAGGGAGCCCCACGAAAGGAAGGTGAGTAAAGCCTGAGATTCGTGCTCACTCTCTACAACCTTGCGTCGTTAATTCTGAGAATGATTTGAACATTTTAGTCTCAGAATATCGCAATCAAGAAAACGTGGTTTTGTGTCATCTGACGTAGAAACGGACACTCATTTGAGATTACAGTGGTACCTCTACTTACGAACGTCTCACGTGAAATTATCAAGTTACCAAACGCCTCAACAGGCAAATATTACCTCGTTACAAAAGACATTTCAAGATACGAAAGGTAAAAATGTTTATTATGCAATAATCTAATTGTAACATGTATTTGTTATATATTTTGATGCATTTTTATGCTTTAGAAAACATTTATGTCTGAATTTTGGGGGGGCTTGGAACGGATTAGGACATTCATAAGGAAAACGCGTCTCCACAAATGTTCTAGTTAAGAAATTGCTTCCAGAACCAATTCATTTTTAAGCTGAGGTACCACTGTACTTGAAAGACAAGTAATTCATCACGCAACGGATTTCTAACGTTTTCTTTCAATAGGTGGCGGCTCTTCTGCAGGCTCTGAGCACAGTTCACAATTACAACACAAAGAAAGCGCACGCAGTGCAGCACGCCAAACATAAGGACTTCCTGCGGCAGAAAGAGAAGGACGAGGAGGCCAAACTGAAGAGGCAGAAGGAAGCCCGTAAAAAACTTTACCGCACCATGGGACAGAAGGACCAAAAGAAACAAAAGTCCAGTCTTAAGGGCACACCAAAAGATTAGTAATACACAATGTTTTCATGCGGGAGGAACACTGAGATGCTTGAGTGGTGTGGGTTGCTGCAGTTTCGGAATTCGACAGTATTTTTAAAAATTTTTGCGTGTCAATATAATTATGTAAAGTCCATCTCATTTGTGGACCTTCTTTTATTAAAACATAGCTACATGTTTCTCAGTGTGCTTAGTTCTGTGATTATGTAGTGCTCAATCCTGGTACAACTGCAGACATTACATTCAACATCACATACAATTAAAACCACAGAGTGGTTAAAGTACGTTTTGTGTGCATTTATTGTATGTTGGTTGGACAGTTAAAACTTGCAATGCCGTTGTATACCAACAGATACCTTCCAATAGTTTATGACACTGTATGTTGAATATATAGTATGGGCTTTCTTACATATCCACCGTCCATCCATTATCAGATCCGCTTATCCTCACGAGGGTCGCCGGCGTGCTGGAGCCTCTCCCAGCTGTCTTCAAGAGCCCTGGACTTGTTGCCAGCCAGTCGCAGGGCACTCAGACAGACAACCATCCGCGCTCACACTCACACCGCGGGACTATTCTGAATGTTCCATTAACCTGCCATGCATGTTTTTGGAATGTGGGAGGAAACCAGAGTACCCGGAGAAAACCCACACAAGCACGGGGAGAACATGCAAGCTCCACACAGGAAAGCCGGAGTCAAAATCGAATGCTGCACCTCTGCGCTGTGAGGTCGATACGCTAAACGCTGGAGCACCGGGCCGCCCAGATTCTATGGTAGGTTTTGAACCCAGCACCTGAGTTTTCCAAAGCCACTTCTTGTTAACGCGTGATGTAAATTAATCCCACCCCTAGTCCCCCACACACAAATCTATCCTATCAATAATTGTGTTCATTTATTTTGACAAATTAGTACACAATCTAAAATGTTGGAAATGGGGTGCTTTCTTGGGCTAGTCTATATTTTTTAGGATTTTCACCTGATGACAGCGGTATGCGCCTTCTGTCAACTCATTGCCCTCATTTTAGCACATCTAACTCGGTTGTAAAATTTCGAAAATAGGTGATATTACCTGATGAATGTTGTCAAGGGAAAACGAATCGGACCGTCTTCTTCACTATGACGGATTAATGCTATTTTATTTTGAAATATCTAAACAGGAAATTTTCATCGAAGACTTGGAATTAGTTAAACTACGGAAAAAAACATTCCGTGTACAGTAGCCTTGGTACGAGTCGCCCGAACCCCCTCCCGCTATCATCTCCGACTATTACAAAAGATGGTTCAGACGAACGACGCCCCCCAGTATTCTACAGTGACAGGTATTTGCATTTGAAACACAGTAGCTTCCGTTTGAATTAGCTTTTAGCACGCAATGCCACGCAGCTGTTTGCACGTGCAAAAGTTGTGGAACTTAGCGGACAACTGAGTGAGGTGATCAGACACAACACAGTTTTGTATAGTACTTTTCCCGTCAGTCACCGACTGCGGTCAAGCCAGCCCACTCTCGGGGAGACGAAATCAAGCCAGCCACCCCCGAACCCCCTAATTACTTTTACACTAGGCATTACGGTAAAAAGCCGCCGACGATCGTTGAAACCCACCTTCAAAATAAAAGAATCCCACTCGGATATACAGTAAACGCTTCGGGTTTGAAATAATTATATTAAAAGAGCTGTCTGTTATGACGCAAATTACGCTGCATATTTCACTGTCATCACCCCTGATATTAAAAACATTAAAAATATCCCTTTAGCTATCGTTATACACGGCCAGTCATTTATACCAGCCAATACTATGAAAAAAGTCTCCTTAACTGTACTCTTTCAGGGACAGCGGTTACTACAGTGGACAGCTTATCATGTTATCAGGTTTCAGGGTGTATAAAAGGGTTAAGTTTAATTCTCTGCCTGTAATATTTCCTGGATCTGGCTTTTTCCAATTTTATTCCCAGAGAGCAGATGTCTTCTTGAGTTGGAGTTGCGAGCACTGTTGCAGCAAAGGATCATGGTCCTGGATGGGGGTATGGGAACCATGATCCAGCAACAGGAGCTTCAAGAGGACGATTTCCGGGGGGATGAATTTAAAGAGCATTCATTCCCGCTCAAAGGAAACAATGATCTGCTCAGCATCACAAAGCCAGATGTCATCTACAAAATTCACAAGGTATTTTAAAACGATAGACTTGACTTTACTGAAGCGTATGGCTGCCACGCCAAGGAAGAAAAAAAGTTCAATACGTGAAACTTCAATATGTGTCTAACCTGGACTCTGCTTTTTAACGGAAGGAATATCTGCTGGCTGGAGCGGACATAATCGAGACCAACACATTCAGCAGCACGTCTGTTGCTCAGGCTGATTATGGACTGACACACATGGTAGGTTTCAGGTTTGAGTACGCAACCAGAGGTCTTAATTATTTCCCCTTCAAAATTTACTATGATCATTGTTGTTTCAATTCGGGCTATCGGTCGATTAAAGATTTTCATCGTAGTTAATCGCAAGATTTCCACAGCGAATTTGTGATTAATCGCACAGTCTTTATCTGTTCAATAAAATATGATAAGCTGTCCACTGAAGTAACTGCTGCCCCTCAAAGGGATCATACGGCCCTGAACTTTCATATTGAGTATTTGAAATGCATTTGTATGGCTTTTCTTGAGGGGGTGGGAGGCTAGATATCAAGTTTAAATTGTTTTTGTTACCACAGTATTGTATGATTTTTTTTTTTTCTGTCTTTCCAGGCTTATCGTCTTAACAGAGCATCAGCGGAGCTAGCAAGAAGAGCAGCCAATGATGTCACCAAACAAACTGGTTTGGCGAATTTGTACTGTTGAAACAAGCGATGACAAACATACCGATCAGCTCTTTGTCACGCCGTGATTCTGTATGCGTTGTCAGGACGTAAGCGGTACGTGGCTGGAGCGGTTGGCCCAACCAATAAAACACTGTCTGTGTCACCCTCTGTGGAGAGACCTGACTTTCGAAACATCAGTAAGTTACCCCTCGATGTGCTTTGCTCTTTGACTTACTTTCGATTTGTCACGACCCATATCGTACAATCACAAACAAGCATTTTTGATTTAATTACCTATATATTTTTTTACGAATGTGTCTTTTTGAACAGCTTTTGATGAGCTAGTTGAAGCCTATTTGGAGCAAGTCAGAGGTCTGTTGGATGGAGGAGCAGACATAATTTTGGTTGAAACCATCTTCGACACAGCCAATGCCAAGGTAGTGCCCGTCAGTAGTTGAACAAGAATCAATTCCGACTGCACTGAGCACAACCACAAACAACCCGGGAGCTTACGATACATTTTTTGGTGTTTCAATTATCA
The DNA here is from genome assembly GCA_026261675.1 of Hippocampus mohnikei. NCBI lineage: Eukaryota > Metazoa > Chordata > Actinopteri > Syngnathiformes > Syngnathidae > Hippocampus > Hippocampus mohnikei. The sequence goes on along the minus strand of JAKGUB010000008.1, from coordinate 215,994 downwards.
CGTTTGGTGGAAACAGCATGAAGAAAGTTGTTGCGCGGCACAGTTGGAATTTCCCTGTGAATGAATGTCACAACGCGCTCCTCGCAAAAAAGATTTTGGGTGAAATTTCAATATGAATTAGAGGTTGATATTTTTTTCGGGAATCTCGACATCGATGTCAAACTCAAGGCTCGGGGGCCAGATCTGGCCCGCCAGATCATTTTATGTGGCTCGCGAAAGCAAATCAAAGATGGCAACTATCACGGTGCTTGCTAAAATCGCTACCAAAATTTCAAGTTCTCATTTTTAATAAATAAGAGTGATACTGTAAGCATTTTCTTGTGACCAAACCCCTCATTACAGTAACTTAAACAATAGGTGAATAAACCATTATTCTTGACTTCTTTATAGGGTTTCAGTCATAACGACCCTCCAAGGGCAACGAGCTAAAATTTGGCCTGAGACGAAAATAGACACCCCTGCCCTAATATAAACTTTAAAATGAAAACTCGATTTATTGATGTTAAACTGTCAAACGTGTTTTGCTCAAAAGTATTCATACGTGTTTAAAATGACATTTTCTTCAGAAAGAAACACCGCTAGGTTTCCTGCAAAAAAACCCAACAACATTAAAATCCCGTGTTTGGTTAAACATCGCAAATCTGAGAAGCGGAAAAAAAAAATAAAAATTAGCAAACCTTTTGGAATCATTTTTCTCATTTTTGATTTTTCATGTTATTGAAGGGAGAACAAATCATGATAAACCTGAAATAAACTTTTGGGGAAAAACGCTCAGCCCGACTCGTACGTACTCTCTGTTCAACACCGATATATCTTACTCAAAAAGAGTGGCCACACTTTAATGAAATTGGGATTAGATAAAATAGTGTTAACTTGAGGGTGTGCATATTTATGCAACCAGGTTTTGATCGCGCCCCATTAAAATATTTTAATTTGTACAGGTTGTAAGACATCTTCAAATCTGTAGAAGTTTTTTATAAAAAAAAAAATGTGCTTTTTTTTTCAATATCACACAATCCTGGCATTTCAACGGGGGGGGGGCTTTTACATCCACTCTTGATGCCTCCAATTTATGCTTCCTTCTGCAGGCAGCACTGTTCGCCATTGATCTGCTGTTTGAGAAGAGCTACGAAAGGAAACCTCTCTTTGTAGGTCTATTGTATTTTTCAATTTATTCCATCTGACCTCTCGACTGTAAGCATGAGGGTCAATGGTCATCACGACAGGTAGTTTGCTCTTGAAGTTAATTCTTAATGTCTGAATGAAATGTATTGATATATTGTGCCTGAGTCCCCAAAATTATATATATATTTTAAATTATTTTTGTGTTCTTCTCTGTGTAGATATCAGGAACCATTGTTGACAGGAGCGGGCGTACTCTGTCTGGTCAAACGGGCGATGCCTTTGTCGTGAGTGTCTCACACGCTAAACCATTATGGTAAGTTACACGTAGCTCGAAACACAAATAACAATGACCATATATAGGTTTAATGTTAAATAGTGGGGTTTTTTTTCAAATGAAACTCTGGAAAATTAATAAAAAGCAGAATATGCGATTTTTTGGGGGTCACAATTTAAAATAGTTTTAACATGTCTGACGTCAAAATATCCCAAAGTTGAAAAATGATAGTGTGACACGTCACACTGGCCCTTATCCCGCCTTCCTCGTGTTACGAATTTTCATTTGTTACCTCCAGTTTCTTAATTATTTTGTTCTTGTGTTGTTCCTCAGTATCGGCCTCAACTGTGCCTTAGGGGCAATAGAGATGAGACCTTTCATTGAGGCTATAGGAAAGAGTACCACTGCTTTTGTAATCTGTTACCCCAATGCAGGTAAAAATTCAACACGACATTTTAGAGTTGAGACCAGAAAAAAAAACAATTGGCATTTATGTGCTGTTTAGTCATGCATGCAGTATTTATTATGTGTCATTTCATTATTTATGAATCATATTATTGAAAGTCAAGGCTCGAAATGACTTTTTTTCCTTTGAGGAACAATTTTGCTAGTTGATGAACTTCATTTGATGAGCGAGAGGGTGGGGGGTAGGGGGGGTTGATTGTGTTTACCTTGAGCCCCGAAAGAATAGCTCCGGCCCTGTGTTGACAAATTAACAACGCAAGCCGGCTGATGTATACCCAAAGTGTGATTAGCGGCTCATGCATTGATGAAAAAGACAGTTCGAAGCTGCAACATCTAATGTGCGGCGGTGATGTGCTTCAGTTTTGACCGATCGGTTATGAGCAGGGTGTCCATGTGTCATCGTCTAATGTTATTACTATTTGGTTTTACTGTAAGGTCTTCCCAACACGTTTGGGGCTTATGATGAAACCCCTGCAGTCACGGCCTCCAACTTAAAGGTAATATAACATGCTCATCAAATCCAAAATATTAGGGCAATTGTTCTGATAATTGCTCGCGTAAATGTTGGTGAAAATAGATCGCAGTTTTTTGACAGTGAGTGATGTGAAACTTGCTTCCATGAGGCGTCATGCGGTCCAAACATCTTTGGACCAAACGCGACTAACTTTCTCTTCTAAACTGCAACAACAGGGCTTCCCACATTGTTAAAATCTGGAACGGTCATAAAAAGTGGACTCACAGTGTAACAGTTTCCGTGTAAACAAAACCCCGGTTTCGGTAGAACCGAAGTCCCACCCATATTTGACGCAAAGGATCACGGATCATAGGAATAAGGTGGAGGATTTGGCCGAGCTGGCGCTTTGAGAGCAGGAATTAGCGGGAATGCCTCAGAGATGGGCGAATGGAGGAAAATGTCCCTTTGGGGTTTTTTGGTGAGGAAATTGCATTTTAACATGGCTAAAGCTTAAAACGTTGATTTCAGTCTTCTCTCTTACAATTTACTCGCCTGCCCTTCGAATCAAATGTGCCAAATGTTTCAACAGTCCCTTGCTGACAAATTCTTGACGTTTTTTTTAATAACTAATTTTGCTGCATTCAGGAATTTGCATTGGACGGACTCGTGAATATTGTCGGAGGCTGTTGCGGCACCACTCCGGCACACATCAGGTCAGCATGATTTGTCTGATTTGACTTCGTTTCAGCCAGGCATTTTCTTCGACACAAAACCCGACATTTATTTCTCTCACCTAACCCATGCGGCCCTCTAAAATCACTACCTTCCGGACACGTAATACAGTCAAACCTCGGTTTTCGAACGTCTCTGTTCTTGACCAAATCGGTTTTCGACCAAAAATGTCGAGTTTTTTTATGAAATCATGTTTGCAGCAAGATATTTTCACAACAGGGGGTTTTTCACTGTAGCAAATTTGATCTCAGATGTAAGCACACACACCCATACACACACACACACACACACACACACAAACGTATGTGTACTCTATTTTATTCCAACAGTGCATGTGTACACGCACACACAAACAAAAAGCGAAATTTACGATCAGCATTCACGTCGACGGTCGACATGCTAACCAGTGGGCACCATGTTGGTGACCCCAAGAGTAAAATATTCGCAATATACCAATAATTTTACTTTTTATTACTCTCATGTTTTGTCCTCACACAGAGCCATCTCAGAAGCAGTCAAAGACTGCCAACCTAGAGTTCCTGCGGAGGACATTTTTCAAGACTACTTGCTACTCTCAGGTGATTCAGCCACTTGCTGGGTGGAAATATCTCAAGTAGTATGTAAGGGCCGAGAAATGGTTACTTTGAGGATCTGGACACGGGAGGATAATGTGTAGCTTAGTTGCGCCAGCTAGCAAGCGCAGCTTCTAGCCTCAGCGCCGTATGTAGTATTCCCCCCTAATTTGGCTTTTTGAAGTAGATTGGTGCGCATGACCTGTCATGATTGGTGAGTTTAGCGGGAGAGTGTTCGTACAACAGATTGTGGGTCAGTTAGGAGCGCTGCAAAAAAAATGGTCGCTACGTCTGGAATCGCGTCTTCGATCCCAAAATGCTAAATCGTTCAGCCAGACTGCGGCGTTTTATTTTGGCGAGACGGAAGACTTAGATGGTGGAGATGTATTTTATTTACTTAACTCGAACACATTATAATTGCAGCAAGTTGTTTTTCATGATTGGCCGGCAGCTGCCATATTTGGTCACAATATCAGGAAGTTTAATGCTCCTGTAATTCATTATCTGCTTTGATGCAGTACAAAAGAGTTACATCCAATACAGTAAGACACGTGATTTGATCTGATATTGATTTGTATTTTCGAAAATGCATTTGTTGCTGTCCATTTAATTGTTTTTTGTTGTTGTTTTTTTTCTTCTATTTTTATTTCTTTATTTCTTTATCTGTCTAATTGAACAAGTAGCGTCCTCATTATTTATTGGTGTATCTATGTGATTCTAGGTCTGGAACCATTCAAGATAGGCCCTTACACCAACTTTGTAAACATTGGTGAGCGTTGCAATGTGTCTGGGTCACGCAAATTTGCCAAGATGATTATGGCTGGAAATTATGAGGTGAGACCAAGGCCAAATCTTGTGTTTATGTGCAATCTCTGAGGCCCACGATCCTCGACGATCACTCCTTGATGATGTAATGTCATTGTCTACGGCACTGCCATTTTCTGGAAGGCATCCTCCTTGTTGCTAATTGCAGTATTGTGCTAATTAGCGGGCCGTGGTCACGTTATTGTCAGGAGTTGACAAAAAAATGTTGAGGAAAAAAAAGGGCCTCAACCAACTGTATCTAAAAAAAGAATACAGTAATAAAGACTCACCATTATAAAAAGTATCCGGGGGGAAGTCTAGAGAAAGAAAGAAAAAAAACCCCAAGTGGTTATGAGCTAAAAAAACTGCACGCAAAAAAAAACCAGGAACTTCAAGACCAATTTATAAACTGGCCCCATAATAATTTTCTGACTCCAGTGTGATTAATCCAGTATATTTGTCACGCTAATAAATCAAACAGTAAGCAATACGGCTAACAAGGAAGAGTTTGCTTTTCCGGGCCACATTAAATGGTGTGGCGGGCTAGATCTGGCCCCCGGGCCTTGAGTTTGACACCAGTGATGTAGAATGTAAAACAAAAAGGATATATCTGAGTCGATTTCCATTTCCCATTTGTAGGATGCCTTAAGCGTTGCGAAGGCACAAGTGGAGATGGGAGCCCAAATCCTCGACGTCAACATGGATGAGGGAATGCTGGAAGGTCCAACGGCAATGGCTCGATTTTGTAATTTTATTGCTTCTGAGCCAGACATTTCGCGGGTAAGCAATTTTCTCTTTGCAATTTTTTGGGCTCTTCTATGGCAATAAACCTTCTTCAACGATCCCGTTTAGTCGTATCCAATTGATAGTTGCCTTTTTCCAACTGTCCTCTTGTCATCCCCAAGGTTCCTCTGTGTATTGACTCGTCGAACTTTGCAGTGATCGAAGCCGGTCTGAAATGCTGCCAGGGGAAATGTATCGTCAACAGCATAAGTTTGAAGGAAGGCGAGCAGGAGTTCCTGTCCAGGGCGTTAACTGTGAAGCGCTACGGCGCTGCTGTGGTGGTCATGGCCTTTGACGAGGAAGGCCAGGTGAGAGCACAAAATGGCATCGACAATGTCAAACATACAGTTAAAAATGTATGCAGAGCACCTTTGGTGTACTGTCCTTTGACACGTTGTTCTTTACATAACCGAAAAGGGTCTATGGCTGAGCGTGTGCTGTTCTCTTCAGGCTACAGATAGAGCCCGCAAAGTGGAGATCTGCACCCGCGCTTATAACCTTCTGGTTAGCAAAATTGGGTTCAATCCCAACGACATCATCTTTGACCCCAATATCCTGACAATCGGGACTGGCATGGAGGAACACAACGACTACGCTGTCAATTTCATCAGGGCCACCAAAATGATTAAGGTAGTACACACTCAGAAACAACTTTGTATTCGGCATGCTTGATATAAGATAAGATAAGAAAACCGTTATTAGTCTCGCAATGGAGAAATTCCCATACTGTATGACACTGACCATCGTCCAATCATACCCAAAACAAAAAGACTCATTTATACTGAAAACATGATGTCGTCAAAATGAAAACTGTTTGGTAGGTCAGGCCAGGATGATTGCACTGCATTCCACGTGACTGCATTTCTTGTTTTTTTTTTCGTCTCAGGAACAGCGTTTTTTTTCCAGCCAGCAAGTACTCTTTTGAATTCAAGTTTGGGAATTAGGAGGGATATTCCGTCATGTTAATCTTGTTTGGAACTCAGCGGGCACCCGCAGCGGCTCCTCTTGTTGTCTGTTTGAGAGGGAAGAAAGGTCATTTGTGCTGTATGTTGCACATACTGCACATTTGATAAAGTTGTACTTGACTTGACCTGAAATTGCTCACTTACGCATGTGTTTGAGATTAGTGAAGCATCCATTTCAAGGGACTTGCTCCCGTGACGTGAGGCAGCGCGATGTCTCGAGAACTAAACTGATTGGACTTTTGGTCATGGGTTTGCAGTTTTATTGTGGTTCACCGTTACCACCCATGCAGTGTGCCCCATTAGAATAACAGATCATCCATATTGTGTTTATTTGTGTACGTGTGTAGGAGACATTACCAAGAGCCAGGGTGAGTGGAGGTCTCTCCAACCTGTCTTTCTCCTTCAGGGGAATGGAGGCCATCCGAGAAGCTATGCATGGAGCATTTCTCTATCATGCTATAAAGGTAAATTACTGCTTCCGAGCATATCTATCTATCTATCTATCTATCTATCTATCTATCTATCTATCTATCTATCTATCTATCTATCTATCTATCTATCTATCTATCTATCTATCTATCTATCTATCTATCTATCTATCTAGCTAGCTAGATAGCTAGCTAGCTAGCTAGCTAGCTGGATAGAATTATAAAATAATTATTTTAAAAAAAATTATTAAACTCTCGTAGTCAGAAATGTGTCTTTCACCATGCCAATGCTAGCTAGCTAGCTAGGTGCCTTACGTCACAGATAGCTAGCTAGCTAGCTAACGAGCTACCTAAAGTTGGCAACTCTACTTTGACGCAAGTGTTTGCTCTTGCTCATTTCCACTGTCCACACATGCACAACAAAATGAAAGCAACACTTTCAAAACAAAAGCACTGCACATTTTTATTTGGAATTCAGAAAGACTTTGCATAGGGGCTGATCTCTGGAGCAATAAAATAATGAATATGAATGGTTAGCCCGGTTAAAATCTACAGGCAGCCTACCTGGAAGTATAGAAATTAATTTTCAAGGAATAAAATAATAGGAAAGGATGTACATTATGTGTGGATTAAAGTGCTTCCCCACGTCAAGCCAACCTGATCTTTCACCAGTCCACGTTTTACCAAATTAGGGGTCAGTGGTCATAACCCCCATAACTGACGTGTACCTTTCACATATGAACTGGTTCGGTTCCGATTCCTGGTACGCAGGAATCAATACTGATACTCAATAGTTTCAAATTTCATTTTGGGCTGATTCCGTATCCCCCCCCCCAAAAGTAATTTGTATCGCACTGGTGGTGTGTAATAATGCTTTGTGTCTTCTCAGGACGGTATGGATATGGGAATTGTGAATGCTGGAAATCTACCTGTGTATGATGATATTGATAAAGAACTACTGCTCCTGTGTGAAAATTTGATCTGGAACAAAGACGTCGACGCTACAGAGAAACTTCTGGCCTATGCACAAGTACATTTCCACCGGAATAATACGTGATCTTCCCATTACTTTCATTATGGGTCTCATGTTGTCATTTGTATTAATGTTGACAGAACAATGTGAAGGGAGGGAAAAAAGTTGTTCAAACAGACGAGTGGAGGGAAAAGAGTGTGGAAGAGAGGCTGGCGTACGCCCTCATCAAGGTAAGGCGTCTGTTTCTTGACCATCAGTATTTTCACATTGCCTTTCATTGTAATTTTAACTTTTGCGACTGAGATTCTACACAGAAAAAAAAATCGCCAAGCACCAAATGTCACAGCAACCTCCGATTATGTTTTTGTTGAATGACGTCAGGGAATAGAAACGCACGTGGTACAAGATGTGGAAGAATGTCGGACGAATGCCGACCGCTACAGCCGCCCCCTTCACATCATTGAGGGTCCTTTAATGAATGGCATGAAGGTGGTCGGAGATCTGTTTGGCGCCGGCAAGATGTTCCTGCCACAGGTATGAAAACCCAAATTGTGGACTTTTTGCACCCCAACAATTTACGCCAGCTGCTGTGTAGTTTCTATTCCATGATTAGAAATATTTTTGCTGTTTTTTTAATTTTTTAATTTTTTTAGTCTAGCTTACATTGGGTGTAAATCTAGTGTATTTTCTTCCTGGTTCTCTTCGGTCAGTTGGACTATAAAATGATGTGCAGTTGGCTTCAAGGCCATGGTTTCTTTCTGCTTTTCTGACAATTTGAATATGACCCTAAAGCTAAGAAAAAAAAATAGCAATTGTGTGACACCAGATAACACACTTGTATAGTTATGGAAACGTGTCATGCAATCCACTATCAGCAATGAGACATGCAGTTTGTACACAATTCCAACATGACTCATGTCTTGCTAACATGGATACAATCGATTCCAAAGAAAATGTCTTAATATGTTCCCCCGTTTGTGAAACGACGCGATGATTCATGTTTGCAGGTCATTAAGTCGGCTCGTGTTATGAAGAAGGCGGTGGGCCATCTCATTCCCTTCATGGAGAAAGAGAGAAAGGAGATGATATCTTTGTCTGGGTCAGCTGAAGACATAGTTAGTATCAATAAAATATTTTCTGAATTTACTACAGTAAAATTGCTTGCATCCCACTTGGGAAACTTGGCAGATACAGGGGACCCGTAGCTGTCCGAAAAGGTTCAAGCTTATCAAGGGTTATTAGTGTATTTTCTTTCTTTTTCGCTGGGTCTTTTTCTAATTTCACCCCCTTTGTTTGCAGAATCCTTATCAAGGCACCGTCGTTCTCGCTACAGTGAAGGGCGATGTTCATGATATTGGCAAGAACATTGTGGGCGTGGTCCTGGGTTGCAACAACTACCGGTAAAACGATATTTATTTATTTATTTATTTATTTTCCTGAGATGATAAATAGAATCCTTAGAATATGGCAAAACAATGACAAGGTAAACTGTCTCTCATCCCATCCTGGCATCGCATTATTATGATTAGGATTATTATTATTTATACACTTCCAGGTGTGAGTCCGTGCTTGTTGCAGCAACTTGCCTTTGTACAAAATGGAAAAAAAAAAGCAATTACCCGTTCACTGTCTTGGTGGACTGTGGTGGACACAGCGCATCTTCTTATGTAAAGTCAAGAGTCTCAAACTTGGGTCTTGAACTAGACAGTGATTTACAATTGTCGCTGTTGTAAAATCCAGCTTCTTTCATCTTAGGCTGCTGGCTAAAGTCAAGCCTCTCCTTTCTCAAAAGCACTTTGAAACGGTCATGCATGCCTTCATCACATCTCGGCTGGATTACTGTCATTCTCTTTGTTTTGGAGTCAGCCAATCCTCCATCAAGCGTCTCCAGTTGGTCCAAAATGCTGCCCGAGACAATAGGGCACGAACAGGACATTTGCATGCTATCTTCTTTTTCCACATTGGACCAGTTTAATTTTTTTTCTCACCCAGATAAGTAAAACCATCATTTTGTATTCAATTAAAGTTGTCTTTGCGAGATATGAAAATTGACTTGATGATCTGAAACATTTGTAGTGTAATACATATGCAAAAAAAACCCCAGACACATGTCACATTTGGTTATTATTTATTATTACCCTTTGAACAAACCATCAACTTCCTGCGTGTATATGAATAATTTACCATCATGTGGCTTCATTTCAAATAGTTCATCGGTCCTTTGTTTGCATTGTGCATGCTATTTGTATTTCAGAGTGGTTGACTTAGGTGTGATGGTTCCTTGCGATAAGATTCTCAGAGAGGCCATCCAACAAAAAGCAGGTAGAATAAACAAATCATTTCACCTCATGTTTAGAATTCATTCCTGAGGTTTGACAAGTGCGAAAAGCATGACAGCTCTGCCATCAATTCCATTCTGAACAATGTATACACAGTTAAGCGTGTGTGTGTATAATTAACTCTCAAAAAGGAATCTAACGTTTGGATCCTTGCAGATATTATCGGTTTGTCCGGTCTGATCACCCCTTCACTCGATGAGATGATCCATGTGGCCAAAGAGATGGAGAGACTCGGAATGGCAACACCGTTGCTGATCGGTGGAGCCACCACATCCAAGTAATCCAAACACTCTGCAGTGTCCATTTTACCTTTCACTCGCCACATGAGATTATTAGTGAGGATTTGTCTTTGATAGGACTCACACAGCAGTGAAGATTGCCCCGCGTTACACCTCTCCTGTTATCCATGTTCTGGATGCATCTCGGAGTGTGGTGGTGGTAAGGATGTCGACTGCAGCACGAGCTTAGCTGACACACCTTTGCTAGCATATGTACAGGAGCTCTTACTCCTTTGTCATCCAAAGCAAATGCGAAGCCAGTCTCGATTTTGTCAGTATGGGTGATTTTTCCGATCTATTCAGTACCTGGGAGGGGCTGTGATACAATCCACAGCAGCATGAGCCATAGCTGTCAGTACAAAGATATTTTACAGATCGCCCTTTTTTTGAGGGCTCTGCAAAGTATTGTCTACACTTTTAGGCGCTTCGGATTATAAGATTCTCCTTCAATGAATGGCCTATTTTAAAACGGTTTTAATATATAGGGCGCACTGCATTATAAGGCGCATAGAATAGAAGCTACAATATGCATCCACTAGATGGTGCTATGCTAAAGGGAATACAATACAATGCGGCTTTATTTATATAGGAACTTCACAACCGCTGCTGCTGCAACAAAGCTATGAGAACTGGTCACAAACACGGACATGAAACGTATACATACAAATGGCATTACAAAACAATAAATGAAGACAATTGATTCAACAAAAAGGCACACAAACCGCGTGGGCTCACATCCACAAGGGGCTAAATATCCTTCGAAGTCTTGCTTGTCGGAACACAAACAGGGAAACGACTCAATGGGGAATATAAAGAGGCTGTAACGAACACCATATATAAGGCGGATCGGATTATAGGGCGCACTGTCGGCTTTTGAGAAAGTGGAATGATTTTAGGTGCGCCTTATAGTGTGGAAAATACGGTAATTGGATTTTTCTTGATTGTCTGCCAGTGCTCTCAGCTTCTGGATGCTAGCTCAAGAGAGGACTACTTTGAAGACCTAAAGGAGGAATATGAAGAGATAAGACAGGAGCATTACGACTCTTTGAAGGTATGGCAAAGCAACATTAGGTCGAAAGTTGCTTTATCGGAACACACAAATGATTTGTCCTGTAATTTTAGTCATTTTTATATTTCACAGATGACATATTTCTACTGTGTTTAAATAATGGAACTAGCTTGCCTCTCTCGATGCTACTTATTTTTTTTTTTTCTTTTCAGGATCGCCGTTTTCTGTCTCTGTCCCAAGCTAGAGAAAAAGCTCTACATATTGACTGGCTATCAGCGACTAAGCCAGGTAGGTTGTCTTTCAGTATGCTTGTTCATAAACATTCCACAATTTAGCACTTTTTTTTTAACTCATTCAGTACCAGCCAATTCTAAACCTAATCTGAAAAGACGTATAAAAACGTCTTTGGGAGTGAATGAGTTCATAGGGAAAAAGAGTGGCTGCATACATTGTCTCACATGAATCTAATAAAGTGGTTCCTTGAAATAGGACTTCAATTCGTTCCATGACGATGCTCGTAACTCAAAACATTCATGACCCAAATCATCTTTTCTCATTGAAATGAAAGGACATTTCATTAATTCGTTCTGGCGACCCCTCCTCCCAAAAAAAACAACAACCATGTTCCAATGTTTATTTTACTGAAGGAACTTCCCACAATTGGCTTTGTCTAAACAAATATTGGCATAATATGGTTATTGCGATGCTTCTGGGGAAAAAAAACTAATTGAATTTATTGTCAGTCTCAAGAGTAGGTGCCGCACAACAGCTACTTCAAAAGCAACTAGTATTCAGGGTAAAAATAATTTTCATTTATCTTTCAGTGAGACCTCAGTTCTTAGGCACCCGTGTGTTTGATCCATACGACCTGACCAAACTGGTCGATTTCATTGATTGGAAGCCTTTCTTTGATGTCTGGCAGCTCAGGGGGAAATATCCTAATCGAGGTTACCCCAAGATCTTCAATGACAAGACTGTTGGTATGTATTTGTGTTTTGTTTGGTTGTTTATTTATTTTTATTCACACACGCATTCTGAAAAGCTGGATGAATAGAACAAGTCTTATTGATATTTTGTCCTTGTAGGATCGGAGGCCCGCAAAGTTTTTGACGATGCCCAGCGGCTGCTTGACCAAATGATTGCTAACTCAAGTCTGACGGGGCGAGGACTGGTTGGGTTCTGGCGCGCCCAGAGTAATGGCGACGACATCAACGTGTACACTAATGACGATACAGTGCACAGAGATTCCCAGCCAATCTCGGTATTGCACGGTTTACGACAACAGGTGAGAGAAAATATGAACAAGGTCTCGTCAAAGATACTAGGTCAAGAAGAAGGCGGTTCTGAAGTCTGACCAATCATTATGTTTCTCCGCTTCAGGTGGAAAAGGATAGTGGACGTTCAGAACCCTACCTGTGCTTGGCTGACTTTGTGGCGCCCATAGACAGCGGCTTGGCTGACTACGTTGGAGTATTTGCCGTGGGAGTGTTTGGGGCTGAGGAACTGAGTCAGCAATTCCAGGCTGAGGGAGATGACTACAGCAGTATTATGGTCAAAGCTTTGGCGGATCGACTGGCAGAGGTGAAGGACCGATTGTATTGCTCGTCACCGCAGTGTATTTAATCCATTCGGCATTTTATGTGATGTTTTCCAAATTCGGTTGAATATTTGAGTAAATAGGGCTTCAGCTCACTATTTATTTACCGTATTTTCCGCACTTATAAGGCGCTTTGGAGTATAAGGCGCACCTTCAATGAATGGCCTGTTTTAAAACAGTTTTCATATATAGGGCGCACTGCATTATAAGGCGCATAGAATAGAAGCTACAATATGCATCCACTAGATGGTGCTATGCTAAAGGGAATACAATACAATACAGCTGTATTTATAGAGAGCTGTTTTCAGATACAGGGCGCACTGCATTATAAGGTGCATAGAAAAGAAGCATTTGTTTTGAGAATGCCATTTAAAAATGAGAATGAATCATTCACAGAGTGAAAATCCACACCAACTGGAAACGAAAGTCAGTAGCACATTCAACAGCAAACATTCACATGTAGGATGTTGACGCAATGAGGTAGCCAATGGACCTGCAGATAAAACTGAAAATACTTAAGTCGGCCAAGTAGGTAATAATAGCTCATCACTCTCAAGAGACCCCTTTGAAAGCACCTTTCCAGCAATGTACAGCAAGTGCAACCAAGTGGAGCATGAGCAGCTTCTCTTTGTTTTCGCCAGGCATTTGCAGAAGAGTTACACGTTCGTGTGCGCAAGGAACTGTGGGGCTACTGTGGCGATGAGTCTCTGCAGGCCTCGGACCTACACCGGGCTTCTTATCAGGGTATCAGACCAGCCCCGGGCTACCCGAGCCAGCCTGATCACACTGAGAAGATTGCAATGTGGAACCTTGCCGGTATACAGGAGAGCATTGGTAAGATTATGCAATTTAAAAATTTACCCGGAGAAAAGCCACGCAGGCACGGGGAGAACATGCAAACTCCACATAGGAAGGCCGGAGCCGGAATCGAACCCTGCACCTCTGCACTGTCAAGCCGACGCCCTAACCAGTCAACCACTGGGTTGCCATTGGTTTTAATGGAAAAACCCCCCAACAGAAACTAACAAGGCATCACTTTATGTGGACCGGGAAGGCACCCTGTAATGAGTTATAAATACGATGAGACAGGACAAGAACCGCCGAGCAAGGAAGTGCAATTGATCTGTCGTGGTGCAGCTATGCAGCAAAAAAAAAAATATCACTTTTCTGGCCCGGGTGCATTTGCGCATCTTCATGCCAGATTTGCATTCTGGGTGGAGCATCTCCAAAATGTGCGCACTCACTGTCACATCTGTTTTCTCTCATAGACTTAGAGGATTGAAAGATTTGAAAACAAATGAAACAATCGTTCAACAATCGTTTTTACCTTGGTGGTTTTACCGTCGCAAATGTTTGTGTGCAGGACTCAAGTCCTTTTTTTTTCTTGCCGTCTTTAGTCCCTCAGATTGCAGTACTGTATCTACTATCTAGCAAACACTTAAAAAGGATGAGTCTGGTCACATGTGTGTGTGTGTGTGTGTGTGTGTGTGTGTGTGAGTCTGTACATATGTGTGTGTGTGCACAGAGTATGATTAAATGTAAATTGTCTATGTGTCCAGGTATTGCCTTGACAGAGTCACTGGCAATGACGCCCGCTGCCGCAGTCTCTGGCCTTTATTTCGCCAACCCCGAGGCCTCATACTTTGCCGTTGGGAAGATCACCAAGGAGCAGGCAGGTTTTGAAAAGCAACTGAATCGTGCAACTCGCATAAAAAAAAGAAGAAAAAAAAAAATAATAAATAAATAAATAAATAAATAAATAATAATAAATAAAAATATCAAATGTAATAAATTAAAAATTATTTAAATGTATTACTGCATACATGGTGTTGACAGGACTTGTCTAAACTGACCACCTCAGGTGTCACACAGCAAGCTTGTAAGTCCACCGAAAAAAAGCACCAAGCAGCAAATTACAGAAATGCTTTAATGTGCTGTATGTCTCTTCTTACATCAACAGATACAAAGGTATGTCAATATTCTTCCCAACATTTCCAGCCATTTAAAATGAAAATATTTACTTTGTAATCATGTGATCTGTCAAAAAAAAAACGCTTTGTTACAGCTGCAGCCGTTATGAAAGCGCTATATAAATCAAGCTGTAATTGTATTGTATTCCTTTAGCGTAGCTCCATCTAGTGGATGCGTAACGCAACCTCAGCCACTGGTGTAGCTTCTGTTCTGTGCGCCTTATATGAAAACCGCTTTAAAATAGGCCATTGGTTGAACGTGCGCCTTATACTCCGAACACGTTATTAGGGGTGAATTCATCATCGCTGGGAAATCTGCCATAGCTTAAAACGCGTCTGATTTTGGATGTCGATGTCCACATTAGAACACCAATTTTGGAATAATACCAGCAATGATAATGTAAAATGTGGATACCTTCAGAACACACTCTATGTCCCTTTTAGGTGACCAACATTGCACTCCACACGCTGAACAAACTCTCCCCTAACATTTTCCATTTCCTTGTGTTCTTAATCAGGTGGAGGATTATTCCAAAAGGAAAAAGATGCGCGTGGATGAGATTGAAAAGTGGCTGGCTCCCATCCTTGGTTACGACAGTGAGGTGTAGAACCGCACCACGCCGCCAGTGAAAGTCACTTCAACAAATTGCTGTCGTATTATTTTGTACGCACCAAGGCCCCCACCATCAATGTCATTTGCAAATCGGAGCTATGCGTCAAAGGTTTGACGGTGTTGCTCAAATTGGTTCTAGTAAGGGTTGAAATGTGAATAAAATGTTCAAGGTGTTACCAAGGGTTAATTTTACATTGCTCATTGAACTCAGTTGATAACAATGACACTTGGACTTGATTGTACAGTACTGTTTTTCAGGGCTATATAAATTCAACTGGATTAGCTGAACCTGTGGTTTCAGAATGGCGATAATGAACAGAAATAAATTCTATTGATGCGGCACAGTTTGTATTTTTAAATCAGTAATAAACGTTTTAGTATCTGTCCTGAATCCCAACACCATCTCTTGTGTTGTTTTCCACAACAAACTTGCTTCAAGAAAGGACAACATCCCCCACAATTACAAATGCACACATAAAAAACACATACAAGAATGTCAGCACAACTACATTTTAGTCCGCTAATGTTTCAAAAAGATCAATGAAAATTCAAATCCAGGGTTTCGTCGTTTCGTTTCGATCCAGACCAAAACATTGGAAGCTGCAAAATCGACTTTACTCAAGACCGCTTCTTGTTCGTAATACCGATCGCCGCCGCCAGAGGGAGCCAAACAATTTCCTCCCATACCTGTGCAAGCTCCTCCCACGTTGTGCGCGCACGCCAATGAGGCGAGTCCCATCCTTTTCGCTCTGTGAGCCGTACATGCGCGCGCACACCCACGCTAACCCACCATAACTTCCCACAACCTGCGGCGAGCTCGAGGCTCCCCAAGCGAGAGCAAACCATGGCTGACGGAGAAGGCGAGGACGAAATTCAATTCCTGCGAACTGTAAGTCATTTCGACGGTGTGGCGAGAAGACATCAGCGTGTGCGACGTGACACTTTGACGGTGGGCGTGTGCTTGAGTGCGTGCATGCGGGGAAGAGCTTCCAGATTACCGCATTGAGGATGACAGCTCCCACCGACACGTCGTTCGTCTAGCGAGTGTGCCTCATGCGCGCAGATGATGGGTGGCAGGTGGAGGAACGGTGGGGGGAATTTGTCAGCAGTGCGCATCGTGAAGGGGAATTGAGTAGGATTTTATGGGCTCGTGTGGATTGGCGGGGGGAGCGCAGTGCGGTATAGACAGTCAGTCAAAATAAAACCCCTGCTGCGGCAGGTCACTTGGCTAGTGTTGCGTGTTTGCAGTCGCGATAGTTACATTGAGACCTTGCAAAAAAAAAAAAATCACGTGCCTTTTCTACAGAGGTTGTTATTTAAATGAATAAGTATTGATTTGGTAGTTTGGACAGTAGGTGAGATAAATTGTCACTCAAGCAATGTGTTCTGTTGCGCCACTGCTATCTGGTGAGCCAGTAAATAGACTACATCTAACAGAGTGATTGTTTTACAAATGAAATATATATTTACACTTTCAAGTTTCAGGTGGCCAGTGCGCCGACCTCGCAGTGCAGAGGTTCAATTCCAGCTCTGTCCTCTCTGTGTGGAGTTTGCATGTTCTCCAGGTACTCTGGTTTCCTCCCACATTCCAAAGGAAACATGCATGACAAGCTGATTGAACACTCGAAATTGTCCCCAGGTGTGAGCGTGAGCGTGGATGGTTGTTCGTCTCTGTGTGCCCTGCGATTGGCTAGCAACCGGTTCAGGGCGCACGACAGCGACCCTTGTTAGGAGAAAGTGGATCGGAAAATGGAAACTTACAAGTTTCACGCTAATGCTATTAGCTATGCTCAATAAAGTCCGGCAATGGCAGCTCAGTCCGGCAATGTTGAAGAGTTTGCACGCTTTTGGTTGCTATGGATAACATGTTAGAAATGTTGACAGAGTGGTGACCGACTGGATTTTGCCAGGCGGCCATACTGTGATCTGAACTCCCAAACACCGGTTATGTTGGTTGTGGAGTCAATTTAAGGGGTTGTCCATGCAAATGTTTTTAAAGATTATTTGTTATTTGGGCGTAAGAATTTTATGTGGGGGGGTGCGGGCGGTGAACACCCTCGAAAATGTGCTTAATGACACTACTGCATCAAGAAAGAAAAATTTATTGAATCAGACACAGGTATTGACATTGGCATCTTACTATATTTCTGCACCCTTGCACACAGAACTAGTTGAAACCAGTTCGGATAATGAAGCTCAGAAAAATAATCGGAGTAGCGAGGCAGGAGGATGTAGAAATATTTTGTGGATATGGCGCAACGCTCCTTGAGCTCCTCATTTAATGGTGGCGTCTACTAAAGGTGACCTCACGTCATTGCAGCGCGTGATAAATGAACCGTCAGTGTGGCTGAATTACGACTAGCAACACTCGTGTCCACTTAACACTTCACGTTTCAAGTGGGATTCAAGTCAAATGTAAAGTCAACACTGTTACTCCAAACTATGCGGATTCACGGCCGATTGCCAGTAGCTTCCGTCCACGTCCTCCTCGGATAAGCATGAATACTGCAGATGCATGACAGACATATTTTATATTAAAATAGAAAAGAGTCCCAGGTTGGATTTAAATAAACAAAAAAACAAAAAAAAACCCATCGGAATTGTACTGTTCACACTGCATGAAAAAAATGAGATAGGTGTTACTAAGGCAAGGGTGTCAAACTCATTTTTGTCGTGGGCCACATTTTAGTGACCCTTGACTGAAACCAAATTTAAATAAAACATCAATAATAACGGTTTATTCAACTATTGTTGAGTTGAACATGAGAAAATTATGTTCGACATTTTAGAAAGCATCCTGGAAGTTGACATGTTTGATTTACTTTCGCGGGCCGAATAAAATAATGTGGCGGGCCACATCTGGGCCCCCGGGCCTTGAGTTTGACAACTATGCACTAAGGGGCAAAAAAAAAAAAAAAAAAAAATCTGAATTCAGTTGCAGTGTGACCTAATATTAAATAATTATATTTTCGAGCTTGCCCGAGTCATTAAAAAAAAAAAAGTACCAATAAAAAAAAAAATGTTAAATGTTAATTGCCGGAAGAATGACAATGAAAGGATTTTCAAAAATATGCGTTGTGTGCAATATAAAGTGAGTTTCACATACAAAGGTGGTACTATAGTTCTGTTTATCAGGACGTGGCTGAATTGAATATGGGCCTGAGCAGTATTGTCACTTCTGAGAATATAAACGTTGTTGTTGTTTCCACTACAAATCCGACTCGTGAGTTTTATTGTCTTGATTTGTGCTGCCTGTCCTTGTCTGTGCTGCGCTATTTTATCATGACAGGTGTGTGTGTGTGTGTGTGTGTGCGCATGTGTGTGTGAGCTTGCAGATGGCCCTGTAGCCTAATGTCCTTCTATGGGGGTATGGGGGGGGGGATCATCGCGATTCCTTCTCAGGAACGGCCTGCACTCACTTAGAATTTACAAGAACGACCGAATAAGAAGTCTTGTGCGCTTAATCTATCAGATGAGCTCAAGGCCACAAATAAAAAATCAAAAATCCTTTCTGGCGGATGGCATACATGTCTTAATTGTGCGGATACTGCCTTGTATTACAACAGGAATACTTTTTTGGCGGATTTGGAATGATATGCCGGACAAACGCACGTAATATTGAAATTTGCAGTGAGTTTATTTTTGTGAAGAAAAAAAATGTACAAAATCATTTCTTGCACTTCATGTTGTTTCTTGTTTAGCGGTTTTGTGCCGTCCTTGAATCGTCATTTTTATGCGTGAGAGCCATTTGCACTGGAAAAAAAAATAAATAAATGCAGTTTGCGGTTATTTTGTCGTTTGCTTCAAAACCTTTGTTGTCCTGTTAGGAGAGCACATCTTTTATACATGCTATGATCAAAATGAAATATACCTCTGCACGTTTATGTCAAAAGCATTTCCTAACCTGATATAAAACAAAAATGCTGTTTTGAATATGGACATACTGTACATGTACAGCAGTGCAAAATATGTCCTCCAGCAGGGGGCACCAGAGGGAAGGTGACCCCGGGAATCCACCTGGACCTCATTTGGGCCCACTGCATCTTTGGTGTTATGTATCAGCCATGCAAGCCTAAGTTGTAAAAACACACTTTGCGTACCTTCTATTACGGCTCCAAGGCAAATCTGTGTAATAAGAACGTGAGTTGAGATATTTATCTGTGCTCTCGTTCTGCACCGTAAGGCACTGTCTCTGCTAAGTGCACTTGGAATGCAGATCAATACGGAGCTTAGTTACTTGTGGACGCCGACGTCCAAGCACGGCAACTGTGTTGGTGTTCATTTCAGGATGCTCTTCAAACTTTCTCATTGATAGATGTTTAATTTTATGTATTTATGTATTTATTTATTTATATTTTTTTAAACAACTGCCATTTTTTTTTTCAACGCAAGAGTTGTATTTGATTTTATTGCTGAATGTTTTCGTCTTTTTGCAGCTAATTGTTCCTGTTTTCAAAATGTTATGATAAGGAGGGATGCATCAGGCACTCGTTTGGAGTTTGTTTGTGTTCGTTTTCAACTTATTGTGCCCGTCCTGTCACTTCGGCATTGTCCTAAATCCACCAAGGGGAACGAAGCTCCCTCCATGTAAGGCCATGCCGACTAGCCTGGGGAAGAGGACGAGACCTGTTTGTGTTACGCCACCACTATAAACACACACACACGATTGTTTAGAGCAGCATTTCACACAATAGGAAGACTGCCATGGAATGTACAAAATGGAAGTGATATTCGCAGATATGAAACGGTAATGCCTTGCATGTTCTCCCCGTGCCTGCGTGGGTTTTCTCCGGGTGCTCCGGTTTCCTCCCACATTCCCAAAACATGCATGGCAGGCTGATTGAACACATCCAACTTGTCCCTAGGTGTGAGTGTGAGCGCGGATGCTTGTTCGTCTCTGTGTGCGCTGCGATTGGCCGGCAACCGGTTCAGGGTGTCCCCCGCCTACTGCCCGAAGACGGCTGGGATGGGCTCCGGCACCCCTCGCGACATTTGTGAGGATAAATGGATGGATGGAGCGTTGGTCAGAAACAGCTAGACAGAGGTTCAGCGTGAAGAAGCCTCCACCTGACCCGCACCGCAGTGCAGACACTTGCAGAGAGGATGTGCTTTGTATTCTATTAGTGCCGTTGGGTGCAAAAACGTATCAAAGGAGTAAAGCAAAAAAAAAAAAAAAAAAAAAAACACGGTGATATTGACTGCCTCTTGTCACTCCTCACTTCTGTTCCTCACTGCAGTGCTCTTATGTAACCTGCTCACTCGTCGCCAAATGTTCCAGTGCAGCGTGCGCACAGCAGGAGGAAAGGGGGGAAACATGTTTGGAGTACCTTTTAGAGCCGTGACTTAATCATTGTCATGTTGCGTTGTTGCGCTCCGCGTGGATTCACATGCATCCCAGAACGTGATGGGACTCAGCATCCCATCCGCGTGATTTGTCATGCCAAGTTGAGCAACTCGAGTCTGGCAGCGGCGAAACTGAAGGAACACTTCTTGAACTCTGATTTGTATTTTCCCGTAACGAAGGGTTCGGTGATTGTGCATTGGAATTGGTTGAGTTTGGTGCAATGTAAAATAGACAAAAGAAATGTGCAAGAGATCTAATGAAGAACCAAATGACGTGCTGCTCGATGAGTTCCAATAGATGTCAGAAGTCTGTAGTGGAATATTTCCAATGGCCTTCAAAATCGCTGTCATTAAGCTTCTTCTAAAGACGAGCGCTCTTGACGTCAGATCTGCCATTCGTTGATCAACTCTGACTTCATCCTGTCTAGTCATGCTTTTGATATTTTCCAATCACGCTTTCTACCACAGCACAGTACTGAGACAACTCTGATCCAGATGACAAATGATATCCGGCCCGAACGCAGATGCACACATCAGTTCTGCTGAATCTGCGCGCTTCATTTCATAACACAGGCTAGCTGTCATCTTATCAAAAGCGCTTGTCGGAAATCTCTGGTTCTACTTTAAAAACTTCTATTGTTCAATAGGTACAGTATATTCTTCCCTTTAGCCCTTCTACAATACGCCGCTACGGCGTAAACATCTACTATGAGTGATGAAATGTGAGGTATGCGCGCGGTTCTTGCTAGCATCGCGCGAGCGGTGTGGGATGCGTTTATGATTGTGCCCGCAAGTTAGTGACGGGAGACTTTCCATTTCAGTGATTTCCAGTCCCTGTGGATAAGTTTTTTGGGGGGTATGGTGGGCCGTGAGGAGAAAGTAAAAAAACAAGCTAATTGTTGATGTCTCCGAAGCTAACACGAGAGGGGATCGTGAAATTAGCAGCGCCGCCCTCCCCCGTGACGTAAGGTCGTGATTCGGTTTTCAAAAGCGATTGATTGGTGTGCGGTTCCAGGTGGGATGGAAATGCGTTCGATGTATTTTCGATACCGTTTATCCCCATTGGGGTCGTGAATGAGCTAACTTTGGCGTACACTAGACTGGTTTCGAGTCATTCATTCATCATTTTAAATCCTGACATTTGTTCGCTGATTGAAGAAATCGCATGGTTCTACTGCCCCCCCCCCCCCAACTCCATTTCAAGTTAGCAAATGCGCTTTCTTGGTCACACAACTGTATTCTCAGAAGCCCCTGTCATGTGACTGAAATCAAATTGCGAGGAATTGCATTTGGGTTTTTTTTTTTCACTGACTTTAATGATTTGTTGTCGTTGTAAATTGTAAATCAGCGGAACTACTGTAGCTTGAATGATGTGAATCAACTTGAGAGATTTTGTGTGCGGCGCTATCTGGCCATTAAGTGGGTGTACACTCCGCTCTCTGCTCTGATTACATCATCAATGATGCATCCCAACCTCCACACTCACTTGCTCACTCTCGCTTTGCCAAGCTTTTAAATCCTCATCCTCTGACCCGCCCACCAGCAATTTTTGTGTTTCAAATCCCCAAGGCTGTGCAACACTTTTCCTTTGAGTGCCAAACAAACACACACGACGTCTAAATACAGTTGCAACGCGATTTGAATTGGGTGGAATTGATTGAAATGTAATTAAAAGGTTTGAAAACTAAAATTCTATTTTTGACCTTATTTGAAACAGAATTTCAATGAAGGTCAAAATTGAAACATGGGTTAATCTTCTATGGTGGGTTCATATTTTTATATCCGACTCCAGAGGAGGAGTGCCTCACGGGTCATTCATCTCGCCGCATACGTTTAATGAGTAAGCGTTCAGTGATTTCCGTAACATTTGGCAGCTCTGTGTGCAAGCCACGTGAACGCTGCTCTCATGCCCTCGTGCCAGGAATATTCCAAAGCGCTGAGAAGGCAGTGTGAAAGCGGCAAAATGAGTGAGGGAGCGCTCGCGCAGGGTCCGTATTATTGTACTGTGCTTGCTTCTCATCCATCAGTCGGCCTCCCGGCAAATGTGGAGAATGTGCTGCACTCATTTGTGCTTTGGCATTTCATTACTTTGCAACTATCTTCACTTTGTGCATTATATTCATATATGCGGATGATGGTTGTCTGGTTAGCATGTCCGCCTCACAGTGCAAAGGTACAGGGTTCGATTCTGGCTCCAATGGAGTTTGCATGTGTGCCCTGCGATTGGCTGGCAACCAGTTCAGGGTGTCTTTATTGGTCACACTTGACTGAAGGCGCTGCTTTCGTCATCTTTACAATGACAAATGTACTCTGTGTGTGCGTGTGTGTGTGGTCCCCATAACACATATAAACGCATATGTGTGTGTGTGTGTGGTCCCCATAAAACATATAAACGCGTATATATGTGTCTGTACTTAGAATGATGAGGTGGTCCTACAGTGTTCAGCCACAATCCATAAGGAGCAACAGAAATTCTGCCTGGCTGCCGAAGGCTTCGGAAACAGGCTGTGCTTCCTTGAATCCATCTCCAACTCCAAGGTACCGACTGGACCTTTACGCGTTTTCATTTTCTACAAGAGTATACCAATACAGATGTGTCAACAATATGCAAATGTGCAGACAAAAAAAAAACAACAACACTGTTCTTTTTCAGAATTGATACCCTTTCATTTGAGGTTAACTTGGAGTATGGATTAAAACCTTTTTTGCGTTGTCAATGAGCCAAAGTTCAATCATTCCAAAGGTTCGCCGTGAAAAAGACGGCGTGAGAGCCTGTTCGCCACTGCTTGTAGCGAACCTTTTTTTTTTTGTTGTTGTCGTTTCAGAATGTACCTCCAGATCTGTCAATCTGTACTTTTGTGTTGGAGCAATCACTGTCGGTTCGAGCCCTTCAGGAGATGCTGGCCAGTACTGAAGAGAAGACTGGGGGAGTGAGTTGGAAAATATTTACACAAAATAAACACATAAATAAATAAATAAATAAACCACATGATGAGTGGCAGGAGTTTCCCAAAACTGAACATTTGTGTGTCAAACCTGAGGCCCGGGGGCCAGATCTGGCCCGCCGCATCATTTTATGTGGCCCCGCGAAAGCAGATCGAGCGTGTCGCCTTCAATGATGCTTTCTAAAATGTCGAACACAATTTGTAATTCCCATCTGTAATAAATAAAAGAGATGTTGGAAGTATTTTCTTGTTACCAAACCCCCGACGATAGTAACTTAAACAATAGTTGAATTAACGGTTATTGTTGACTTCTTGATATGGTTTCAGTTATAACGGCCCTCCAAGTGAAACAGTAACTAAAATGTGGCCCGTGACAAAAAATGAGTTTGACACCCCTGTTTTAGGCAGTTAGGCAGAAAATAGGTACAAAAAAACTAAACTATGTCATAATTAATTTTGTTTTTCATTTTGTGTACAGGTAGTTATTTTTAACTTTCTGTTTCAATCTGATACGGCAAATAGTTTGGGATTTTTCATGATTTTGTGGCGGTGTGCAGCCCCGTGTCCCTCTAGAATTGGTCTGCCCAAGCGCTGAGCATAACTTCACATTCAGGACCCAAATAAGACTAATCTGTAATAAGTAGGGTTGGGCATCTTTTGAATTTGGATGATTCCGGTTCCGATTCCGGTTCCTCAATTTCATTCCGGTTTCCAATGATTCTCAATAAAACTAAATAAATAAATAAATAAATAAATAAATTAATTAATAAATTAATAAATACAATTCTCAATTTACTATAAATGTACTTCAGTTCATCCATCCAGACCTGACCTGAAAAACTACAGTCACCCCCACTCACCCATTCCGAATATGCTTATATTTATATTTTATAATTTACTTACGGTATATACTTTTGTTCCTCTACTTCTCCCTTTCATCGTTTTTGCTGCTGTAAATTGGGAATTTCTCCATTGTGAGACAAATTAAGGTTTTCTTATCTTTTCTATGACAGCAACGCATGACAGGAAAAGTAAGTAAAAGGTCTTCCAATAGATTGCAAAAGCTAAACTTAACCAAAAGGTAAACAAACCTGTTGCCATTCAGACAACAGCTTGAATAGCTTTGTGTTCAACTAAACTGGGGCCAGATTTCAAAACTAGTCGGTCAATAAGTGAGCAAATTAAAACGAGAGCATCATTATGATTGTTTCAGTCTATATACTTGTTGTGGTATTTTTGTTCAGTGAGGTGCTGGCAGATTGAATTTAAAATGGAGTGAATGTCGGAAAACACTGCATAATACCCTTTTTTTTTTTCTCACCACAGATGTTGGGATTGTGTTTTTGGCTGATTCACACTTGTTCTTTGTTCCTATCATTTCCTTTTACCAGACGATCCAAGGGGGTGGTCATCGCACTTCGTTATATGGCCACGCGATCCGTCTACGCCACTCTTACAGTGGAATGGTCTGTACGCACACTGCTAGAATTCCCGCGTGACCCCCCCCCCCCGTGACCTTTTGTTCTTTCATGTTTCGGATGAATACACGCATTGATTGTGGATATTGTGTTTGTGCGCAGTACCTGTGTTGTCTATCCACCTCTCGATCATCTACAGACAAATTAGCTTTTGATGTGGGGCTGCAGGAAGACACTACAGGTATTTGCGGAAAATGAATCTTTTATCACCTTTCTCTCTGGTTGAGTTTTAAATACATCTTTTCACATCGACGTCTCCCTTTGATTCAAGTTGGAATAAATCTTTAGGCAGCTCTCAATGAATCATTGGCTTTTGTATTCGCAATGACGTTACTGAATGATGACAGGGTATAATATTGAACAAAATCGCTTTGTGAGTCATGTTTTGACCTTCTTTATGTTCAGGTGAGGCATGCTGGTGGACCATTCATCCAGCATCAAAGCAACGTTCCGAGGGGGAGAAGGTTAGAGTGGGGGATGATCTCATTCTTGTCAGCATCTCATCTGAGAGATATCTGGTAATTGGCTTCTGCATGTGGGAACACAACAGACGTGACGAGGATGCTCAAATATACCGTTGCTATAAGAAGCCAGGTTTTTGGATTATAAAAGATTGGAACCTTGGAAAATGTTTCAATGTTTGAATCACCACCAACATG
The DNA here is from genome assembly GCA_026261675.1 of Hippocampus mohnikei. NCBI lineage: Eukaryota > Metazoa > Chordata > Actinopteri > Syngnathiformes > Syngnathidae > Hippocampus > Hippocampus mohnikei. Next base: position 190,188 of record JAKGUB010000008.1, on the reverse strand, counting down.
ACCGAAACCTATCCAACACAATTGAAAAAGAAAAGGGAATTAATCTTTTTTGAAAGAGGGACTAACAATAAACAGTGAGATTGTCGTTGCACACGGGTTACAAGTGCTTGAGCAAGAGGGCATGATTGATGGGTAAAAGTTCACATGCAGGATTTTGTGTTAGACAGCAGAATTCATTGTTGCACTAACCACAACGTTGTCCAGGTCCTGAAGTAGTAAGCAGCCCCAGACCTCCGCACTGCCTCCAACATGTTTATGACTGGCCTGGTATTCTATCAAATGCAGTGTTAATTTTACAGAAGATGAACATTGTCCAGGTCCTGAAGTAGTAAGCAGCCCCAGACCTCCGCACTGCCTCCAACATGTTTATGACTGGCCTGGTATTCTCTCAAATGCAGTGTTAATTTTACAGAAGATGAACATTGTCCAGGTCCTGAAGTAGTAAGCAGCCCCAGATCTCCGCACTGCCTCCAACATGTTTATGAATGGCACGGTATTCTATCAAATGCAGTGTTAATTTTACAGAAGATAGTAGGCACATCACAAAAACTTCAACTTGTGTTTAATCGTCCCACAGAATATATCTCAAAGTTTTTTGCATCATGATGTTTTTTGGTGTGTGTGTCCGTGTCAGAATTGTTTTTCCCATATCGCATGGACACAATTGCCCATTGTCTTTTTTTTTTTTTTTTTTTTTTTAACTCTACTGTGCTGTACTTTGTATTGTCCTTCACCAACAACGTTTTTTGCCTTGGGAGACCACACCTGGGGCATCACCTCTCTTTCAACTTTAAGGATCATTGCTATACACAGACCAAAAAAAACACCCTTGAGGTTATTATTGAACAAAATGGGGAAAAAAACGAAGTTTAGTGTAAACTGAATTGTGTATTTGGGGAAAATGTATCTGAATTTTGATTCACGTGTTTGTGTTCTTATAGCATCTATCCTACGGCAATCAGTGTCAAAATGTAGATGCCGCCTTCCAACAGACGCTGTGGACCGTTACTCCCATCTGTTCCGGCAGTGAAGTGGCACAAGGTACGGACATATTTTTTCCATCACTCTTTGTTGATCACTTTACACGATGCACTGCACTGTTTTATTTGGCCCAGAGCACAAGGCGATGCAAAGGCCAGCTTCGATCACTGTGTAATGGAGCATCATTCATTTTGTGTGTTGTCGTGCTGGATCTTGGCCAGTTTCCACTAACAAATAAGATTGTTGATACATGGAGTGCACAAAAAAAAGTGTTTCCAATGGATTGCAACACTTTGACAACGTCCGATACCAGTTCCGCTGCCCCTCTTAGGGTCGTTTTACTATCAGGAGCTAATAGGCATGCATGACTGACATAATTTTTCTCCCAGTAAACACACATAACATAAATAACATAAATAGCAAAGCAGAGTAAATTGATCTAATTTCATCCAATTAACTCATTCAGTACCAGCCAATTCTAAACCAAGTCTGAAATGACGTATAAAAACGTCTTTGGGAGTGGATGAGCTTTGGAATTAGCAATGCCTTTATTAGTTGCAAAAAAAAATTAGTACCAGCGTTAAACAAAATTAACGGATGGCTTGTTTTGGAAGATTGGATATCAGCCAATGTGACTCAGTCGTGGGTCATGACTCAGACGAGGCATTCTGGCTTCCTGCTTCTCTGATGTCATGTGTATGTGGTACGCCCCATACATTTATTCATTTGTCTTTCATTCTCTGCTTTAATTTCCCCCCCTTCCTTTTCTGAACCTTTCTGCAGGTTTCTTGATAGGCGGGGATGTCTTGCGCCTCCTTCATGGTCATATGGATGAGTGTTTAACTGTTCCTGCTGAAGAGCACGGGGAGGAGCAGAAGAGGTAAGATGCACATGTGCTGTACATCTGTACTGTAAAGTAGTTTGATTTTTTTGTGGGGGTCATCACTGTATAGAAACTACTCGGGGTGGTCCGCAAAATGCACAGTTGGGTTCATATCACATTTTATTGGTTGCGGTTTTCAGTTCAATGTTGACTCAAAGCTAAAGCTGTGCAATTCCAGACTTGTTTGCACAAAAAAAGAGGAGACAGCACGTCGGCTTTGTAGTTCTTTAGCATCTTTTTGCATCAGAAGATGATCACGTTCATGCAATGCACCGGTGTCAAACTCAAGGCCCGGGGGCCAGATCTGGCCCGCCACGTCATTTTATGTGGCCCGCGAAAGCAAACCAAACACGTCGACTTCTATCATGGTTGCTAAAATCTGGACCAAAATCTCAACTTCTCATATGTCATAAATAAGAGCGATATTAGCATTTTCTTGTTGCCCCACATTACAGTTGCTTAAACAATCGTTGAATCAACCAAACCGTCACGTCAACGTGGCCCGCGACAAAAATGAGTTTGACACCCCAGATGTAATGGATAACAAATATATATTACTGTCACATCAAATAACTTTTTGTTTCGTAATTGAGGGATTAAGGGATTTGCAGTCCTTTTAGCGAAAAACAACCTACATCCTTAATCTACTATCTAACATCTGTTTATGAAGGACGATTTAATTTATGAAGGACTAATTAATCATGAAACAGTAGTTAGAAGAGAATAAAATAAAAGTTACAGCACCAAACCTTGAATTAGTGCATGCAAAATAATTTACTTATACAGCCATATCGGATATTTGTAGCGGAGAGCGAAAATGATATTAATATTTTTACGTTGCTTAGTTTTCTTTTTACGTAGGTGATTTTGTGCTGTTTTTTTTTTTTTTTTTACAATTTGTTTTAGTTAAGTAGTCCTCGCTGTTTCCTCACTTTTTCCATGCATGATCTTACATAAAAGTTATTTTAATGCCTTGCCAAATATTGACCTTTTATCGTAAATTCATGTTCTCTCAGTGACGCTGCTAATTCTTTGATGCGAAAGAATAATAATATAATGGAGTCTTTTGAACATTTCAAAATGTTGACAAACTGCAGTGTATCATACTTATTATCATTATTTCTTTTTTCATCAACAGAACGGTGCATTATGAGGGTGGAGCAGTGTCGAGTCATGCCAGGTCCCTGTGGCGTTTAGAGACACTACGTGTTCTGTAAGTGTTAAGAAGTGTAAATACGTCCCTAACAACAAACTCATTCATAACCTGATCACAATTACAGATATACAGTAGTACTGTATATATTAGGGCATGACTGATATGGGATTTTGGGGGCTGATAACAAGATTGGGAGCTACAAAAATATCACATATCACTTATATCGACCGATATCAGCTACCGTCATTTCCGGACTATAAGCCGCGGCTTTTGTCACACACCTTTCAACTCTGCGGCTTATTTAATGAAGCGGCTTATATAAAGATTTTTCTCACGGCCGCCTGTGTACCGTCTTTCTATGTAAATATGTCATGTTACACAATATGGGCACCTGCGGCTTATAGACAGGTGCGGCTTATGCCTTGTACACAATGTTACCTTTAAAAATGTAGTGGGTGCGGCTTATAATCAGGTGCGCTCTGTAGTCCGGAAATTAGGGTATATTGAGCGATAGCTGATATATTGGCCGAAATATGAAATCTGTTTGGCTCTCGGTGGAGACGGCCGCTTTTTGCTCTGTTCCTCAACCGTTGAGTGCCTTTTTTTTTTCTACATTAACTAATATTACACAAGTATAATTCATTCAAAAACTCCCCTTTAAAATTTTGCTTTGAATTCCTGACTGGAAAAACTTTTTCAAGTTTGATTTTTTTTTTTCAAGTAAATATTGCTCCAGTTTTTTTTCCAGTGTAAAATTTGCTGTGAATATTTTACCCTCAAAATTGACTGTTTTGTAAATATAGGGTCTTTTTTTAGAGTAAAATGTACTGTATGAAATTTACTGTGGATGATTCAAGGCAAAGAAGCAGAACACCACTCATTAAAAAAAAAAAAAACTTTAATTGGGATCACTGTCAATGAATGGAATGTAAACTGTAAACTCTGTAACAGGATTAACAGTTGCCTAAATGTTTATTCATCTCATATCGGCCACCGTACGCTGAGCTATGCGTGCAAATCTGATGTGGCATGGACCATCGCAAAAAATAAAAAATAAATAAAACAAAATTCAAAAATGGACCATTTGTCACACTCAAGCATGAGACAATTTGATAGATGGACGCTCTGCTTTGAGAACGTGAAGCAGGTGAATGTGGATTTGGAAAGGAATCATGTACTTTGTGATATAGGCATAGTATTTGGCATTCGTGTTGCTTAACTCATTCAGTACCAGCCAAGTCTGAAAAGACGTATAAAAACGTCTTTGGGAGTGAATGAGTTTTAAAAGTCACTTTTTCAGAAAAAAAATCGGGAGGACATTTCTCAACTTATATTCGATTGAATACACCACAAAGACGGAAAAACAGCTTTTTTTTTTTGGTGAATGCTCACTCATTTTGAATTTCATGCCTGCAACACGATCCAGCTCTGCACGACAAAGCTGTCAAATGGGACAGTTTGAAACAAGCAAAAACACATTTTTAAAAATCCAAACAAACCAATCAAAAGGACAAAGCATATTGCTCTTGACTATTTTCTGGCACAAAGTGTCTGAGGTGGCCTTCCTTTATTTTGGATTTGTGTCCAGGTGGAGCGGTAGTCATATTCGCTGGGGCCAGCCGTTCAGACTCAGACACGTGACTAGTGGGAAGTATCTGAGTCTGATGAAGGAGAAATCGTTACTGCTTATGGAAAAAGAAAAAGCAGATGTCAAATCGACAGCTTTTTGTTTCAAATCTTCCAAGGTACGTAAATTGTCACGTCATCCACTTGAAAGGATTTTTTTGCTTTGTGTTCTTCAATTGCACTTTTTTTTTTCTTTTCTTTTTCTCTGTTAGGAAAAGGTTGACCTTGGCGTAAAAAAGGAAGTGGATGGAATGGGTACCCCTGACATTAAGTACGGTGACTCGGTGTGTTACATTCAGCATGTCGACACTGGTCTGTGGCTCACGTACCAGACTGCCGATGCAAAATCTGCACGCATCGGGGACGTTCAAAGAAAGGTAATGTTATGGTTAAGGGAATTCATTTTCTGTTTTGTTTTCTTTTTGTATAGACAAGGCATTATGATGCTTCAGATTTCAGTTTTTGCATTATTTTCTGTCAGAGATTCTGTGACATCATGTTTTGAGAAATATCAAATAAAACATCAGTTGATCTTTTTCATTTCCTCCGTATTTATTTTGCATGCTTTTATCAAATTATAAGTCAGTGTTTTTATGCATGTCTTGATTATTTTTGGCTGTCACCAGGCCCTCATGCACCACGAAGGTCACATGGACGACGGGCTGACATTGTCTCGGTCGCAACATGAAGAAAGTCACACTGCAAGAGTCATCCGAAGTACTGCGTTCTTATTCAACCTATTCATCAGGTGGGTGGAACATACCGTTTGCTTTCAGTCAGTCACACGCCAAGATTGTTTAATTCACAATATGGTACAGTCTATCATGTTTGTTAAAGGCAAAAAAAAGTTCTTTATTGACTTTTCATTTTTTGAATACCAACAAGGATTTTCATTTCTGCAAGAATGTAGTAAGATGAAAATTTAAATTGGAGAGTGAATGATTGATGCGGGCGGCATGGTGGTCGACTGGTCAGTATGGTGCAAGGTTTGATTTCGGCTCTCGCCTTCCTTTGCCAAATGCATCCATTTGCAAAATGACAGGGGGACATCTTTGTGGAGTAAAAAAAAAAAAATGGAATGAGCTCTTCAAATGCCTCTGAAATCCTCCCTATTAAATAATAAATATACTAAAAATCTAGACTACTGCCCACACTGCTCTTCTCACCAATTATGTTTTTTACGGAAAGTATCGGCATGATTTTGACCCACTGATGTCTTTGAATTTTGGCCTGCCCGAGCAATTGTTAGATATTTTTAAGTGAAACTTGTCAGCCAGAATTAGCACCATGCTGCCTGAAGAGCTGCCATTAGCACAAGCTAGTGCCAACTGTAGGCCCGCAGAAGGTAGCGTCAGGAAGGGCATCCAGCTTAAAACTTTGCCAAACAGTTATGATCATTCAGCCAAAGGATTCCAAAACAGACCATGGCCTGGGCTCACAGTGACCGCTGTTGAGCTACACAGCCAGTTGGAAATTCAGCTGGCATGGATGATCATCATAAAATTATCACACAAGCCAATTTAGACTCATTGGTGAGGAGATAACTTGACTACTGACTGGCCGCCCTACCACATCTCTGACAGCTGAATTCAGTACTACAGTGAAACTTCTCTACAACAAAACCTACATGGGTGAAAATACCCCCTAGTGTGAAAAAATATTCATGCATGAAAGCCATTCCTACTCTTCTGCTCCCTCTACAACGAAAGTCCCCCTGTTCCGTTATACAAAATCTTCTTCGCTGCTCTTGCCTCGTGACGAGATTCACTACAATGAAAACAAGCCTCCTGCAAAAGTCGAATCCAACCTCAGCATGCCACAGCGACCTCTACTGCTCCGTTCGGAAACGGCAACAGCAACCACCACACTTGTTTACACATGCGCAGTAGTACAGGAAGTATTTGTTTCAGACGTAGCATGAACGTTGCATTGCTAAAATGGCGACAAAACGGACCTTTGCAAACCAAGGAGTTAAGAAAAGAAAAGCTTTAACGCTTGAAGACAGGATAAAGGTAATAAAAATGAAAGATGGAGGAAGCAAAATAAAATACATTATGCAAGAAATTGATGTAAGTGAAAGTAAATGCTGATCATAAATTTTGCAATTTCTTTCCCTTTTTTTCTTTCTACGCTGGCTATATAAAGTGCCAAATAAGTGCATGCTCATACTTATGTACTATTGGAATAAAAATAAAAAGTACACATTTACGTTTTTTTTTGTGTGTGTTCGTTTTTACATCAGATAAAATTTGCTACAGTGAAAAGTCCCCTGCTGTGAAAAATTTCTTGGTGCAAACATGCTTTCGTTGTAGAGGAATTTCACTGTACCGGTACATTGTTTTCATACTTTGCTGAAATTTTCTGTGATCATTTCACCTTTTTCAGGTCTGCGAGCCGCCATCAAACAATTTCCTAATTTGTTCATTGTTATTCACAGGAGTCTAGATACATTAAGAGCAAAAGGAAAGAGCACAACTTTTGATGTACCAATCGACTCAATCAGCCTGAGTCTTCAAGATCTCATTGGCTACTTCCAGCCACCTGACGATCACCTAGAACACGAAGACAAGCAGAATCTCCTAAGAGCTTTGAAAAACAGACAAAACCTCTTCCAAGAAGAGGTGATGAGTGTGTGTGGGTGTGGGTGAGTGTGTGAGACAAGATCTGCGCACACCGCAAAAGGGCTTTTATAAAACATGATGAAATTCTACAGTCCATTCTAGTTTGGTTTTCTCCAACTAACCAATTATCCCTATTCCAGATTTATGCTTTGAGAGAGACAAAGGAGTCCCAGTTTACTGTATTTTGCTCATTAGTTTATTTAGCGAACGAATTACTTGATGTACTGTAAGAATGATTCATTCATCAATTTATTTGGTGCTACACTTTGTTATAATACAATTTATATTGATACGGGAGCTAAGTGGCTTTTTTAGATTTGACTGCATTTAGTCTCACCATCAAGAGAATTAGCTGAATAAGCCACTCTTTGTGTCTGTAGGGAATGATCGCCCTGGTTCTGGAGTGCATTGATCGACTCCACGTCTACAGCAGTGCAGCCCATTTCACAGAAGCAGCTGGAAGGGAGGCAGGAGCGGCCTGGAGCTCCAGCCTTAACTCTCTCTATCAACTGCTGGGTATGCACACATGGATGCGGGTGCCGTCAATGCCTGGCAACGTTGACTCTCATTTCCTGCTCACTCTTGTCCCTTTTAGCTGCACTCATCAGGGGTAACAGAAAAAACTGCGCTCAGTTTTCGGGGTCCTTAGACTGGCTCATCAGCAGACTGGAGAGACTGGAGGCCTCCTCTGGTACGTTGGCAAGACTTTGATAAGAGCCTCACTATCTGGATCTATGGTGCCAACGATGAGTGCTATACAATCTGATTGGGAGTTGGGGAAAGTACGCAATGCCACCAGTGTTGTTTTCGTGGCATCTTTCTCATATATAAAGCTAAGTCTAAAGCAGGGGTGTCAGACTCATTTTTGTCGCGGGCCGCTTTGGGGTTACGTCTTCCCTTCGATGGGTCGGTACAACCGTGAAACTGAATAAATGTTGATATATTATTACTTGTACACAACTAATTGATGGAATGCCGGTTTTGAAACCAGTCAATTCTAATTGCTTGTTCAATTGTTGTTTGAGTGAGTGTAAATACGGTAACAGAATGATCACAAAAATCCCAACATTGTTTATTATACATAACAATTTGACATTTTGGTGCAAATTTTAGCAAGGATCATGGGAGTTGACGCACATGATTCGTTTTTATTTGTTTTTGTTTTAACACCAAATGCAAATTTCCATTCAGGCATACTGGAGGTTCTTCACTGTGTGCTGGTGGAGAGTCCTGAAGCGCTGAACCTTATCAAAGAGGGACATATCAAATCCATAATTTCGCTTCTGGACAAACATGGACGCAACCACAAGGTATGTGGTTCGAAAACAGTCGAATGCAAGGCACAACATTCGCCGGCATTCAGTTACAGTAACGAATTTGGGATCTGCTATTCATCCGCAGAGTATTTTTATTTGTATTATTATTTACAACCGAATCCATCAAACCAGGATTTCTGATGTTCAGCGTGTTTGTCGGTATTGGCAAGTGTGGTCCTGTGTCAGTGATGTGTTCTGACATCCTTTCTGTATGTGCACGCTGTGTAGGTTCTTGATGTGTTGTGTTCCCTTTGTGTGTGTCACGGTGTGGCAGTACGCTCAAACCAGCACCTGATCTGTGACAACCTGCTGCCGGGAAGAGACTTGTTGCTTCAGACACGCCTGATGAATTACGTAAGCAGGTATACAGATATAAACGGAGAGCGTTCGCTTTTGCTTGTCATCGTTTGAGCTGATGAGTGACAAAATTCCTTTTTCCTCTCATTTCAGCATTTGCCCTAATATCTTTCTGGGTGTTAGTGAAGGCTCTGCGCAGTATAAGAAGTGGTACTATGAGCTGATTGTAGACCAAGCACTGCCATTCGTCACAGCTGAGGCATCTCACCTCAGAGTGGGCTGGGCCAACACCAATGGTTATGTGCCCTCCCCCAGCGGTGGGGAAGGTTGGGGCGGAAATGGAGTGGGCGATGACCTCTATTCCTTTGGCTTTGATGGACTCCATCTTTGGTCAGGTGCGGCTTGTTTCGAACGTTGTTGGACAAGCTAAAAAGATCGAGTAGCAAAATAAAGACATGGCTCGTGATCGTGCAAGGAAACGGTTCAAGCACAAGCTGCTGAGTGCCTGAGGCTGCGTTTGGAAATTCATGATGTACAAGATGTAGTCATATCTTTGGTGTCGCTTTTTTTGCAGGCTGTATTGCAAAGACGGTTAGCTCACCCAATCAGCATCTTCTAAAAGCCGACGATGTGGTGAGCTGCTGCTTGGACCTTAGTGTACCCAGTATCTCCTTCAGGATCAATGGCCAACCGGTTCAGGGCATGTTTGAGAACTTCAACTCCGATGGCCTCTTTTTCCCCGTGGCAAGCTTCTCCGCTGGAGTTAAGTCAGTACATTAATCAAAGAAAATCAGCCACAATCACAATCCTTTACCTGCTCACTTGTTCCTTGTCTTTTGTATAGGCTTCGTTTCCTTCTTGGGGGTCGCCACGGAGAGTTTAAGTTCCTCCCACCGCCAGGTTATGCTCCTTGCTTTGAGGCCGTGTTGCCGAGAGAGAAACTGAAACTTGAGCCCTGTCAACACCGGACCTCAGCCAGAGACCTTTTAGGACCCACTGTTACCATGAGTCAGGCAACATTCACGCCCATGCCCGTGAACACCACCCAGGTGAAGATGGCTAGATTATGACCTATTTATTAGACTGACGAACGGACAGACAGCGTTTGTCGATTCCAGTAGGGAAATGAGCGAACGGAAGCAGACATACAGGTATACTCAAACATCTACAAAAGTAAGCATGTATGAAGGACAAAGGGCTTTTGGAATCATCCGTCCATCCATGCATTGAACTGATTATCCTCACCTGACTACAAGCCACTGACTTTTACGACTATGCTATTTCATGAGGTTGGAGCATGGCATCAAAGTTTGTTCCTTAGTTGCTATTATTATCATAGGTTAGTAATATATGCATTTTGTATCGTTGGAGGCGAAACAATTCAAAGCAATGCTCCAAATATTTTTTAGTGGTCTGCTTTTAAACTTCCATTTACAATATTACTTTGGCAAATCTCCCTTTCAGGTATTGGAACAATGGCATGCGTTGATCAAAAATAATATGCCTGTGAAATGAATGTGAGGGCAAAGCCACGCCTCTGCTACTAGAATGAAGTGGAATTGATTTTTGTGTCTCTGTTTAGATTGTTTTGCCATTTCACTTAGAGAGGATCAAGGAGAAGCTTGCAGAAAACATCCATGAGCTGTGGGTGATGAATAAGATCGAATTTGGCTGGACCTATGGCGTTGTGAGTATTGAGTATCCTTATTGCTCTGGCTCGAGTTTTTATTTTATTTCATTATTATTATTATTAGGATTTTTAATCAAAAGAGTTTCAGAAACTAGGGCGCACCCTTATTCCTGTTTCTGTATTGTTGTTCACCAGCAAAATTATGAATGATATTACGCTATTCTCCATGGCCAAGAGAATATGTAAAGAACGATCCATCACATCAAGTGCAATTAAGGCATTCAAATCACATATTGAAGACTTGTGCACTCTCCTTATGTGTCAGTGTTGTTTTGGGCAGCCATTTTAGTTTTAATCTAAGCCTTTTGGGTGACATTTTTAATTAGTCTTAGTCACATTTTAGTCCTTTCTTTATGTGATAGTTTAATAGTCCAGACCAGTGTGTTCTTAACCTGGGTTCGATCGAACTCTAGTGGTTTGTTGAATCGGTCTCAGGGGTTCGACGGAGCCTCTGCCATGGAGTTTAAGACGCGCCCAACTCAACTAATTAATTGACTCAATGTCAATTAATTATGACATGCCCGCTTGGTGCCGTGGGAAATTTAGTTTGCTTAGTAGCCAACGTGTGACTGTCGTGTTAGTACGTCGTACAATTAAAAAAAAAAAAAAAAGTATACTCGTCTCTTTAAATTTTATTTCCTTTTTTGTTTTTAATAAATGCATTTTTTTAACATCTTGAATTTATAAAAAAAAATATCTATATTTATTTTTCACTAACGAACGGTTTGGTGAACGTGCATATTAACTGGTTGGGTTCGGCACCTCTAAGTAGGTTAAGAACCACTGGTCCAGACGCTGTACCGAGCCGCCTGTCGATCTCACTTTCCATCCTCCTCTCACCCATGAACAAGAACCAACAACTCCTCCGCTTAGAAATCTGGACCGACCCGGAGAGGGCACTGCACCCTTTTATGACTGCGTGCTAAGGGCGTACTAAGATACTCTCTACCTATGTTTGTTTTCCAGGTACGAGATGACACCAAGCGGCAACACCCATGTTTGGTGGAGTTTTCAAAGTTGCCGGAACAGGAACGAAGTTACAATTTACAGATGTCTGTGGAAACTCTCAAGTAAAGTATTGCTGCATCATTCAAAAGATAGAACGTCTCTCTCTCTCTTGCTCTCTGTGTCTCTCTTTGATCATTTCGAGGGGGCGCTTGGGCATGAACATGCTCCAATATTCACATGTGTGTGTGTGTGTGTGTGTGTGTGTGCGTGTGTTTGAAACAGAACTCTTCTTGCCTTGGGCTGCCATGTCGGTCTTGCAGATGAACATGCTGTGGAGAAAGTCAAAAGTATAAAACTGTCATCAACGTGAGTTCCTATTCTGAAAGATGAACATGTTAAGCTTGTCAGGCAGGTGACGGTATTGACCTCTTATCTCTCCAGCTATGAGTTGTCCAGTGGTTACAAACCTGCTCCCTTGGATCTGTGTCACATCAAGCTGACCTCCACTCAGGAAGCCATGGTGGACAAATTAGCTGAGAATGCGCACAATGTCTGGGCAAGAGATCGCATCCGTCAGGGTTGGACATACGGAATTCAACAGGTAGCTATTGTGTGTCAGACTATGAATAGTAGGAGATGCTGGCAAGCTGGGTGTACAGTATTTCCGAACCGAATTGTTCATTGTAGAATGTAAAACCCGCCATTGCAGGATGGTTAAAGTTGATGCGTCGGCTCGTGGACCGATGGGTTCAATATCTGGTGGTGGTGTTGTGAAAATGTATTTTTGTCCGTGTATGATAAGGGAATAAAGTCTCTGATTCACACATGTATTTTTAGGAATATTAATGATCTTGGTACCATGGAAGAAAACAAGTCAAAAGACTTCAACCAAGTATCCCTGTTCTTCTTCTCCGTGCTTGCTCTTTCTCATCATAACATTGTCTTCATTAAACAGTAACTTGACAAGGGAAAGCCCTCTCCCTGACCCAAATACCAAGAAGTGCACAAACGTAAATTAAACTCAGAAACCTAATAAGGCAACCCATTAAGCGTCACGCTACCTTGATGTTTTGCACAGCATAAGAGACAGTTTTATTGTGGCGGTCATCTCATTGCCCAGGAGAAAGAAAAGGTTGTGTTAATGTATTTCGAAGGACAGATGTTAGGTCTCCATTCGTAATTGTCTAGTTAAAAAAAAAATCCTATGTTTGCCTTGTTTTAAACATTTGTTGTAGTGTTTAGCTAGCTAGCAACTAGCTTGAGAAACTAACATACTGGGCTAAATCTTCATTCAGTGCTCCTTCTTGTCAAAAATGACCAACAGGTGGACTTTTAACTGTCCAACAACACTCAAAAAATAGAAGTTTTTGGTTTGCTCCGTTTATGGCTGAGGGTCCTATCAAGCTAATGCAATCGACAAAACAGATTTAGAATGGACTTAAAGTGGAGGAAAGAGAGCTGTCGCGTCCACTGCCTTTTTGTCATTGTTGCCTTTATACCTTTTTGTGATTGTTGCCCTTATACCTTTAATATTTCAAAAACAGTTGTGCCAATGAATCAGAAATTCAATGCGATTTCATCGAGTATTGTGCCTTTAGGACTGGAGCAAAATGTTCTCAGCTCCTTGTTGTGATTTAACATGTCCTCTGTTCTTGTTTTCCCATTTGCCTGTCAGGATGTTAAGAATCGCAGAAATCCTCGCCTCGTGCCCTATAGTCTCTTGGATGAAAGGACCAAGAAATCAAACAAAGACAGTCTGAGAGAAGCCGTCAGAACTCTGCTTGGTTACGGATACAACCTGGAAGCTCCTGACCAGGACCACAGTATTATGCATACTCTCCTACTGCATGACTCCATCCATAACATTTCATTTGATGTAGCTTAATGACTGTCTGTCACCCTTTCGTTAAATAGCTCACTTTGATCAGAGCAATACGTCTGCTGAAAGGTTCCGGATCTTCAGAGCTGAAAGATCCTACTGTGTGAATGCGGGAAAGTGGTACTTTGAGCTAGAGGTAAGAGGGAAATAGGGGAACCTGAGCCTCCGACTTCAGTGTACTGCATTGTGCAGAATTACCGTTTTGGCCCGAATATAAGACGGCCCTGATTATAAGACGACTGACTCCCTCTTTTTCAAAGCTCAAGTTTGAAAAAATGCTTTTTGAACACCAAATTAATTTTTATACAGAAAATAAAATACAGTACATCTGAAACAAATAATTATAACAATATATTTGAGAGAAAAAGCATATTATTTTGCCTCATTCAAATCTTAATATCTGAACATTTAAATATGTAAACTATTATTTTCTTCTCTTTTCTTTCTGACCGCTATATTTTATTTTTCTTCTTCGTGCTACCGCTATTTTTATTTTTATTCTTTGTGACAGGGGTTCGCTTTGGCCTGGGAAGTCAAATTCAGCATTCGCGTAAATGGTATCTGGCGCCATCTAGCGCCGTGAATGGGTATAATGTCTAGACCCCGAATATAAGACGACCCCGACTTTTTCAGTCTTATTTCAATGCAAAAAACACCGTCTTATATTCGGGCCAATACGGTAATATCACGCTTAACATTAGAACCGTTGGCCGTTTATACAGCAAAATATATTTTGATCTATTATGAAAGTAAAATCTCTTGATATCATGGATACTCAAAAATATCAGGGATAAGTTACTATACCTATGTCTTCTCCTTTCTTTTGTTTCACATCTGCATTTGTCTCAGGTATTGACAGCAGGAGAGATGAGGGTTGGCTGGGCGAGACCGGGATGTCTACCAGATCTTGAATTGGGTTCTGATGAACAAGCCTTTGTCTTTGATGGATTCAAGGTACCCACATTTATCTGTGCAATTTTCTGGTTTGAAATGCTGTGGCTGCGTAATCCTGTTCAAAAGTATGTGTTAAAAAAAAAAAAAGTACTGTATTTTTGCAATACACCGAAAACATTTGGGTATGACATCAGAAGATCAATGTAAGACTATGACATAAGATACCATATCAGCTTTTATTTCCAGGTAAATGCATCTGAATTGGATGAACAAATGAAAAGTATTATTATTATTATTATTATTATTTACTTATGATGTAGAGACATCGGAAGTTAAATATGTAAAATAGATTAACGTAAATAATTTTTGGCTTGCAACAACTGCACAACCCATGCGACCCATTGCCATCATTCTTCTTTTGTGATGCTCTTTTGGGTTCTCCCCTCAGATTTTTTTTTCCAAGTAGTTTTATTTGCATAAATTTGAATATGATCGGTTCAAGTGATTAGTGCAAGTCACATTAATGTTGGTTGAACTCGTAAAAAATGGCATTTGAACATGGTCGCGTAGATCCTTCTTGTTGGGATAGTCCCTCCAAGTGTCCAAAGGAGAAGCAGTCAAATGGATTGGAGTGCATGGAGTTCCAGTTTCAGTCAGCTTTGTTGGACTCCATGATTTCCAGGTACAACGCTGGCACCAGGGCAACGAGCACTTTGGGCGCGCCTGGCAGGCAGGCGATGTTGTTGGCTGCATGGTGGACTTGAATGAACACACCATGATGTTCACCCTTAATGGGGAAGTACTGCTTGATGACTCCGGCTCAGAACTGGCTTTCAAAGACTTTGATGTTGGTGAAGGTTGGTGGTTTTTGCAGTTATATGTCATACTTTGACCAATATTATGGGTATCACAATGAGTTGAAAATAAGAGCAAATTCATTTAAAATATCAAGTCTTGAGGACAGCGCAGAATGTAGGTGAATGTGCAAAAAAAAAAAAAAGCAGCAATGCAAAAATCAGGCTATGCTAGAATTTAGTTTTCCAAAGGGTTTCTGTTTTTTTTGTTTTGTTTTTGACATCGGACAGATCGCAAACGTATACTACTAACTACTAAACATGTATTTCTTTCCAAAGGTTTCATCCCGGTGTGCAGTTTGGGTGTTAGCCAGGCTGGGCGGATTAACTTTGGTAAACATGTCAGCACCCTGGAATACTTCACCATATGTGGTCTGCAGGAAGGCTACGAACCCTTTGCTGTCAACATGAACCGTGATGTCACAATATGGCTTAGTAAAAGGCTGCCTCAATTTGTGCCAGTACCCCCAGACCACCAACATATAGAGGTAAAGGGAGTTAAATGTGTCTCAGTTTAAACTTTTTCTTTCAGTGCCAGAATGACAGAGCAAAAAAATAACCTAGCCCAAAAACAAACAAACAAAAAAAAATCAAGTGGTAACTAAAATGTAAATATTCTTCTCTCTTTAAGGTGACAAGAATAGATGGGACAATGGATTCTTGTCCTTGTCTGAAGATCACACAAAAGTCATTTAGTTCACAGAACAGCAACACAGACATTACTTTCTACAGACTGAGCATGCCCATTGAATGTGCTGAATCCTTTTCCAGGCCTCCTCCTAACAGCAGTCTCGTGTCACTCAAGACAGTAAGATCATTCAAAAAATATATATAGATTCTCGCAAATGTCTTTTCCATTGCTTGAGAATATGTGTCGCATATTAAGTGCTTGTGTCTAGGATCTAGAAGACTTTGAAACGGACTTTGAGGTCCTTGTGAAAACAGCGCACGGCCACAATGGTCCAAGTGGTCCAGACAGAGGTGAATTCAACAACCACAAAGATTACAACCAAGAAAAAACCTCCAAGCTCAAACAAAGGTTGTTAACTTGGTTTATTTTTTTATCTATACATTTTTTCCAAATGTCCAAGTGTATACAGTGAAACTCCTCTACAAAGAAATCATGTTTGCAGCAAGAAATTTTTCACAACAGGGGGTTTTTCACTGTAGCAAATTTTATCTCAGATGTAAACACACGCACGCACGCACGCACGCACGCACGCACACACACACACACCAAACGTATATGTGTACTCTTTATTTTTATTCCAATACTGTACATAGTGCATAGATATGAGCTTACGCTTATTTGATATTGTTTAACATTAACATACAATTGTTTCATATTAATCACTCCACTTTGTCTGTTGGTTTTAAAGTCATTTATACTCTTTTGCTTCCCAACACTTCCCAATTTCTTGGATGTCTTTTATTTTGCTTCCTCCATCTTTCATTTTGATCACTTTTACCCTCTTTTCCAGCGTCAGGGCTCTTCTTGTCTTAGCTGCTTGACTTCCACAGGTCCGTTTTGTAGCCATTTTAGCAATGCAACGTTCTTGCTGCGTCTGAAACTAACAATAACAAATACTTCCTGGGCTACTGCGCATGTGTAAACCAGTGTGGTGGTTGATGTTTCCGTTTCCGAACGAAGCAGTAGAGGTCCCTGTTGGATTACACTTTTGAGGAAGGCTTGTTTTCGTTGTAGTGAATCTTGTCGTGAGGCAAGAGCAGAGAAAAAGATCTCGTATAACGGAACAGTGCGATTTTTCGTCATAGGGGGAGCAGAAAAGTGGGAATGGCTTTCATGCGTGAAGATCTTTTCACATTAGGGGGTAGTTTCGCCCATGTAGGTTTCGTTGTAGAGGAGTTTCGTGTAGTATTCAATGTTGACAACTTTTTGTTTTTGTTTTTAATATACCAGGTTTTTGTTGAAGAAGAATAAACCAGACAACTCCATTCCCACCCCTGCTTGTCTATCTGAGGATCTGATGGTTGATGACAAGAATGAATATGAATTACTCATGCAAGCATCTACTGTAAGACCACATAAATCTCTCTCTCTCTCTCTCTCTCTCTCTCTGTCAGCTTCACACGGTGCTTGCTGCGATCGAGAGCAGAGAATCTCAGTGCCTTTCGAATATTACCACCTAACTGCCAGTAGGGCGCTAGCTGTTTCTGCACCTTAACGGGCAGCATTTTTGTCTGCTCTGTTTTTGTTGAGTGACGAATGTTGGTGCTGTTGTACTGTCATTGCTCGGGTTTCAAGGAGCGAGAATGGAGAATTGAATCAGCCTGTGTGTATTTTACTCACCAGCAGAAGAAATTTTGACTGTTTGAAAGCTGCACTTGTTTGCTTTCAAACTCATCTTGTAGCAAACCTGAGTGACATCCTGCATGCTGGGATTATGACATGATGGGATATTTTGATCGAAGAGGATGATTTTTGTCTGGTTATCGCAAACCGCTTTATATCATTTTCAAATCATGTTTCAAAATGATCCCTAAAAATAAGTGGACAACAATGATTTTTTAAAAATTATACCATTATAATACATATGTCACAATTCACTGTTTAGCTTTAGTTCACTACTTATTGTATCTTAGCAGCTAGCCTTGACCAGCTGATTAGCAGTTAACTGTGCACCAGTAATAATAGCAATCCACCCCCCCCCACCCCCCATGCTTTCTCCAAAAAGAACCCCTCACAGAATATTGCCTGCTTGTCAAACTACGATGCTGTTTCCTATCAAACCAGCCAGTGGCCAATGCTATCCTCTCCTAATACGGAACTTTAGAGCGTGCAGGACATTTGGGTGGCATCTTGGCTGGTACAGGGAAGGAAAATTGGTGTTTATCAGCAAATATTTTGTTGATGAGGTGAGTTCACAAATCAGCGGCGTTCACTGTACCTGGAAAAAGAACACGGAACTGTTAAGATTTCTTGTTTTGAGAACAGAAAAAAAAAACATGATTGGACTCACTGTTCTACTTTTGGTGGGGGGTGTTTCAAACTTCTTGCACGACCCTCACCTCTGCGGAGAGCCAAACAACCAAACTGGAGCTTTTCCAATCCAACCCCTGTACTAACTGTGTTTTAAGTAAACTCATATATGTACAGTAACAAAAATAAACAAACACAATTGTAATTCTGCTTTTCTCTCTTCCATATAGCACTCGTACTCGGTCCGGATCTTCCCTGGCCAGGAGCCCAGCAGTGTGTGGGTGGGCTGGGTCACCTCTGACTTTCATCAGTATGAACCGGGCTTTGGGTTGGACACGGTCCAAACTGTAACAGTGACTTTGGGAGATGAGAAAGGAAAAGTCCATGAGAGGTGATTGAAGCTATATTCTCTCCGTCTTTTGTGTTTGAGCATCACATAGGTATGGCAACATTTAAGAATATGGCGAAATTGGAATGTAAGCAAAAGTAAATATCTGTCATTGAACATGTCACTGCCATTAGAATGACGATTCTTGACAAGTGTGTGATTGTGTCAGGACGGATAAGACAGTCAAATTACTTTTTCATGTCAGTATAATAGAGTACTCTGGAGGTATGTTCTGGTGTAAACTGCAACTAAACGATTTTAAGATCATTATTCTAAATTGTAAGTTTGGGTATGTGGAAGACTGATTGCAAGAGTGGACAGGATTCACATTTACGATTTTACTGTTTGTGCTGACATTTATGGACGGACTATCTCGTTGCAAGAGAGAAAGGAAAAGGCAGCACTGTATGGCACAAAGAAAAAAAAATATATATATATAACACAAGACGATGCAGTTAGGCCAAAATGTTGAGGGGTGTGAAACAATTCAACAGAGTAAAAGTCAAATTATTCAGCTATTGTTTAAGTGACTGTAATGAGGGGTAAATGAGAATTTGAAATTTTGGTCCAGATTTTAGCAAGCATCATGAAAGTTTACTTCTTTGCTTTGTTTTGCGGGCCACATAAAATGATGTGGCGGGCCAGATCTGGCCCTCGGGCCTTGAGTTTGACACCTGTGCTTTCACTGGTTAAATATTTGATTTTTCAGTCATCTTTCTTCAGCGGGACTAAAACCCCGATCCCACCGAGCGGCAAATGTTTGCGAGGGTCTGTGAGCATGGCGAATGTTGATTTTTCATCAATGTTCAAGAGCGTAAATGTCTTTCAGCTGTTCACACATCTTTTCATCACGGTTTTCCACCAATACAATTGTTTAAAACTCAGAGATAGATAGAGAGAGAATAAAATGAAATCCCCAAATTAATGTGCCATAAATGCGTATGTTGCATGCGTGTAAGCTGACCAATGACCACAGACGTACCGTATTGGCCCGAATATAAGACGGTGTTTTTTGCATTGAAATAAGACTGAAAAAGTGGGGGTCGTCTTATATTCGGGGTCTAGACATTATACCCATTCACGACGCTAGATGGCGCCAGATATCATTGAAGCGAATGCTGAACTTGACTCCCCAGGCAAAAGTGAACCCCTGTTATGAAGAATAAATATGAAAATAGCGGTAGCACGAAGAAGAAAAATACAAAAATAGCAGTAAGAGAGAATAGAGAAGAAAATAATAGAAGGGATAACAGAAAATGGAGAAACGTAGCGACAATCTGGAGAAAAGTGGGACGAAGATCGGCCAGGTTAACCGGCAGCTGAAGAGAAGTTATGATGTCATTTACATAAAAAAAAAAACAGAAGCCATTCAGTTATGAATGTGATTGTACTTTAGTTTACATATTTAAATGTTCAGATATTAAGATTTGAATGAGGCAAAATAACATGCTTTTTCGCTCAAATATATTGTTATAATCATTTGTTTCAGATGTACTGTAGTTTATTTTCTGTATAAAAATTAATTTAGTGTTCAAAAAGTCTTTTTTTCAAACTTGAGTCTTGAAAAAGAGGGTGCCGTCTTATAATCAGGGCCGTCTTATATTCGGGCCAATACGGTATATGATGGATGCAAATCTCACTGTCATGTTCAAATGCTGTCCATCTTCCAGTATAAAGCGCAGTAACTGCTATATGGTGTGGGCTGGAGAGAGCAGCAGCCCAGACGGAAGAAGTAACAATGGTTTAGAGATTGGGTGCTTGGTTGACACAGCAAACGGACTGCTATCCTTTACCGCGAATGGCAAAGAGCTCAGCACATACTACCAGGTATGTATCTCGGAAAGTGATACAAGCAGGAGTCTGTCATTCATGCTGATTCTTTTTCTTTTGGAATGGAATCATTAGATTAATGAAAAGTGTTCTATCTCAGGTGGAGCCCAGTACTAAACTCTTTCCCGCCGTCTTTGCCAAGGCTACCAGCCCCAATGTCTTCCAGTTTGAACTGGGGCAGATTAAGGTGAGATGACTACACACCTCTGGTATAGCGAAAACAAAAGTCATCAAGCTCCAAGCGACATTCAGCATGCTTTCACGCCCCCTTTTCAAGGAGAGTCCCTCAAATGATTTTGAGACTTTTTGAGGCTGTGCTCCTCCCACATTATGTGAAAGGCAACAACAACAAAAAAAGTGTGAATAAAACCCGAAAAGACTTTGTTGTCTGCAACTATTTGATTTGATGTTTCCGTTCCCTGTTAGAATGTGATGCCCCTGTCGGCTGGTTTATTTTTGAGCGAGCGGAAGAATTCAATCCCCCAATGTCCTCCCCGGCTGCATGTCCAGTTTCTCACTCCTGTGTTATGGAGCCGTGTTCCCAATCACTACTCCAAGGTAATGCTTGTTGTTACTCTATATCTGTTTATATTGTACGCAATGCTCGTGTACATACTAACCGTTATCTCCACAGGTTTCAGTATCCCGAGTGAATGACCGACATGGCTGGCAGGTTCAATGTAATGAACCATTGCAGTTTTTGTCCCTGCACATCCCCGAAGAGAACAGGTTGAATGCACGCGTCCACTGCTAGCCGCCTCCCTTTCTCATCGATACTTTGATACAGTCCCCGTGCTCTTTGATTTCTCATTCAGCCTTTGTGTGTCATTCAGGTCACTGGATGTCTTGGAACTGACAGAAAGGAGAGACTTATTAAAGTTTCATTACCATACCCTCAGATTGTATTCTGCAATCTGTGCATTGGGAAACAACCGGGTTGCTCACTCCCTTTGCTCTCACGTGGATGAGGCCCAGCTTCTGCATGCTATAGAGAACAAATATATGCCAGGTGAGTCGCATAAAAGTGAAATTGTCAAGTAGCGCTTCATTCACTGACTAAGTATTTGCTTTAAAGAAGCCAAATTGTGGAAACTGTATTTTCCCGCACATCAAATGTGAAATTACGCGACACTGGCATGGCAGGGGCGGCCCGGCCTCCCTGTGTGGCGTTTGCATGTTCTCCCCGGGCCTGCGTGGGTTTTCTCCGGGTATTCCGGTTTCCTTCCTCCCGCATTCCAAAAACATGCGTGGCAGGTAAATGGAACACTCTAAATTGTCCATGGATGTGTTCAGTGTCCCCCGCCTACTGCCCGGTGATGGCTGGGATAGGCTCCAGCCCCCCCCCAAGTATCAGGCCGTCAAATACCATCCCGTGGGCTGCAAATGGCCCCCGGGCCTTAGGTTTGAGACCCCTGCTTACCTGGATCAGCAGTTTGGAAAATAAATGGATGGATGCTCAGAATGGTTGGCAAATTGAAGTGTCATGCTCTAACTGTTAAGAATGAAGTTAGTATTTTTCTGTTTGTTTTCATTTCAGGTTTGCTTCGCGCAGGGTACTATGACCTCTTGATTGACATCCACCTGAGCAACTACGCAACCGCTCGACTCATGATGAACAATGAGTACATTGTTCCGATGACTGGTGAAACCAAGAGTATAACTCTTTTTCCCAATGAGGAAAAAAAACACGGCGTGCCTGGCATTGGGCTCAGCACTTCCCTGAGACCAAGAATGCAATTTTCATCACCAAGTTTTGTCTGGGGTTCCGGAACATCACCACGTAGGAATTCCAACAATGGCTCAGGAGCAATCGATTCTTGCCAGTACAGTCCTGAATTCCCCTTGGACATTCTAAAAACCAAAACGGTTGAGATGCTGACCGAGGCAGTATCTGAGGGCAATATGCATGTCAGGGATCCCATTGGGGGCAGCACTGAATTTCTCTTTGTTCCGCTCATAAAGCTTTTTTACACCATGCTCATCATGGGCGTTTTCCAAAATGGAGATTTGAAGAATATACTGCGACTGATTGAGCCGTCCGTGTTCTCCGAGAAATGTGAAGTGCAAGAGGAAATGCATAGGAAGTTGGGAAAGGAGACAGAGGATGAAGGGCAAAGCATCCCAAAGGAGGGCTTGTTGCAGATGAAACTACCAGAGCCTGTAAAACTTCAGGTAATCCCAATTTCACTGAAACCAATTGTTCTTTTTTTAGCACAACGAAAAGTCTTCCAATTTCCTAAAAGCTCACAATGCGCCTTAAAATCCGGTGCGCCTTGTGTATGGTCATTACGGTAATATGTCGACCCCAAAATGGCTCCTTGCTGGAGACATGCTGTCAACCTGCTGTTAGTTCAGTGAACTGTGTCGCTGCTTTATCAAATACGTTTTTATTGCATCTCCGAAAAAAGGAGAACTGTGGTGTTGGTTATCAGAATTTGTTTCGTGATTTACTCGTTTGTGAATACACAACAAAAGAATAAATAACAAACACCCATGAGACAGTCCAGTCTCCGACAATTTACCGACATCTGATCGTTCTGTTGGAGCTACGCTCAAGGAAATGCCAAGAGGGGGCTATAGGATTTATTTTGTGATTTCTTCGCTTGATTTTCTGTTTTGATGCATTATTTTCCATTTTCGTGGTTTCATTGAAGTAATCGTTAATTTAAGTTTTTCGGAGGCGGTCATGAACGCCTCTCGAGTCGAACGGAAGGAGCGTAGCTCCATCTAGTGGATGCATTGTAGATTGCGTTTTATAGTCCAGTGCATCCAATATATGAAAAAAATAGTCCATTCATTGAAGGTGTGCCTCATAATCCAGTGCACCTTTTAGTGTGGAAAATACGGTATATACATTATACAAGCATCCACATTTGAGCTTTTCTGAAGTGGCTGCACGGAAAAAATTAATAGGTGTCATGCACTTTCTGTGTATCGTAGATGTGCCATGTTCTTCAGTATCTGTGCGACTGCCAGGTGCGGCATCGTATCGAAGCAGTAGTAGCCTTCTCTGATGATTTCGTAGCCTGTCTCCAAGAAAACCAGCGTTTCCGCTACAACGAAGTGATGCTCGCCTTGAACATGTCTGCTGCTCTCACCGCCAAGAAGACCAAAGAGTTCCGATCTCCACCTCAGGAACAGGTCAGCAACTAAGAGAAAGACCTTGCTTGAAGAGCGACGCCGCTCTCCAAAAGTATTAGAACGGTTCTTGTGGATATTCTCATTCATCCAGGTACTTTCTTTCGATCGCAGCTGGATTGCGCCGTTCATCATAGAAGACGTTTTGCCTCTCATCCGAGAAGGCCTCATCAGTTCATGCAACAAGGTTTGGTTAGGTCTGGTTCAGACTTGTTGCGTGAAGTCTCGATATGAGAGGTGAAACGTCTTCTTACAGCAGTGAAGGCGTTTCTTTATTTTTGCTGTTGACTGAAAACATAATGCGGTTGGCATGAAAAAAAAAAACAACACGGGACAAGAGATCAACATTTCAGCTTTTATTTTGTGGCGTTTGCATTTGGATCAATTCAGAGCACCTTTAATTTGAACCCTCCGATGTTGAATGGGAGTAAAAATATAGTAGAACCTTCACTCATGTGCAGCGTTGTGCGGTAGCGTCGTCACAAGTAGCGTCATTAACTCATAACTAGTTAAAAAAGATATATAATTCTGGAGCGTTTCAGTAGTTAACTCATAACTAGTTAATCTGGAGCGTTTCAGTAGTGAAGCTAGTGACAATGACAGCAGGTTTTGGTTTAACCCTAAAATATTTCTTCTGTATGAGGTTGATACATTCTGTGTCCTCATTGCCTTAAATGTCTTTGCAGCTTGTCAGGAGAGGCCTGTCCACATTGTTTGTGAAATTTCTCAAAAACTCTCACCTTCTCATCAGTTATCTGTTATTGTCAGCATTTTATGATCCTCAGTCATCTTGATATTTGGCCATGCAATTAAAACTGGATTGATCTTGAAACTATATTTCCTGCAGATTAACATGCTGCTGAACTTCAAGAAGGAGATGCAGGAGTGCCCCTGTCCCGAATACATCCGAGAACAGTTGCTCGACTTCCATGAGGACCTCATGAAACACTGTGGTAAATTTATTTCGACGTACAAAAAGTCTACCCAAAATTTGGAGCGTAAAAGCTCTTTAATCAGGATCACCAGAGCGCATAACAATAATTTGTATTATAACATTATTCTCTGTATTAATTGTATTTAGTTAATAGGGGAATTGCATGATATATGTATATTTTTTTGTCGACACCGATGAAAATCGTGTCTGTCAACTAATACTCCTAATCTCATTGATATGTTTTCAGTCTTGTAATAAATAAAAAAATAAATAAAAATCACAGGAGGAAGGAGTGCTTTGCAGTTACAGTATGTATATTCACTGACAATAGATAGATAATAGAATTAATGCGAAACAAAACAGCATCGACGTGAGTTTGTCACCCCTGTTCTAGGCCTACCACAGCAAAGCGCTTCGTCTGGTGTGTATTTGTTGGCTCTGCCTCTTCTTCAAGGCAAAAATAATTCACGAGTAGTTGTGATGCTCGAAACATCATTGTGGAATTGTAAAGTAGACATATCTACCAGTCTGTACAACGATTACTGAGTGTAATGTCTCTTTTGTCTCAGGTATAGAGTTAACAGAAGACGGCTCTTTCGATGGAAACAGTCATTTCACTATTCGAGGTCGACTGATGTCGTTGGTGGAAAAAGTGTCTTCTCTGAAGAACAAGATTGTCAACTCGCCAAAGGAAAATGTAGATAGACAACGCAGTAAGTTACCTGTATCCTAAAATCTGCACCAGCCGTAAACTCCCTTTTTCGTGATTTTTTTTTTTTTGCTCTTTACTTTGGTGCCACCTTGTGGCTATCTTGATGAAAAGGACCTATGTTCATTTACAGTGAAACTCCTCTACAACGAAATCATGTTTGCAGCAAGACATTTTTCACAACAGGGGGTTTTCACTGTAGCAAATTTGATCTCAGATGTAGACACACACACACACACACACATAAACGAATGTGTACATGCACACACAAACGTACGTGTTCTCTTTATTTTTATTCCAATAATGCATAAGTATGAGCATACACTTATTTGGCACTTCATATCAGTCAGAGTAGAAAGAACAAAAGGGAAAGAAATCGCGAAATTTACGATCAGCATTCACTTTCACTTACATCAATTTCTTGGATAATGTCTTTTATTTTGCTTCCTCCGTCTTTCATTTTGATCACTTTTACCCTCTTTTCCAGCGTCAAAGCTCTTCTTGTCTTAGTTTCTTGACATCCAAAGCCATTTTGTAGCCATTTTAGCAATGCAACGTTCTTGCTGCGTCTGAAACTAACAATAACAAATACTTCCTGGACTGCTGCGCATGTGTAAACCAGTGTGGTGGCCTCTGTTGCCGTTTCCGAACGAAGTAGTAGAGGTCGCTATTGGATTAGACTTCGTTGTAGTGAATCTCGTCGCGAGGCAAGAGCAGAGAAAAAGATTTTGTATAATGCAACAGGAGTTTTTTTCGTTGTATGGGGGGCAGGAGAGTGGGATTGGTGTTAATGCATGAAGATGTTTTCACACTAGGGGGTATTTTCGCCCATGTAGGTTTTGTTGTAGAGGAGTTTGACTGTAGTAAGTTCCACTGTCTGTGGCGTTTTCGTGAAATTGAAACATAAGTCGTCAGTAACAGTGGCAATGTAAGATGGCCGCCCCCTGGCTTCATTCCCAATTCACTATACTGACATAACACTGAATGGGCAATGCAAAGGGTGAAGTTCTTTGAGATGCTCACATTACTCCGTGATTCATAAATTGTTCATGTCCCTCTCAACCTTAACAATGTGTAAAATGAATGTTTCCACAAAGCTCAAGATGTCAGCAGAGTGTTAGTTTATTGGATAATTTAGCTGATTGACCGGAAATAAAGAATTATAGTCGGGAATCTGCTTGTAAGATTGAATCAATTTTTTCTCCATTTGTCTCATCAGGTACATTACAGCAATTGATTTCAGAGACGATGGTTCGCTGGGCTCAGGAGTCGGTTATCGAGGATCCAGAGCTTGTCAGAGCCATGTTTGTCCTGTTGCACCGACAGTATGATGGCATTGGAGGACAGGTACCATCCTGTTTTTTTTTGTTTTGTTTTTTTAATTTCCATCTTCCTAAATTGTCAACAAGTAAAGCTTATTGCAGGCAAAATGATAGGTGGCAAGGAGAACCTTCCCATCTGTTTAAAAATGTTGAAATGCCAACAAAAAATGATTACATAAGGTGCATCCAGAGATACAATTCTGGAGCTTCTAAAAGATAGAAAGGCTGAGCTGGACGATTCTGCATTGAAATGAACGCTTTGCTGCTTTTAAGAGCAGTTCTTTTAGTACTCTATCATTATCCTCGCCAAATTGAAACTTTCCTTTATATCATTATTGAAATAAACCAGTGTGCTCTCTGAGTCATTAATTATTTTTTACAGTAGACTGATCTCAGTTCAGTTTTTTTAAAAATGTACAGTGCGTACAAAAGAGTAAATGATGACATTTACGTCCATGAAAATAGTATTATTCAATGTTAAAGTGTGTCTGTGTCTTCTCCATCTAGGTTCGGGCCCTCCCCAAGACTTACACGATAAACTCGGTATCAATCGAGGACACCATCAACCTGCTTGCTGCTCTTGGACAGATAAGATTGTTGCTGAGCGTACGAATGGGAAGAGAGGAGGAGAAGCTGATGATACGCGGACTGGGGTGAAAAGCATTTCCTCTTCTGTTCCTACAATCAACATTGGATTCACAAAACCATCTTTTCCGTGGACAACTTTAAACTTGGTGCAGGATTGTCAACTTATTCCATTGGTGTTCCAACGTGTTTTATTTTCTTCTGCAGTGATATTATGAACAATAAAGTCTTCTACCAGCATCCTAACTTGATGAGAGCTCTGGGGATGCATGAGACTGTCATGGAGGTCATGGTGAACGTACTCAGTGGCGTTTCTAAGGTATGCAAGGGTTGCCTGAAATAAATTCATTCATTTTTTCATTTTTTCATTTTTTCATTTTTTTTTTTTTTTTTGTGAGCATTTTTGGTCTTTCCTCTTGTTACAATAGCCAATATCTTATCTTTACGTTTTGCTTTGCAGGAAATCACCTTCCCTAAAATGGTGGCCAACTGCTGTCGTTTCCTTTGTTACTTCTGTCGAATCAGCCGTCAAAACCAGAAAGCCATGTTTGACCATCTCAGCTACCTGCTGGAAAACAGCAGCGTTGGCCTTGGTGAGTTACTGTCCGAGCCGAGCCGCACTGCCTTTAAAAATAGGCAACCGATTGAACTCCAAGGCAGGCACAGAGAGTAACGCTTTATTCCAATAATTTTCAAACAAAAAGTGCTACTGTCGAGTTGGTGTAGTCATACAAAAAAATTATAAAAAGTACTTCCTGTAAGTGCCACTAAAAAAGTGCTACAGAGTGGGGAAATACACAGGGGTAGTATTTTCAGGAAATAGAGTAAATGGTTGTGTCCTTGATATTTGTCTTGTGTTCTCCTCAGCATCTCCATCGATGCGAGGAGCCACCCCTCTTGACGTGGCCGCTGCGTCAGTGATGGATAACAATGAATTGGCCCTTGCTTTGAGAGAGCCAGATTTAGAGAAGGTGAAGCTCATCATATGTATCATTCACACTTGCGGATTTGCCAGAAAAAGGTTCACCTCGCCTGTTGCTCTGCATATACTGTATGATGAGGTTTTGGAACCAGCATCCTAAAATTGACAGATGCTTGAGGTTTACATGCCGCAAATATTTCAGTCAACTTCCCTTTTAATGGTAATTGGCGGTAACTTGCATGTTGGTACGGTTGTGCCTCACCCGCACATTGGGCGTTATGATAAATAGACGCCCTTAACGGCGAGGATATTTTGATGACCATGAGATGTTTAATTTCTTTAACTCGATGTGCACTTGCCTAGGTGTTTATTTTTCGGAATCAATATGAATACATGTGATCATTTTTCTTCTCAGGTGGTTCAGTATCTGGCTGGCTGCGGACTGCAGAGCTGCACGATGCTGATGTGTAAAGGATATCCCGACATTGGCTGGAACCCCGTCGAAGGAGAACGCTACCTTGACTTCTTGCGTTTTGCTGTATTTTGCAATGGTTAACATTGAGCTCGTTCATACTTATGCATCATTCTTTTTCTCTTCTTTCTTCAGCTCCTAAATTAATCAAGTTCCCGCCAAAGCAGCGCTCGGCACTACAATCGAGTTCTTGCTCTTCTGCGATAGGTGAAAGTGTGGAAGAGAATGCTAACCTTGTGGTGAGACTTCTTATCCGCCGACCGGAATGTTTCGGCCCAGCACTTCGGGGAGAAGGCGGTGACGGATTGTTGGCCACAATGGAAGAAGCAATTAAGATTTCCCTTGATCCCTTCAGAGATGGTCCTTCATCTGCATCGGAAAGCAACAACATTCTGTAAGATGTGAATGGGTATAATGTATATATGGGTATAATATATATATATATTATACCCATATATATATATGGGTATAATATATATATATTAGAGAGAGAGAGAGAATGTCAGGGTTTAGTGTGAATCCACCAATAGTTGCTGTTGTTATATAAATGAACAAATACAAATAAATAAACCAACCATACACGAGAGTTCAAATATTATCCAATTGTGTGTGTGTGTGTGTGTGTATATACCTATCCAGTAATGATGGGCTACAGGAAGAAGATGATCCCATCCACTTGGGGAATGCCATCATGACCTTCTATGCGGCTCTCATTGACCTTCTTGGACGTTGCGGTCCAGAGATGCATGTGAGGGACACAAACAAGCTCTCACATACATACACACGATTTTATCATAACCTAATCTATCACTATAATCCTTTTGCATCAGTTGATACACGCCGGTAAAGGTGAAGCAATCCGCATCAGAGCCATTCTGAGGTCTCTCATTCCCATTGAAGATCTTGTGGGGGTCATCTGCATTCCATTCTCGATGCCGAACCTGGGAAAAGGTAACTACACCTCCTCTATCAGCTTCAATATTAGCATATCATCTCTTATTATTTTAGGTAAGAGTGAAAACTGGACAAGTATACGACTATAGTATATTGCCTTTCCCAGATGGAGTGGTGTTGGAGCCAGACATGTCAGCTGGCTTCTGTCCCGACCATAAAGCGGCCATGGTGCTGTTTTTGGACCGTGTATACGGTGTACAAGATCAGAATTTCCTTCTTCACCTGCTGGAAGTCGGCTTCCTACCAGACCTCAGAGCTGCTGCTTCATTGGACACTGTTAGTTTGGGTCCTTTGGTGTGCGTCCCATGTTTAATATTTTCTATTTTGTCGGGGTTCTTTAGAAATGTTGACGCACACAGACTACTCGCTTCTCTGCAGTCGATCAGCAGAACACTTTCATTACTAAATTGAGAATTTTGTAGCTAATGACATTTTAAAATATTTTACGAACCGTCCCGTACTGGTGTAGATTTCAACTTAAGGCGTTATCGATGTGTAGCCTTCAAGCGTGACCATACAGGAAGTCAATTCACAAAAATATTTTTAAAAAAGATGTATAACTTGGGAATTGCACTGTGTTCCAAATTATTAATGGTTCTGGACATGGCATGAAAATTAACGAGGGGAATTATTTTTGGCTAATATAAGACACAACATCGCTCCCTCTCTCCATCAATATTTTTCAATTGGCCGCTGGAGGTATTCTTTATTGTTGTGTTATTTCGAATGGTCCAGATGTGTTATGCTCTGGGTGGCTGCTGGAAGGCCAGAATATCTAAACAAGGGTGCGACGTCAGAAAAGGGGGGGTTAGCTATTTGTCAATCAACTTTTTTTCCAAATACCGAATACTTGGCCCGAATATAAGACGGTGTTTTTTGCATTGAAATGAGACTGAAAAAGTGGGGGTCGTCTTATATTCGGGGTCTAGCCTATTATACCCATTCACGACGCTAGATGGCGCCAGATATAATTGTAGCGAATGCTGAACTTGACTCCCCAGGCCAAAGTGAACCCCTGTCACGAAGAATAAAAATAAACATAGCGGTAGCACGAATAAGAAAAAATAGCGGTAAGAAAGAAAAGAGAAGAAAATAATAGAAGAGATAACAGGAAATGGAGAAATGTAGCGGCAATTTGGAGAAAAGTGGGTCAAAGATCGGCCAGGTTAACCGGCAGCTGAAGAGAAGTTATGATGTCATTTACATTTCAAAAACCAGAAGCCATTCATTTACGAATGTGATTGCACTTTAGTTTACACATTTAAATGTTCAGATATTAAGATTTGAATGAGGCAAAATAACATGCTTTTTCTCTCAAATAGATTGTTATAATCATTTGTTTCAGATGTACTGTAATTATTTTCTGTATAAAAAAATCATTTGGTGTTCAAAAAGTCTTTTTTCAAACTTGAGTCTTGGAAAAAGAGGGTGTCGTCTTATAATCAGGGCCGTCTTATATTCGGGCCAATATGGTACAATTTTATTTCCTGTAAATCGCATTGACTATTAAAAAGTGTACAAAAACAACAAATGCCTAATAATATGGAACACAGTATACTGTATGTATATCAAAGTCACGGCCCGGGGGCCAGGCCTGGCCCGTCACGTCACTTTATGTGGCCCGCGAAAGCAAGTCAAAGATATCTAGTTCCATGATGCTTGCTAAAGTCTGAACCAAAATTTCAAATTGTAATTTGTAATCCAAAATAACAGTCATTATTCATATGGTTGCCCAAAATTACGGCCCTCCAAGGGAAACCGTAACAACAATGTGGCCCGCGACACAAATGAGCTTGACAACCCTGCTGTATACCATATAATATACCTTTTTCCAAGTAACCATGAAATGTATCGTTTTCAGAACGGTTTCAACTCATTGTTGTATGCCTCTTTGTGGTGTTGAAACCCCCCCCCACCCCTCTTTTCTTCCATGATTCTCTTTGTGTTAGGCAGCTCTTAGTGCCACAGACATGGCTCTTGCCCTCAATAGGTATCTCTGCACCGCAGTATTGCCCCTACTGACGAAATGTGCTCCACTGTTTGCGGGGACAGAGCCATTTGCATCGCTGATCGATTCCCTCCTTCACACGGTTTACCGTTTGTCGAAAGGCCGTTGCCTTACCAAAGCGCAGAGGGATTCCATTGAAGAGTGTCTTCTTGCTGTTTGTGGGTAAGAGGACAGTTTACAGTTTCTCAAATGGCATTTTTAAAAAGACGGCTTTGCAGCACTTGTCCACGTTTGTACGTTGACCTGCAATGGGCTCTTTGCACATAGCGCCGTGGCGGCGTCATATCTGTTGTTGATAACCTGGTCTCCTCCGCTTCGGCGAACTCTTGGGAGGCGTGGATACATCGTCTGGAGATGTTTTCTGTGGATGTTTAACTGACACTTTCTCCCATTTTCTATGCAGTAAACTGAGACCTTCAATGATGCAGCATCTATTGAGGAGGCTTGTGTTTGACATTCCCTTGCTTAATGAGCATACCAAGATGCCTCTGAAGGTGCGTCACGTGGGAATTGAATCTTTTCATCAACGTCTGTTTTTTTATAATTGAACAACCATTTCGTTCTTTCAGCAAATGCAGCTTGACTTGAAGCGATGCGTTTTTATATCCAAGTTTTAGAAACCCCTTTATTGAAAATGCTATGTTACAACAATGACACATTACTTGTGAACTCGTGCATGACGTCGCGACAGTGGGTATAAAAAAAAAAATCTTTCCCACATCCACTAAGATGAATATATATACTGTATATATATTTTTTTCCCAACAGCTTTTGACCAATCACTTTGAGCGTTGCTGGAAGTACTACTGCCTGACTGGAGGTTGGGGCGGTTTTGGCGCCTCGTCTGATGAAGAACTTCACCTTTCGAGGAAATTATTCTGGGGAATATTTGATGCTCTCTCTCAAAAGGTAAAGCGGAAATGCAGTATTTGGGTGGCAACTCAGGGCTCCTGACCGAGTTTTGTCACGTGTTTACGTGGACTTTCCAAAACTCGAACATCGCCGTTTCGAATGGTTAGTCTTAGAATTTGTCATAGCTGGACAATCACGTCGTCACTTTGTGACAATGTTGCCATTGTGGCCGCGGGACTATGTGCTAAAATTGATCAGCTTTCTGAAATATTCTATTGAAGAGTATATTACGCCATGCTACAGGACTCGACCAAATGCATGGATGTGAATCAAATTTGCATGAAGGTCATTTAACTCGTTCAGTAGCAGCCAATTCTGGACCAAGTCTGAAAAGACGTTTAAAAACGTCTTTGGGAGGGAATGAGTTAAATGACGATACGTGTGTGTGTGTGTCTTTGTTTGTTCAGCCTTATGACCAGGAGCTGTTTAAGGTTGCGTTGTCATGCCTCAGCGCAGTGGGGAGCTCTTCCTCCAGATTATATGGAGTCCAAATACATGGCCATGATGGACAAACAGTCATCGATGGACTCTGAAGGAAACTTCACTCCACAGCCTGCAGACACCGCCAGGTATCTCTATCTTGTATTTCTTTTCACCGTTTTGAATGACTGTCGCATATGAGGGGCCATTAGGGACACAATTCTCACACTTACTACTAAAATGCTACGAAACACACCGGTGACATTTCTGTTGCTCATTCACACCACTAAAACGCTCTCACGGACAGTACACATGAGCGAAACGTTTTCTCATCAACACGACTGAAATGTGCTCATACACAATGCCAAAAGCAATCATACTCGCATCTAAAACACTTTCCAAACAAGTTCCAAAGTCTTATTCCTACGATTGCTCTCGTTTTGTCTTTCATAGTGTGTCCGTCCCGGAAAAATTAGACAGTTTCATAGCCAGATATGCCGAGCATAACCATGAGAAGTGGTGTTTCGAAAAGGTAAACCATATGTACATTCATATTCCTTATAATTAAATTAAGTAAATACTGAAATGTTTAGATGATTTGGCATATCCCCCCCCCCATTGTTTTCCTTCCAGTTTTCCAATGGCTGGTCATATGGGGAAAATACATGTGAAATAACCAGGAGCCACAATTTATTGAAGCCTTTCAAAGCACTCTCTGATAAGGTAATGCACATCTGCCTCCGCGTCCATTTTTGATGACCAAAGTGTGCAAAAACAGCGTACAATGGCATTGGAAATGATATGCTCACGCCGTGTGTACACGTGATGTTGACGGAGTTGATAATAAGGCGCGCATTAGTTTCTTGTGGTTTACCATTTGAGAACAACACTGACAACATTCAAGCTGGGCGGCCCAGTGGACTAGTGGTTAGCGCGTGGACCTCACGGTGCAGAGGTACGGGGTTCGATTCCAGTTCCGGCCTCCCTGTGTGGAGTTTGCATGTTCTGCCCGGGCCTGCGCGGGTTTTCCCCGGGTACTCCGGTTTCCTCCCACATTCCAAAAACATGCATGGCAGGCTGATTGAACACGCCAAATTGTCCCCGAGTGTGACTGCGAGTGTGGTTGTTCGTCTCTGTGTTGCTAGAGCGGTCGGAAAAGTCAAATGTACAAAGTAGCTTGAGGTATCAACACATGATGTCACATGAAAATACTTTTCAAGGTGGAATTGCTCCATATTTCTGTATTTAGAGAAAACCTGATCTGGTCTCGTGATGGTTTATTTGCTTTTAGGATAAAGAGTTCTATTGTTGGCCGATCAGAGAGTCTCTCAAGACCATGCTTTCTTGGGGGTGGAGTATCGACAGGATACGAGAGAGTGACCATGCCAGCAAATCTAGGAGGATATCGCTTGGCAGCCAGGTACACGTTTTCTGGACGTTTTCAGGACATTTATATGTTAGACAAGTACATCCAATAAGACTATTACATACGCAGCGCCACCGTGCATAGTCCTCATATATTTTGAAAGAAAAACATTCTTTATCTGACCGATTGCTTAATGTGGCTTCAAGAATAATAAAACACTCACAAAAAAAAAAAATCAGTCAACCAGTATATGTTCTTCAAAATAATGTGAGCATTTAGAACAGCTGCCCTGTGATTGACTGTTGACCAGTGCAGAGTGTTGTCTGGATTTCGCCCCAAAACAGCTGGGATAGGCCCCAGCGTCCTGCGACCTTGAACAGGATAAGAAAAAACTGGATGAATTAAGAAAAGCTGTTTTAATAACAAAATAATCATCATTTGTTCCTCAGCTGTCCTTCGAAGGAGCTCAGTCCTTCAATCCGAGACCCATCGATATGAGCAATGTTACTCTGTCCAGAGACACACAGGTACACTTAACATTTTTGTTAAAACATGACTTAAGTGCACGCTGATACAAATAAACTACTCAATTTGTTATGAGAATTGAAGAATGACCGGACCTATGCAATACAACAGTCAAATTTTATGTTTTGCAGTCAATGGCGGAGCTGCTTGCAGAGAACTATCACAACATCTGGGCCAGGAAAAAGAAAATTGAGCTCGAAGCCAAAGGTGTGGTTTTGAAAATAGAGTGGCTTTTACGCGTGAATATGTTTCAATTTGATGTATTCTGCCAAGCTCATATTTTTCCACAGGTACATTGGAGTGCTTGTTATCTTATTTCTTGTCTCTGTATGCCAGGTGGCGGAAATCACCCCTTATTGGTTCCCTTTGATACACTGACTGCCAAAGAGAAATTAAAAGACAGACAAAAAGCACAAGATGTCCTGAAGTTCCTCCAGATCAATGGTTACATTGTGTCAAGGTAGGAAATATATTTATACCCACATGTGAAAGTTGGTATTATTCATCTCCAAACCCCCTCTCCGGATTTCTTATTCAACATGCAGTTTCTAAATGCCAATTTAATACGACGCCCAAAAAATCCAAACCTACCTGTGCCTATGTGAAAAAGTAATTGCCCCCTGAACCTCCAAATGGGTTGTGCCACCCTTGGCAACAATTACTGTACTGAAATCAAGTTTGCGGACGTTATCCTTCAGGATTTCCTGGTGGACAGCAGAACTCATCATCCCCTCAATCACAGTAAATTGTCTTGGTCCTGAGGTAGCAAAGCAGCCCCAGACCATCACATTGGCACCACCGTGCTTCACTATCAGCATCATGTTCTTTTTAATCAAATGCTGTGTCATTTTTACACCGGATGTAAGGGCCTGCACGTCTTCCAAAAAAGACTCATCAGTCCACCAAATGTTTTTCCAAAAGTCTTGAGGATCATCAAGATCAGCAGTGATTTTCATTTGGGAACTCTCCCATCGATGCCATTTTTGACGAGTGTCTTTCTTATGGTAGAGTCGTAATAGCTCAATAAATAATAAAGAAATGAGTGAAAATAAATTGAAGCTTAACCAAACAAGCATTTTATGCTTCTGCTAAAATTCATGACAAAAGAAATACAGTATATATATATATATATATATATCTGTATTGAGACTTTGTTTATTGTTTTCAGAGGTGTGAAGTCACAGGAGTTGGACTCACCAGCCATCGAGAAACGATTTGCCTACACCTTCCTTCAGCAGCTCATCAAATATGTCGACCAGGCCCATGAGCTCATGATGAAGTTTGGTGAGACCCTTCCATCCGAATTTTATAACGGCTGCTTGACAAAAGCCGCATCCTTCTGCTTCATTCAGTTTTCGGCGAGTTCACAAAGTGGTTCATTGTAAAAATGGGCCAATGGGGGGGGAAAAATATGTGAATACAAGACGACACGTACCCATATTAGTCTTTGATTCTCTCTCCAGACATCGGAACAAGACAAAAGGGAGTAAAGAGTCCTCATGAACAGCAAATGAAGTTCTTTGGAAAGGTCAGAACTCAGAAGCATTGCATTCAACAACCCAGAAAAATGAACAAAAAAAAAATGTTTACAGTACTCTCGATGGTAGTAGAGCCTCGGATTTTTCCCCCCCACCCACATTTCTACCAATCCACAGGTCGTCTTGCCATTGGTTGATCAGTACTTCAAGAACCATCGGCTGTACTTCTTATCCACGTCCATTCATCCCATAAGCAGTGGTGGCCATGCCTCCAACAAGGAGAAAGAGATGGCAACAAGGTAATTGTGACAAACAATTCCTGGAACGATAGCAGTGACAGGATTGGCCAAATTCCCATACGGGGGCTTGAAATGTCAACTAGACATTGTCTGAATGTTGGAAAAAGCAATTGTTTGTCCAAGGGATTTGTTTCTCATTCTCCTTTGTCTTTTTTTCCTCTCGGGTGTCTCAGGACTGTTTTTTAATTTTTTTTTCTTCTTCCCTCCCTGCCTCTTCTTCCTCAATTATTTTTTTTTTCTAGTCTTTTCTGCAAACTGGGAGTGCTTGTCAGAAATAGGATATCCTTATTTGGTAAGAATGGTTTTATGGCTATTTGCTTGCACTTCTGATCACGAGCTCAAACTCCCACCCAACCCCACCGCTCTTTGTTTTCAAAAAAAAGCCAGTGCTATGTTTGGATTTGCATGAATCCAATAAAATGTGATTAATGAGTGTGGAAAGCATTTTTAGCAAACAGTAACGGAGTGATCTCATACACCAAGGTGTGTGTATGCATGTGTGTGGGCGCATATATGTGCGAGGCTTTTAAAGAGACCTGATGCGATGATAACATTTGACTACACATTATTGGATTTTATTAGATTTGTCGCACACCTATTTCGCCTACGCAAAGGCTCATGGGACGTTGAAACAAGGTAGATAGGTTTTTGGGTAATGCTTCGAAAAGTAGAAAGAACTGAAACATATTTGTACTTCATTAATTTACTATTGTTTAAAACATATTTATTCTTAGCTCTAAAAGTAATGCCTTGCCGTGAAACAGATATATTTTATTTAATGTATATGATGGAAGATATTTCTTTTGCTCCCACCATCCGCCACTCCTCAACAGCTTAAATTTCTGATTTGCGTTCTGTGGCTGTCATGTCAAATTATTTGACATTTTCTTCTTTTTTTTTCCCCCCTTCCTTTGCTTTCATTTTTTCTGATTTCTCATTTCCTCTCTTAGGTAATAATGCCACATCCATCGTAAATTGTTTGCAGATACTGGGGCAAAGTCTGGATGCCAGGTAATGGGGAAAAAATACGTTTATTATAAAATTGTGTTCGTACTTAGTACCTCACTTAACAATACAAGGCGCTGCACCATAGATATGAACTCGTGTTAAAATAACTGCCAAAAGAAGAGAAAAATATGTAGCCTATATATTACAAATGCGTCATAAGCACTTTCTTTCTGCCACTAGCAGTCAAATCTTATCTTATGTTCCCCTTGTGTAGGAGTTTATTTGCTTCTTTTGACTTTACAAATATTCTATATTCAATACAGTACAATGATTGATGACAAAAGCCAACTGACTAATTCAATGCTATCCTGTACCAGGACAGTGATGAAGACAGGCTTGGAGTCAGTCAAGACAGCACTTCAGTCCTACTTCGACAGTGCAGCGGAAGCTTTGGAGAAGACGCAAGAGAACTTGAAGCTTGGTCAATTTACTCACAGCAAAGAACAACCCAGAGGAGTCCCTCAGATCATCAACTACACTACCTTTGGCTTGCTTCCGATCCTGTCCTCCTTGTTTGAACACATTGGAAAGAATAATTTTGGAGAAGATCTGATATGTGCGTACATCCCATGTTTTTCGGCTTTATTCTAATTTTAAATGTGTATTTTATTCATAGAAATGTGACACAGATGTGCTCCTCTAGCTGTATTTTTTTTCTTTTGGACACGCATATGCCAAGTTACACTTGTGAAAGTCAATAAAGGGAGGCATTTTGAAATTTGAAAATTAATTCTACAATGAATTTTTAAACAACAATGAATGACATCACCCATGAATGTGAATTGATGAATTTGAATCTTGTACTTTTGATTCTGTCTTGATTAGTCGATGAGGTGCAGGTTTCCTGCTACAGAATCCTCAAGAGCCTCTACTTTCTGGGAACCAATGAAAGCATATATGTTGAGAGGTATGTATGTCATAATCCCTTCAACCATGATATGCTCATTTCTGTTCACTTATTAAAACAAGTCAATCGAGCAGGACAATAACTCTTGTCTTTTTGAGTTTGTTAGGGTATTTTATATCAAGCCTTCAAGGCTGTCGAGCAGGGGTCTTCGATCCTGTTCCTCGAGGGCCGCTGTCCTGACTATTTTGCATCTCTGCCTCCTGCAACACACCCGATTCAACTGTTCAGATAATCAGCAAGAAGTTGATAATGATCCTGATCATTTGAATCAGGTGTGGTGCAGGAGGGAGAGATGGGAATCGGGTAGGACAGCGGCCCTCGAGGAACAGGATTGAAGCCCCTTGCTGTATATGAAATTAAGCACTCGTAGTAACAACACTTTGTCATTTGTCTCTTTTTGAGTGTGTTAGGGTATTTTATATCAAGCCTAAAAGGCTGTCGAGCAGGGGTCTTCGATCCTGTTCCTCGGGGCCGCTGTCCTGCCTATTTTGCATCTCTCCCTCCTGCAACATACCTGATTCAACTGATCAGATAATGAGCAAGAAGTTGGATACTGATCCTGATCAGTTGAATCAGGTGTGGTGCAGGAGGGAGAGATGGGAATCGGGTAAGATAGCGGCCCTCGAGGAACAGGATTGAAGCCCCTTGCTGTATATGAAATTAAGCACTCGTAGTAACAACACTCTGTCATTTGTCTCTTTCTGAGTTTGTTAGGGTATTTCATATCAAGCCTTCAAGGCTGTCGAGCAGGGGTCTTCGATCCTGTTCCTCGAGGGCCGCTGTCCTGACTATTTTGCATCTCTGCCTCCTGCAACACACCTGATTCAACTGTTCAGATAATCAGCAAGAAGTTGGATAATGATCCTGATCAGTTGAATCAGGTGTGGTGCAGGAGGGAGAGATGGGAATCGGGTAGGACAGCGGCCCTCGAGGAACAGGATTGAAGCCCCTTGCTGTATATGAAATTAAGCACTCGCAGTAACAAAACTTTGTCATTTGTCTCTTTTTGAGTTTGTTAGGGTATTTTATATCAAACCTAAAAGGCTGTCGAGCAGGGGTCTTCGATCCTGTTCCTCGGGGCCGCTGTCCTGCCTATTTTGCATCTCTCCCTCCTGCAACATACCTGATTCAACTGATCAGATAATGAGCAAGAAGTTGGATAATGATCCTGATCAGTTGAATCAGGTGTGGTGCAGGAGGGAGAGATGGGAATCGGGTAGGACAGCGGCCCTCGAGGAACAGGATTGAAGCCCCTTGCTGTATATGTAATTAAGTAACAAACCTTTGTCATATGTCTGCTCTTGTTGGACTATTTCTGATATCCCACAGTTGCATACTTTTTAGGAAATTATTGATGCATCATGCGCTATTCTCCATTTGAAACTTGTCTTTTCCAGACATCGGCCCGCATTAGGAAAATGTTTGGCTGCTTTCTCAACAGCCTTCCCGGTTGCCTTCCTTGAACCACACATCAACAATTTCAACAGCTTCTCAATCTACAACAGCAAAAGACCTAGAGACAGAACTGGTACATTTTTGCTGAAAACACACACACACACATTGGTTGCGTAAAGAATGCAAGCAGTTGTGACAAACCAGGCATTCAAGCTGTCTATTTTTTTAAAGAGAGCTTTCAAGTGTGGCATCAAATGTACTTTTTGCGTTAATATCATTATCTGTGTGTGTATATATTTGAATAGTCGGCTTTGCATTGCAGCTCTTGGTCTGCCAAGCCAGGTCGAAGATGTTTGTCCACTGATTCCAAATTTGGACAGATCTCTGGAAGAAATCATTGAGGTGGCAGAGTCTGGCATGAAATATACTCAGATGCCTCATGTCGTGGAGGTATGTCATAAAACATTTTCTGACAACCGACCTCATGTAAGACATCTACAACTACAACCAGCTTTTTTTTTTTTTTAACGTTTATATTCATGCAGGTGATTTTACCAGTTTTGTGCAGCTACATGTCTCACTGGTGGGAACACGGGCCAGAGAACAACCCAGACCGAGCCGACAGCTGCTGTACATCTGTGACCTCCGAACATATGAACGTATTACTTGGAAACATCTTGAAGATCATCTACAACAATTTAGGGGTTGATGAGGGGGCCTGGATGAAAAGACTAGCTGGTAATCCGAATGACACCCCGAGGGCCGAGTTCGTTCAGACGTTATTTGCGTAACTTTTGCGTCTCGCGTATTCAAATAAGCTGATATGCACATATTTGGCGGAGAAATTGCCCTCCTCCTTTGCAAATTAACTTTGTTGATAAACAACATGTAATTCACCAACACAGGACAGCGCCCGGATTCGAACCCTAGACCTCTGTCCTGTGAGGCGGACGTAATAACCAGTCGGCCACCGCCTTACTCATGCAATTATAAATAAAATTGAACATGTTAAATGTACATGGAACATTTGGAAACTTTTTGTTTTACTAAAATTTAATGAACCAAGAAACATGTAAAAACATGCCAAATATCATCGTTTATTTCACTAATAAAATTCGGCGTTATTTTTCAATTTGAAAGAAGTAATTCACTACTTGTTAAATGAAATACATTTGATGAATGAATGAATTTTTATTCGTTCCCAAAACCCATCCTCATGAATACGCCGCTGGATTCCCCAAAACTGTTCGATAAATAACCGCTCTCTTTTTCCTCCAGTGTTTTCTCAACCGATCATCAGCAAGGCCAAATCCCAGTTGCTCAAGACTCACTTTTTGCCTCTGATGAAGAAACTCAGAAAAGTGAGTAGTGCTTTGTGGTTTCATATGGAATAGAAAATAATAAAAAAATCTCTTTTTGTTAGCAGGTATACTGGTAAAAAAAAAATCATGCATTTTAATGGTCTAAACAAAATGTCCCAAAAATCACTCACAGTAGCTCCTCGTGGTAATATCGTGTGCACGTCTATCATAACAGGAGCACATGAAAAAGTCTCAAGAACCTATTTACAAAGTCATCCATTTTTTTATTCAGGCAGCCATTTTAAGTGTGGTTGCACTGATCACAATTTTCTGCCCGATCACCCGATCTTTAAAATGCCTTATCCTGATTTTTGTTGATTTATTTTATTTATTCATTTTTTTTCATAGCCAACAGCATACTCCTTCGATGCTTGTGGGTTCCCCCCAGGAGTTGCCATGAAAACAAGTTGGCAAGGTCACCCTTTCATCGCTGCTTGCTGTTTTGATTTTAACCCCTTCAGCGACAATGGTTACTAGCCTATCATGTTATCAGGTTACCGGGTGCATGAAAGGGTTCAATGTAATGCTGTCACTGTCGCTATCAATATTAACGGTTTTTCGTCTGCGATTTTTTTTTTTTCTTTGTCATAATATGTAGAAAGCAGAAGTTGTGCTGATGGATGAGGAACAAAGCAAGGCAGAGGGCAGGGGTGAGATCTCAGAAACTGAGCTTCTCATCATGGACCAATTCTCAGTCCTCGTCAGAGACCTCTACGCCTTTTATCCCCTTCTCATACGATTTGTTGACTACAACAGGTAAAATGCATTTGGGGTTTCCGACACATGAATGACTCCATTTTAAGTTGTATTTACTGTCCTGTAATATTTACATACGACAAGCATTTCTCGTGATTTCGATTACGAATTACTTAAAATCGAATTTGAATGTCATCAAATTTTCTTAATATTCTGACAGGGCCACTTGGCTGAAAGAGTCGAATCCAGAGGCAGAAGTGTTGTTCCAGATGGTGGCTGAAGTTTTTATCTTCTGGGCAAAGTCTCATGTAAGGCAGTGAAAACATGGCCTCACATAGGGCATCGCCCAACCCCCCCCCCCCCCTCCCTTAAAAGATCAAATCACTTTTCCCCAATACAGAACTTCAAGAGAGAGGAACAGAATTTTGTGGTTCAGAATGAAATCAACAACATGTCCTTCCTCATCTCAGATTCCAAGTGTAAAATGGCAAAGGTATGATATACCACTTTTATAACCCGATTGTTTTTTTTTTTTTTAGTAACCAACTAATATACAGAGATTCACTGAAGGTTTATAATTACTTGGCATGTAGGGGCCAAATAATCGACTATTTTGTCTGTCTGTCATCCCCCTGGGGGCCAAACTCCGCTCTAGGTCATCGTCTCATACCAGGAGAGGAAGAAGTTGAGGAGAAAGGGAGACCGATATTCAATGCAGACCAGTCTGATCGTGGCAGCGCTGAAGCGACTGCTGCCCGTCGGACTTAACGTTTGCGTTCCCGGCGAGCAAGAGCTCATTGCTCTCGCTAAGAGCCGATTCTCACAGGTATTAAAGGGAAAACCATTTCCATCCATTTTCCGAACCGCTTATCCTCACATTACTCGTAAATCTTATTTTTTTGTGTAATTCATTTCCTAAATATGGCTTACAATTCATCGCAATGGGGATTCAACACGGGTGATCGCAAATATCTGCAGCCATGCCTTTGCTGTGATCACATTTGAAATGATACAGTGCTTGGATTTGTCATTTGAAAGGCTGCGACGTATGTTATTTTTACAGAAAGACACTGAGGATGAAGTGCGCGAAGTCATTCGAAACAATCTCCATCTACAAGGAAAGGTACATTGACAGTAAATTAGGTTTGTCAAATCTCTCCAGCAGAGGATGTGATGGATGCACTTTGGATGATTTACTGTGGATCTCAAAATGTGGTATTACCGAGTACGTACGAAGAGTGGTACATTCTAGAACACTGGTGGCAAAGTCAAGGCCCGGGGGCCAGATGTGGCCCGTCACACCATTTTATGTGGCCCGCGAAAGCAAATCAAGCACGTCAAATTCCATGATGCTTGCTAAAGTCTGAACCAAAATTTCAAATTGTCATGTGTCATCCACAATAACAGTCATTATTCATGACTTCTGATTGCAAAAATAGTTATTGATCAATTTGTTGTGCGCTGTGTATGTAAGATGTGGAAAACATTTCCAAACAAAATTCATAACGGCCCTCCAGGGGGAAACTGTAACTACAAAGTTTGACACCCCTGTAACTTGAAAAAAATACATAATAATTACTGCCCAAGTATTCATTTTTTATTTATGTTAAACATAATGACCCAACTTCATTGGAATTGGGCTTGTTTTTACGCCTCTCTGTTTTAATATTGGTCATGATGGTAGTACATGGTGGTACATGGTGGTACATGGTTTGATGTCAACTGATTTCTGTAATGTTGCGTTTGTTTGTGTGCATTTCAAGTTGCAGGACCCTGCTATTCGCTGGCAAAGGGCCCTGTACAGAGACATTCTGAATCACTGCGGTAACGCCTTGGACCCAGAGAAGAACGTGGAAAGAGTGCTGGACATTGCTCATGTCCTCTTCCACTTGGACCAGGTTATAGTTAGAATAACATTTAGTGCTTACAGTCGAAGATAAAACACTTTACACATACATGCATACATTTTGCCTTTGGTAAAAATACAATTTTGAAATGATTACATCTGGATTACAGATACATAAACCCAAGTATTGCACTTCTATTTGGAATATTAGAAAAGGGGTGATGAAGTGGAGCCAG
This sequence comes from Hippocampus mohnikei, assembly GCA_026261675.1. NCBI lineage: Eukaryota > Metazoa > Chordata > Actinopteri > Syngnathiformes > Syngnathidae > Hippocampus > Hippocampus mohnikei. The sequence goes on along the minus strand of JAKGUB010000008.1, from coordinate 146,391 downwards.
AAAGGCTAAGCAGGTGCAAAAATGTGTATTCATACTGATAATATACAAAAATAATGATTCGAAAAGATCCATCGAAAATATGATATTTCTTCTAAAGGTCTTCTATTCAAGTTTTGTGTTCACCCTTTTTGTCCTTCAACATACATGAACTGTAAAGCCTCTGAGTCTTGTTGTCCTTTCAGGTTGAGCATCCTCAGCGCAGTAAAAAGGCCGTGTGGCACAAGTTACTGTCCAAACAGAGAAAGAGAGCTGTAGTTGCCTGCTTCAGGATGGCTCCTCTCTACAATCTGCCCAGGTAAATGGCACGACTCACAAAAAGTGAATGATATTTGGCTTTCAGGTGAAATGTATGAAACATGTAAAAAGTTTACGCTACAGTGATATCATATTGATATCAGTGGCTGAAGCATAGAGCTCTCCTTGACGTCTCCAACGTCGTTGGCGGGCCTCATATCTGCTCAACGTGAACCAACTTTCATCAGAGAAAAACACCGGCGCCCACTGGTGCCTCGTACAGTGTAAATGCTCCCTGGCCCATGCGAGACGATGTCGCCTGGGCCTGGTGGTATGGTCAGGTACCATTAAAGAGATTTTCGTCTCTTTTAAACACACTTGCAAAACCCCAGTGGAACGAAAAAAGACGACGTGGATTTTATTGTAGTAAAAAAAATATATATTTCACTCACTGGCGGACTTCCGCATGCCTGTCATCACTCACACCCGCCTTTTCTCTATATAAACAGCGTGTCGGCCAGAAGCGCTCTCAGTCAGGCTGTGGAACTCGGCTCATACACTAGACGCTCCGCATTATAAGGCGTCCTGTCAATCTTGGAGCAAATTTAAGACTTTTAACGGCGCCTTGTAGTCGTGAAAATACGATACTGTGGATCCATTGTTTGGTGTCGTCTTGGTCTAATGATGTCAGCCATTCAAACATTACCTTGTGAATTTTGCAGGTAAGCTCATCATTAAAGAACAGTAACATGAAATAGTTGGACATCTGTAATCAAAATGTTAGAAAAGGTCACATTAAAGTCCCCTGGAAAGGTTTGAAGGCATTTTAGGCTTGTCCTTAAATTTGACCTAAAAGCCAAATATCGCTAACTTTTTGTGAGTTGTGTATCTGCACTCTAGTGCACGCTGCCCTTTTTTTTTTTTAATCAGTTACATTACTATACTACATGCAAATGATTGAGTCTATGAATGATCTCCTCCAATCTAGACATCGGGCTGTCAACTTGTTCCTCCAGGGCTATGAGAAATCCTGGATTGAGGCGGAAGAACACTTCTTTGAGGATAAACTCATAGAGGACCTTGCTGTAAGTTCGCACGGCCGACAGTTGCAGTTTTAGGCACAAGAGCGTTCAGATTGAGCAAATTATCTTTAATTGATGCATATCATGTTGCTGAAGCCGAAAATAATGAGCTGGATGAATGAGAATGTTCAAAGGCATCTTCCCTGAAAGCGCTCCCTTGCGTCTTGAATGTAACTACTTCACAGGTTTCACCCATCGCGGGTTCTTTTTGGAACGTAACCCCTGCGATGAATGAGGGTTCACCGTATCAAAAGACTTTTAGTAATGTAAAGGTACCATTACGCAGTCGTATCACCCGATGACAGCTTTGTCGGAGTACGCCGTCATTTGACAGAAATCAAATGAGTTTATTGACAACAAGACACAAAATAATGCGCTATAATTCTTGATCGTACTGTATTGGCCCAAATATAAGACAGTGTTTTTTTGCATTGAAATAAAAAAATTAAAAAGTGGGGGTCGTCCTATATTCGGAGTCTAGATATTATACCCGTTCACGACGCTAGATGGCGCCAGATATCAATGACGCGAATGCTGAAGTTGACTTCCCAGGCCAAAGCGAACCCCTGCCACGAAGAATAAAAAGAAAAATAGCGGTAGCACGAAGAAGAAAAATAAAAAATAACAGTAAGAAGGAAAAGAGAAGAAAATAATAGAAGAGATAACAGAAAATGGAGAAACGTAGTGACAATCTGGAGAAAAGTGGGTCGAAGATCGGCTAGATTAACCGGCAGCTGAGGAGAAGTTATGATGTCATTTACATAAAAAAACCAATGTGATGCACTTTAGATTTGAATGAGGCAATATAACATGCTTTTTCTCTCAAATATATTGTTGTAATCATTGGTGTCAGATGTACTGGAATTATTTTCTGTATAAAAATTAATTTGGTGTTCAAAAAGTCTTTTTTCAAACTTGAGTCTTGAAAAAGAGGGTCGTCTTATAATCAGGGCCGTCTTATATTCGGGCCAATACGGTATGTCACAGACACGGGGGGGGGCTGGGAGTGAATTGTCTTATTATTCTATTTTCAGTTGAATAAGCGAGTATTGCAAATGTCGATGTATTGCTCGGAAGTCGAAGAATTAACAGGTGCTGAAAATGCGCTTCAGAAATCAAGTGACCAAGAGCCATTTGAAGAGGTCGAGGGAATGAAACGCATCGATCCACTCCATCAGCTCATCCAGCTTTTCAGTAGAACGGCTCTGACAGACAAATGGTGGGTTACACTCACGTCGCCTGTCACGGAATGTCTGTTTTTGTGTGTGTGTTTTTTTTTTAGCATTTCAGAATCAAATAATGGGCATGTTGACTGTTGTAGTAAACTGGATGAAGATCAGCTCTACATGGCTTATGCTGATATCATGGCCAAGGTTCCCAAATCCCAAATATTATTTTAAAAAAATTTGGTTCATGATATCAACTCCCCAAAGTTTATTCACTCGTTTTTTTTCCATTGCCCTTTCTCAGAGCTGCCATGATGAAGAAGATGAAGACGGGGAGGAAGTGAAAAGTTTCGAAGTAGGTTTTCTTTATCGTTTGACTCGTCCGTCATTTCCAGTCCAACATGTTCCCCCGCCCCTTTTTTTTTTTCCATGAATAGGAGAAGGAGATGGAAAAGCAGAAGCTGTTATACCAGCAGGAAAGGCTTCATGATCGCGGAGCTGCTGAGATGGTACTTCAGACCATTAGCGCCAGCAAAGGTACGGCTTTTTACTTTGTATTCGTCTTAATACATGAATAATGTAAAAATGAAAAACAATGTTTGATTCTTTTGTGTTTGATTCTTTTGAACCAGGTGAGATGGGTCCCATGGTCGCCTCAACTCTCAAACTCGGCATTGCAATTCTCAATGGAGGAAACTCGACAGTGCAACTGGTACCGTTTGTTATCGTCCCTCCCTGTCAATATACTGCATTTTAAATGTGACGGCTTACAAATAAATTGCCTGATCTTTGGACAGAAAATGCTGGATTATCTGAAGAATCGAAAGGACGTGGGATTCTTCCAGAGCCTTGCTGGCCTCATGCAATTGTGCAGGTAACAGTAGAATGAGTTAGAACGTTGACGGTTAAACATTTAATTGAAACTAGAATTTTAATATTACCGTATTTCCCACACTAAAAGGCGCACTGGATTATGAGGCGCACGTTCAATGAATGACCTATTTTGTAATTTTGTTTTCATATATTGGACGCACCGCATTATCAGACGCAATCTACAATGCATCCACTAGATGGAGCTACGCTCAAGGAAATGCCAACAGAACGATCAGATGTCAGTAAAACATATTTAATAAAGCAGCGACACAGTTCAATTAACCAACAGCAAGTTAGAACATTGACTCGTTAACGTTGAACTCTCTTGCCGCTGCTCTGTTCAACTGCGAAACCGATCGCCTTAAGTTTGAACTCTGCGTTGTTAGCATGTCTCTAGCAAGGAGCCATTTTGGGGTCGACATAATACCGTATTAACCATACATAAGGCGCATCGGATTTTAAGGCGCGCTGTGAGCTTTCAAGAAAATGGAAGGCTTTTAGGCGCGCCTTTTAGTGCGGAAAATACGGTAAATTAAACCGACATTACGAATGACCACTTGAGCGTTCCTTTAACTTCGTTTGTTTGCATGTTGAGTCAGAGTTTGACGATTTGACACTCTCTTTTTTCTCAGTGTTCTAGATCTAAATGCATTTGAGAGACAGAACAAAGCAGAAGGACTGGGAATGATCACTGAAGAAGGATCAGGTAAAACGTAGATGAAATATGTTCCGAAATATGTGTTTTGCTTTAACTACGACAGTCACTTTTTTTTACCAAGATCTTTGAGCGCGGCACATCTTGACTGTGTAATACTTACCCACTTAGTGCAGAAATGCTCCAACTAAATCAGATCGTAAGAGCACCACTTGCATCGGTCTCTTGAGTCACCGCACAGCTTTGTTAATGATTTTAAAGCAGACATACACACATTTTTCACAATTCAAAACAGGTCTCAGGTGTCTTAATAACCTGGCTCTAAAATGATTTTTGTCAAAATACTCCAAGGATTTAGAAATGCAGCACAGCTCAGTGTTGAAGCACCCCAGAACTTAGCCTGTTTTGTGGGGGTGGTCCTTCAGCCAAAAATGGTTCAGCCCCGTTGAGATGATGATGTAAAAAGTGCTGCGTATACACATCAAATTAAAAACGATATATGGTAAGGTCTTGTAATAAATACTTTAATTATAAATCATAAATAATAATAATAATAATGATAAAATACATGACAAATAATGCTCCAAAAATTATAAATACAATAACGAAAAAAATATATTGCAGAGTGCGGATATCTTTGCTGTCAGAAAAAAAAGTTGATATTTTAAAATGTGTCCATCTTTCGAGGGCCACCAAAAACCACTTTCAGATTTAATACGAACAACACAACAGATCGCGAAAATGTTTCTTACCATAAAATATTTTGTGTCCTTGACTTAATTTGCGCCTGCAACATAAATTGAAATTGCCCTCTGCCTGGTCCTCTTTGTTGTCATTTGTATTGATGTTATGTTCTTGTTTTATGTGATTGTACTCTATAATTCTTATTTTGTTGTGTTGCGCAATTCTTTCTCCGAAGATCCTTTCTTTGCATTTTGTGGTTCAAAGCAGCTTTTTTTTTTATCAGTCATCTATTATACCTTTGCAAATGTATTTTTGACTACTTACTGATTGACACATTTTCCCCTCACACTACTACTGGCTATAACATGCTGCAATTTAAAGACCTGTCCACTTATACATTTTGTGGCTCTTCGCCGCTCATCCAGAAATATCGCATCAAATGGGTTCTAGAAAAATTATCTATTTAGATTATTGTATTCTATCCGCATTTCAATGACTCGATTCTAATATGACTTTTTTTTTTAAAACACATTTTTCTTGTCTGTACTGCTTCATGGTTTGTTGTCTGCTGCTATATTCTATATTCCATGACGTATTATTATTATTTTTTTTTTTGTGAATGCCTTTTTTTCTAAATGGAAGTGTATAAATGTTTACATTATTTTACCGACTATATATTTGCATACGCCCATGTCCTTGGGATTACCAGCTTATTTTTGTCTGCATGTGTCTTTCTGTATTGTAAATGTTTGTGTGTGTGTGTGTGTGTGTGTGTGTGTGTGTGCGGCGTGTGTGTGTGTGCGTGCGCGCATCCGTTTTGTGCCTGTGTGGTCTCTGTGTGTGTTTCTTCTGTTTGGGACAGGTGAGAAGGTTATGCAGGATGATAAGTTTACCTGTGACCTCTTCCGCTTCCTTCAGCTTCTCTGCGAAGGACACAACTCGGGTATTTTTATCGATTCGCCTTTTACGACCTTCATATTCAAGTTTATGTTTTCACATCCCTTTTGTTCATTGCAGATTTCCAGAACTACTTAAGGACTCAAACAGGTAACAATACAACCGTCAACATCATCATCTCGACTGTTGACTACCTCCTAAGAGTACAGGTTGGTATCCGTGTTTTTCTTTTCAAAAGTCAATGTTTTTCTCAGGATGTATTCGTTTGGAGTAGGTTGTCAAACTCACACTCTCGGACTGTATATTTATGTTCGTGATGGTTGCCGTCAGGGTTAGGCTGAATTGATTATAGATAAATAAGATAAATAACCAACACAAATGCAGGTAAATGTACAATCACTAGCGGGTGTATTTGACACCAAAAATCACAGGTTGGTATATACCTTTGTTTTAAATTAATGATTTAGTTCCCATTCGGTACAGGAAGAACATGTATTTGGGGGTCGGGGTAAAAATACTGTTTAAGTAAGCTTCAGGTAGGCCAAAATTGCTTTGCTCTGCACGACTACAGTTAGTGATAGGGGATATGTTCACACTGCAGATCAGTTCTGATTTTTTTTTTTTTTTTGGGCCCCATTGTGTGACATCAAATTTTTTCATCAAGAGCGAACATAACAATTCAGATTAAAAAAAAAAAAAAATCACAAATCTGCCCTGGGCCTCTTTTTTGGGGGGGGGGGATATAAATGGAATATGTATGTCATTGTAAAACATCCGAACTAACCGTGATCAAAAACCCAGTCTGCACACTCCGTACGGCTCAAGAGACTACTGACGCATCCGTAAATGTCCAAAATAGTTTTGAGGAACAGTTGTTGTCTTTCCATTTGGCTTTAATCGAAACCCACTCTAGACATGTGTGGTTAGTGTAGTCCTTCAGATTTGATATCTGAGTAAATTGAGCTTTGTCACAGAATGTCATTCCATCGCAAAGCTTGAGGAACTGCTGTCATAAATCGATACTTTGTCGCGCTAGCACTTTTCCAACTATCTACCTGTTAGCCTCATCAGTACACAATTGTGCTACTCTTACTTTGATTGCAGTATTCATGATTTTTTTCTTTTTCTTTGACACCACAAACTTATGTGGAAGCCTAATTACATTTGACCTGACTTTTTACATTTTAACCTGCTCCGCTTCTCCTGTCCCTTTTTTTTCTCGTAGGAGTCCATTAGTGATTTCTACTGGTATTACTCTGGCAAGGATGTAATTGATGAGCAGGGACAGAGGAACTTCTCAAAGGCAATTAATGTTGCCAAGCAGGTGTTCAACACACTCACAGAGTATATCCAGGTACGATCATCCAGACGGGTTCAGAGAACGTTTTAACTCATTCACTCCCAAAGACGTTTTTAGACGTCTTTTTCAGACTTGGTCCAGAATTGGCTGGTACTGAATGAGTTTGAATGATTTCATGAAATGGATACCATGTTGTAAACATCACTGCATGGGCAGATTTCGATTCATACAGATGAATATTAGACGCTACAACTTATTTATTTATTTATTTTTGTGTGCTTGTGACAGGGTCCATGTACTGGCAATCAGCAGAGTTTGGCACACAGTCGTCTGTGGGATGCTGTAGTTGGGTTTCTCCATGTCTTTGCTCATATGCAGATGAAATTGTCTCAGGTATGTTCTACTGAAATAAAAATAGAGGCTTAATGAAGTAGAATTGATCATTTATTTGAAATGACTTTTTATGATGATTATTATTAATTTGTTTTATTATAGTGATATACCGTAAAATACGCTCATCTTTCATCGTCTTTTCATTCCTAAAGCATGCTTTATTTTCCATAATTACTGCAACAGTGGAAACTAGGTTCAGAAACGTAATTTGCCCGGCAACTGTGCTGGTAACAATGTTCACAAATGCAGTTTTTTGCCGTAAATGTCCGATGGAAACCTCTGTCGCTCCTTTTTGCTATAACTGAAGCACAGCTAGTGAACCATAGCAATTTTTGTTTGAAAATTTGGCCCGTCAGCTAATTTATTCATAAACAGGGGAGTTTGTGAACCGAGATTACACTGTCCCTTTCTTTGTTGGCTAGTTTGTTGGTGTGCTCGACGAAATCGCTGGATGCTATTTGCAATGTGTTTTCCCTTCAGGACTCGAGTCAGATTGAGTTACTGAAAGAACTGATGGATCTTCAGAAAGACATGGTGGTCATGTTGCTTTCAATGATGGAGGGTATGACGATCATCTTCTCCTCATGGGCTGTCTAGAAGAAAAAATGACATAACCAGCTATTGGGTTATCGATTTGATCTCTTATGCTCCAATATTGACATATAAATATCAGTTTGATGGGAGAAAATGCAGATTCGCATGACATGAAACACTATTTATTGAATTTGGTTGCAACGTTAGGCTCAGCACTGACACATATCATCACTAACCCATCGCTCATTTCTACAGAAATATCCGTTTTGTTTTTTTGAACATATACGGTAAATGTCATCGCTGTTTTATATCGGCAGGCAACGTGGTTAACGGGACCATTGGAAAGCAGATGGTTGACATGCTGGTGGAATCGTCAAACAATGTCGAAATGATTTTGAAGTTCTTTGACATGTTCCTCAAGCTGAAAGATGTCACCTCCTCAGATGCCTTTAAAGAATACGACCCTGACGGAAAAGGCAAGTCTCTGTTTTCAGAAACTGCGAATGTGTTTGCATCCGATCATTCTCATGGTATTGATGAACGAATGAAATGAAAGGTTTGATATCCAAGAGGGACTTCCAGAAGGCAATGGAGAACCATAAGCACTACACACAGTCTGAGACCGAGTTCCTTCTTTCCTGTGCCGAAACGGATGAAAATGAACTCCTGCACTATGAGGAATTTGTGGAGCGCTTTCACGAACCAGCTAAGGTAATAAAAATTGGTCATGTAATTTCCTAACGTACCGTAGGTGATTCACATCTCAACGGCTACTCGATGGATTACGCAGCATTGACTTTGAGACATACTGGTCTATCGTAGTCCATTGCAGAGTGCATATAATGTAGTCAGCAGCTATTCACACATTTGCGACAATGGATTTTCCAGTAAATACGCTAGTCTTGCTTCATCATTTGTTTTGGACGTAGCTTTTCATAAATGAATGTCATTGTCATGGTCTGTGTGGTGAGAAATGTTTGGGGGAAAAAAACCAAATCCACTGAGAAGGACACTGCTGTGATTTAAAGGACATTGGCTTCAACGTGGCTGTGTTGTTGACCAACTTGTCAGAGCATATGCCTCATGACAACCGACTGCACACCTTCCTGGAGTTGGCGGAGAGTGTTCTCAACTACTTCCAACCCTACCTGGGTAGGATTGAAATCATGGGCAGTGCCAAGCGTATTGAGAGGGTCTACTTTGAGATCAGCGAGTCCAGCCGAACACAGTGGGAGAAACCTCAGGTAAGATTTTAATTCAACCCATTCACTCCCAAAGACGTTTTTAAACGTCTTTTCAGACTTGGGTCCAGAATTGGCTGCTACCGAATGAGTTAATCTGTGCTCTTTCCAGTGGATTGACCTACTTTCAGGGTTTGCTTTGTCGAGTCTCAACATTGTTTTTGTTCTTATGTAACCCAACTTTAGGTGAAAGAATCCAAGCGCCAGTTCATCTTTGACGTGGTCAATGAAGGAGGCGAGAAGGAAAAGATGGAATTGTTTGTGAATTTCTGTGAGGACACCATCTTTGAAATGCAACTGGCCGCTCAGATGTCAGACACGGGCGAGCGTTCGGCTGCCAAAGAGGACAGTGACCAAGAGAGGCCAGACGTGGGAAATCCCGAGACAAGCTTTTTTTCAGTGACCATGGTCCGCATGGCACTAAAAGCGCTGCAGTTCAATGTGATCCTATTGATTAAGGTCAGGCTCCTGAATTGTAGTTAGTTATAACATGTATATGATGTGTAAAGATGCAGGCGTACAGCTATTCAACTAATGCATATTGTTGAGGTATTGTACAGTTTAAACATTAAAGTGAGTAGGATTACAAAAGTGACTGAATATCTAATATCTAGTATGCTGAATACACCAGCATAGAAAAACCAAGCTTACAGTTTTCATCTCCATTCTCAGGTGCTGTCCATGAAGAGTTTGAAGAAGCGGATGAAGAAGATCAAAAGCATGACATCAAAAGACATGGTCACCACCCTGCTTTCATTCTACTGGTCTGTGTTGCGGGGCCTCCTTCATATAGCCTTCAGTGTGGTGCGAGGATTTTGCAAAATTTTTTACAATAATATATTTGGAAGCAATCTGGTTGATGGCGCCAAGAGCATCAAGGTATGGAGTTGACATAGCTCATCCTATCCGTTCTCAACAGTTTTGCCAACACTAATGCCGCACTCCTCAGGTGTCTGAGCTACTGGCTAACATGCCTGACCCGACCCCGGATGGTGTCAGACTGGAGGGGGAGGACAAAGAGAGAAAATCATCTGACAGGAGCTCAGTCAAGGAGGACCTGGCGTACTTGTCTGTTAATACCAGTGACACTGAGTTGCTGTCAGACATTTTTGGCCTGGATTTACGGAGAGAGGGAGGACAATATAAAATCAGTCCCCACAACCCCAATGCCAGTCTCACAGAAATTATCAACTCCCCACTTCCTTCTCCACCTCCTCCTGAGCCCAGACAAAGGCATCAGGTGAGGATGAAAAAGAGAGCAGTTTAATTCACTCAGGTCAAGATGAAGTAATGCTTTGAAGAGTGACAAAAAAAAACCCCACAAAAAAATGTTGCCACCTGTTAATAAATAGGCAGTGCGACTGCCAAATGGCGTCACAGATACTCCGCAGCTTCTCAGTCAGAATTTTTCATAAACGTAGACATAGTTCAAGTTGAACAAGGGATTTATTTGGAAAAATACAAGACCGACAAAGTACAATAAGGGTCACTGACAGCAAAGAACGAAATAACATAAATCGCTTGCAACCGGCAAGGTAAGAAATAAACGGAAAATCTCTTGTGATGAAAAAGCAAGGAATCCAATTTACCCAAACAATGCACCGTAAATCATACTTACACGCAAGATCAAAAAGAATACAAAGAAGAACAAACCATGAATGTGAACAAGAGCGTCTAGATTAGACCGACACTTGGAATTTGTGGCTTGAGCAATGCGAAGAATCCGACAGGTTACTTACCGGCGCGAATGTCCTATTAAAGTGCATCAGAGATGAAAAGCAGGCAGGACAGCGGCCCTTGAGGACCGAGTTTCGACACTCCTGGCATAAATGATGATGTGTGACAGGTTCGGTGCTGGAGGAAACGGACTCCACTCCCGCCGGTCCTAAAACTAAAACAAACAGAAAGATGACAATATGAATTTCAAATGTTGCACTTAGTTTCCCAAGTAAGCCTATTTAAAGCAAATGCCTGTGAGTAATTCCACACATTTAAGTCACAGTTTTTTATGAATAGTGGGGGGAGGCTGTTTCTGCTGATAATATAGATTATAGTCAAATTCGTGATATATATATATATTTTTTTTTCTAACCCCCTTTCAGTCAAAGATCTCTTCCTTGGAGAAGAAGGAAGCAATACCAGAGAATGCATGTGAAGCAAAGAGAAAGTAAGTAATAGCTTTTTTTTTGGGGTGGGGGGCGGTTTATTGCGGTGATACCAGTGGTCCCCACCAAATATGTCTAGATGGATGATTAATGTGTGTGTGTGTGTGTGTGTGTGTGTGAGACAATGCCACGGAAATGTTTTGAAACCATTTTGTAAGTTTCAGGGGTGAAAATGAAGATAAACATGAGAAGATGAAGTCAAAAATGAAAAGGCGTAAGATCTCCAAGGACGAACCTGATTTACAGGAGTCAGCACTCTCAAAGAAGCTCATTGCCTATCAGCGGAAAGTCCTGGTACATGGAACTTACCTTTTTTTCTTTCTTTGTCAGCAAGTTTAAAATCATGTATCTTTTGTTCCTCCCCACAGAACTATTTTGCAAGGAACTTTTACAACATGAGGATGCTGGCTCTCTTGGTTGCATTTGCCATCAACTTCATTCTCCTATTCTACAAGGTAAATGTCAACGTTGCACATGCAAACCGAAAACCAATCTTTTTATTTTTTTTTTTAAATCAAATTCCAAAAGCTTGAAATGAATGGCGCCATCTTACTGACGGTCGCCGCAATAGCAATATGAAATTAAAATTCCAATTTTCAGTTGAAAACATTTGGGAGTAATGTAAAGGAATGTAAAAGCAAAGCTTTTTATGTTGCCAAATACTGTTACTGTGGCGATGTGCTACTCATCTCAACTCAATAAAAAAAAAAAAAAAAAAAAAATTATTCTGCAGTTGTTTAAAAAATGGCCTAGTTTCACACCCTGTAATTTTTTATGAAACGGCTCCGATTGAACTTTGCACCAACATCTACCAAACGCCTGAGGCATCTGTAACAGCCCTAACAGACCGAAAATTAAGTCTCTGGATCCCTCCTCTAATCTCAACAGGGAGTCGGCCATTTTAATTTCCTTATTGATTTTTTTTATAGAGGTCATATTTTCTTAATTTTCTTTCTAAATTTTAATCTGATATACCTCATTTTCAAAATATTCAAATTCCGGTTTGCTAGTACCGCAGCATGGCCAGAACTGCGAAGGCCCTTTATCGCTACCTCGAATTTAGTTTTTGCTTTGAACTGCGACCTTCCCCTTTACACAAAACGTATTCATATGCATATCGCATTCAATATGATTCCGAACTGAATTTTTCTATTCATTGCCATCAATGAATTGTTCTATTCAGGTTTCTACATCCTCATCAGTGGCTGAGGAAGCGATCCCAAAGAGCCAACCAGACCGCACCATTCAGTGGGATCCACTGGATGGTGAGCCAGTGGTCGAGATGAAAGACGGGGTCACGGATGATCTGGGAGAGCCCTTGAAGTTGGCTATGGTCCATTTCGTCTTGGAGGAGGGCAGCGGTTACATGGAGCCAACACTGCGGATCTTGGCTATCCTTCATACAGTCATCTCTTTCTTCTGCATCATCGGATATTACTGTCTCAAGGTATGCAGTATGTTTCTTTATTTATTTCAATATCCATTTCTGGTCCGCTTACTCTCATAAGGGTCACGGGGTGTGCTGGAGCCTATCTCAGCTGTCTTCGGGCAGTAGGCGAGGGACACCCTGAACTGGTTGCCAGCCAATTGCAAGGCACACGTAGACGAACAACCATCCGCGCTCACACTCACACCCTTTAGAATCTTCCATTAACCTGCAATGCATGTTTTTGGAATGTGTGGGTAAACCGGAGCACCCGAGGAAAACCCACGCAGGGACGGGGAGAACATGCAAACGCCACACAGGAAGGCCGGCGCTGGAATCGAACCTTGCACCTCTGCACTCTGCGTCAGATATGCTAACCAGTCGTCTACTGTGCCGGCCCCACAAAATTTTATTTAAAAAACAAATCTGAGGGAGGACCCCCTTAAACGGCGGTCCGACCCATCCCACTACCGTGGAGTGTCCTCCTTTGATCCTTCATTTACAGACGTGTCGGTGTTTGTCGAGACAGTGAAAAGCATAAAGTGAACGTTTTCAAAAACCAGCACCACAGCTCTCCTTTTTCGGAGCTGCAACATGTATCTATATCTATTTGAGCTAATATTAGCCTACTATCAAAATCTTTTCCATTTTCAAACATTTTTTCATAAAGCTCCAGGGAGCTACTAGATGTCGCATGCGGCTCTGGAGTCGCGTGTTGCCGACCCCCGGTCTAGTCGCATATTAGTGTAATGTTCACATTTCAGCGTGACGCGCCCCCCCCCAAAAAAAAACCCGCCTTGGAGACAAAACCAACTCCCCTGGTCCTCTTGGATAATGAAAGGAGGAGTATTCTCGTGCCTTCGGAATTGTCAAATCCGCAAAACTGTCGATCGGCATCTTGTCTCACTGTAATCGAAATCAATAAATGATGAAAATGAATTATTTATTCACTGAATTCCGCAAGCAACTACTTAGACAGCACTGTCTCTTCGGTGTGCATATGTATGACTGGACAAAAATTGTGAATGTGGGGAAAATGTCTTCTGTAGGTTCCATTGGTGATCTTTAAGCGTGAAAAGGAGGTAGCCAGGAAGTTGGAGTTTGATGGCCTTTACATAACAGAGCAGCCATCTGAGGATGACATTAAAGGACAGTGGGACAGACTGGTTATCAACACACAGTAAGTAGCCTTTATTGGGCACTTTATTGTGCGACTTTTGAAATTCTTCAAACTGTGGTCCCAATCAATTGTAGTCCTGTTTAGGATCTAATTAATATGGCGCTTTTTGGAATTTTTGTCATTGCAGGTTTGCATCAATTTAAGGAACATTTGATATGTCTAGTTAGTTATTTCAACTTTTTTTGCTTGACTATTTTTAGGTCTTTCCCAAACAATTACTGGGATAAGTTTGTGAAACGAAAGGTAGGTGTCTTGGACGGTTTAATATGGAAAATTCCACTTTCAATATATCTATGGAATGTATCAACAGAATTGATTTTTACACAGGTGATGGACAAATACGGAGAATTTTATGGTCATGACCGGATCAGCGAACTTTTGGGATTGGACAAGGCCGCTCTGGACTTCAGTGACGCTCATAAAAAAAGAAAGCCCCGAAAAGACAGCTACCTGGCTGCTGTGTGAGTACATGGTGTTGATGAACCTGTTGAAAGATGACACAAATCTTATTGGGGTGACAAAAGGTTTTGATCTCCAGAACACATCCATTGTTATTTGAATTTGTCCACAGGCTGAACTCCATTGATGCCAAATACCAGATCTGGAAGCTGGGAGTGGTGTTCACTGACAATGTAAGCGTCCATATAGTATGACTTGGCAAACATGTCTGGAGCCAAAAATATATATATTTCCCTCCCCCATCTTTTTCCATTTTCAAAAAAAATTTGAAAAAGCTTCGGGTGGCCACTAGGGCGGCGCTAAAGAGCCGCATGCGGCTCTGGAGCCGCGGGCTGCCGACCCCCGGTCTATGCTTTAGTTGTAGCCTGTGCTTTTGCTGTCTTTCGATTTCGTATTTCCAATCTCTGTGTCTATGCTGCCGTTTAATTGCTATGTAAATATCCAATGCCTATCAGAGTTGTATTCATATTTAGAAGACTGGTCCAGATTTGATTCAGTTAATTTTTTTTCCCCCACATGATTGAATTGTGCCATTTGAGAGCAAAAAAAAAAGAAAAGAAAAATTTAATTGTGTCCGTTCAACCATGCAGTATTAATCTAGCATTAATAGCTAGCATGTACCAGTGTAACCAAGCTTCTGAATTAAACGAAAACATGCTGAACTTGATTTTAAAATACCATCTCTAGCCAAACAAGTCGTCCACCAGGTCACCCCAGCACTTGTCACCCCAGTATCTTCTCATTTGTTTCTCTGCCAGTCGTTCCTGTATCTGGCCTGGTATATGACCATGTCGGTCCTGGGTCACTACAACAACTTTTTCTTTGCTGCACATCTGCTTGACATTGCGATGGGGTTCAAGACACTCCGGACCATCCTGTCATCCGTGACGCACAATGGCAAACAGGTCTGTTGCTTTGGTTACTCTAAACCTACACCAATATGTTGTACTGTACAAGAAAGTCATCTCATGATGAAAGTGGCAGGACACTGTTTATCTCTTGGTCTCTCTGTGAACGGCTCCGGAAGACTACTTTCTTTATAACCGTTATTTTGTCTTGAACTGTCTTTCCTTCCAGTTGGTGTTAACAGTCGGCCTGTTAGCCGTGGTGGTGTATCTGTACACGGTAGTGGCCTTTAACTTCTTCCGAAAGTTCTACAACAAGAGTGAAGATGGAGAATTACCTGACATGAAATGTGATGACATGTTGACAGTGAGTATTAGAAGGATTTTACTTGGGATATTTGACCATGCAGACTAGTTCTCGATTAGACTGCCAAAGATGCGTATAATTCTCCTAGTATCCTCTTCTAATGCTATTAAGTCAAAAAAATGTGGTGCGGGAGAGTTGGTAAGAAAACTGTTATTCATCATACTTGGCCTTTTCCTGTGTTTTTTTTTTCTTCTTCTTCATTGCCTCTGCACACTTGCTCACTGCGGCTATGACCGGCAGCGTTAGATAAGTCTGTTGTCGACTTGAAAAGGCAAAGTTACTTGTGATTAAAGTGGGTCCATTGCCATTTATGGATTGAAAGTCACGGGAATTTAGTTTTACAGTCTTCACCCTCGGGCACTGGCCTGTGTCTGGATAAGCTTCTGTATTTTCTATGAACTCAAATGCCGCACGTCGGGCTAATCAAAGCTAAATCCAGGTTTGAAAAAAAAAAAAACATCTGTTGCCTTTATAAGTTGTTTTTTAAGCTTGTTTACATCTAATATTTTCCACTGTTAATGTGACCGGTGTAAATCTGTTTTTCAAAAAAAAAAATCACAATATTTTTGAGAGGAGGAACAAATGAAACAGCTCAGAGAATGTGATTGCAAAAGTTTACACAGAGAGATGGGTCTCTAACTTTTCTGCATTGATTGAGATCTCTGAAAAGAATGTGCTTGGACTCATATGCAGATTCATCCATCTAGATTTTTTTTTTTTGTGCACGCTACAGTTTTTTGGGGTTAGGCTGCACACTGTGTTTTAGTATGAAAGCCACGCGAGTCTTTGTACAGTGACGTGCCTGGTCTCTGCGTTGTGTTTTGTTGTGAAATGATTGACATGAGGCATGACTTTCCTTGTCTCGTTTTATTATTATATTTTAGCACTTTTCAGTTCCACAGAACCATATTATAGACACTAAGGTATACATTTTAAAGCTAGCATTTTGGCTAATTAGCTCCTAGCAAGTACACGTCGCTTCTACAATTCGCCTCGGCAGTGACGAAGATGAATTGCCGGAGTTTGCGACACACCGAGCTGTTTATATCGCCTGCACAAGAGGGTGACGTACCAAAGTAACCCCGTTACAAATTCCCGCATTCACTTTCTCCAAAGCACGTGCGAAATGTTTTCAGTTTCATGCGCGGCGAGCCCCCCCCAAAAGGTGATTCATTTGTAGTTAAAAAAATATATATATAATGACGGCAGCGATTCAAAGTGTTGTAGATTGAGACTAGATTCAGACCATTGTCACCGTCAGTACTTAATCTCTCCTGTCCTGCTTGTGTGGGTCCTAATCCCATCACTGGGGGGTAAAGTAAGCGAAAGCAGCGTCCGTCGAAGAACAGATGCAAGAATGCCGGAAAATGGGAATACGGGCACAGAAACGCAAATCAAAAAGCCACCAGCAAGTTTCTACTCAAACGCACAGAGACACCTCGGCTTTTTTCCGAGACAGATTACGGAATGAACGCTGAATGAAGAATATGCAATCCGCACCACTAATCACTATGATGTGACAAATTGTGCTTTATCTGTTTTTATACAATGAATATTTTTCATGAACTCGGGGAGGACTGCGCGGCGTTTGTTTTCAGCCTATAATGATGCTATTCAGGTAACATTCGCTATCATGCATCATCAGCCATCAGTTGCCCTGGAAATGAACATTTTGTTATATACTTTAGACTTGTTACACGGTAGAACTGGATAACGAATGAAAGAATTGCTGCCAATCCATGTGAAAGAAATACTATATAAGGGCTCGACAGCTGATGGTGGGTGTGTGTGTGTGTTTGTAATGGTGTGAGGTGGGGAGGGGGAGGGGGGGGCTTTCTGTCACCCGGAAATTTCACAACTAATCCCCCATAGTCAGCCACCCATAGCATTCCATAGAGCTCCATTTATTCCTATTAAGGATTTGGGGAGCAGCCGTCGCTTTTTGTACGGGGAAGGGGACAGAGACCAAGTGGCATGAAAAGATGGACCCAAGTATCACCAGCGCTGCAGTGGGAGTTTTATGTTCGTGAATGAATGCTTTGTGATGGCTCGCAGTTTAGAGCAGGTCAAATTAGGTTCATATCATTTGACCATCTCTTAATTTCTGATTGTGCAACTGGACGTTTCCAATTGTTGTTTGCCATTGCAGTCAAGACCCGTTTTCAATGTTTCGCTCCAGAAAATGAACATCGCGTTGTGGTTAAGCTAACCCCGAAACTGTCTTCAGTAGCTGTGTTTTTTTTTAATTTCCAGCCAATTCTGGACCAAGCCTGAAAAGACGATTAAAAACGTCTTTGGCAGTGAATGAGTTTTTAATCTTTTTTTTTTTTTCATTATTGTAATTTTATAGCAGTCCACCTTTTAAAGTAACAATCATTGTCTCGCTCTTTCCCTTTCCCCCCCCCTTTTTTTTTTCTTTTTATTCCAGTGCTACATGTTCCACATGTATGTCGGTGTGCGAGCAGGGGGAGGAATCGGTGACCAGATTGAGGACCCAGCAGGAGACGAATATGAGATCTACCGGATCATATTCGACATCACCTTCTTCTTCTTTGTCATCGTAATCCTGCTGGCAATCATCCAAGGTGATTCACGCAGTCTTAATTGCGCACACTTTCGTAAACGGGCGGCATCTCGGTCCCATTGTTGACCATTTGCGTTCGCCTTTTATGGTCAATGCGACTGCGTTACTTGAACAGCATCCGTCAAAACATCCCGAAATCTCTCGGAGGGTTTAGCTTGAGCAGGGACCAAGCTTATAAAAATAATAAATATACTTATGACAATATTTCGACAAGCGGCATGCAAAAGTTGGGTCCAAATTTCTGTTTCTGTGAAGAAGTAAGCAAGCGGAAGATTAGATGATTTCCAAAGGTCATGAAAAATCGTAGATTATTTTCATGGTGCTCGCCCCAGTAGTTGAGTACAGAGTAGAAAGTAAATGCCGCATTCTAAACAAAACCGGTAGAATGTTAAAGAATGGTAAAATTTTTTTTTTTTTAATTGTCCGCGACATCAAACCGGCGTTTCAGCTTTTCATCTCTTCTCTTGCAAACTTTAAGGTTTGATCATCGACGCTTTTGGGAACTGCGGGATCAGCAGGAACAAGTGAAAGAGGACATGGAGGTAAAGAGGAAAACATCAAATCAAATCATCTTTAGCATGACGCAGTGAATTCAGTGATTTGGAAACGCGGTGTAGGCGTGTCACCTTCTCAGACAACTTTTGCATTTCTTCTCTTCCAGACAAAATGTTTTATTTGTGGAATCGGCAATGACTACTTTGACACAGTGCCGCATGGCTTTGAGACACACACTCTCCAGGAGCACAACTTGGCCAATTACCTGTAAGTACTTCTGAGCTGCGTCAGAATGACTGGCGTTGATCGGTGTGTGTTTTGTGGGAGGGGCTATTTTTGTAATTCACCATTTATTTGCCGTGAGATAATAAAAATGTTGAGAGAGGATTTTGATGCACGTTGAGTCATGAACAACATATAACATATGTACACAAGTGGTGTCTGACTAATACAACACGGTGCTTTATACAAAGATAAAACATTAAATTCATCTTGAGCACTATTGGAGTTCGCATGGGATGGCCTTTGACCTCACATGGCCCCTTTAGAAAATTAATTTCACACTTATTCTAAAAGCATGCATGTTTGATTAATTGAAAACACGGAAGTTGTCAAAACCGCGTTGAGTGAGGATTGTTGTATTTCTGTATGTGCCTTGCCATTGGCTGACCGACCACAAGTCCAGGGTGTCGTGAACCGTTTTCCCCGTCAGCTGATAGGCACCAGATATACCTGTGACCCAGAATAGGATAATAGAGGAACTGCAGGGATGGATTGATTGATCTATTTTTGTTACAGATTCTTCGTGATGTATCTTATCAACAAAGATGAAACAGAGCACACAGGCCAGGTAAACCATTTTACACACACTCTCTCTCTCTCTCTCTTTATATACCACACCTAAAAGCATTCAATTTTCTCAAAAGCCAACAGTGCACCTTATAATCCGATGCGCCTTATACGTGGGTCAATATTCTGATTTCTTGGACGTAGTATTTCAAATATTCTGGAAAGCGCTTTGTTACAGCTACAGCGTTTGTGAAAGCTCGATATAAGTAAAGCTGTATTGTATTGTATTCCCTTTAGCGTAGCTCTATCTAGTGGATGCATAACGGAACCAACCACAGCCACGATTGTAGCTTCTATCCTGTGCGCCTTATAATGCGGTGCTCCCTACTTGTGAAAACTTTTAAAATGAGCCATTCGTTGAAGGTGCGCCTTATACTCAAAGCGCCTTATACTCCAAAGCGCCTTATAATGCGGGAAATACGGTATGCCTCTCTCTCTCTCCCGTAAGTACACATTTATGTGTCTCATGATTTAATTGTTAATTGCGCTTCCCCATTTGTTTAATTCTATTGGCTTTATAATCCTGGACTGATTCAGCAACATCATTATAAAAACGTTCGAAATATGTTATGAATCCAACGAAAAGACCTTTTTCAGTACACATTACCGATTTAGCAAATTCATTTTGGTGAATCAGACCCGACGTGAATGTCAACCCCTTCCTTTCTCATGTCTGTCTTGAAGGAATCTTATGTATGGAAAATGTACCAGGAACGTTGCTGGGAGTTCTTCCCAGCTGGGGATTGTTTCCGAAAACAGTACGAAGATCAGCTCAACTGATCTGTCTCTGGAGTTTTGTCCCTCGTGGCTTTTCCTAAACCCTGCTGCATACTTATTGGAGTAGCATAAGTTGGCAAACCACAGGGATTCGACCAACCAATGCTCCCCTGACAAAACGCCTTGGAGCCACATCTCCAAAATCAAACTGGACTGGACCATCATCCAAGATCTTCCTCATTCAGCAGGTCAACTTGCTGAATCTGCCCCAGATTGCAGCACTCATTTTTGGAATATTTTGTGTACATGGAAAATGATCTGCTTCTATCATGTAAAATCCAATTGTTGGCATGTGACTGACAGCTTACACTCATGTATGAGTCCTTCTTTTCTTCTATTTGACATCACAGTAATAAGCATTAAAAAAAAACAAAAATGCGAGAGGAGTCGTGGACAGATGAGAATGACTCATTGTGTCTACCAGACACACTTGGTGGTACAGGTAGTGAAACCTGCTGCAATATATCTTTCAAGATCTGCTTTTGTTACCACTGTCCAAAAATGTGACTTCATTGAATTTTGCCTGCGATGCAGTGGGAAGACGATGTGCCTGAAGCTGAAGACTTTTCCTCACGTTTGAAAAAATCGAGAGCATTTTAATGGTTTGAAGTAAAGTGGAGCTTCCGGATGTGATCATGGTGTCCACAATCTGAACATGCCCATGATTGTGTGTGTGTGTGTGTGTGAAGAACGCTGTAAAATTGCCTGCGACTTGATGTTGAATGATGAGTTAAAGCTCAATTGAACACTCCCGCTTGCTCTTTAATTTGCCCCTTTTTAATGGTACAGAAACTATTAACAAAGTTGTAAAGTTTGAATGAGGGCTTAACATCCTGTAATGTTGAATTATTTTATTATTAAGTGAATAGAATTCATTCTGTCTCTTATTATAATTAACCTTGTTGGTTCTTTTATCTCAAGACATTTTTCGGCGGAAGTCTTTTGCCACTTTGGGAGTTGCACACTGAGCTAAAATAACCAACAAGTTCTATTTTCTTATTAGTATCTGGATTCTTTGGAGATTCTGGGCTGGAAATCTTTTGGCTTGCAACCGATTTTCATCACATGACACAATTTGCGGTAATTAAACAGACCTGGGCAAAATACGGCCAAGGCGTCACATTTTACCCATCCACCGTTTCTCACCGACCATCGCAGTGAACATGAAGTTAGAAATTAAAAGGTCAAATATGTGATGCTTTGCTTTTGAAAATTGTGCTTTTGTTGTATGTATACATATGAACACGAGTAGAAGCGAGATAGCGAGCAACGACTTCTGTCTGCAGTGTTGCCAACTGCGACTTTTCCAATGCTTACCAGCAACTAAGAAGAAGTCAAGCTAACTTCTGGAAGAATTGTTCATGTTCTGCACGACGGTAACACACCGCCAACGTGGCCAATTCTAGCTAGCAAGCTAGTTCGATGCACCACCACGCGGGCCAACATTGAGATGGGCTTCGTTGATGGGCTACATGATATTTAATTTGTTGCTCATTAACTGGCTAACTTTTCTTAGCTGCCACCAAACTTAAAAGTCAGGCGTTTCAAACTACACGTGCACTACGTCGCAGATAATGAGCTACCCATTACATGCAAGTCTAACCTCAACAATATCCTCAGATCTGTTCAGATTTCTCATTCTGATTCCAGCTGGGCTGCCTCGCCAACTTGGATCACGGCTACATTTGTCAGATGAACGGCCAAAAAGTCTTGTCGTAAGTAACAGAAATCAAATCAGTTGCTGCAGGTCAGTGAGAACCTTGAACAGAACTAGCAAGCCGCGCGCGGGCCTTTCCTGCGCGGCCCTCGATTAATTCCTGAAAATAAAAAATCTTCACTGTTGCCGAACCATTGAAAGATGTAATCCTAGTGCTAACCGCAGAATGGCAGACGTCGCCTCCAACCCTGAGGGCGGATTTGTGAAGGAGTGTCATGGCCGCCACAACATCGATCTCATAAGTATATAAACAAAAACGTGAATGTTTTCAAACTTCAATTGTGTTTCAAACATATATGGTGGCTAAATTGGTCAAGCGACTGTTGTGATGGATGCAGAGGCGACCAATTTTACTGCCCCATCATGGCACTCTTCACACAGGTGAGTGAGCCATCCTATTCATTTGGGGATTTGAATGACATCCGGGAAAGCATATCGTAGTCCATCCATCCATTGACATCCAACCTCACCTTGTCAAAATAGGGGCAGCGGCACCCTCAGCCTTCCTCTGTGTTCCAGCGGAGTCTCAACCGTGACCGCCAACAAAATCCAGAGCCTTGAGGAACATATGCACCAATTACTCGACCTACAAACACAGCTGCCAAAACACACCAAATCCTATTGAGCATCTTTGGAAGGAGCTGAAAACACGCAGTGTCGAGAATACACCCTTTATATCTGAGGTAACCAGATACTGTGGCTAGGTTCGCTCACAATGAGTGTTTGTAGATGTAAAATGAAGAGTACTGTAACATGATGCAATATGAGGCAAAGCTCAATGCTTTGTTCTGCTCATCTTGAGCAGCATACACAAAATGTGTGTAGAATTAGGGATGGTGATAGAGAGAATACGTGATGCATGGCAAAGATCCCTTAAAAGGATCTCCAGAGCCGAGAGAAATCGTGAACAGAGACGAGGTGAGGGGAGTTTGGTGGGCTTCATGCTGATGGAACTGAAAGAAAAAGGGCAGAGATGCCATCTGTTTAACTCATTCAGTACCAGCCAATTCTAGACCAAGTCTGAAAAGACGTTTAAAAACGTCTTTGGGAGTGAATGGGTTAAAGGGGAAATGCCTGGAAAGTGCTCAGCGTGGGATGTGGGGAAACAGAATTAGAAGTCAAAAGTGGAAAAAATATATATTGGTCACTAGAATCACTTGACTTTTGGATTAAGCCACAAAGAGGAAATAATTACATACAAAAGCCTTCTAATGTTGAATACTTTAGAGTAAGGGCTACCGTTTAAAGTGTTCCTCACCTTCGACAGATCTATTTCATCTGCAATAAGCTTACAGTACAAGGCCTGCAGCATGTCCATGTGTCAACTCTTTCATACAGTGTAAATTTAATTTAATATTCCACATTTTGTTTAACGCTGTCCCCCCCCCCCCCCGACCTCCCTCAAAAGTATGAACTGAACTCTCGTGAGCCAATTCTATGTGTTGTCAAATAGATCCCCTACGATTTTTTGCTGCATAGACAAAAGTTTAAAAGGCGGAGCCGGCGGCTGCAGTCACACACACACGGCGCTTGAGCAGCAAAAGAAAGCAGCATGCTGCACTAGGAGGGCTGACTTTCGAGTCGGATATCATTCGGATGCATCTGGTAAGTTTTTTTTTTTTCCCAACCTAATCACATAACTCAATTATTATGCAAATTTAAGGTTAATAATGTTTATTATGGCAGAGTATTATTTTATTAGTATTACATTAGTTCCATAAATCAATTCTGATTACGTTTACTATGAAAAAAAAACACAGAAGTGAACAAGAATGAACAAAAGCATTGGTTTTGTCTGAGCAACACTAAATTGAGATTCCAACATACACCGCAACAGCATTTTTTTACACGATAGTGGAAACCATAATATACATAATTGTTATGTGAATTCAGCACTTTGAAGGTGGTGACTTTAACTTTATGTGGCGGGCCAAATTGATTTTTAATTTTTTTTTTAATGCTGACAGATTTTTTTTCAGTACAAAACATCCGTTTAGCTTAACGGGTGTAATAGGTGAAACATTAGGCGGGGATACGCTTTTCTTTTCATTTAGCACAGTTAAAATGGTAGGGATTCTTTGTGAAATATTAATATTTTGGAAGGGCTCAAAGGGGCGTAAAACAATGTTTGGATTGTGAGTAAAAAGTGGCACAATAAAAATTTGTAATCAGGATAATGATGGAAACATGACTTCCTTGGAAGAGTAAAATGACAAAGCCATGATATGGTTCCTCTCCCAAAGTTCTTTAACCCTCCTGTTATGTCATTTGGGACCCATTTTAAAATTAAAAACAAAATGAAAAAAAAAAAAGGTTGCCCAAAGAAAGCTGGGATAGGCTCCAGCACGCCCGCCCGCCTACAATAGTGGCTGCGGTTACGTTATGCATCCACTAGATGGAGCTGCGCTAAAGGCAATCAACCCATCCATTTTCCGATCCGCTTTATCCTCACAAGGGTCGCCTATCCCAGCCGTCTTTGGGCAGTAGGCGGGGGACACCCTGAACCGGTTGCCAGCCAATCGCAGGCTGCTAAAGGGAATACAATACAATTATAGCTTTATTTATATAGAGTCTTCAAAACCGCTGCGGCGGTAACAAAGCGCTTTCCGGAACATTTAAAATACTACCTCCAAGAAATCTGAATATTGATCCATATACGTATGGTATATGGCGTCTCGGATTATAAGGCACACTGTCGGCTTTTCAGAACATTGAATGCTTTTGGGTGCGCCTTATAGTGCAGAAAATGCAGTATGTATGGAGTAATGTATGGAGGTTCCTTGCTGTGTGAATAATGGTTCCAACATCCTTGGCAGTCTGAATGCAGTGTATGTGACATCAAACTTTGTAGGCTGTTCTTACCTGTAAATCCTGCAGCAAAAGCAAAACAAAAGAAACCCCTCTACCAATTGAGCCACAGACCAGGATGCCCGTTGACCGACGGTTCGACTGTTCAAATATCGGCTATTTTGTTTTGCTCTTGCTAAACCAGCACAATTGAAAAGCATGTGTAAACAGTTTGGGGGGGAGATATGAGCTTTTTATAATCGGCTGTATTGCTGCCCAGAAATTGACTGCTTGACCAAATGATCTTATAGTTTAAGAATGTCATTTCTGTTTCAATGAATGAGCCGAACCAATAGAGAAAAAAAACTAGCATGAACAAAGAGTACCAGAAACTGTTTTTTTCTGACACTTTCAGAAATGTAAACATTACATCTTTATTGCTGTTCCTGAGGAACTGACATATCAGGAAGGTTTAACATTTTTAATTTCTATTTGTTTTTCCTTTATTTGTTTGTTTTAACAGTGACAATTCCATGATGACAGCGCAATGGAAGACTGGTTGGCAATGCTCCTTTACCGAGAGGGGGTTCTTGAATTAAAATTTGGATTCAGATCTTTTTTGAGGAGCCTGCATGTTTTGGGTATGTTTTCGATCTGATTCCATATCTCTTAATATTTCTACCTTTCTTCCATTCAACTAGCTTGCTACATACTATATAGATTACAAGTTCACATTTTGAAAGTTTAACCGGTGCATGCATTAAGATGAAAAATGTGCACAGTTTACCGTATTTTCCGCACTATAAGGCGCTTCGTAGTTTAAAGCGCAACTTCAGTGAATGGCCTGTTTCAAAACTGTTTTCAGATACTGTGTAAGATGCATAGAATAGAAGCTATAAAAGTGGCTGCGGTTGCATTATGCATTCACTAGATGGCGCTACGCTAAAGGGAATACAATACAATACAGCTTTATATAGAGATTTTACAACCGCTGCAGTTGTAACAAAGCGCTTCACAGAACATTTAAAATACGACGTTCAAGAAATCTGAATGTTGATCCATAAGGTGCATCGGATTTCAGGCGGCTTTTGAGAAGAATGCTTCTCGGCGCGCCTTATAGTGTGGAAAATACGGTAATTACACATGACATTGCAAATATAAGAGTCAATGATGGTGTAGTGGTACACACGCCTGACTTGTGTGCGGGCAAGCGTTGGATCGGTTCCCACTCAGTGACGGTGTGTATGTGGGTGTGGATGGTTGTTTGTCTCTACATGTGCCGAGCTATGGACTGGCGACCAGTTCAGGGTGTCGTCCGTGCGATCCTGTTCAGGTTAAGCAGTGTGGAAAATGGATGGATTGTAAATATAAATCCACTATTTTCACATTTAGGATGGAAGGAATGACAATTGATGCTAAAGTTTAGCAACAATATGAAGAGCTAATATTCCTTTTGCTATGCGCTTGAACTCAACTGCACTTCAGGTTTTGCTTCTGATGCAACTCCGTAGTTAAGGGAATATGTATTATAGTCCAATGATAACATGCATCGGAACTATGAAGTGTACATTACTTAAACCTGTGTTGAAACAATGTATGTGTAACTGTATGCGTAGTATGGAGAGGCTAGACTATGTGTACCAGATGATAGCCACCCTCAGTTGTAATTTTTCCAGTTTTACATTGCATGTTTGATGTTTTTGATTATTATTACTTTTTTTGGGGGGGGGGTGGAGGCGTGAAATAACTTTCAAAATGTATGTCCATTTACGAATGTTCTGTCAAATGTAAATGCCATCTTTCCTCGGAACTGAAGGTATGACATTATCCCAAAGCATTGGAGCAGCCATCCGAGCTTCCATTTTCTGCGCCTGCCCTCACTCATAAGGGTTGAGGGTGAGCTGGAGCCTTTGGATATGATGGTTCTGGCTTTAATTAGTACAGCCTGTATTAGTAATGTCATCTCTTCTTTACAGGCTATGCTAATCTATACCATAATCAGCAATGCAATGGAAGCTGTCTGAGTGAATGCAATGTTTTGTATGATTTTCACACAAGTCTTCATGATGGACTCCAGATTAATTCAGAAGTGTGTGGATGTTTTAGCAGGTAACACCTTTGCACTGAATTAACTGGCTATTTTTTTTTCCCCTCAAAGTACTGCTTAAAGATCCATCTGCATCACGTTGTCGGAACTGTCAACAATGAAATGTTAGCAAAAAACAATGGGAAAATACAGTGGCAACAGAAGATGGCTCCCCTCTGGCTTCTGCCGTGGGGGGCCAGTTGTTAGCCTATTCATGAATAAATCCATGCTCTCTCTCCTGTGGTTGTACTGTGGTTGAGAGGAAAGAAATTTCATCTGTGCTGTATGTTGCACATAGAGCATATTTGACAATAAAGTTGACTTGACTATACACAATGACAGCGACCCTGTAAAAGGAGAAATTAGATGAGCCCTTAAAGCCTCCTGAGGCTTCTGCAGAATGCCTTGCGCAGTGGCTTTCAAGTGAACGCCCAAGAGCAGTGTTTGGCCACACTCCACTGGTGGAACTGATTTCAGAAAATGACTTTTGATACTTCAGTGCAGCAAACGGTAGCTCCTCTTAGACTTTAACTCCAATAATACTCTACGACTTGACTTTTACTTCAACCAAAGTTATTTTTTTGTCAAAATGCTTGGGTAAAAATCCAAGTGTCATGTTCACTTTATACAAAACTGCGATTAAAAAAAAAAAACAACAAAAACAATGAAGTTCTTTGTTCTGGTTCATTTCTAACAGAATAAATACAACAATAATAACAATAAAATAATAATACAGGAATACTAATAAATATCCAACTTCCTGGAAATCTTAAAATCTTTTTTCTGATCGAGATGAGGTTATTTTGGGGCAGGGAGGGGTGGAAGGTTGGATGATAAATTTAAAATAGCTTGATGAATGTTTATTCATACTATTCTTTTTTTTTTATTGTTTGTGAATGTGCGATTGTCTGTGTGAGGACAGGATAGGGCATTTCAATTACAACTGACCAGTGGAGAAGGGGTAAGATTTAAAAATAAATAAATACATAAACAGGTTCTGATCCTCTCCTTTCCTTTTAAACTTTGTTGTGTTAGCATGTTGCTGTTTTTGTATACTGTATTTTATTATTGTTGGACTACTTTAATTTCCTGTATCTGTTTGTTTGTTTGTTTGTTTTTACTGTGTACTGTCGCGTGTTCATATTCAAGCCTTGTGTGTGTGTGCGAAGGTGTGTGTGTATTTTCTTTCACAAAGTCAATTAAGGAATCTGATTACTTTTACATACCATCGAATGGATGGTTGACGCTAATTACCCATTTTGCCTCTTCTCATGTTTGTCTCCATTCTTCCTGTTATAGATGCCTGTTGGTCATTATGGATGAAACCGCAAGCACCTTCCTACCAGCGACTTTTGGTACTACCTACAACACCTACTACCTATGTTTAACATTTTGAAAAGCTAATTCTATTGGGAGCAGGTAATACTATGAGGCACACAGTAATCCCTCCTTTGTCCAGCTGTCCCCATGTGAGGAAAAATCTGTGAAGTAGTGACCAGAACTTGATTTTATTATTTTCGTTAGTGACAATAGAGAATAATTTTCAAGTAAAAAAAAAAACACACAAAAAACATTCCAGTTTCTTCCCATTCATGTAAACTTGCACTCGTCTCATCAGGATTTCATCATCGAAGAGCCATGTTTAACTCATCACCATCATACTGTCGCCATGAAAAACAAGGCTCATCGATGAAATCATGGAGGAAAACAGTTTTCAAACATGTCATCCCTTATACTGGTTGGGAAACGTGATTTCTTTCCATTTCAGATGGCTCTTACCAGGAAGCTGCCATATTGTCTGGCAGTGTTGGCGGGTGGGGTACCCATCACTTTAATAGCAGTCATATTATTTGGCACGAAGCAAACTTCACTGACTCACCGGGAAATAGCACACTAATCCAGGCAACAGACGACTTTGACCCATTAGGAGGACATACAGTCTGGCAGGTAACGATCAGATTTCACCAGAATCTGGGTTGTTTTTTTTAGATTGGTGATTGTATGGTATTGTGAATGTACCGTATTTTCCGCACTATAAGACACACCATAAAGGATTCCATTTTCTCAAAAGCCGACTGTGCACCTTAATATCCAAGGCCGCTTATGTAAGGAACAATATTCAGAATTCTTGGGCATATTATTTGAAATGGTCTATAAAGCGCTTTGTTACAGCCGCAGCAGTTGTGAAAGCGCTACATAAATAAAACTGTATTGTATTTCCTTTAGCATGGCTCCATCTAGTGGATCGATAATGCTACCGCAGCCACTATTTTAGCTTCTATTCTACGCGCCTTACAATGTCGGGCGCCCTATTTATGAAAACAGTTTTAAAATAGAACATTCATTGAGGGTGCGCCTTAAACTCCGAAGCGCCTTATAGTGCGGAAAATACGGAAAACTGAGCAGATTTTTTTTCTTAATGCACCGGTTAACCTTTCAAAATGTGGGTGCCAACGTATTATCTATATTGTATGTACCAAGCTAGTTGAATGGTAGAAAGGTCGAAATATTAACAGATATGGAATCAGATCCAAAACATACCCAAAACAAGCAGGCTCCTCAAAAACTACATCTCGATAGAAGGCTAACAAAGGTATTTTCCATCTATGGTTGATAAAGACATCAATATTTCAAAAAAATGTAATAGTGTTCTTTTCATGTAATTTAATCATGTAATTAATTTAATATGCAGTTAACACTACATATTAGATTTTTTTCAGGGTTGAATTGAGCTTCACTATGTTCTAAATTCAGTTCATTATTTTTTCTAACTAGTAAATGCAATCTACACTGAATAGATTTTTTATGTCATCATCAATTTCTAAAACCATCTGAGGATTGTTTTTATTAAAAATTACAATTCTTTTCCCATCTTTAGGTTATCGTAATTGTCTTCCTCACCGGATCACTTTCGCTTGTCACCGTCGTTGGCAACATCTTAGTCCTCTTGTCCTTCAAGATCAATAAGGCGCTGAAGACCGTGAACAACTACTACTTGCTGAGCTTGGCGTTTGCCGACCTGACCATTGGCACTTTATCCATGAACTTGTACACCACCTACATCATCATGAATCAGTGGGCTCTGGGGCCAGTGATCTGTGACTTGTGGCTTGCAATCGACTATGTCGCCAGTAATGCTTCAGTCATGAACCTCCTCGTCATAAGCTTTGACAGGTAACGCGTTTGTTTGTTTTTTCGACCTCCGATAGTATTTTCATGCTTTCAGTTTTTCCTCCGTTGCTTTGGTCCATTTCTCAGATCATAATTGCATTTCTCAAAAGTAGTATCATGCTCAAAGCGTGGATGACGAAAAAATAGATTGTCTCACTTCTCCTGTCCCATGTAAATCCGCTTCATTTCCAAGCGCCGACTTTCAGTTCCAAATATGCACCCGTGCTCCACGCCGACGCTGTCCGTATGGAGCAGCAGGGTTAAAATCATTTCAATGGCTGAATGTCTAAAATTGGTTCTGAATCGTGTCTTTTTTCTCTCTCTCTTACTTTTTTTCTTTAGGTATTTCTCCGTTACCAGGCCTTTGACCTACCGCGCAAAGCGCACAACCAAGAGGGCCATGACCATGATTTGTTTAGCCTGGTCAATATCATTCATTCTTTGGGCCCCAGCCATCCTGTTCTGGCAGTACATCGTTGGGGAGCGGACAGTGCCGTCTAATGAATGCTTCATCCAGTTTCTGTCTGAGCCCATCATTACATTCTGCACGGCGATAGCTGCATTTTACTTGCCAGTTACTATCATGACAACCCTGTTTTGGAAGATCTATCAGGAGACAGAGAAACGTGCTAAGGATATACAAGGTCTTAAGGGCTCGGGCGCAGGAAACAGCCAGAGTAAAAATCACAAGAGTGACGATGGTGTGAACAAGAGCCAAAAGGAAAAATCCGACACAACGTCGACACGGCAAATGCACTCGGCGAACGAGAGGAACGATGAGCAAAATCAGCAGGCTTCAGACAACGCCAAGGACAACTCGAGTATTCCGAGAGGAATGGAAAGCGCGGGGAAACGTCGTGCGTTCCTTTTCCACTTTTCATCGCATTTCTGCCGCGGTTTCAGAAGGGCTGACAACACCGCGCCTGCAGATCAGAGCTGCTGTGACAGTTTAAACAACAACGACGCTTCCGAGGATGAAGAGGAAGTAAATGATGCAGACCAAACAAGACTTGCCACAGGTCGGATATGGTCATCCTAAACTGTTTTGAGCGTTGTTTCGAACTTTCGAATCGTGCCTTCAGAACATAGGATTTTTATTTTATTTTATTTAGTTTTTGTTTTATTTTATTTTATTTTATTTTATTTTATTTTATTTTATTTTATTTTATTTTATTTTATTTTATAATTTATTTATTATTTATATATATGTTATTATTTATATATATTTTAATTACAACATGCTGTAATACGATGTCTCATTTGTTCTCCGTAGATGGAAAGAAGACAAAAAGGACAAAGGACCGAAAATCACCCGAGTCAAAACATCCGCCACCTGCAGAGGACGCTTCCCCTGAAAATATCTCCATGAAAGATGCGAAAAGGTTTGCCCCCAAAGCCAAGACAGAGGTGAACAAACGCAAGAATGAAAAAAAGGCAAATGACAAGAAAGCGGCACGGACGCTGAGTGCCATCCTTTTGGCCTTCATCACTACTTGGTTACCATACAACATCATGGTCCTAGTTAACACCTTCTGCCAAGACTGTATCCCGGGAAATCTTTGGGCGCTGGGATACTGGTTGTGTTACGTGAATAGCACGGTCAACCCGATGTGCTACGCCCTGTGTAACAAGACTTTTCGAAACACGTTCAGGGATATCTTAATGTGCCAGTGGAATCAAAACAAAAGCAAGCCTCAATTTCAGAAGAGGAATGCTGCAGCTTGCCGAAAGAAAGATCAAATGTAGAGCAGAAATATGACTAAAACAATTTCGAAAATGCGACAGGAGTTTTAAATGGTAACTCTAATATTTGGGGAAAGTTTGGCAAGGCATGCTTACGCAAGGGAAAAAAACCAGACCTGTCCTGTGATCCTCAGAAATTCCAATACTATTTCTAAAGACTTTAAGAGTATTCACTGAACTACAGTTGACATTTCGAATTTCTGATCCATTCATTGAAGGTACGCTTTATAATCCGAAGCGCTTTATAGCGCAGAAAATACGGTAACTTATAAGGTAAGTGATTGTGTCCACGGGTCAGTCATGCACAGGGTTAAAATCTACACAGACTTCCTCTACTACAGTTGCACTGCAACAGTTGAGTAAAAACTAAGCAATGTCATGTTTGTCTCAGCGTGTAAAAGTACAGAAAGGAACATTGTCGCAGTGATCGTCTTTCACAGATTTTGACAGATGTACCAAGTGTAGTAGTGTGACAAGTCTAATCAATATGGATTGAATTTAGTCATCGAGTTACTTAGTTAATGAGTACAAAAACAGGACTAATGATGACATTTCTGGCACTTTTGGATCATGGGTCAAATGAGGCTTAGGTATGGAGCGATATACAGATAGATGCCATTTGTCAGACCATGAAATATATGATCTCTACTAAGGCAATTAGAGTGCTACGGTGGTTAGTAAGGACTCTATGAACCCGCTCTATGATTGGTTGGCAAGTTTCATTATCAGAAACCCACAAATAAGCTCACGCAAGCCGAAATTCCGAGGAATTCTCCAAGTCAATACGTCAAAAATACAGCGACGATTCAAATGGCATCACGATCCCTTCGAACTCAACCTCCTGTAAATGTACACCAAAGGAACATTGTGAGAACAGTGTAGATCGGGGGTGCCCGTGACATCGATCGCGATCGACCGGTAGATCGCGCCTGGTCCCAAGTCGATCGCGAGGGGTGTCGAGGAGAAACACACAAACAACCATTTGTGTGTCTTTGTGCATGTTAGTAATGTATTTTTGTGTTAATGTACACTGCACCCTAATCATCCTAATCGTCAGGCTGTTGCTCATCATGGCGTGCGTGTATATGTGCATGCGCGTTCTCGGTAATGCGTCGATCGCAGGAGGTTGCTTGATTGAAAAGTCGATCTTAGGTCCAAAAAGTTTGGGCACCCCTGGTGTAAATCATGAATAATTTTTTTGTGTTGTGCATTCAATTGTTATGGAGGTTTTTTTGAGCTATTTGAAATGCTCATTGCATGTTTTTTGAGAACTTTCCGTAACACTGGTAAACACTTTACAGTGTTATTGTCACGGTTGATTTGTTTGGGACAGGTGGCTCTGTCAGGCTCCTCCCACAGCGCCACACCTGTTGGTCATCATGTCATTAGTAGGTTTTCTGTTAAAAGGACTCCCGGCCCGACCACCCGGTGTCGGGTCATTGTATATGTTGCTGTTTCTGTCACTTCTGTTGGTTTGTGTTTATCACATCATGTTTTTTTTGGCTTATGCAATGGGTTTTGTTGAATACATTTTGTCAAGTTCCTCCCTCTTGCCTGCTTTTTGGGGTCCTCCACCACCACGTTCATGACAGTTATTGTATGTCTACATGTGTGGCTCCACCTTATGTGTTCAAATATCTCTTGCTGTAAGGATTTTAACGTTGCGACACCAATGTTGTTCCTTAGCCCATCTATGGCATATTGTACTGTCACTTAGCATTAAGCTACACCGACTGTAAAGTAAAGCTATGTGGTTGTCTTTTTGTTTTGGTTTGACAGTAAAGCTCCACAGGGAATAGCAATAAACAGTTTGACCCTTCTTTTTTGAAGAAGAAGAATTGTTCACTATCTGCCAAAGTGCTGCTTTATATAAAGTGAGTTGAGTTCGCTGCCGACATACAGCAATCATGTCAAATTTTTGTTTGTAATTCCAAGCAAAAATTTGTTTTTAAAAAATTGTTATCGATGGCTGGTATTTCTCGAAAAACTTTCACAGAGTTTCTGCAGCTATCCACAAATCTATCGCTACGTTTGACACAATGTTTTACTATATCATTTTAGTTACAACTTCAAACAATAGGCGGTACATCCTTAACTGGTTGCCAGCCAGGCAGGGCACACATAGGCGGACAAACGTTCACACTCCCAATCACACCTACGGACAATTTAGAGTGATCAATTAACTTATCATGCATGTTTTTGAAATATGGGAGGACACTGAAGTACCCGGAGAAAACCCACCCGTGCATGGGAGAACATGCAAACTCCACACAGGAAGGCCAGAGCCGGAATCGAACGTTGCACCTCTGCACTGTGAGGCCAACGTGCTAACCACTTGCCACTGTGATGCTCGACGGCATACATATGTGAAGTATCCCTTTAATTTATTTATTTTTATTTTTTTGAGAGGGCACTTTAAATGCAACCCGATCCAGTCTCCACATTGGTTAATGTCAACAGCAAAAGGAGAATCATGGGTAATGTAGTGAGGAACTCTCACCGGAGTGGGAGTGAATGAGCCTTTTGTCACTCTTGCAGCCGCTCATTCTTCCTTTTATTGGATATGACTTTCTTCTCTTTACATCCCATGTGCGCGTCAGATTTCGCATGATGCTCTGCTGACGGAAATGCGCATGCGGTGCTTTGTCACGGCAGATGGAGAGCAAGGGGGGGGAGGGTACGTCTGAGGGGGAAATAAAGAGAACCGGAGGGGGTGAGGTGGGGGTGGGCAATAGCTCCGTCTCTCCTGAATCAGCATCAACACAGAGCCACGGCAACCAGGAGCGAGTGTTAATCTTGTCGGAATCACCACTCGACAAAGATTTCGAGATCGATCATGACAATCCCCCGGTAGCTTTTCATTCAGCAGCGACTAAATTGCTTGTACCTGTCCTCGGGATCAAATCACCAGGGAGAGGACCTCTACCTTCTGAAAATCTCAGGCAACATGGGCAACCAGGAAGCCAAACAAAAAAAATCTGCAGCGGCATCCAGCAATGGTGGCCACCCTTCATTTGAAGAGGGATGGAGCGAGGGAGGAGGGGATGTGACAAGGCGGGGTGGAAAGAAACATCACGGTAAGAATGAAAGTAAAGGGACAAGCAGCGCTAGAGGAGGAGGAGGAGGAGGAGGAGGAGACGGGGTAGGAGGAAGAACACATGGCACTGGTCCAGCCAAGAAGAAAAACAAATGCGAGTCCAAGTCCTCTGTTTTTTCGATTCGGAAGAGGAAGGCTCATCACAAAGGTAAAGATGCATGCTCGGGTGAAGACGTGCCCGCGTTGCAACGCGGCGAGGGAGCTAACTCGAAAACGCCCGATCTGTCTGCAGATGAGCTCGGGCAATCGGACACTGAGCCGGGCTTCCTGGAAACCAAAAAGAAACAACAAGGTGGAAGCGAACGCGAACCGCGGGCGGGGAATGCAGCAGAAACGGGAGCGGCGAAAACTGCCTCGCCCACAGATGGAGGACCCAAAGCAGGGAGTTCTGGGTCCGACACGGACATTTACAGCTTCCAGTCAGCGGACGATCATGATGATTTGCTCGCAGACATCCAGCTGGCTATCAAGCTCCATCAGCAATGTGAGGGGCTTGATACGGCGGGTGGGTCCCAGGTACGAGGTGAAAGCGGCGTTAGCTGTGGACCAGAGGCAAAGAGACTACAAACTAACGGGGTTGGGGAATTACCCCCCATCGAAACACTCGACCGGACGCCGGAATTAGAGCTGGGCTCAGATGCGCTGTCTTTCCTGGAGGTGGGAACCCAGCAGACTGAGAAACCAGAAGAATTACCGGTACGCTTCTTGTCCCCTATAGAGAAATCCGAGGGGAGGGAAAATGGAGAGAAGGAAAAGGACGGGATTCAAGAGCTGAATGGGAAGGAGGAGAAGGCGAGAAAGTCCCCCGCGAGTGGTCCTGAAGTTACAAAAGACCAGCACGTCTGGACGCAGCAGTTCCCGCCCACAGCCATCGCCCTGGACAAGGGGGCTACAGTCAAAGCGGTTACTACGGCAACTGGAAGCAACTTCCCCAATTTCACATTGGACAGTACACACGCGCCGGAGCAGGAAGCGGGAGGCGAAAACCAGATTGAGGAGCTGCAGGAGCCCGGCGCGAATGAAGCTCTGACTCTTGAAGACGGCCACAGAAAAAGCAGCGTTGCCATGGTAGCACTTATTTCAGGGAACGTGTGTGAAGAAGTTGCGAGTGCTGAGTCACTCGAAGACTGCTCGAGTATTGTATCAGAAAGTAACCACATCGCTCCTCCTGCTGCTGCTACCACTACTTCCCCCTCTAGGAGAAGCAGCGTTTGCTTCACACCATCCCAAGGAAGCCCCACATTAGCCAAACACATCCACAGGTCCAACCAGGCCACTTCCCCCTCAAACCCGGCGGTGAAATCGCACCCTCCCGTTTTACC
Organism: Hippocampus mohnikei; assembly: GCA_026261675.1. NCBI lineage: Eukaryota > Metazoa > Chordata > Actinopteri > Syngnathiformes > Syngnathidae > Hippocampus > Hippocampus mohnikei. Next base: position 110,262 of record JAKGUB010000008.1, on the reverse strand, counting down.
TTCGTACATCAAGACCACCACCAGACAACTCAGCTCGCCAGGACATTCCCCGGCTCTGTCCCCTTCCCTTAGCCCCATGTCGCCAAGAAGAGCTCATCAACATTTCCAAAGGTAACTACGGTTAAGTTTGGATGGGTGTCTTTTACCAGGATGATTTGCGGTCATGATTGTCAAAAACGAATGTTGATATGAGCGATAATGTGAAAGAGACATAAAACAAATTCACAATTTAAAATAATATACAGTAATATTAAAATAATAATATATTTTCCTAGCTTTCTTATGACGGAAGTAACTATCAATCAAACACATTGGAAGTTTTTGCTCTCAGGATGATGGCTGGCGATCAGCAAGTCCCGAGACAGGATTCCCGAAGCAATGCTGGTCCCCTGAGTCGCTCAGCTGACTGGACAGAAGAGCTCGAGAGGAAAATGAGGTGCAAGCTCAACAATGGAGAGTCTGGAGATCTAGAAGCCTTCAGGTACAGAGGTGGGGGAAGCCAACCCCTTTGTGCGACAAGGAGATCTTCGTGTGGACAAATTGCTGCATGCAGCTTCCAAGATGTCTTTACAGGTGATTGCTTAGGCCGCGTTCCGTGTGAATATTTTTTTTATTTCTGTTCAGGATAAGCAGTGTTGAAAATGGATGAGTGGATAGGTTTCATCATTAGGATTTATTTATAACATGATAAACTGTCCACTGTAGTAACTGCTGTCCCTGAAAGGGTTAATGTAGCATTGTGGCGCAACTGGAGAGGAGGCAAACACCTCATTGAAAAGTACAAGCCAATGTTGAAAGCTTGTTGTGGAAAAGTATTATGTATTAGCAATCAATTGATTTCTCATTCACTGACTTTCTCAACGTCCAGGTCGAACTCTCCTCGAGAAACTATTCCATCAACAGCAACAGGAGGAGCCGGCGGAAGCTGAGAGGCTCTGCTCCAGAATATTAGCAATGGGTCTTCTTCTGCCTTTCACAGACTGCTTCAGACAGCGGCTAGGAGCCAACCCTGCACATATCAACTCTACTGGATCACCCAAATTCCATGTATGTTGCTGCAAAAGTGGATTTTTTAATTATTTTTTTTTGTCGAAAAAGTACATAGTAGTACTTCCATAAATTAACATGACACAATAACTTTAGGATGTAGCCCGCCTACCGGCTGAAGACAGCTTGGTCCGGCTCCAGCACACCCGCTACCGTAATGAGGATAAGCGATTCAGAAGATGAATAAATTGATTAATATGTCTCCACAGCACGACCAGCTGTATACGTGGGCAGCTGTTAACCAGCCAACCATTTCTCTTGATCCTCTTGAGGGGAAGCAACCAGGTTATCTGAAAGACTCCAGGCCTAATGGAGACAATACTGGAGTCAAAGCCGCAGATCCGGGTAAGGAAGGACACCTTTGTGCACGATATGTATTGTCCGATAGTAAAACATTTTTATTTGGCTGTAGTTTAATGGGCAACTCCATTGATAATATTAACCTTTTCACGCACCAATAATGACAATCTGTAACCTGATAACGTAAATTGTCCACTGTCGTAACCGCTGTATATAGCAATTTTTATTTACTTATTTTCATGAATTTCGAATTTGATTGTGATTGGCGCCTGTCCTGGATTGTGACCGTCTGAACGGGTTGTTTCTCCATCTCATCAGAATCTCATACAGGCATCGTGGGTTTGCGGCAGCAACTGAACGAGAGCCAAAATTGTCAGGTAAGTCACATAAGCGCTTGGTTTGGTAGACTTCAGTTCGGTTCTAGCTCAATGTGCTGTTCACAATTTCATGGTAAGAACTGCCGACCAGTCCAGGGTGTAAGTACAACTTTTGTCACATGGGATAAACAGTTACAGGTAGAACATGCAACTCCTGACAGAACAGCTTCTCATTTGTATGCCATTTTTTTGGTTTTGTTTATAATTTGACCCCACCTATCCCCTTTTTTCAGGAGGAGGTTTTGCTGAAAACAGTGAAACTGAAGGAAAAACATGTCAACGTCATCCAACAACTGGAGCAAACCATTGAAGATCTCAGGAGTAAAATTGCTGAGCTGGAGCGGCAGCCCCCTCTGCTGGACAGAGACGCCAAAACAGCCAAGGACTGTGTTGGAATGGAAGGCCTTTTGAGGGAAGTGTCTGATGCTCACTTTCAGACTGAAGCAGATCACTTTCTGTGCTCCCTGGAGGCCAAATCGGTGCAAACATCGCCGATGGATGAGAGCTTTAAGTTCAAAGTGCCTTACAGTGAGCCAAGCGGAGTCAATAGTTCCCTGCAAATCCCATTTAGCCAATGTTCATGTCAGCAGCAACCCCTGCCCACGCTTCCGGGTGGGCCGTCTCTTCCTTTGCCCGTACAGATAGCACTTCCTGTGGCGCCGCCTGCTCCACCCTTACCAGTAGGTTCAATACCACAACCACCACCTCCTCCTCCTCTCCCAGGTGGACATGCCCCACCACCTCCTCCTCCTCTTCCTGGTGGGCCAGTTCCACCCCCACCTCCTCCTGTCCCTGGCGGTGCTGCTCAACTGCCCCCTCCGCCACCTCTCCCTGGTGGACCTACTCCACAACCGCCACCACCACCCCCTCCTCCTCTCCCTGGTCAATCAGCACCACCCCCACCTCCTCCTCTCCCTGGTCAATCAGCTCCACCCCCACCTCCTCCTCTCCCTGGCGGTCTTGCTCCACCCCCACCTCCTCCACTCCCCGGTGGGCCCAGTGCCAATCTTCCCCATTATTGTGGGCCTCCCCGACCTCCTCCTCCACCAGGTACGATCTGCATTCCTCCAGCTCCGTCGGGACCTCTGGGCTTTTTGCCTCCTCCTCTGCCTTTGGGGCTATACACGCTGGGCCTTACCCAGGACAAGAAACCCAGGAAAGCAGTGGTGGAGCCTCCCAGACCCATGAAGCCATTGTATTGGACCAGAATCCAGTTGCACACTAAAAAGTAAATGTTACTGTAGTATACATACAAATGGCTGAAAATAACATGTACAGCATTACCTCACACAGTCTATTCTGCAATGTTAACACATTCACTCCCAAAGACGTTTCAGACTTGGTCCAGAATTGGCTGGTACTCAATGAGTTACCGTATTTTCACGACCATTCGGCGCACCGTGTTGTTGGGCACGCCCACCCTTCACTCATTGGCAGACTTCCGCATGCCTGACGTCACTTACGCCCGTCTTTTCTCTATATAAACAGCGTGTCGGCCAGAAGCGCGCTCAGTCAGGCTTTGGAACTCGGCTCATACACTAGACTTTTAATGGCGCCTTATGGTCGTGAAAATACGGTAATTAATTTTCCAAATTGTTCTAGTTTCACATATTTTCATCCAAACAATTCAAGCGAATGAATTCTTTCCATGATGAACAATCATCAACGCTTTACTAACGAAGCAGCATTTTTCTTTCGTAATCTTCCTGTTTGGCAACTTTAATATTTTTAGTGTACCAGAGAAACAAATGTTGCAGGATAATTAACACTTCTTTCAAGTCAGCAGTTAATTACTATGCGACATAATCAAATTAACATAAAACTAGCAACACTTGTTTCATACAGTGAATACGTACATAAGAGCACCTCTTAGGGTTTGTTGTTATTTTGTAGGATCTGTACTGTTCAAAATGTATATCTTTTTTGTTAGGCATATTTTTAGCCCTAAAATCAGTTTGCAAGATCTACCCATTTCAGACATTTGACTTTGAAGGTTCCACCGGCATTATAATTCGGTTGTGCTTTCAAACAGAAACAGTATATTCTTCTCTTTTCTTATCAGGGAAATATCGTCGGCATCGGTGTGGGAGACGATAGAGGAGCCTGATGTGGACTTTAAGGAGTTTGTAGAGTTGTTTTCCAAAACAGCCGTCAAGGAGAAAAAGCAGCCACTCTCCGACACAATCACCAAGTCCAAAGCCAAACAGGTATACATTTAAATTTCCTCTCCAGGGGTCTTGACTGAATAGTTTCACCACACCAGGGCATCTCAGCCCCAACCACAGACTTCGCTAGTAGTTGTAACTCGCTACCAATCTGACAATGAGTCATGCAACTATGGTGACAGAAAAATGGAGCCGATGCCAAGCGTTGACTTAAGCCAGACATGTCATGTCACATTTTTGTCATGGGCCACATTTTAGTTACCGTTTTCCTTGTAGGGCTGTTATGACTGAAACCATCAAAAGAAGTTAAGTATAACAGTTTATTCTGAGGGGTTTGGTAACCAAAAAAATATGCTGACGATGTCTCTTTTATTTATGGCATATGAACATTTTTGGTCGTGATTTTGTCAAGCATTGTGGAAGTTGACATCTTTGATTTGCTTTCACGGACCACATAAAATGATGTGGCGGGCCAGATCTGGCCCCCGGGCCTTGAGTTTGACACCTAAGCCATACACTTTCGTAATCCACAGAAATACGAGGGCAGGCGCTCATTTTGCAGTTCTAAATGCCAAGACCGCAAGTTGTTGTTTGTCATCGACACCTTGTCTGGCCGATGGCACACAGCTAGCATTCTGCTAGCATAGACTGTGGACACCATTCCAGGTTGAGATTTGAGACTTCGTGTTCCACGTTCAGAGGAGTTACTCTTGTCGCTGGTTATGTATCAAAAATAGACATACAAATCAAGTCATTAATAGTTGTTGATATTTACGCAGACATGTTTTTTAGTTGTCAAGAAATGTATCATGTTTCCATTAATGTCAGCCAACCTATTCTGAGTTTCAGAATACCCCAAAACAACCCACAAAATGGAATGTCAATGACGAAAGCCAATAAACTCATGTCGACTGCTTCTCTTAGGTTGTCAAGCTCCTAAGCAACAAACGCTCTCAGGCTGTAGGAATCCTGATGTCCTCGCTACACCTTGATATGAAAGACATCCAACATGGTGAGTTTGTTTGGATTTCGGGTTGACTTTCACTCATGTTTCAACACTATGTTTTTTACATTTTCTGCAGCTATCTTGAACTTGGACAATACGATCGTTGACCTGGAGACCATTCAGGCCCTTTATGAAAATGTAAGTTACATACACAAAGTACACAAATCCAGTTTTCTGTCCCTCCGTCCGACCGACCGGCCGGCCGACCGACCGACTGACTGGCCGACCAACTGTCTGTCCAACCGACCGTCCGTCCGTCCGTCCGTCCGTCAATCCGACCGACCATCTGTCTATTGTACCTTCCTATCTCTTGCTGGGTTATCTACTCCTGTATTCCACCTTTATCTCACAGACCAATGCCATTGAATCAAGGGTGTGGCCCTGACTCTCACCCACATTCAGTTGGAAGAGGTTCCTGTTCATCTGAGGCTTTCAAGGCCTTGTAGCATTGCACTTGGTTTTCCTTAGATTCACTCAGTAGGACGACACTGTCCCAGGGCAAGCTTGCCCCATATTTTGAAGTGCTTGCAGAGTAGCCTACCAACAGAGATGGTTCTCCCGCTGTTAGCAATGTGAAATCATCCTGTCAGTCGCTCTCCTGATTGGATGCATCTTCTGAGCTCGCTATGCTGCCGTCCATGAGTTGAACATTCTTCAACTCAAGGGTGCATCAACCTGTCCTGGCGCTTTTGCAGCACATATCCAATGATGGGTTTGTCGACGGGGCGCCGCACATTGCTAAGTGCAGTGTGAAATTGTTTTCATAAGGACAGATGAATGGGTGGATTTGTGGATAAAATGACATGTTTGGCCAAAGAGTCACTCTGATACCCGTATGTGTATTCCGCAGAGGGCGTTGCCAGAGGAACTGGACAAGATTGAAAAACACATTAAATCCACTAAAGACAAGGAGAATGCGAAACCTCTGGACAAACCTGAACAGTGAGTCGGTGCTATGGTACTGACACTTCAGTATTCAAATTTAACATTACTCTAGGTTTTTTTTTTTTTTTGGTTGTTGTTGCAGGTTTCTCTACCAGCTCTCCCAGATCCCCAGCTTTTCTGGTCGAGTCTTTTGTATCCTCTTCCAGTCTAGCTTTTCTGAGTGCATGTCCTCTTTGATGAGGAAACTGGATACGCTGCTGAGTGTATGCAAGGTGAATCAATCTCCCTCCTTCCAACAACACAGTTGAATAAGAGCGTCACTATTTAGGTGATATAAAAACTGGGACGTGTGGGAAATTGTACCTGCCCTACAACTAACTAAATGTGTTGTGAAGTCATGTGTCTGTCAGCAAGGTGTTCAGAATTTTACCGAGTTGCAATGTAAATATTAAAACATTTGATCATTTATTTATATAATATTGGCCACACATGGAGTTCCGTCTCTGCCCATGACTTGACAGCGAGTATTAGCGTCTGATAAGCGGGACATGATGACGCAAATTGTAACCAAGTATAATGGTGATGAAGTGCTGCCTCCACCAGTGAAAATACAACAAATGCAATCCATTTCTCCATCTTGTGTATGTTTATGGGTGGGGGAAGAGTTTCTGATCTATTTAGTCAGACAAGACCATTTTCCTGGAATAACACAATAATGGTCAACCGTTGTATCAAATATGAATGACAAGAACGCCACCCCTCCCTTTAAGCGTTGAAACTGATATCGTTTCTTGCATAGGTATTACAAGACAGTGAAAAGGTGAAGCAGATTCTAGGTCTGGTGCTGGCTTTTGGCAACTTTATGAATGGAGGAAATCGCACAAGAGGCCAAGCTGATGGCTTCAGTCTTGACATCCTTCCCAAACTCAAAGATGTCAAGAGCAGCGTGAGTAAACAAAAATACATATACAGAAACTGACAGTGTTATGAGTAATCCGATATGTTTCAACAAGAAGCCATAGACTTCACAGAATACCTGCAACTGCCTGTTTTGTTTTTCTTCTTCACATACAGGACAGCATGAAAAGTCTTCTGTGTTACATAGTTGCATACTATCTGAGGAATTTTGACGAGGTGAGATTTTACACTTCATATGACATTTTATTAACAGTTCTGTGATTTCTCAAAATTATTGTTGCCAGTATTACATAGATCAGAATCTCTTTGCCTTCATTTCGATCAAAATCCGCCCAAATCGTGTTACTGTACACCACCTGTGCCACAACTTAGACCTGCTCCAAGGTGGTCTGAGATATAGGCTAATTTGAGTCACCATTTTGCCATTTGCGATGGGGTGGGGGGTGTAAAAGAAAATGCCCCCAGTCCGCTGAAATGTTTAGTATGGCGCAGCATGACCAGTTCATGACATTAGCTCCACGGAATTGCTCAAATTCGTTTGTATGTTTGGGAAGATGAGCAGATAGTTTTCTTCACAACAGAACGATTGCAAGCTTCGTTGCTGAGTAAAATAAAGCTCAGAGAAAAAAAAAAACACGTGGCCTTAAAAACTATTTTAGACCATGTGAGACACAGTTCAAATTGTCGTCCATCTTGGAAAATATTTGTGTCTGGAAAGATGAAAAAATGACAGGAAGCACTGGAGAATGTTTGCTAATCATAATTCCCTTGAAGCAAGGATACAGCTGATCAGGTAAAACTTCTCGTAAAAATGCCTTTTGTTGTGTATAAAAGCAATGTTCTCCCTCTAGTAGCTGTTTGTAATTTAAAATGAGAATTTAATGTTTCACCTGAATTTAAAAATATATATATATTTTCTCATTTTATTGGCAGAGCAAACAATTATGTGCTTTGTGGGTTCATTTCCACGTGTCCCTGCAGGATGCTGGAAAAGACACTTGTGTTTATCCTCTCCCTGAGCCTCATGAGTTGTTCCAGACTTCCCAGATGAAATTCGAAGACTTTCAGAAAGACCTGATGCGACTCAGAAAAGACCTTCGATGTAAACTTATATTTTACAGTTAAGCTTTACAATGTGGTCTACTTTATAAAGGTCTTCCAACTTCATCATGCACGTTTTTTTTTCCACCCCCCCAGCATGTACCTCAGAGGTGGAACGAGTGTGCAAAGCTTCCATTGAAGATAACCTACAGCCTTTCAAGGACAAGATGGATGATTTTATTTTAGAAGGTATTAAGAACAGACTGTGTTTTAAGCGTTGCGTTTTTACCTTTGACGCCAATTATTTTCACCAAACTACAGTCCCCAGAATGCTTGGTTGAATGGATAATAACAAAAAGCATTCATAATCATAATCATGAACTCAATAATGTCAAAATAAACGACCATGCATGAATGACCACACTTGACACACGGCCCCACGAGGCAAGTGACCGCGTGATGGCGGCGCGGGCACCCGCAGCGGCTCCTCTCTCTCCTGTGGTTGAGAGGAATGACATTTCATCTGTGCTGTATGTTGCACATTTGACAATAAAGTTGACTTGATGTCACGTGAAGCTGCATGAAATGAGAATGTAAAGAATAATGTGTTACAGTATATCGTATTTTATAATTCACAATAAGTCTCATGCATTGTCCTTCCGTAGCGAAACATGAGCTTGAAGCATTGGAAACTCATCTCAGCAGCACACACAAACTGTAAGTATTGACAAGCCCATTTCGGATTACCATTTATAATAAGTGTTGAACTAGTAACATGAGAGAGTTGGCATGTATCATTCAGTGCATGGTCAGTATTGCTAGTAAGTTAAATCATAATGACATTGGAATACAGTTTCGCAAACACAGATGCCTTCATTCCCGAGAGTGTGATGTAACTTTACAATACAAAACATATTTATTCATAGAGAGCACTTTCACAACAGCTGCATCTGTAACAAAGTGCTTCACAGAACAGTTAACATAAATTAACAAAATAATATAACACAGCACGTAACATAAAACACGGAGAGTCATGCAATCTTTACTACTTTTCCTGCATACACTTTGTTGTTTGTAGCAGTTCTAGATGAAAGAGGACAGAATCAAAGTGTCCTTTCACCAGTGGATCAGAGATGTCATGCTCAAAAAAGTTAACTATTGCTCGTAATTAAAATCCTTTTGTTTTGACAGGTTCCTAGAGCTCACAGTATTCTACTCGGTGAAGGCAAAGGCAGGGGAGAAGGAGGTTTCGCCAAACACTATTTTCTCGATCTGGTATGAGTTTTCCTCTGACTTTAAGGACCTGTGGAAGAAGGAAAACAAATCGATTCTGAAGGAGAGGTAAATATGCTGCACTAGTTGGATACCTGAAAATTCTAAATTGTTGTAAAAATGGAGAAATATCACGGATATTCTACAGTTTATATATATATATATTTAAAAAAAAATATATATATATATATATATATATATATATATATTTTTTTATTTTTTACATCAATCAATATATCACACAACTTTCAGGCTCAAAGTGGCAGAGGAATGTTTCCGACAAGCTAAGGAGCGATCTTCCTACAGTGTCAAACCCAAACATGCTACAGGGATTGTAAGTAGACCCTTTTTTTTAAACCTGTATTTTATTTATTCAATGGGTTTTCTCCGGGTCCTCCGGTTGCCATCCACATTCCAAAAACATGCATGGCAGGCTGATTGAACACTCTAAATTGTTCCTAGGTGTGAGTGTGAGCGCGAATGGTTGTTCGTTTATGTGTGCCCTGCGATTGACTGGCAACCAGTTCAGGGTGTCCCACGCCTACTTCCCGAAGACAGCTGGGATAGGCTCCAGCAAGCCCCGCGACCCTTGTGAGGATAAAGCGGTACGGAAACTGAATGAATGAACGTAGTCACCACTGTCCCTGAAAGGGTTAATGAGAATATGGCGCTTCTGACTGAATGTTTTGAAGCTGGGGCAAAGCAAGTGAGGATTGAACAGCTTGCCAAGCAATGCAATGCGCGTGCGGCGCACACATAATCAATTTCCCCCAAAATCGATCACTCACAGCCCTTTATTGTGTTGACTGTGGTTGTTTGTGACCTAAGCCTCCATCAGCATGTGGAAATGCTTTTCATAATAAAAGTCAGCTAGTGATGATCCTTTTTTAAAAAATTAAATAAGATATAATGTCGATGTTCTGCCGTCTTCGTAATGTGGGAGGGACACATATCAAGCTTTTGGGCAATGGTGATCATATGTGGCCCAGAGTTGTCCCGGCTTCGTTCTCTCCCATCAGCAAGAATCAGTGAGGACTTTTACCAGCAGCAGCTGTTAAATTACTCAAAAACTGAGATGAGACACCTGACCGATGTACAGCATCTGGAAAAAGATGCTCGAGTCTCTGGAAGAATTCACACAGGATGGCGAACGCCCTCATTTCAGGGTCGCTCCACCTTGAGTGTGCATTGTATGAAGCGACATAAGTGACACTTGTTGAGAGAATCTGTGCAGCCAAGTATCTGACTCAAGCACATGGGGGAATATGCCCTTTAGTTGTGTAGTTTCAAATTTGACAGGTGGGCAGACACTCCAGACCACAGGTGTCAAAGGCAAGGCCCGGGGGGCCAGATGTGGCCCGCCACGTCATTTTATATGGCCCGTGAAAGCAATTCAAGCATGTCAATTTCCATGATGCTTGCTAAAGTCTGAACCAAAATTTCGAATTGTCATATATAATCTAATAATTTTAATGTTTGAGCAATTGTTCTTGACTTCTGGTGTCAAAACTAGTTATCCATCTATTTGTTGTTAACTGCGTATGTAATATGTGGAGGGGGTTAAACATTTATATGGTTTTACAAAATCCACAGTCATAACGGCCCTCCAAGAGAAACCGTAATTACAATGTGGCCCGCGACAAAAATGAGTTTGACACCACTGCTCCAGTACATTAAAAGTAAATTTTTCCAGAATATACTCCTTCAATTCAAAGATAATTTGCAACGTGTTGTAGCCTTGATTTTGAGACTTCCATCTCCAACTCCAGATCACTAAAATTGGACGTCTGCGCATTGTGCTTATTCCACAGAAAGCCAAGCTTGGCATGAAGATCTGACTCGACGGAGGTATTCTTTTGTTTTGACTTTTGCAAGACGACGTCAAGGATTTGACTTTATTCCCGGGATCGTTTTCTAGGACGGCCACTTTCACTGATTAACTGCCAGGAATTTTGGAAGACAAGAAAAGAGAGAGTGACTTTCTAACTAACTGTAGAATTGTGTGTTGCTGGGAAGCACCACCGTTCAAAATGACAATATGTTGTCTATTGCAGTTAAAAAAAAAAAAAACATTCAACATCAGTGGTAAAGAGTTTAATGTTGAAACAATACTTGATAAGCAACACAACATTTTATCGGATATGCTGAATTTTATTTTCTGACAAGAATCCACTGCGGAGGGGTTTATCGATAACAACCTAAGTCACCTGACTATACGCCAGTCTGTAACATGGGCATGCTGTACGTTTGTTTTTTGGGGTTTTTTGGTTTTTTTTAACAGTCAATGCTCTTGACATTTTTTTGACCATCGTCAATTTCATTGTGTTCTAAATGATTGTGCATATATTAAAGTGAAATAAACATGGTCTGACTTTTGAGAAATTTATGAATATCACCACTGCTTGGGAGAAATTTGGTTCATTTCATATGTTTTCACATAACTACGCGATTGGTCTGTCTCAACGTTAGTCAGTTATTGATTTATTTTTACAAATTTGTGACCAATCCAAAAGGCAAGGGGAATATTTAATCTGAGCACCCCAAACTAAATGACAAGAGTCCAATTAACACAACAAAACAAAATCAAGAGTAAATAACTAAACAAAGGCAATACTTACAAAACACTGAAGTAAGGGAACGACCATGATGGGAGTGAGCGGTCGAGAAAACAAACGCTTGAGAACGAGCAGCATGGTCAAAATAATCCGATAAACCGCGGGCAGTTTGTCAGTCCCGAAATACATGGCTAACAATAACTAGCAGCAGGTGTGCACACCAAAGGAAAGGCCCTTGTCTGCCACCTGCTGGAGAGACACAAGAACAGGATCATGACATGTCAAAAGCTTTCTCGAAATCAAGGGCATAAATGAATCTCACATGAGCTAACCATGTGTGAAGTCAAGTACTTCATTCAATATACAGTATCCAAAATGTCGCTTGTCAGAATACTGTCAAAATGCCTGTCCGAAATAATAGATCATGACACCTTTTGGAGACAACCTCATAAAACCTTAGCCAGTATCATATATCATATCATATAACCTTAGCCACATATATCGACTGATCAAAGACTGATCAGATTTTAATTACTCAGAAGCCTCATCTCACCTTTCTGATAAATCAATGTGACAATACCTTCATTACAATAAAAAGGAACTAGTTCCGCAATCTCCATGTAATTAAACAATTTATGCAAAATAGATGACAAATGACCAGAAAACAAACAAAAAAACTTTATAGAACTCTGCTGTGAATCCATCCCTACCTGGGCTTTTGTTGTTGTAGAGATCTTGGATCACTTTTTCGATTTCCAACACAGATATCGAAGCATCACACACTTCTAGATCATCTTTACTCAGAACTCTATCCAGGGTAGCAATAATCTTAAACAAAGACAAATATGCTTTACTCCGTTTCCCCCCTTAACTCTTTTAGGGTTCATGTTATCAGTTTACAGAGTGCATGAAAGGGGTTAAGGAAAAAAAAAACAGTCAAACGCTCACCCTCCTCAGGCTACTGAACTGCATTGTCACTCATCCCAGACCATTCGTAGAGAGGCTCATCCAAACTGTTGTTTAAAGAAAAGGTGATGTAACGCTGTGGGAAATATGACCCTATCCCATCTTTTTTTGGAATGTGTTCCAGCCATACAATTCAAAGTAAATGCTTATTTGCTAAAAAAAAAAAACCAAAACAAAACAATAGCCTGCATCAGTTTGAACATTAAGTATCTCATATTTGTAGTGTATTCAATTAAACATAGGTTGAACATGATTTGCAAATCATTGTATTCAGTTTTTAATGTTCAACACAATGTTCCACCTTCATTAGAATTGGGATTGTATAATGAGGTACAGCATATTGAATTCGCTCGCAGGGGGAACGGCCTAAACTGTGACACAGCCACCATTTCCAGCTACAGTATTCCACGGTCATACCAAAACATTCGGGTTGAGGTACAGGCATGTTGGTGAATTCAATACTAATTCTTAATTTGTGTGGGGGTTTTCCAATGTTATTTTTGCAGTCACTTAATTAACTCGACAATTAGTGATGCAAAAAAGCCTAAAAGACAGGACAGTATTAGGGATCCAGAATTGCTGTACACCGCATACAGTATAGCTCAAGCATGGATGATGACGTAGGTTAAAAATGGCCGCCATGTCACAGTGACGTAGGGTTCGTGCTGGTCGAAGTGTAATGGAGTCCAAGTATAGACTGTAACAGCACTGGAAGGAGAAGCAATGGAACCCAACCCCAAAGATTACACGCAAACATAAATTGAGCAAATTTTACTTCGCAAAAGAGAACAAAAAAATAAGACTGACAATAGTGAATCTGCCATGGTGAAATCAAAGGGAAATGGCGTACATCCGCCATTGCTTCTCCTTCCACTGTAAACACTGCATACACGAGCTCGACCATGACGTAGTTCACATGCCATGTTAATGCCGATACACTATGTTTAATGAGTTGTCGAGGTGATTCGATCGACTTTCGCGAGAAAGTTTTAAGAGCAGTTTTAGCCACTAAAAACATAGGTGTCAGCACTAGTTTAGTTTTCGACAAGACATATCCATCCGCTCCTACTTGAGCGTCAAGAGCATCAACGAAAGTACCCGGATGGACTGTCATGGCCGCCGTCGCTGTGGTTCCAAACAGAGCTGAAAAGGACGGCAAATATTGCCACTGTGTGTTTTTTCCCGGCGTCACCGTATTTTATTATGTTCTGTGTCGACGGGACCGAGCCTGAAGTTCCATCAAGTTAATAGTAAGAACATTTTGATTTGCCGTAACTTTGTATAGCTTCGCGTGGGTGGTGGCTTTATTTACATGCCAACTAACCAATCAATAAACTCCAGGCTTAATGTATTTTCGATGGCCAGAATTTCAGACAAATATCCCAGTCATTCTAGCAGTGGTGTCATGTAATGTTCTCTTCCGTGTGTAGCTCTTAATTCTACTGATGCAGACCCCCCCGCCCCCACCTCTTTTAAACTTGTTCGACAGTCACTCAGCAAAGTCAACAGATTTAGATCATATTGTCGTTTAAAGGCTGTCATAGTTTGCCCTTTTAATGTGTGTTTATGTGTGTTTGTGTTGAGAGTATGCTTGTGTACTGATCCAAACCATTGTTTCTTCATGTTGAGGAACAGTCAAGTTTTTCCCCTCGTGTCCTATAATGTATGACAAATTATTGAGGGAGTCAACCTTCTTGGTTTACCCATATCAAGAATATCGGTGTCAACATGATCATGGGTATCACTGTAGTCAACTACAAGAAATATAAATGTGGAAAAAAATACAGATATATGACACCAAAGCAATATAGAATAAGCAACACTGTGCATTTTTTGCACATTAGAAATTGTAATAAGCAGCAACCAAAAATGAATGTCCATCCATGCATGCATGCTAGAATAATGTGAATTTTGGTGTATTTAGTTTTCTCTGCTCCCAATCACTTAATGGGCTTTAAAAACAATGCCTGTGTTCCGCCCAGTTCAGTTTTTGTTCAGTAAAGTTTCCAAGCAGAATATGTCACGACTTGGGCTGAGCAAAAATTCAGTATTCGATAATTATTGTGATGGATACACAATCAATATCAATAGAAAATGCCGTCAATAAAATGTTCAATTAAAAAAATGGGGAGGAAAACACCAACACAGTCATTCTGTGTGCTGAATGGTGTTCCATTTGTGCCACAGTTACAAGCATGTAAGACGAAATTTTGAGTACAAAAGCAGTTTTTTCCCCGTGCATCCCAGTGCTCATCTGCCGGGTGCCCATCCAAAGAAGAAGCCGCTTCGCCAACGAGGAAGTGCACTCACGCACGCACACACGCATGCATGGCACCTGTATCTTTACTGTCGTAATGCTTGTCAGAATACTCCTGATCATTGAAACGTAAATAGTCGTGAGGGATATTTTAAATCATTTCTTTTTATTTGTTTCTTTGTCGGTCTTCACATGAAAATGGCTAGTGGCACTAAACAGTTTGGAGACCGCTGCATTTATTAAAATAACTAACTAACTAACTAACTAAATAAATAAATAAATATGCATGTGTGTGTATGCATAAGTAAATAATGTAAGATTTTTGGGAATTAGTGAAATTACAATGTCCTCATTTAGTGAGGTAAGTACATATAAACACAGCCATGAATGCAGTTCTACTTGTAATTGAGTTTATTTGAGAGGGAGAGAGAGAGAGAGAAAACCTTTCTATGGTAAGGTTGTTGACAGAATTTTGAAAATATGGAAATTCAGATTAAATATGGAAATTCAGTTTCATTGTTTTGGAAGTGGATTTCTGTGGATTGGCAGCTCTGGTCTTATTTGCTCCACTTGCCTTGTATGAACAACGGCTCAATGGTAATGTAACCGTATTAAACTACGCGGTGTCACGTCTTCCGCAGAGAAGCATTTCCAGCATGGCGCTAGCCAGGAGCGTTGATTTCAACAAAATTGCACATGACACTGTATGACAGTTTTTGGGGGGGGGTTTCAAACAAAACTGCGATTGCGAATTTGACAGCAATTAGTTGTTTTCCCCCAGGACCTTTTCAAAGAAAAACAAGCAATTAATATTTATCACTCCAATGTCAATATGAAAACGTTTTTCTTTACTACATTGACAGGTTTAAATACTTTGCACGTAGTCTTACCTTATTGTTACCAACCCCCACCTGACACGTCATAGTGAAAAAAAAAGACAAATGATTGGCATCCAAGGCGAAGGTACCACTGTATCGACATTGCAGTTTTCATAATTTTCAAAGAAAGTCCCCAAATCCAGATCATTTGAGGTCAGTCATGAATAGCACTCTAAAAGTACATTTCTGTTTTCTTGCAGGTACTCGGGCTGTACCAACTCCTTGTCTTCAGAAATTCTCACAGTGGTGTTTGTCACCTCCTGCCCGCCTAAGGTTGTGTAAGTGTGTGTGTGTGTGTGTGTGTGTGTGTGTGTGTGTGTGATATTGTGTTTGCCAAGATGGCTGGTCCATTTCTCCGCAATCGCATCGATATTGAGGTTAATTCTAAACCTATTGAGCTTAATTTAAATTAAATTCCATCCAAAGGATTTGTATATTTTACGGAATAATTCTGCCCAGGAAATATAGATTTTTTGACTAATGATGTAAATCAAAATGAAATACACATTTAAACTCTGAACCAATTATATGTAAATTACCAATAATGCATTTTAAAAAAAAATGAGTAACTCATTTAGATTATTATTATTTTATTTATTGTAAATTAAATGAATCTATATTTTTAAATACACATACTGTAGGGCTGGACGATTAATCGTAATTCACAATGTGATTTGGAGGCGGTGCACACATTGACGAACAATCGTTTGGGTGTATCAGGTCAGACCGGTGTCTTCCCACACCATCGAAACCAACTCACCACCAGGTGGTGACCACTGGACAGCTCCGCCTCTCCTGTCACCCAAATGTCACATGTGGACTCCCTTATGGTGAACAAGGCGTTCGTTATGGACAATCTGTGACATGCAGCGAATAAGTATGCCCACATCTGCTTCAATTCGATTGAATTTCAGGAAAGTTTTATCTCAAGGTCGCTTGGTCCACGAGTTGAAACTCAAGGACCTAGTAAAGGTCAAAAGGTCAGGTGATCTAAACTTAGCCAAATCCTAAAACAACACTTTTCTTTTGAAAATTGGCCAAGTAATTTCCGAGATATCGGCGTGCACAGGTTGGTCGGGTTAACGCCATCGGGTGAATTGAGCTGCAATTGACCCTGAATCCATTTTTGATTGATGACCAATGCTGCCAATCAGCTTGCAGATATGACCGATCATTTTCAGGAAATACTGTACCTGTGTTTGATAATGGCTTCACTTTAAAACCTCACCATACGCATGGCTAAATGATTTTAAAAATATAAAAGTTGATAAATATGGCGTTGGTGTAGAAAATGAACACATACGTTCCCCAAAAATAACACATTTCAAAATATATATTGACGATGGGCCATCGTGCTTGCACCCACAGAATGTGGTGAAAATTGTGATGACTCGGCCCTCCATAAGCAACAAATGCCCTTTGTACCCGAAATAATTGACGTAGTTTTTTTTTTCCTCTCGTAGATTCACAACTATGGATGAAGACTATAAAATACCTTCCCATTCTGCCATGAATTACAGTGTTTCATGTGCAGAGGATGTAAAAGACTCTCCGCCTTTCAAAGAAAGAGCGCGCCGTAGTCACGGCAACCAAGGCGCATCACCTGTTAAGCAACGCGGCTCCACCACGAAGAGAGCCAGTTGTAAAATTCAACAAGGGGCCGTTTTCTCTGGAAACATTCTGAGCTTTGGCTGCTCTGTGTGTAAGGACGATTCGACGTATAGTCCCAATGATCTCCTGAAACATTTCCGAGGGGCCCACAAAGGGATTTTGCCCACCTACCCTTGTGATTTGTGCGGCTTTTTCACAAATGAATTTACAGCTCTTCAACGTCACCGGATCGAGCACAAAAATACTTTGGTCACCTGCGAGCTCTGCCGCGATGGGATTCAATATTCCCTGCTTTTGCTGACGAGACACTACATCATGTGTCACAGTCGTAATGGAAAGTTTCACTGCGACCGGTGCGAGTTTACGACCGTGGACGCCGGGACGTTTGTCCAACACATTCATCATCATAACGAGAGTCCCTGGAAATGTTCCAAATGTCGCCACGTCAGCTTGAACGAAGCGGATCATCAAAAGCATCTCAAGGCGCACGCCACTGTGTTGCCTTTCATTTGTCAAATCTGCCAATACTGTGCAACCACCAGCAATCAGCTGAAAAGACACACGGTCGCCGCTCACAAGAGCGACAAGCCTCCGTGCGACCAACAAGTCCATCCAAACGTACGGAAGACGTTGGAAAATGGAGCGGCTCCAAGAAATTCCTCTCCGGCGGTCCAAAATCTACTGAAAAATGTTTCCGAGCTGCACGAAAGACAAAAGTTACCCAAAGTATTTGGTATATCAGGGATCTTACCAAACCAAAATGGAAGAATGAAATCGGAGATGTGTTCGGAGGAAGTCCAGCAAACTCTTGACGGGAGCCCGTCAAAAAAGGACCAGGCGAATCGGAACTCTTTGACCGCGGAACAATCCTCACCGGTGATGTTGCTGCACAACGACAGTTGTGGCTCGCCAACTAATCCGAATGCACTGAAAGTTCTCATGGTCAAAAATAAAATCTCTCTTCCCCCAAACTGTACGACCAAAGTCATGGGATTTAAGATGGTGGACGGGAAAAAACATCTCGTTCTCAAAGTCATACCGTTAGCACAGCAAAATGTGTGCCCCAGTGACAGTTCATCAGGAGAAGATTTGGACTCTCCGGGTACCAGGTCTTCATTTTTTAAAAGTGACGTGCCTGTCAAAAACGGGGACTCAACTCCTAGCGAGAGCTCCGTATCACATTCCTTTGCCACTTCGCCGGGAAGTGGATCTTGCATCCAAGCGGAGGATATCGTGGCAGTGAAAATCAAGATTGAAGAGGAAGAAACATCGGTTTTCAGTCTTGAGTCTCCTCATCGTAGTGACGATTTTGTGGGGGAAGGTAGTCATTCCGTAAACGGGTTCTCGACTTCAACTGCGGAGGCGGACCCGCTGACAAATTCTCTCGATCCGATGGGCAGGCAAAATTCCCCAAGTCACACGGCCTGCTCCGAAATGAATCACTTTGCTAGCAAGTCCGTCGCGGAAAAATGTGAGAGCCTCTCAAAAACCGGAATTCAAGTGTCTCATTTTGCGACCGACACGTTAACTGATGATCCCTTAAATGTTTCTCTGGAGGCAACCTGCAAAAATAACGTTGAGAATTGTGGAGCAGTCGATGAGATGATTAGTTTCACCAGAAAAGGAAACAATTTGGACGAGCCCCTAGAGACTCCTTTTCGTAACTCGATTGAAAATGCTTACCGGTTTTCCCCAAGCCCTTCAGAAAGTCCAGAGAGCGCAAGCGTCGGAATTAGACCCTTGAACGATTACCGTCATTGTCATAAACATTTGCTAAATTTGGATCCCGCGGCAGAGACGACCTCATCCGCTTCGTTCGGAGAAAACGCCACGACCGCACAAAATTCTTTAAACCACAAAGTCTTCGCTTTTCACAATTATTCCAAGGAAGCCTTTGCGATGTCGCCCCAAACATGTCAACAAAGCGACGGAATGCCCGAATTTCGAGCAGGCGCAGAAACAAATAGCATCCCGTCTCATTTTCGTCTCACATTAGCCGAGTCTTCAGAACCTTTCGAGGATAGTGACTGTACTGATACCGATGATGAAAACCCAGAGTCGGTGCTGAAAGATTTTAATATTATCAAAATCGAGGAGGACCTCATTCCCATATGGAAAAGTCCACCGGAGAAAAAAAGTACATCATCAGATTTGGGCAGTTTTGTAGAACAGCACTCAGATGAAATCATTACACAGCAACTCCAAAAAGAAAGAACCGAATCTTTTTATTCAAATGTTGAATATTTGAAAGCAACAAAGACGATCGCACATCATCTTCAAATGCAAGATGAAACGCAGCAGTTAGTCTTGAAGACGAGTGACAAAACGTCTGCCATGTCGACGCAAGCTAGGCCCCCGCCGAGTTTTAAGCTAATTACTAATTGCGCAAATCCTCAAATCAATGTCTCGTACATGAAGTCCTGGTTTGAAACCTCTAGCGATCCTACTGGCGAAACCGTTCCTCTAAAAGATAAAAATATCGGAAAATCCGAGGCGGTGACTGATGATAAAATCTCAAATGTTTTATCTTCTCTTCCAAATGGTGTCGGTGCCTCGCCACAGCATTTCCTTATCAATAGCCCAAACCTAAACGGTCCCGTCCTCCTTTCTAGCGCATCGAGTAATAATCCTCCAGACAAAGTCGCTAAAAACCCGACCAAGTGCTACTTGTTGCCCAGGTCAATTCCATTTGTTCAAACGCCGAGCAGCCCGGCCTCAAGCTAGCAAGCGCAAAACTCCCACTAAACGGCAGGCCTGTTCTGGCCGTGCCGGTGAGCTCCGCTGACAAACCGAGCGCTTTGCAGACCGGTCGCCAAACGTTTTTGTTGCGCTACATTTCACCAAACAAATCGAGTGTGCTTCTCAATAATCTTGTCATCAAACCCGCCGCTCAGTCCTTGGACGGCAGGGAAAAAAGAGGAAACAAAGTCGTATTTAAAATTGTCAGCCCTACTACGGGTCTGCTTAAAAACGGCGCGCCCTCCTCGAGTTGTCAACCGTTACTTTTGGCCACCTCACCTCCAGCTCAGTGTTTTCTGATGTCGTCAAGCAAAACAAATGCGCACCCGTCCAACAACCTGAAGATCACGACCAGGCGGAATCCAGCACAAAGCGCCGTCGGAGACGCAACACCTCATTTGAAACCAAAGATCAAACTCAGCGAATCAGATAAGCCTCGACTCGCCCCGAGACCGATCCGACCTCCGAGTCGAAGAAAACTACGCAGGAAAGTATTGTTTGATGAGCTTCCGACCGTGACGCACAAACCCAGAAGGCCCGCAAACAAAGTACAGACTGAAAAAGACGCGACTGTGTTTTGGAGTCCCACAGCGAAAAAAGTTGAAAGAACTTTGAGACTGGCCCCGCACAATTGTCTCCAGCAAATTAAATGCCCCCGTCGATACCAACCCGTTGTGGTGCTCAATCATCCAGATGCTGATATTCCCGAAGTGGCCAATATCATGAAGGTCATCAATCGGCACAGAGGCGCCGTCGCCAAGGTGTCACTGTCGCAGAAAACGGTGGAAGCGCTCGCTGAGCTCGGCACGCTAGGAGGCGGGCTCTTGACTGAAGGCGTACTGCTGCCAAGCAACGAACCGAGCCCGCGAGCGATTCACAGTTCCGTACGAGAGCGGTTCCTTCTCAAACTGAAGCTTCGGAAAAAGACCAAAAAAAAGTACGAAGTCGTGGAACCGCTGTCGGGCAGTCGACCCAAGACTGTGGTGTTTGACTGCTGGTTCTGCGGTCGGGTTTTTCACAGCCAAGAACATTGGGTCGGCCATGGCCAGCGACATCTCATGGAGGCAACTCGAGACTGGAATAAGCTTTTGTAAAAGTTTTCCGTTACCTTTCTGTGTGTGGGTACACAGTCCTAAGAGAGGAAATCAAAGGGTAAACAGCTGTACATTTAGTTTTCTTTTTTAAGTCACTTTTCACTCCGTTTCATTTTCCTCTTTGTGAATACATTTTTTTTTGTAATATTTTATTGGTGCTTTTTCTGGAAAATTAAATTGAGCTCGCATGAGTTTCAGTCATGCACAGGTCTTTGAAATGTGAATGTTGTACACTGTAATTCATAAAGATGTGGTAAAAGAAGCACTGACTTACAAAAAGTGTGTCACCTAATTTCTCAGGTCTGCTCTGCAAGTATATGTTTTATATATATATATATATATATATATATATATATATATATATATATATATATATATATATATATATATATATATATAGAGCTCTGAGATGACATGCCAAAGACTAATGGGATTTGAATTATGCTTTGCAGGGTGTGCAAATTATTTTTTTACTTTCTCAAATGGGCCATTAGAGCACGGGTGTCAAAGTCAAGGCCTGGGGGCCAGATGTGGCCCGCCCCATCGTTTTAAGTAGCCCCGCGAAAGCAAATCAAAAAGATGACAACTTCCATGATACTTGCTAAAATGTGTACCAATATTTCAAGTTTTCTCATGTCATAAATCAGTGACATATCGTGAGCATTTTCTTGTTACCAAACCCCTCATTACAGTTACTTAAACAATAATAATAAAACGTTATTCTTGACTTCTTTATATAGTTTCAGTCATCACGGCCCTCCAAGGGCGACAAAAATGAGTTTGACACCCCTGCATTAGAGTACGGTAACCTTTAAATGTAAAACGACGTAAAAAGTCCCCCTTTCTGTCTTCGCTGCTCAGTGAGTGGAGGTCAGTAACGTGAAGTCAAAGTTTTGTGAAATTTTCTTTTACCGCTTTCTAAAATGAAGTTGAATTTCCAAAGGTGACGATTTAACTTTTACAGCCCTAATATATAGCTACACACACAAACATTTATATAGTGGTTGACAAACAAAAAAAAACATTTTTGGGGGATTTTTTTGGTAAAGAATGAACAATTGGGACACAATTCTGAAGTAGAAACGGAATGTACACCATATTAGATTTTTTTTTTAAGAAATAAAGAACTGAGAAGTGTGGCGTGCAAAATTATTTGATCAATTTTGGCCTCATCTGACAAGTGCACCTTCTTCCAAAATGTTTTGTTGTGACTCCCAGGTGGTGTCGTGCCAAACTTCTACCAGGACTTTGTATGGATGTCTTTGAGAAATCGGTAGGTTTGCAGCCGTCTCATAGTCACTATTTCAATATCATTTATCAAACAGTGCTCCGCGTGATGTTGGAAGCTTTTTTTCATATACCAATCCTGCTTTAACCCTTTCTTGCACCAATAATGATAACCTGTCACCTGATAACATGACAGGCCGTCCACCATAGTGTTCCGTTTCAGTTTTTATTTCTGAAAAAAAAATGTATGAATTTTCTGTTTCACTGAACGATTGTGTCCCACTTAGTGTTGATTGTTCACCAAAAAAAAACATTTTATATCTTTATATGAAGCCTGAATTGTGGCAACGGGTGAAAAAGTTCAAATGAATACTTTAGCAAGCCACTCTACATACATACGGTGTATGAGTAATTCCTGGCTATTGTTTTTTTAAGTGTATGAATAATGAAATCAGGTAAAAGACTTTTTGATAGATATTGAGCATTTAAGTAATTTGAATTATGGGTGGATTCTACAGTCATGGACTGAGAGAAATCCATCCTACTAAGGACATTTGTATATTGTAACTATTGCAAAGTGTTATGTAAATATTTAACAATATTTACTTTTTGGAATACCTTATGTGTCCCTGATTCCAATATAGTTTTATTTTTAATGAAATGAGAAATGTTAAACAGAACATGTGTTCAGGACCATCACAATTTTGTACTTCGTTTATCCAAAAATGTAAATAGTAGGAAACTTGCGCAAAAAATACTGTTTACTAGCATAAAAAGATGCAAAAATATAGAATTGGTATGTTATTTTTCTTCAACAGTGACGAACAGGATGGAAAAGATCTCAAACTGGGTGGATTGGAACGACCAACAATGACCGTGAGTTTCAACAATGTTTTTTATTTAAACAGGGTGTTTTTAAAAATGAACAAGACAAACGGGGCCGTGATTCGTAAGGGCTACACCCTGAACTGGCTTGATTGGACCAAAAAAGAAATACCCTCGTGAGGATGAAGCACTTCAGATAATGGATGGGTGGCCAATAGAGAATAAATTGATATCCAGTAATTTCATCTAAATTGTAAATGTAGGTCAGTGCCTCTGATAGTGTTTCAGCCAGCAGCGAAGGCCTTGTCTGGTCCCCACTGTATTTTTTTTCTCCAGATACTTTTTTTGCAGTATTCGGCCAAAAGGGGGCTTGTATGCGTTCAGCCACGTCCTCATTTTTTTTCTGTTCTAAACATGAGTAATATTTAAAAGTCACCACTAGAGGGCAGCACGTGAGAGACTCATCCTCGGTCATACCGGCAGCATGCGCGACGCTGTGGTTATTCATTTATTTATTTTTGCTTTGGTTGGGAGACTCGTATCTTTTTACAAGTGTTGAAACATTGAGAGCTTGATGTTTTTTTAAAAAATCTTATGAAAATACTGTCATGCATTTCGCATTGTATGTGCTTGAATTTAGATTGCTTATTTGTCGGCAGTGACGTCATACAGGCCTAATAGATGTATTTTGAGTGTTGAGAACTACCGTTACTTGAGCTTTGTGGTGCTTGTGTGAAGAGTTTTGTGTTGTGTATTTGCAGTACCAGTGTGTTTGTATGAATGGTTAAATTGCTAAATTTACAATCGACCTAAATTCACAACATTGTGAAATCACTGTTATTGTGTATAATAATAATAATAATAATATTCAGTCCTTGCCCACTTAGAAATTGAGCTGACCAGTGAAGCCTCGTGCCTCTGAGATGGGGAGGATTGTAACTTTTCTTGAAAAAATTCTATTTGTGATCAAGTTTGATATCTATGTGTGCCCGCGATTGGCTGGCAACCAGTTCAGGGTGTAACCCCCACCTCTACTGCCCAAAGGCGGCTGGGATAGGCTCCAGCACGCCCCACGACCCTTGTGAGGATAAATGGTTTAGAAGATGGATGGATGGATGGATAATATTGTAGTTTTACAAATGTATGATTCCATCTGTATTATTCATTTAAGTGCTTCTGCCCATTTATTAGTAGGGATGGCTTTTTTTTTTTTAAACACAGTTTAATTGTTTGATCTGTCCTCAAGTAGTGTTACAACTCACCTTAGTACTGGGATAGGTAGTAACAATTTACCTCTTTGTAGTTTAGATTAATTTACATCATCTGTGATAGTGTAATTGGAGATCAAGTGTATGTCTTTTATAGTGGACAAATATGGCTACGGCATGTCAGCATTTGAGATGTCTAGCGCAAAGAACCACTGAGTTACACTTACTCAAACAAAAAAAAAATGTTGCTATGACCCATGGTCTCTCCAACGTACAAAACCATCATATGAATAATTAAATCACAGTAATGTACGTGCAACAGACAGAACACAAGAGTCGGCACGCTGGAATTGTTGACAAATCCTTAGCTGGAGCCTCGGTGGATGCAGTGGAGTCGGGCGGGGGGGAGAAGTGCAAAGTCCTCCACCGAGGCAAAGATCTCCGCAGGAGAAGGTATCCGGTAGTTGAGCCCAACCAGATTGGATTTCTGTCTCTATTTTACAGTGGTGGTGTGGTTAAAAAAAAATGTTTTTAGGTTTTAAGGTTGTATAAAGCCAATGTGTACATACATGCAGTATGTCATGTGTCGGTTAAGCAGGTATACGCAATTGTTCAAAGTGGCGGTAACGCAGCCAAGTCTGGAAGCTTCTGGAGGGCTTTGAAATAGGTCATGTTCACATCAGGGATGTCGGCATAAATTTTTCTGACTCTGCTGCTGAAGTGGTTCAAGCCAGTGGCCCGTGGGTGTAGGAGAAGAGCGTTGCGTGCATTGGGGGGGGGAAGATCCTGATGGAGGACCAAAATTGCCTGTATGAAAAAAAACTAAATAAATAAACAGGAATATGAAAACTAGTAAATATATGTACAGTATATATATATATGAATACTGGCTAACAATTGCCAACCAACCTAAATTCAAAACAGACCAGTGACGTATTACTGTGGATGACGAGACATTTTATTTTTGGCGTACGGACGAAACACAGACAAGATCGTGTGCCACATCAAAATGTTTCATGACTCGATAAGATATTTCAAGTCATCCCTCTGTAAAAGTCAAGACGTTGAAGACACACCCAGGTTTTCATGTCACATGGCACAGGAAACTAAAAAAAAAAACTAAAAAAACCCAGCTCAAATTTGTTATTTACAGTGGACTTTAGGGTAAGTGATTTGATTTCTCTTCCCTAGACACGATCAGGACAATTTGTGTTAACTGTCACGCAGTTCACAAATTGCAGCTGCCACCACTTAAAAATACATAAATAAAATCTATAGTTTCACGCCCCCTGTAACCTGACAACATAAGCCGTCCACTGTAGTAACCGCTGTGCCTCAAAGGGTTAAAAGAAAACCCCAATTGCAGTTTGTTGAAGACGTTTTACCTTTCATCCAAAAGGCTTCATCAGTTCCAATTTTTCCGGTGTGAAATCTTTTTTATTGATGCTTTGGTGGCTGATATCAACAATATGGCGTTGTTGTTGTTGTTGTGGTTGCCTCGTGGCAAACCTGTTAGGGCAACTCTTCCCTTGGAATGGCGAAAACATTTTGGGGGGGGGGGTAATGCTCGGATGATAAATGATGACTCAAATGTCCTCTGTTTTGAGACCACTTTTCAATATGTTTGCTTCTTTTACGCCTATTTTTTCAAACCAGTGGTCCTATCTTTCTAGATCTCTTTACAACTGGAAGAAATAGACTGAATTCATGTTTCTTTAAAGTCCATATTTTTTCTGAAAATATTTAGAATTCAAATTATTTTTGTTTGGATTTATTTCAATTTATTTTTCAATGTATTTATTTGTTTTGTCGATGACTCACTTCATAAAGCCGAGGGCAATCGGAGTGTCCAGGGCCCCCGAACTGTATCCCTACACAGTGGTTTCGTTCTTCCAAGGTCCCGTCCGTATGTTCCCTGTCGTGTCCGACGCAAACAGACTATCTTCCTGCAGGCTTCGGTTTCTGCCAATCGTCACCCGCCGATTGATCGTAACATGTTGCCGAGGCAAAGTATTTCTCGGGAAAAAATTGGGCTCTTCATCTTCACATTGTTTCTCCTTATCCTTCTCTGCTACCTTCAACATGTAGCCGGGTGACTCGAAATCTTGCGAATACAGCAAGTCGCAAGAATCTGGCATTTCGGAGCAACTCGTGGTCGCAAACTGGTCCGCTGAGCTGTACAAGTGCCACTGGCAAGCGCTCAATCTATGGGAAGGTAGAAGGAGGCTGTGGCTTGATGTGAGCGAGTCTTGTATGTTGTGGCAAGAGGTCTGGTGTTGTAAGCTATGACAGGATGTCTGCTGCGGATCCAAGTGAGGGCTCGGGCAGGAAATTTGCAGGTCCGGGTGTTGGCTGTTGGACACCGGTGATCCCTCAAGGTAGTGTGCGGTGTGAGGGATTTCGAGCTGGGAGCTACCCACGCTCCCATCCATGCTGTTTGATGCCACGTGAGAGCGGTAGTCGCGGAGACACGGGCGCGGGTGATTGAAAGAGCGGGACTTGGTTCTGTCGATAAGGCAACTCTGCAGCGGCACGGAAGGACGAGGGAGCTCGTCGGAAAAGGCCAGGGGACGCGACGGTGAGGGCGCTGACTCACTAAAAGGGGAGACCGGCGTCGCTACGGCGGATGTCATCGCCGCCACGCAGCAGGAAGCGGCGTGACGGGGGGTGAGATTTTGCGACGGGGATGCATCTTGATGGTACAAGCTTTGCACAAGTTGCGGCGAGAGAAGCGTTTTTTTGCCCAAGCATAAGGAGTCGGGGTGGCACTGCGGTTGATGGAGCTCCTGCCTCTGGCTTTGTCTCTTGCCGCGTCCCTCGGCAAGCTTGGATTTGGCCGGGCAACAAGCCCACCAGCGGTGCCAAACATCGTCACGTTTGGCACAGTGCTGGATGAGAAGAAAGAGTCCGAGAGTGACGCAGAATGCGCCGTATAGACAGCTGAAGATCATGTCCAAAAAACGTCCGAGAGACACCGCCATGGCTCCCAATGCCCACGTTGAGAGAAATAATAACAGGGTGAAAACGGTAGTCCAGAGCTGCGATTTAAACGAGTGCTCATTGGAAAGCTCGGTTACACCGGGAATAAATCCGGCGCACTCGCCGGCAGATCCAGACGCCGCCCCGACGTCAGGGTGGCACTGCTGGTCCGCGGACGATAACTGCTGCTGCTCCTCCGTCAGAACTCGGAGCTCGTATTTCCTCTCGGGATGGCGTCTCAGCTGGATGTACGTGCACAAAAAGTACACCGACATGATTAAGACCAAAAGACTCACGGGGGCATAGAATCCTCCCAGGCTCGGTTCCCATGCCATCCAGCAACTGTAAAGACAGCCGGATATAAAAATAAGAATTCAAAATCAATTCTGAGGGCTTCGTCGAATGAATTAAAATGTGACTTTCTTGAAATGAATACTTACTACAGTGCATCATCCCTGCTACCATAGTTTTCCATTCCAAAGGCTGCCGTGATTCCGACAATTAGGAGAGGTATGCCATTGCTTATAAGGTAGAATCTACAGGGAGGGGGGAAAAATATTCAAAATAAAGGCACCACATTTTATGCCCTTTTATTTATGTATTGAAATTGTAAAGCCGTCAATAATTGTGCCATACTTGGTCGGATCCCTTAAATGACCTGCTAGGCCGGAGGAGTTAAAATTATTCATTTGCAAAATGATTCTGATCCTTGATTCTACTGGACAATTTTGAAGAAAGGCAATGAATATTTTTTTTTAATGACAACTCCAGTGTTGGTGCAATGTAATTACCGTATTGGCCCGAATATAAGACGGTGTTTTTTGCATTGAAATAAGACTGAAAAAGGGGGGTCGTCTTATATTCGGGGTCTAGACATTATACCCATTCACGACACTAGATGGCGGCAGATATCATTGAAGCGAATGCTGAACTTGACTCCCCAGGCCAAAGTGAACCCCTGTCACGAAGAATACAAATAAAAATAGCGGTAAGAAAGAAAAGAGAAGACAATAATAGAAGAGATAACAGAAAATGGAGAAACGTAGCGACAATCTGGAGAAAAGTGGGTCGAAGATCGGCCAGGTTAACCGGCAGCTGAGGTGAAGTTATGATGTAATTTACATTTCAAAAACCAGAAGCCATTCATTTGCGAATGTGATTGCACTTTAGATTTGAATGATATTTCTCTCAAATATATTGTTATAATCATTTGATTCAGATGTACGGTAATTATTTTCTGTATAAAAATTTATTTGGTGTTCAAAAAGTCTTTTTTCAAACTTGAATCTTGAAAATGAGGGGGTCGTCTTATAATCAGGGCCGTCTTATATTCAGGCCAATACGGTATTATCCAATCGTATCACAATCGTGTCTTGTTTTGAAGTGACAATCCACACAAAACGGACGCCATTGTCCAATAGCTGTAGAGGGGGTGTGGTTAATTTGTACCTGAGAATCGTTGTTTTGCTTTCAGCCAGGACGGGACCGTTTGAGCCTGGGGCCTTAAGAGGGTCTTTGGACACATCGTTACAGATGTTTCTGGCAGTAAACGTCAGCCAAAGCATAGTAGACAAAGAAGCATACTGGAGCATAATTCCAACCTTAAAAGAGATGAAGATGTGAATGTGACAATAACGCCATTCCCCAGAAATTCTGATCAGTTAATCCTTTGATCATATAGATAGATAGATATTTTTAAAAAACAGTCATCGACATAAATGGCATTTCAGTATAGGAAAAGATCATGTGAATGAATTCTGTGACCTCGGTGTTTGCAAGAGCAGCATCTGTGTTGTAGTCACTGCTGCACTGCTAATATTGTGACATTCTAGTACCATTGAGCGTTTGTAATTACTTTTACTAGCCGATTCCTTTTTCGTTTCGGAAGACCTGCAACTAAAGAACACTGTTTATGGAGCAAAATCTAAAAAGTAACCATTTTCAGATGTTGGCTTAGTGTGTTATTTTACGTGTCGTGATGGACATTGTCGGTTTTGATGTGGCTACGATAAAACCCAGTTGCGGGTGATGATTTTTATCAATATGCATCCATCCATCCATTTTCTGATCCGCTTATCTTGTTAAAGGTCGCGGGTGGGCTGGAGCCTATGCCGGCTGTGTTTGGGCCCCAGGCAACCTTGAATCGGTTGCCAGCCAATCGCAGGGCACACATATCGACGAACAACCATTCGCGCTCACACTAGCGGCAAAGGACAATTTAGAGTGTTCCATTAGTCTGCCACGCATGTTTTTGGAATGTGGGGAGGAAACCGGAGTACCCGGAGAAAACCCAGGCACAGGGAGAACATGCAAACTCCACACAGGAAGGCCAGAGCTGGAATCGAACCCGGTCACTCTGCACCTTGATGTCGACGTATGTTGGATTAAGATGATGGGCTGAGTCTAAAGTGTAAGGTCGATCAGAAGTAATTACTTTTGCTTATTCCATGCCCCCCCCCCTATGGAACAACTCGCTCAAATATACTTTTGCATTTCTAATGCGATAAGAGCAGGCAGATCAGATCACTTGATGGAGATTGAGATAATAGGCTTCAGACCAAGGGCTCATCCCTTGAAGTGTCGCTCTAAAATCTTACAGCGCCTGAAGCAGTCATCCTCATCAAGAGCAATGTCTTCTGACAGTATTGCAAATTCAAATCGACGACAACCAAACGAAAGGAGAGCTAACGTCAAAGTTCGGTTCTTCTTGGTTTGAGCGGTTATGCCTGGAAACTGCAGAATGACGGAGAAACATCTCTGCTCAAGGGCTATATGAATGAATTTGACTTGACTTGAGCATTAAAGTTCCCCAGCAGAACGATGGAGTCCACAGGACGAGCACTTTCCAGCACCAACCTGCAAGGACTCCAAAAGGGTTGGCATTCTCGGACACTGGGGTGAACCTCCGTGTTTGCGCGGTGCCTTTTACTGTAGGCAAGTCAAGAGTGGACTACAGTCCAACCTCCCTCGAGAGGACTGGTACCAGAGCCCAAGCTGTATGTAGAGGCGAGCCTGACTTTATCAAGTCAAAGCATCTAGACCTCGGACTTGGGCTCCTTTCCCACCGAGCGAGGTTGCATTTCACGACCCTAGAGAGAGCTTCTGGAGCCGCCCACTCCACAGTGCACTTGACACATTTGGCTCCTCCCACAGGTGGTGAGCCAATGGGAACGGGGGACCCATGTTGCCCTTTCCGATGATGTCCGACCGGGCCCATGTATGCAGGCAAGGCCACCAAGCGCTCGCAAATCGAGGACCTGGATTCAGAAGGCATTCCCATTGACCCGTGTTTGGGTCAGGAAAAACTAGGTGCAAAATCAGGGTTCATCATTCAGTAAATGGCCCGGTGAGCCGTGCTTGTTCTGGATCGCTCACCTAAGAGCTATTTGCCATAGGTTACTGTTCCTGGGGCATAATGCCAAAGACAATATCTCCTAGAATCATTGGGACACACAAATCCCCCCCATGACGATAAGGTGACCGCTTTGGGAGGAGACCTCCATCACCTTTAAAACATTTTCATTAAGCTTCTTGTTATGGACATTTGCATATACAGGTACATTTTTTTTTGCCAATGTTGCACTCTGAGCTGCTGTTGCAAATCGGTCATCCGTGTTTACGATACAATGAGAAAGTAGGGAAAACCAACTCACAATCTGACACAAAAAAGGAACGTTGATCTGATTAATGCCCCCAGCGAACACGCCGAACGTCAGTCCTGTGTGAAACAAAAAGTTGAGGAGTGTGTGCCATCCATTTCTGCTGATGCGGATCACGCTGGAGGAAAAAAAAAAATGTAGCGACAAAGGTAATGGAAATAAAATCATCATGATGATTTTTTTTTAAATCATTTTATAGAATGACTTGATGATCACCTGTAATGGATTACATAGGTCATGATGGAGACCAGCAGACACAGCAGCATGACAGCTGTGCAGGCATACACCACCGGATGCAGGTAATCCCCAGGATATGGTGGGAAGGACAACACTCTCTTCAGATCCTGTAGTTGGATGTATTGAATATTTAAGTTTGACATATCATTTACAAACAGGTCAGACACACTTCTCACACTCAATGCAATCATCTAGCCATCCATTTCCTGCTTGAACCTGTTCCAGCTGACTTCAAATAAAATGTAGACTTCAAACAGAGACGGACGAAGTTTCCCCATTCATATTCACACTATATCGGAGCGGGAATTGAATCCATGTGTGTCTGTTTTGGGCGTTTCTCTCCAGCAGGCGCGCCTGTTCTGCGTTTACCAATCAAGCCTGCCATGCTGCCTAGTCTATCGTCAGATTATTGACCTTGCTCACTGTTATGCTTCAAGAATGTTTTCCCTTTTTTGTTGTTTTTTTTTTTGTTTGTTTTCAGAATCAAGAATCGTGAGGAACTGCAATCCAATCGAAGAACCGGAATCGTTCAAATTCAATCAATGCCCAACCCTACCAGTAAGTGTGCTCGCTGATGTATATTTACTGTTGGTGATGAATATATGTATACTGTACTGCATATTTAGTCTAAGAGCGCGTAATCAACTAAGGTGGCGCAACAGGTGTCAAAGTGTGGGGGGGGCCGCTATAGTTTTTGTGATGAAGGAAGTCTGATGGTTTTCGCAGCATGAAGCTTAGAGTGATGGAATTGGAAGGGTCAAAGTTAGCATTGCTATTTCACCACAGCATTTGTTCTGATCACTTTCAAGAAATGTGTGTCACCATTGCACCCATGCACAAATACTGATAAGCTGTCCACTGTAGTAACCGCTGGCCTTGAAAGGGTTAAAATCCTTGTCTGAAGGGGGAACAAGTGTCCTGCCTCTGTTTTCAGTTGCGTGTTATTGCAGTGTCTGGATGAGCCAGGGTGAGCACCTGTCGCATATTTGCACTCAGCGGCAAAGTGCTGTTTGTCAGATTATTTGCTTCCTTGCCTCCATGTATTCGGAATTGTTTAACTCATTCTGTGTATGCCGTGCTTTGCTGCTCGGTTTAGACCAATGTGTTTCCTGTTTTGGTCTCCTGTTTTTGCGACTTTATGGTCACCCCTGGTTTATATTTTTGTTTCTGGCTTTTCAAAAATGTTACACGGGTAAAAAAAAAAAAAAAAAAAAGATTACTGAGCTCCTCCCGTCTCCTCCTTGCCACACTAATCGCAGTCACTTTTATGCATAGCAATGCCAGTTTACACCTCGCATTCAAAAGTGGACTCTTTAAAAGGTTGTAAGAGTCACTTAAGCATGCAAAATCAGCCATGGCAGTTCGTCTCAGGTTTTTAAAATGTCCCATTGTGCCTGCTACATTAATTTCTTCACGCCAATTTCTGGATGTGCAAACTTTTATAAATCTGACCCACTGTCTTTTGCCTCTCAATAGAACCGACTATATATATGCATAATTCAAGATAAGTGAAGGGAGGGATCGCAAGCTAAGTATCTGTATTTACACCACGGTCTACTCGGGTCCTCGTGTATTTTAGAGACATGTCATGTTTTCCACCTCCTCCTTTCTGTTCTCTCTGGGCCATCATGTGCCCTCATAATGCTTCACTGAGCAAGCCATCTATTAGACAAAGCATGACTGATTTAAATCATTTGCAAAGCTCATAAAAAAAAACGAAAACACTAAACGGTACACCACGCTGCACATTGTGTCATGATATCACTATTTTGAAAAAACGCTTCTTTTGTTCCTGCATGTGAAGCTGTTCAAAGCTGAACACGAGTTTGCAATTACATATTAATTAGAAGACAGTATTGTGTGAATGCAAAATGACACACTGTGCAAATTCTGCTACCCCCTCCCCCAAAAAAGCAAGATTGCTGTGGAACAAGCATGATGCAGTTTTTTTTTAGCGTGATGATCAAAGGTGAGCTAACACCTATTTGATAATCACTGTTCATGTCAAAACCAAACACTCATGAGAGTCAAAATGACCCATTTAACAGAGCCTGCCTTTTTTTGTTTCTTCTTTTTATTGTAGGCTATATATATATATATATATATTTACATTACATTGCAGTACAGTATATATAATGGCCCACCAGTGGCGAGAATATGCAGTGCGTCACATCAGCGGGTGAATATTTTTAGCATACAATCGCAATTGATCGTGATTATAACTATCACACACCAGCTTCACAGTAGATTTTAATTTGATATGGGGAAGTTTCATAGTTTCATTAATTGGCAGCAGTGAGGTGAAGACTCATACTAAGGTAACAAATAAACTCAGTGTGCACTCAACCCTCCTGTCCTGTTGTTTATAACCAACAATGTTCGCTGATTTAGGTGACTCGCTCTACAATGACTCCAAAATACAACGAAATGCTAATTACATATTTTTTGGGGTGGACATTTTCAATTATTGACTACACTGGTAAATCAATGTCCCACACTGCAAACAATTAAGGCAAATAAACTAACCTTTAATATAAAATGTAAGCATAAGGCTTTCGTAGCTCTGACTTTTTTTTTTTTATCAAGACACCAATTGCAAACATTTTTTCAAATCATTTGGGCTTTACCCAAAACTAATGGCCTTTTATTTACTTTTTCTTTAATGCTCTATGGAAATAATTCAAATTCAACATACATGCTCATGTTGTACATTGTAAAAAAAAGGGGAGCGACTTGACTGATATTATTAACGGTCTAATTAAAAACACTTACCATTTGACGGTCGGGAGTCGCACTTGTGAAACTCTTCTCTCTGCGCCCCTTCCGACTTTGGGGTCCACACAAAAGACCCCGACACGTTTAAACAGATCGTATATATTTCAAGATGTATACATATATATATGTTTTTGCATCGAGGTAGGATAGGGTGTTCGAATAACGGCGGTCATGCTCCGACTCGGTGAAGCGAAGATCCACGGATAAGTGGGAGCCTCCATCCGCACGGCCTCAACTGGCCACAGTCAGTGCAAACACTGCGACTCCTCTCGACTGACGTCAATGGGCCGAACCTGAACGTAGGTGACGGGGAAGCTGCGTTTATTTATGCTCCCTGTTGGTCCATAATTTGAACGGTGCGGTTTTAACCATTTAAATTGACGAATACAAGCACTTAGCGACGGTGTAAAATAACAGGGTGTTGCACGCGATGCATTATTTCGAGCCTGAATTCAGGTCAGTGAAGATAGCGTGATGAACCGTGCTGTGACGTCGTCGAAGCAAGAATGATGATGCTCGACCTCAGCTGACAGCCACATATCTAAATATCTTTGGCACTTAATTTATTTCAGATGTTTACCGAATATTGATTTGTTTATATTATTTTCCCACAACTATTTTTTAACATTTTATCTATATTACAATATACTGTACTGTGTTACTTGGTATATACAAATATGTGAATTCGTGAATAGGTAAATAAGAAATGCTCTCTCTCTCTCTCTCTCTCTCTCTCTCTCTCTCTCTCTAATACGTTTAATACGTTTTTTTTTCAATGTTTAATAACTTTTTAAATGCGTATGTTTGAAATGTACTACTGTATGTGAATGCACCTAATGTTTTGTGCGATAAGCGAGTCTCGTCTGCATACTCCATTCGTGATCCTTTCAGTTTTAGAGATGAACCACAAAGGTGACATATATTACGAACAATAAGATGAATATTAAAATACAAGCATCTACCTGTCATATGGCAGGAGTGTAATGAATTAATGAACTATCTTGTAAAGGTGTAAAATGTCCCTCTAATACTGTCCAAAATGTCCTGAAAAGCCTACTAAATTAGTTCAACTTTATTTGGGGGTTAATCAGAGGCTGTTTAAGTGATGGCAGTTTTGTGCCGACTCCCATTTAATTTCGGTTTTAATGTTTAGGGTTAATTTTGAACATAGCAACATCCCCAGTCATTTCTCTGTTTATTTTTAGCTCCACTCTCAATGATTTTACTTTGTTTCAGTTGAGTAGTTTTTTGTTTTTTACATCACCGTTTTTCAATGATTTATCTGCACTTCATTTGTTTTTATTTCACAGAACCTGGAATTTAAACAGGTATGCGTTGACTTTTTATGTAAACCATTTGACAAAATAGTGCAATATACATATCGCACACTAGATGGCGGCATTCATCTTCCTGACCTTTTTTCTGCTCGACAATCGCTGCTCCAATTTTACATCAATTACGTGAAACTGGTTTCAAGTGTTATCAGACCTATTCAACTCCAAATGCATATACAGTTCAATATATTTATTGATATGAGGGGGAAAACTGTCGATTTGTGCCAATAGGTAAAAGTTACATTCTTGGTCGTGTAGGAACTTAAACACACTACAGCAGGAAAAAAATATATATTTTTGAGGGGGTAGCGTACATGTATGGGCACTTATAGTGGAGATGGGCCTTTGTGGTAAATGTGTCTGGCCATTTCTGTTGTTGTTGGGCGGGAGTTTCCAGCTATACAGCTGAGGGGAAGCACCACAGGATGTCCTTTTCCACATTCCTTCAGGATAGAATAATACAGTGTACGTGGTGGACTTTATCAAGTTGTTGTTGCTATTTTTTTTTTTTACAGTTCAATATATCATGATCAGACTACTGCATTCAGTCAGATTTATTTTGCATCTTACCACAAACCCACTTAATACAGTATACACGGTGCAATAAAAGTCCATCCGTTGTTAGATTGTACTTAGAGTCCAGTTTCCTGTAAAATGAGATGTGCCAGTTTACAAAAAAAAAGGAAAAACAATTTTAAATTGTAGGTTGGCAAATAGATAAAAAATAACAAGGCCATCAAGACATGATTTTGCATTTCCATAGCATTAACTGCCAGGTCACTAAAATTTGCATAATTACCAGGAATGTACTAGATAAATTACACCTATAATTAAATACATATTTATTTTTAAATAAAAAGAACAAGGGATTTTTTTTTTTTGCTTTTATATAAATATTAACACAGGTCAATTTCACACACATCATAAAAGTGTGCTTTGACTCAAAGAACAATAAGAATGAGCCATGTAGTTTACTTTATTGACATGAGGAGTTTATGAAGCTTTCCAAGTGCGAGTGTGACAGCTGGGAATCCCACTTTACTATCATGTCACATGGTACATGCACTCGATCCCCCTGATCCTTCCCCTCATCCTGTTCTCTCACTAATGCTGTCTACAGCACGGGAGAGAGGAAAAAAAAAAAAAAGCTTGAGGGATTTAGATGAGCAGAGGCAGCACAGACAAAGCGAGAGGCAAAGGAAAAGCAGTGTGAGGCCACACTTGAACCGGCCAGATTTCCAAAGAAGGGAAAGACGGGAGCATGGAAGGTATACACAAATAAAACGGATGTATTTTACGGAACAATTGAAACGGTCCTCCACTTCTGTGAGATCAAATGATCGAGACCAAAATAGCACGTCGGATGGGAGAGAAGAGGAGCTACCGGGAAGAGGCGAAAAAAATGTTAGTTAAGGAAGAGAAGGAAGCAGTGATGTGAGTTGACAAGTATAGCTCATTTGTGTTTTGACCCTGCGGTGTGTATGTGTGTGCGTGTGCCTTGTGTGTGTGTGTGTTTGTGTGAAGACCTCCCCACCCTCTCACAGCTAAAACCTCCTCTTCCACTTTAACAAGCTTGCGACGACTGGAAGTCACCCCGAGTCTCGCTGAACACCATGGAACGGGTGAGCCATAACTTTCACATATAGTACTTTACATTCGTACACACACTTCCACGCATCCTGTTCAAAAAATTGCAGTGAAAATGATGCATGATGGTCTATGTAATGCTTTTAACCGCTTACATGACAAAACTTTTTTTTAATTTCTGAAAATGTAGAAGTCAAACATTTTCTTTTCGATGATATCCGTATCGCGCCCACGGCATTCTGATTAATGTTGCGCTTGTGCGATCTAAATGAAACCACGTCGGGGGCGACCATTTTGTAACTCTTGCTGTCAACTAAATATGACATCATCACGACCAATCGCGGCTCACCTGTTTTCTGGGTTTGAGCCATTCCATTGTCCATTCTCTTGCAATTGGAATATTAATATAATGTCAAATTTCTTCGTACTTCAGCCACAACTAAATATGTCGTCGGTGAACATCACGACGACAAGTCTTGCTCTCACTGAGTACAGACAAGACGGTCAAGTTGTTTCGTCATGTTGTCAATATTAACAGTGGAGTCCGGAAGCCTGTTGTGGCATAAACCTGCCACTTCGGTTTTGATGACATTTATTTTAAATTGGAACGTAATGTCAACTGGTTGAGCCATTTTGGATGTCAACTGAGACCCATTATGATCAACATGACATAAGCAATTTGATCGCGTTGGAAGAGAATTGTATATAATCATTTGCGTGGATGTGCCAAAGCTTTTGCGCTTGTTAAAAAAAAAAAAATGTGAGAAACTTTTTTGTTTTAATGCGCGTAAGTGACAAACTCCACCAACGAATGCATCACAAGGTTTAATACAAATTTTTTTTGTACATCAACTTGTGGTTGATGATTGACCTGGCGATATCAAGTTAACTTTCAAGGGCTTAAAAAAAAAAGTTCCATATATTCTTCAAGGGCTTTTCTCTGTTTTTGGATTTTGTTGATCAATTTTGGGTTTTGAAATTTTTCATACACGTGAAACAAAGCAAAGCAAAAAAAAATAATTAAATAAATAAATAAATAAATAAATAAATCAATATATTAGCAACATGTCAGGAATGCCGGTACACATTTCATCAAAGTTGAATGTGCTATCATCTTAATTGGGGAAAGATAATTATGGTGATATAAAGGCAGCTGCTCGCTGGTGTGACGTCCTGCGATTTACGCGATCCAATTTGCCGACGAATTGCAACTATTATCGGTGACTCGTCGACGAGCCAATGACTTGTTTGTGGCAGTCCTACTTGAGAATTGTTCTCGCATAGCCTCCCGACACAGACTGGGTTTTTGCTCAACTATACGCTACATGTGAATACTGAAGCTAATTGAAGTCGAGCGTGCTGTTGAAGTTGGATGACGGCCTGAGGGCCCATCTATGACTTCTTGCAAATGTATTGCTTATTACGTTAAAAAAAAAAACAGACAAATCGTGTCATTATTTTGCGTTGTGTCTAGAATTTTAAGGCAACAGCACCAAAACAAAAGGTGGAAAAGGTTCAAAGCGAAAATCTATCACGTGATGCATTCTTGAGACTCATTTGCTTTTCTTTTGAATGCAGGCATTTGCACTTTCATGTCATACAAAGTAGATGTTGTCAAATGTCAAAATTCATGACAAATAATGGCAACCCTCACACTTTTGCTGAATTCAGTATCCAGCGACCTGACATTTTCGTACCGTTGTCCAAAGGGGCTCACGATGCAATTCACTTCCAGGCCGAGCTCATCCGCGCTGAGGTGTGGGGCTTGTGAGCGAATGAGTATTTCCTTGTGCAAATGTGCATTTGTTTTCTCCGCTCCAGTTCACTCAACTTCATCTGAGCTTAAAATAGAACGATGAAAGCTTGTCGTGTGTGCGCGTGTGTGTGTGCGCGCGCGCGCGCTTGCATTTCTGTGTCTGTTTGATCCTGACCTGATAAAAAAATAATAAAATCCTGTAGCGTGCTCTCCCCGAGGGCTCTGGAATATTCAGTTTACTGTTTTGGGGGGGGGTCATAATTATATTTTTAAAAAATGGTCATATGCTAGCAAGACCAATGGTTATGATATGTACAAAAATAATAAAATCGCCTTGTGGTGTATGTGCTGTAGTCCTTCTGTATGCACATCTGTTGTGCCCCACAGCAGCAGCAGCTTCAGTGCGTGTCCCAATTGTCTTTTTTTTTTCACGTCACCATCATAAGAGTCCCTGGTTGGGTTGAAATCGGTGCTTATACATATGCAGCATAAATTTCCATCCATTCATTTTGTTTGCCACTTATGCTCATGAGGGTGGTGGGTGTGCTGGAGCCCACATATCAAGGAAATCTTTCTAGAACTGATGGAACTTTATTTCGGGTTCATCAGAGGCTTTAAAAATGGTGCCAGGTGTTTGTTTTGCTCCCTTTGAACACGCGTTTGAATGTGATTGGTGGTTAATTCCGAACAGAGCGACAGTTATACCGTAGGAAGGATGTGTTTTTACTGTAAGAGGAACTGTGCACAATTTGTCAGCCGCTCATCAGTTGTTTGTTTTTATTTGCGCTCTTTAACATATCTAACCTTTTAGAGTGTGTGTTTATGTAGAAACGTATGCTCTTGTAGCTCACCCTCAAGTGGACAGTTTGCGTCGTAGCAGCATGCTTCACTGGCAAGGATTAGATGATGAGATTAAAACAGATCTCCTCGTGCTTCTCCAAAAGACAGACGGATGTGTTCCGGCCCTTCAACATCGAACATTTTGTTTTCATTTTGTAAAGCAATGCGTAAAATGTTATAAAAGAAAAATAAATAACAATTAAAAAGAGACAAAAATAAATGTACGTTGCATACGTCAATCGAGTTTAACCCTCTCGTCCAATCAGATGTCGGTCTGATTCCCCCTGGCCCCGCCCACTTCCCCAACCACTTCCTTGTCGGAAAACGTGACTGTTGTCATGTTTTTCGCTATTTGTTTGCAATGAATTTTCTTTTGTGTACTGCTTGCGATTTTTGATGTTATGTTGTGTTTCTTCTTTTTCAATGTGTGCTTTTAAAAAAATCAATTCACGTTTTGATTTGTTTTCTTTTCTTTTGTTTACCTTCCCAAACCACGGAGAGCAGCAACCAAAATAAGAATAAATCACAGGTTGCCGACGCCTGTGCTAACCAGTCGACCACCGTGCCACCCCTAATAATAATAATAATAATAATAATAATCCCTCTGTCAGAAAAAGAGATGTTGCCTCAGGTGTATTATAAATCCAAGAGCTGAGCAGCCCAAGGTGCCACAATTTAAAAATCATATGGCTAAGGACGTGTTTGTTTTCAGCGCCTGTGTTTCATTTGCTTTGTTCTCACATGAACGTAGACAAAAGGCTGTTTTTGAGATGTTAATCCTTAATCTGACCTGCTTTCTAGTGCTGCCGTGATCATAGCAGATTACAGAAGCGGGGGTGTGAGAAACATAAAACATAGTTCCATAGTTAACTACCGCTTGCTGTCATACATATCCAGGATAAACATGTAAACTATGTGTAATACTGTATATGAAACATATTTGTTTTGAATGTAAACCTGACACAAATTTACATGTGCTTTGTACATCAAATAATAGCTTTTCGTGTTTTGGCTTCAAATGCAGACCGAGGGCTGAGCAATCTTGCCTAAAATTCATATCGTGGTGGGAATTGAATCTCTTCACAGTCATGATCCCTATCGTGTTATACATTTACACTCCCTGAAAAACTTTTCCACCTTCATTTCTGTCGTAGCTGTCTCTTGACGCTCCTCTGCATCCACAATAACACTCCGTAAGGTTGACTGATTAGACTAGACAGTTCTGTATTTTTTGTTCACCTTTTTCTCTGCGCTGCTTTCCTGCCTTCAAAATGTTCCCTTCCAGTTCATTCATGATAGACTTTGACTTATATAGGTGTCCAAGTTATAACGAAAAGTGGAAAGTTAGAAAGGCCACCAGAAGTGCTGGAGCCTATCCGGGGTGTCTTCGGGCAGTAGGCAGGGGACACCCTGAACCGGTTGCCAGCCAATCGCAGGGCATACATAGAACAAACAACCATCCGCGCTCACGCTCACACCTCGGGACAATTCATTTTAGAGTGTTCCATTAACCTGCCATGCATGTTTTGCACTGTGCACTGTGAGGCAGATGCACTAACCGATTAACCAATATGCCACCGCACACACACACACACACACACACACACACACACACACACAATGTTAAATGCTGTGGTCGCATTTCATGTAAATTGGTTGCCGAACAGATACCATTTTGTGGGATTTCCAGTTTGCTGGATCTCAGATGACCCACCATGATGGCTAATATTTGCCGTCATTTCCACCATTCATTTCATGAATTTCATCACTTGCAAATCCCTCCCAACAGTGAAATATGTGCTCTTTACTACATCATATGCACTTTTAGAATTCTAAATTCTATATCTGTTGTAAGGAGAGATACACAAGAAGAATAGTGACAAAAATCCCAGTGGCAGTCGCCAACAACCCCAACCAACCCCCCACTCAAAGAAGCAGAAAACACGCACAGGGATGACAGTAAATTGAAATGGGAACGTTGAGATAAATCTCTCTTTCTCTCTCTCTACGAGTAGGCTGAACTACATGGCCGAAGGAGGCAAGGAATGTGAAGAAATGTGACAGAGAGAGTGAGCGAGTTAGTGAGGGTAAGAGAGAGAGAGAGAGAGAGAGAGAGAGAGAGAGCTAAATTAAGTGGAGTGGGATGCTCTGGATGTCGAAGCAGTTCTTTTGGGGGTTCCTCGCTCGGCGACACTCCTTTTGCTCTGTTAATGCCGTCTCAGCATAGCTGATCATAGGAAAGAATTCAACCGACCACAGATGGATCACTGGCACATTGCACGGATGAAATCACACGATCGCCACC
Source organism: Hippocampus mohnikei (assembly GCA_026261675.1). NCBI lineage: Eukaryota > Metazoa > Chordata > Actinopteri > Syngnathiformes > Syngnathidae > Hippocampus > Hippocampus mohnikei. Next base: position 68,419 of record JAKGUB010000008.1, on the reverse strand, counting down.
AAATCATCCTTGGGATGATGACGACGCATCGGACTGAACGCTAACAAGGACTGAGTCCAAAATCAAACAACATACGGACACTGCTGGACCGGCTTAAGGCAGCATGCGGCTTGTCTGAGAACGGGGACTAAATATAGCAAGTGAATGATGATCCTGGTCCAAAATTGCAACAATTCAAGGGGACGCATCCTCCCAAGAGTGCAAGCAAAGAAGTGAAACTCGACTCAGTTGGCTAGTTTGTCTATTTCAGTTAGCGATGATTTACCTTCCGTCGTATTTGCCCCTCGCTTGTGGTGAGCCACAACGGATCAAGAGCACATTGAGCATCAATGAAAAGGACTACTTTTTCTTTCGGTGGGCCCGAATTCACTTGTAGTCCGCGCGGAGGTGCAATGCGTAGGCTTTCAGGTGGCGCACCAGCTCCCTCGGGACATACATGGCGTTTCCAGTGTTCGGTGGGAGTGGACTGTAGCGACGCAGAGCCTCGCTGTATCTGGTTGGCGGTATTAAGAATTCTTTCGCCACAGCCAACCCCGATCTCGTCACCAAGAAAACCGGCATCCATGCGGATAATAAAGCACAGACGTTTGTCTTGGGTAAGACGGCGTGTGCAAAATTGTTGAAAGCAAATATTTCAATAGATTGTGATTAATGCTGGATGTTTTAGGGAAACAAGAGGTTTGAAAATAGAATATTTTCATTGTGATTTCAAAAATTCTAGAAAAAAATAGTGCAGAGTCAGCCCTGTTTGGAGTTTTTAATGATATAAATGACAATGTGTCTCGTTTTGTTGGATCTGACAGCAGCGTTCGAAATGGTGGAGCAGAGTTTCGTGTTGGCTCCTTTTACAGTACGAGGTGGGCATGAGTGGTAGCGCTTGAAAGTGGGTTTTGATCCTATTTGGCAGGCTAGACCTTTTGTGTAAGATTTGGTTGTTCTGAGTCCCACTCTGCTCTCCTATTATATGGTGTTCCACAGAGCTCTATTTTGGGGCCCCTGCTGTGTTTGGTTTCTTGGAACTTTGGTTTCTTTCAACGGTGTGTGGCAAATGGTAACAGCGTCTGCCGAAATGAAACTACACGTGCCTCCCAATTTCCGGATCCCAAGGTCAAACGTACTGTGATAGAATTTTGTTTTTCCACTGTAGGCGGCGCTACATAGCTTTTTGTTTTTGCTACAGCATTCAGTAAAGATGATGAGCCGTGTAGTCCTCTGCTCAGCTGGTGTCTCGTCACCATCAAAATCTTCATATGGTCTCCATCCGAACGGATCATTTTCAACACGTTTTGACACAACAGTGACTTATGTTTGATTTTCGCGATTCACAAAATGACGAACAATCGGTGTCTTTCCTCTTGATAGGCTAAAGGACTAAAAGATAACTTGGTGTCATCCAATGAGCATCGTCGCCGACCACTATCATCTGGCGACATGGAGGGCAGGTCATGGTGTGGCCTGCAGACCGTTTACCTCCAGAAGGACTTGCAGGGATTCGGTTTCACTCTGCGACATTTCATAGTTTACCCACCGGAGTCGTACCTCCACAACTCCAAGGTACCGTAAGCAGATTGCAGATTCTATTTCTTATCTTGTAGAATGACTGAATCAACCACAATCCCATCTGGGCCCTGGTTGATCAATTTGTTTTTCTCTCGAGGAATCAATTGGGAGTTTAAGTTAAACCTCCAAGTCAAAATTTGGTGTGTCTTGCAGTGATGTTTTTATTTAACTTGTGTTGAACAAGTACAACATTGGTCTCATCAAACAATGCAAATATTGCAATACTACTGCGAAGAATTAATCATCCTCTCACCTACTCTGTTCTTTCCAAAGGTTGAAGAAAATGGAAACGCAGTGAAAACATGTGAGTGCCATCTTTAAAATGAAGTAATCCGTTACTAAGTTATTGCGAGTGTACTTTTTTTTTCCATCTCTTAAAAAGTCACACAAATGCTGCCCGGCCGGCCGGGTTGACCCGACCTGTCATTATCCAAATAATTCTGGACTAAACTGTTCATCAAGCTCAAACTTATGCTTTTTAGATGCCTTGTTCAGTTTCGCTGCACTGATCATGGATGCATTATCAATGGCTGTTCATGTGTGTTCCACGCAGGTGGTCAGCAGTGTCATTTGGAGGCTGTAGATACCATTTTTGTGAAGAGCGTGAAAGAAAATAGTCCCGCTCATCGCGCTGGCCTGTGCACCGGTAATTGACTCCAACTCATCACATGGGTTGATTCACATGTATCGCATTTCTTAACACTATTATTTCATTGAGGGTCAAAGTGACCAGTTTTTAAATTGGAAAAATATGTGTGTGTGTGTGTGTGTGTGTGTGTGTCTCAGGTGACAGGCTAGTCAAAGTCAATGGGGAAAGTATTCTAGGAAAAACCTACTCTCAGGTGATTCGACTCATTCAAAACAGGTAAGTGGATGGTCAGCGCAAGTGAGGCGCAACATTTGGTTTCGTTTGCGTCGTCTCTGAATTATGTTGGTTCTGTCTCTGTGTTGTTGTAGCGAAAACAATTTGGAGCTATCTGTCATGCCAAAAGATAAAGATGTCCTGCAATTGATAAGTGTGAGTATTCATCTTTCTCCTTCCTTCTCACTGCGCATTGTGAATCTGTGTGTGTGTGTGTGTATATATATGTATGTGTAACATCAAGCTAACCCTAACCGTGGGTTTTCTCCGGGTACTCCGGTTTCCTCCCACGTTCCAAAAACATGAATGCCAGGCTGATTGAACACTCCAAATTGTCCCGAGGTGTGAGTGTGAGCGCGGATGGTTGTTTGTCCGTGTGCCCTGCGATTGGCTGGCAATCGGTTCAGGGTGTCCCCCTCCTACTGCCCTAAGAGAGCTAGGATAGGCTCCAGCAACTATGTTGATGTCCCAATATTTATTGACCTGTAGTGTACCCAGAGGGTCATGGCATATGCTTTTACGGCTGCCGATGAAATTGGTTTCCTGGTATTTATGGAAGACCTGGGTGCTGAGAAAAGAAGCAATACAAAATAAAGCTAAAAGTCTGCAGTTCAAGCTGATTTGGTTTGCTTCATTTCAAATCCACCGTGGCGGTGTATCGAGACAAAAAGATGAGAATCGTGTCAGTTTCCCAATTTTTGTGGACCTGACTTTCGATGTTCATTAGCGTCTGCTTCAATCCCCTTTCAATGCTCTCAACCTCCCTCAATAACATTGCCTCCACTCTGTCTGTCCTTAGGCGTACTCTCAGGAGGCCCGCTTCAGAGTCAATGACACATTTTCAATCAAGGACCGTAGCCTCCACGAGCCCCCCCTTCGTTATTGTTCTTCCACCAATCCAAACTCCATCGCTTCACAGCTAAGCCACAAATTTACTAGCGCCGTGGACAACTGTCAGTGCAGACCCAGCCCGACAACCTCACCAATGGACAGGCGCCACGTTGTGGCTTCAACAAACCACTGGACGAAAACACCCGAAGAACTCGGCGACAACTTTGTCACAACAGCGAGGCACCGTGGACGCCCCTCCTCAGCCATCAGTGCACTCGACTTTCACTTTGCCAACCACAACGCTGCCATCGCCTCGGCATCTCCACCACGTAAAAGCAGTCTGCCCGCCTCTGGTCATATTCATACTGATTCACTCAACCACCGAGCCTTGTCAGACTGGTACTTCTGCCAAGCTGAGGTTGCCGAGCACCCGGCCACTCGCCGTTGCAGTATCCCTCAGGGATTGTACTCTGGCCCGACATATGCTGCCACTGTCTCTGCAGAGACCAAAAGGCCAGAGACCGTCTTGTCTCATCATCAAACCTCTGCAGCTTTTCATCATTCCTACTTGCTTGGGGAATGGGGCGGTATTTCCAGAGCGGGAAGCGTGCCATGCTCGGAGAGTTTGCTGGCAGCGTATGCAAAATATGAGTACAACTACGGCCGCTCTGTTGAAACACTCGAAAAAGCCTCTGCAATGGTCCCGCTGTACTCAGACAGTTCTTCCAAATTCAGCCAACAAAACGTTCAGAAAGACACGGAAGAGAGTGAGCATCAAATCAAAAAAGCCACGGCCTCCTCCACGGTGTCTCCTTGTAGGAAGCAATCGGGTCAGCAGGTAGCTGAACCTCAAACAAGGCGAATGACAGACGAGTTGGTCGGTTACAAAAATGGCAGCCCAACAATGTCTCGCGAAAGTCACCGTCTCCCCCAACCTGCACAGACCTTGAGAGAGCCTAGCGACTGTGGCCCGGACCTCAGTTCCAGTCCAGACGGCAGAAGGAATGCTGCCACCGGTGAAGTAGAACAGGTGACACAATCACAATGGACGACCACCCAACCTGCATCGGAGGACAGAACTCATACGGGGTGCAATAGAGATGTCATCTCCCCGATCTCTCTAAAGCGGCCTTTGTGTCACAGAACCCTTGCCCAAAGTCCCCAATCCCCTGAGTCATTGAGTGAAAGCCCCTCTCCTGTTTCCGTCGGTCCTGGCTGCAGTCGCAGCACAAATGGCAGCCTGGTGCAGCAGGCGTACAACTCCCTGTCCTCCATTCCCTTCATAGGTTTGTGCTCAATTGTTCATTTTATGTTAAATCTTTGTCTCAAAAGGTTAGGAGTCGTACAATGCCCACACAAAAATGTCTATCCATCCACCCATCCATTTTCTGATCCATACACCCTGAACTGGTTGCCAGCCAATCACAGGGCACACATAAACGAACAACCGTTCATGCTCAGAATCACACCTTGGGACAATGTGGAATGCTCAATCAGTCTGCCACGCAAGTTTTTGGAATGTGGGAGGAAATCAGAGTACCCGGAGAAAACCCACGCAGGCACAGGGAGAACATGCGTCATGTGATCTCATTGTCGTGATACTTTACTCCGAGTGATAAGTATGCAAGGATTTGAAAAAGCTGTGGCAAGTGGGCATGATAAATCCATTTTTTTCAATGTGTTTTTTGGAATACATTGCGTGATCATTGTATCCGTTGTGTCTTATTCTTATTTTTTGTGGTGTATTATCAGGCAGCATCAAAGGACGCCGTTCTTCTTACCTGCTGGCCATTTCCACAGAGCGATCGAAGTCTTGTGATGAGGGTCTTAACACTTTGAAAGAAGAGGGCCATGTTTTGACGTAAGGACTTTAAATAGTTGAAAGGTTTTGTTATTGGCTCAGGAATAGTTTTTTTTTTTTAACGTGATAATTTTTCAACTCTCAAAACACTCATTTTAAGTTCCACACGGGGGGCAGCGCAGCACGGTGGCCAATGCTGGCCGCGACCACCCACACATTCGTTCCCAAACTTACCTCATATTTGCTCGGAAGAGTGTTTAGCCTTACGTGATTTTGCAATTCAAAGTTTGTAAATTTTTGTGAAAAGCTGTTTTAACGGTTCAACAACACCCCTTGCAAATCTTTACGCAAGCAGCCCCGGTTGTGTGTCATCAAGATCGACGAAATTTTGGAGTTATATGTAACAGCCCAAGACCTACAAAAAAGTCACTTGTATGTATTCAAGTTAGGTGATCCGAGACAGGTGCAGCGTAAGATGCCCGACGGTGGCTTCACTTCTGCCTACGGCGAGTAAGGTAGCATTAGTAGTCCAGGTTATCATCTACATCCACATCCTGTGCATGTGCACCTGTCATCTGATGGCCACCCCAGAGTGAGCCATTTTGTCATCCTAGCGGCTGCACACAAAAAGTTCTGGCTCCACCCCTAATTCTATCTGGGGCATTATCCAAAAATGTCAGAAATGAAAAAAAAATATACACTTTTAATTCCTACTGTATTTCCTATTGTATTTCTGTCTTTAAAATGGGTCACATTGACCCGCAACATAAGAGGAAGAGAATTTACATGTGGATGTTATGTCTTACAGGAGACTACCAAAAAGAGTCAAGAGTTTTTTCATTGATGGGGTGAGTTTTTGCTGCTGTATATTTCATTTGATTTCATTTTAACCTTGCACAATGCTGCTGTGCAAAGTCTTTTGTTCGAGACGCTGTATTGTGTGTCAGTCCCTTGAGAGTTTGAAAGCTCAGGAGGAGGCACGGTCCAAGCGCCACTCCACCTCGGAACTGGGGAGCATCACTTTCAGTGACATCTGCAAGGAGGGCTGGCTACACTACAAGCAGATTCTCACAGACAAGGGGAAGGTAAAACTCGCTGTTCAGACAATCACATCTTTGGCAAGGCAGTACACCAATTTATTTGACTGGGATGCCAAAGAACAAAATTTTCAGGGAAAACGGTTACCGTATTTTCCGCATTATAAGGTGCTTCGGGGTATAAGGCGCACCTTCAACGAATGGCCCAGTTCAAAACTGTTTTCATATATAGGGCGAACTGCATTATAAGGCGCATAGAGTAGAAGCTAGAATAGTGGCTGCGGTTGCATTATGCATCCATTAGATGGAGCTCGGCTAAAGGAGCACAATACAATACAAGCTTTATTTATATAATAATAATAATACATTTTATTTATAAGCGCCTTTCAATACAGCTCTTTCACAACCGCTGCAGCTGTAACAGAGTGCTTTACAGAACATTTAAAATACTACATCCCAAAAATGTAAATATTGATTCATATATAAGGCGCATCGGATTATAAGGCGCACCGTCAGCTTTTGAGAAAATTGAATGCTTATAGGTGCGCCTTATAGTGTGGGAAATACTTTGAGAGTCAACATGGTGTGAAAGCCAAGGCAATGAAGCCGCTTCATTGCTTCTTTTTGTCTCCTCACTGCAGAAAGTTGGTAGCAGTATGCGGACTTGGAAACGCCTCTTTTTCGTGCTTCGTTCACGTGTACTTTTCATCTACAAAGACAAAAGGGAGGCTATTCTTCACGGGACAGGGCCTGGTTCAGGTCTGGATGAGCATCCCCCAATCAATATTTGTGGCTGCCTTATCGATATCGCCTATCGCGAAACGAAGCGCAAGCACACCCTGAGACTGATGACCCAAGACTTCTGCGAATATCTACTCCAAGCTGAAAACAGGGATGAGATGTTGGCATGGATCAAGGTTATTACAGAGAGCAGCAAGACCGACAATGAGGTCAGATCAGGTCAAATTCCATTTTTGCAAAATGAACTCACTGCTGACATGATCACTGATTAAACAGGTTCTTTCCGTTGATATTAGGAGATTGGTTCCTCAAGACAAGCGCTTATCAACAAGAAGCTGAATGACTACAGAAAACAGAGGTCAGAATGGTGATCGAAAAAAATCAAAATTCCTTGCTTGATCGACTGTCCCTTACTCGTTCGCACTCACCGTCGCTTTGAACTGGATGCTTGTCAAAAACCGCTTCCCAATGCATAATTGCTGTTTCTACTTTTTGTCCTTCATGTATGTAAATGACCTATGACAGCTCATAAGTGATTAAAACACACACACACACAAAAGGCTCAGGGCAATGACACGACAAAAAAAAGGTGCAGGCTGCAAGAACATTAAATGTCGTTGTCAAGTAGGGGGCCGCAAAATATCATCGAGCAGGCCACAAATGCCCCCCAGGCCACATGTTTCAGAACACTGTGATAGAGGCTCATGTAATTGATGATTAATGAAAAACATTTTAATCAAGGTGAATCACCATTTAAGAAAATTGACAAACAGTATCTGCCTATGCATTTTTTTTTGGGGGGGGGTCATTTATTTTTTTGACAATTACGCTCACATTTTTGGATGTTCTTGCCACAGTCTTACAGGTAACAAACCAGATTCTTCCCTTAAAACTCACCGGATGATGCCTCCCTTCCTGTTGGCTAAGAATGACAACACCACAGCGAATCGATCATCCAAAAGCGGTGGGTACCAAATATGTCTTAGCTCTTTATGTAATCGAAACAACAAAGCCGCACCGATGCATCTATGGACGCTTTTGGGAAAAAAACGAAACAAAACTCTTCTATCTGTAATTCTGTACTATAAATGTGATGTCTTCCGGTCTCAGTTGACAACAAGGCCCCGTGGGGCATCAATATCATGAAGAAGTCCAAGAAGACGGACAATCCGAAGGCTTTTGGTGTGCGCCTTGAGAACTGTCAGCAGGCCGAACACCACAAAGTAAGCCCACTGGCGAAAGACCAAAAAAAAAAAACTCAAACAAAACAGTCAAAACAATGCCGTGACACGTGGGGTTGGTATGGCACAAACAACATACAATTATCCATGTGTTGTGATGATATTATGACTCCATCTCTGTGACAGTGTTCTGAATACTGCAGGGTATTATGGCCAATGTGGAATTCTGTCACTTGTCTCGCCAGTTTGTCCCGCAGATTGTGGAGATGTGTTGTGGTGTGGTCGAAGCGACGGGTCTCGATTACACGGGAATTTACCGGGTGCCAGGAAACAACGCCATGGTGTCCAACCTGCAAGAACATCTCAATAAGGGTTTTGATATCAACACCGCTGAAGAGGTGCGGCACACGCAAATCAATGGAAATATGACTCAATATGATAGTCTGAATCATTTTGTGATCGGAGCTCATTTTTGGAAGTGGACATCAGAAAAAAAAAATGTCTCCGTCTTCCGTCTCCACAGAGATGGCAGGATTTGAACGTAATCAGCAGTCTGTTGAAGGCATTCTTGAGAAAACTGCCTGAGCCGCTGTTTACTGACGGTTTGTAAAGACATTCTTAAATTGTGTGGGTGTGGAAATGACCACCATTAAAAAAAAACAATAAAAACAATTAAATCCCAATATATTTTTTGCAGACAAGTACATCTACTTCATTGATGCCAATCGGATAGAAGACACACGGGACCGCCTGAAGACTTTGAAAAAACTGGTATTTCATTTGAAAAAATAAACCATCAAGATTTTAACACGAGGGATTGCTATGGATAATTTGTATCCTTCCAGATTCATGACCTACCAGATCACTATTACCACACCCTCAAGTTCCTGATGTGTCACCTAAAAAGGGTGGCAGATCACTCGGAAAAGAATAAGGTGAGGGCTCCGAAATACACGCAGCTTGTCGTATACAATTTCAAAACATTTCAATCCATTTCCAGATGGAGCCAAGAAACCTGGCTCTGGTGTTTGGTCCGACACTGGTGAGGACATCAGAGGACAACATGACAGATATGGTCACCCACATGCCTGACCGCTACAAGATAGTCGAGACATTAATCCTACACGTAAGAACTAATCACTTCTTCTGTCACTGTAACACAAACGACCGTTACTGTACATCTTAAAAGTCACACACAATCCGTGCTGCAGCGCTGGTTAACCGCCGATTCGTTAGTCCATTCATTATCTGAACCACTTCCGTGCTAGAGCCTATCTCAGCTGGTTACACGCTAAACTGGCTAGCAGCCAGTACTTCATTTGATTTCATTTTTACAGATTAGAATCTCAGAAGGTAGCTGTGTTAATCCTTATATAAAGCGCGTCGGATTATAAAGTGCACTGTCGTCTTTTGAGAAAATAAAATGCTTTTACGTATGCCTTGTAGTGTGTAAATTACGATAAGTTGTGTGACTTTAGGACTACCATATTTTCAACACGATAAGGTGCTTCGGAGCATAAGGCGCACCTTCAATGAATGTCTTATTTTAAAACTGTTTCCATATATTAGGGCACATCACGTTATAAGGAGCAGATAACAGAAGCTACAATAGTGGCTGCGGTTGCGTTATGCATTCACTAGATGGAGCTCCGCTAAAGGAAATACAACACAATACAGCTTTTTTATTATGTAGAGCTTTCACAACCGCGGCAGCTGTAACAAAGCGCTTTACAGAACATTTAAAAGAAATCAGAATATTGATCCGTATATAAGGCATATCGGATTATAAGGCGCACCGTCGGCTTTTGAGAAAATCGAATGCTTTTAGGACCGCCTTATAGTGCGGAAAATACGGTATTTGACTCTGGAGGTTATGTTTCCTTCATGAGACGCATTAATTTGTGCTTTCCTGGTTTATTTGTCTAGTGTGACTGGTTCTTTTCTGGGGGAGAGCTTGATAAGCAACAGAACGCTCCAGATGAGGAAATGCAGCACATGCCAAACATTGACCATCTGTTGTGCAACATTGGCAGGACAGGTATGCCAGGAGAAACATCAGGTAAGGATCGGGATACCGTTTAGTCAGAAGAAATTACGTAACATTCTCATTGATTGATTAATATGGATGAAGTTCAGTGTTCCAAATGTTTATGCAGATATGATTTATTTTGGATAAACAGTTGATTGATTGTTTAGCTCAGACAGGTTCTGAACATTTTTTTCTCAACCTAATTGAATAAAAACAATTTGTTAAGGGGGTTGTTGAATGTTTGGAAGAATCTTTTGGTGGATAAGTAGCGCCCCACCCATTTTCAGCCATCGACATTCGCAAGCTGAGTACATGGGCACTTTGACGTCAATTTCAGTCCATAGCACGGGGCAACATCCGCTAAATATTACCGGTAGTTTGGTCTAGAATAATGGGGAGTGACTTAGGCTAGGTCAGATTGTCTTGCCAAAGGCGAAAAACCGAAGAGCTGGAAAACAAAACTTCATCTGATCCATGTTTAGTGTGGTACACACCATGTCACCAAACAGCACAGTGACTACTTGTTCATATGGTCCAATTCTTTTCACTTATTAACAGATGGGTTCAAATAATATTTTCCATGCTTGTAGCATACCGATAGGCTGGTGTTATACACGGCCTTTCTACAATCGACCAGAAATATGTTTTCAACCAGGGTTTTAAGCTAACGTTGTCAGGTGTAACCTGTATAATCGGAATGGAGACAAAAATTAAAGCTGCATTCAGGCCCTCGTGGCCCAGGCTCATCAAAGACCTCTGAATGATGCGGCATCTCCTAGATGCAATTGATTATGTTTCCAAATCTTTCTTTACTGCTTTTTTTTTTTTTTCCTAGCTGAAACAGTGGATCAGCTTCTTCGGTAGGACCAGGCCTTCCTTTTGTTTGTTTGTGTCTGGTGCTGCGCTTTGTGTTTCACTTGCCATTTTCATTCCATCCGTCTGTATGGTATGCACAAAGTACAACCAATCACCGTTGTCGCAGATCTCAAAGGTGAACTCTCATCTGTCTCGGTCGCTTCATTGAAGTAAAGGTTGGACTGAAATGTTTCGAGTTCTCCTAAAAGGTTTACAGCAGTAGCTCATCTATAAGGACTTGGGCTTTCAAATCGGAGTGTCACGGTTTGAGTCCTGCTGCAAAATGATGTAAAATGGTTTCCATTTTGTGGTTAAACGTTTTGTTGGAGAGGAAGCTAGTTTCCTGACGACTCTCCATGTGCCCTTGAGGAAGCCCCTTGAGCTGTGACGTCTCTTCTGCATGCTTTCACGTGATCTGATACTGTGTTGTGGAACAGAAATCTACACCAGAGTATGGCTCAGTGCTCTCTGTTGTGTTGTTGTTTTTAAATCAGATATCGCTAATGTGTCATTTATTTTCCCTGTTCTGGGAATACCAATTTGTGATCATCTCGGTTTTGCTTCCTGACAGATTCCCCCATCAGCGATTCGGTTAAGTCAAAGGTAAGCAAAAATAAGTGTGAATAATGGCATAACTGAATGGAACGCAAACAAGTGAATGACAGTCCCCGAACTTTTCAGCGTTCTTTGAGCTCATTGAAAGACCCCAACGCCAGGGAGACCCTGTCCAAGTCCATCGCCTCCGCCATGACCCGCAAACGTAAAAAATGTCCCAGTGGCCATCTCCCAGACGGCAGTTCAGATGAAGGCTCTGTGCACGGACCAATGAAAGCCAACAATTATGGGGAAGCGGAACAAGCGGATGGCAAAGAAATGATTGGCAGAGACAATGCAGAACAATCTGTTCTCGCACAAATGAGCACGGTTGACAATCGAAATGGGGTAACTCAAACCACCGTGGGAAAATATGAAAGCGATGTGGTAGAAAAGAAATTTCAAGCAGCCAAGGATACGAAGTCTGACAAGCAGAACACAACTGTACCACAAGTTTGTCCGAAGAGCTTCCGCTACTCATGCAACCAGATAAATAACACATACCCGAGACCTTTACCCATGACCAGTCCTCAAAATTTGACACGGGAACCTTCCAAACTCCCCATCTGGATTTTCCCAACGAGGCTTCGAGACCTCTGCCAGGCTTCAAAAAACCAAAGCAATCTGCAACTAGTCTGGAGTCAGCCAGTGCCAATTTTCAAAAAGAAATCCAGAGGCCGAAGGACTAAGGCATTGTCCTTGAACTTTGACATCCAATTGGACGATATTGTGAGACAACGGAAAACAGAGGATGTGGAAATCATCACAGCTCACGAACAAGATGCCCCTCATCATAAATCACAAATAAGCCCAGCCCCTGGTCTTGTCCGGGGGGAAAACTCTTACTCGTTGTTAGTTGATCACAACTTCCTGTCATCTTCCTCTGTTTCTCGACGGCGGTCAGCTATGGTTACACTGGACAAGAGGAAAACCTGGCATCGCCACTCCGTGCTTGTTTAACTCAAGTACGGCTCACATTCACACACCCCTCCCTTCCCGCATATACAGTATATATTCATATACATATTAGTGCTGTCAGTTTAGCGTGTCATTATCGGCATTAATTTGAATCAATTTTAACGGAATTAAATTGTTTATCGCAAGCTGTTGTGTGACAAAATATGTTTCCACTGTTCTTGATGGACAGTTAGTGATATTTTGTGAGAGATTATGTGCTCCAAGTGTGAATAACTGCTCCAAGTGAAAAAAAAAAAGTTCTTTAAAATTAAAAATCGAAATTGTTGTTTCAGTAAATATTTATATTTTGCACAAAGAAAACTGTTCCACGATTCCTTGTTGATGAGAGCATTAAAATGGGGGGAAATAGGGCAAAAAGAAATCAAAGGAAATTTAGAATAGATAAAAATTGGTGATTATTTATGATTAATTGTGAGTTAACTATGAAATTATACATTTGATTGTGATTAAATATTTTAATCGTTTGACAGCACTAATATATATACCGTGTGTGTGTGTGTGTGTGTGTGTGTGTGTGTGTGTGTGTGTGTGTGTGTGAACAGTAAAGACAAAGGAAACCGGCCTCACTGTTTCAAATACTTTTAGAGAGTGTACAGCTATGCAATCAGTTCATGAAGTGGCCTGTGCGATTCTCCAGATCTCTTTTTACCAAGTAGCACAATTGAGACTATTTCCTAAATGGGCTCCAGCGCACGAAAGAACAGTACAATGAATTATGAAACATCTGCATGTTTTGTCGAAGCCTGGAGGTCGACACATTTTGACTTGTCATTTGTTTTCTTTGGAAATGTTATATTCTGAGGACGCGATATTTGACAATGACAGGAAACCCCATGTTAACCCTTTCGGGGACAGCGGTTACTACAGTGGACAGCTTATCATGTTATCGGGTTACAGGGTGCATGAAAGGGTTAATATTTCGGTATGCCATTTCTGCATGTGGAGCAGGCTCTCTCTGATAAAAGATGAAACTTGAGCTATAGCACTGCTTGTGCTCACTGCTCGATAACAAAAAATATATATACATATGCAAACCCGATGTGTGTCCTTGTTTTGCCTGCCTGTGTGGATGTGTGCATGCCGTTTTCTATGAAACTGAAGGGTTTATTTTTTTTCCCAGGACATTGAATTGATCGCAACGGGACTGTTCTGGTTTTCTTGGTTGCCATTTGGCTTCTCGCCTGAGCAGGTTTCATCAGTTGAAGCACAAAGGGGAGTTAAGACAGCACGTGCCTGGGAGTTGGCGGGAAAGCCAAGTGTTAATCCTTCAAGTTAGAGGCAGAACTCAAAAACCTGAATGGTATCGAGGGTCTAACGACGGTGGAATCAAATTATAAAGGAATTTGAAGTCATGTTTTGTCGTTTGGGATTAATCACTGAGAAGTCTTCAAAACCAACCAGAGCTGTCCAGTTGTGATCAATTCAATGCCCTGCGAGTGACATGATCGAGCTGAATCAAATTATTTACAAGAAAACATTTTTTTTTCTATCAAAGAAGCAACGCAGCTGTATTAAGTATGGCAAACTTTATTTTTTTAACTATTTGGAAGGATAACAAAAGGAGTGTCACTATTAGATGATTTCAAAATGGGCTAAGCATCAAGTACAGTACCACATTGTCATTTTGCATCCGTGTCAACAGCTAAGTTTGTTAATGACCGTATGTCAAAACCAAAACCCGACGTGATTCCTCCATCTGTATTTTTCACCCTACCTGAGACAAATGGACCTCGATGTGACATTACTGCTCTTGAAGAACAACGTTTTACCCGACTTCATACCTCATACGCACATTTTACAGTATTTGTATCCTCGTGTATGTATGGAGTGTTTAGTGTTTTCCAGTGTGGACCAATTTTGTAACCGTTGCACAGCTGCAATGTTAACCTTTGTATATATTGATGATAAATATAAATTATTTGTTTTGGTAAGTGATTTCTCTTGATATTTTTCCATCACATTCACCGTGTACCTTATTCATTCAATGACTATTTCAGCAGTTGTTAAAGTTAAACTTATTTGAGATGTTTTGAGGGAAAGTCTATCAGAAAGAATTCCGTTGGAAAGCTTTTAAGACTAACCGTATTTTCCGCACTATTAGGCGCACCAAAAAGCATCACATTTTCTCAAAAGCCGACGGTGCGCCTTATAATCCGATGCGCCTTATATATGGATCAACATTCTGATTTCTTGGGCGTAGTATTTGAAATGTTCTGTAAAGCACTTTGTTACAGCTGCAGCGGTGAAAGCTCCATATAAATAAAGCTGTATTGTATTCTCTTTAGCGTAACGTAACTGCAACCACTATTGTAACTTCTCTTCTATGCGCGTTATAATGTGGTGCACCCTATATATGAGAAACGTTTTAAAATAGGCCATTCATTGAAGGTGCGCCTCACACTCCGAAGCGCCTTATCGTGCGGAAAATACGGTACTTTACGTTGTTAATTTGTCAGTCCAGGCAAAGCAGTACACAAACAGACTGGAGGTATTTTGTTGCTTTACTTCTGTTATGGCAACCAAAACAAAATAACAGTTCACTCATTACATAATGTACATGTTCAACACAAAACGCATACCGTAATCAAATACGGTCAAGACTCTAGTCATTAGACTCTAGTGGTTCTCAATTATTGTCGCAACCCACTTTTCTAAAATCAAAAACAATAAATACAATGCATCATTCAAAATTAGCTTATTTTCAAACAACTTGACATGCTTACATGACAAAGTGCCTTTTAGAGAACCTTATTGAGAAGAAAAATGACAACTCCAAAAAAATGCAAGTCACAAAATTCGATTCTTATCTTGAGACTGATAGCTTCTTTTAAAGCTTCAATCCTGTCCTTGAGGGCCGGCTGTCCTGCTTGTTTTCCATTTCCCCTGCTGCAACACGCCTGATTCAAATAATCAGCAAGCTGGATAACCACCGTGATCATTGCAATCAGGTGCGTTGCAGCAGAGGAGAGATGGAAAGCAGGCAGGACAGCGGCCCTCGAGGAACAGGATTGAAAACCCCAGTATTAAACGAACCCATGAATGACAAAAACAGCACTTATTTTATAGTTCTGTAATAAAAATTGATGTCAGCAATCAAAACTACCGCCAAATCTGATTTGATGAATACTGAATTACAGTCTGGATTTACATTTCCTACCGACGACAAAATCTGTGGGGTAAAATTGAAGTCCACATTCTCCTTATTCTCTGTGCTAGGAGAAGCTAGTGAAAATCCACAGGAACCCCCTTTTCCATGCAGAAACGTCATATCCTGCGACGAGTCGAAAATCTCTTCGTTCACATCACCTCATGAAGAATACGACTTCTCCTCTTGGTCTTTTGCAGTAGATAGAGGATACCTTGGGCAGCAAATGGCCACAGCAGGAACAGAAGAACAGTCTGAGCGGATGCGTGAAATGGCCACCGCTTTTCCTCCTGGGGCTTGAATAATTTCACAATGCAATGTGAAAGTCCAGCTTGCACAACTGTAAGAAAACAAAACCGCACATGCTTACATGTGTGGTGACGAGCGCCTTCACCGCCTCCAGCCTTTCCATGACGCTCCTCATATCCTCTCTGAGCTTTCTCAGGGCCAGAAGGATTTGTTGCTGAAGCTGGAGGTCATTTCGCCATTCTGGCAAACCTTCTGAACCATCTCCTCCTCCGTCTGCCCCGCTAGAACCGTTTGTGGTACCTGGCCCTGTACTTCTCAGTGGAACACCACCTTCAAATTAAAGCAGTCACTTAACCTATCACTTAAATCAGTTTGCCGCCCTTCATCTAATTCATTTTACTTACATTCCCTCCAGTTGTGGTGTGAGCCCTCGAGGCCATTGGTTCGCCTTCTATTTGTACCTTTATCCTTTGCATCCTTTCGCCCCTCTCCACCGTGTCCAGCTCCCACCTGTCTGGATTCAATTTGCCTTTCTTGTTGTTTAAGTTGAAACAAAGATGACTCCAAGGCCACATGGCCGTTGAGAAACCCATTCGATTCCACAAGTGGTACCTGTTCCCAAAAACAAAACGATTTTTACGATAGCCCAAGTATATATACTTGACAATTTACAGGTGTGGTAACTAATTGTTAATCATGTCTTGTTGAGAATGTGAATGAGACCTTAAGGTTATCGAGTTGCTCCACTGAATCCACTAAGTCACAGAAGATCTCGCAATCAGATTTGCTGGTCAATTCCAAATCCTTACGCACTCTGGAGGCTTTCAAAAACACACAATGTTAGGTCAGAATAACATATAATAAAAATATGAATGTAGAAATATACAGATAGTGTATCTAACACATAAACATATAGAGTGAAACTCCTCTCCAACGAAATGATGTTTGCAACAAGAAATTTTTCACAACAGGGGGTTTTTCACTGTAGCAAGTTTGATCTCAGATGGAAACACACACACACACACACACGTATGTGTACACTATTTTATTCCAATAGTGCACAAGTATGAGCATACACTTATTTGACATTTCATGTAGCCAGTGTAGAAAAAAAAAAGGGAAAGAAATTGCGAAATTTACGATCAGCATTCACTTTCACTTACATCAATTTCTTGGATAATGTCTTTTATTTTGCTTCCTCCGTCTTTCATTTTAATCACTTTTACCCTCTCTTCTAGCGTCAGAGCTCTTCTTGTCTTAGCTGCTTGACATCCAAAGGTCCGTTTTGTAGCCATTTTAGCAATGCAACGTTCTTGCTGCGTCTGAAACTAACAATAACAAATACTTCCTGGACTACTGCGCATGTGTAAACCAGTGTGGTGGTTGCTCTTGCTGTTTCCGAACGAAGCAGTAGAGGTCGTTGTTGGATTAGACTTCGTTGTAGTGAATCTCGTTGCGAGGCAAGAGCAGAGAAAAATATTTCGGATAATGCAACAGGGGTTTTTTTTCGTTGTATGGGGGGCAGGAGAGTGGGAATGGTGTTAATGCATGAATATTTTTTCACACTAGGGGGCATTTTCGCCCATGTAGGTTTCGTTGTAGAGGAGTTTCGCTGTACAGTATATGGTACAGTACAGCGGTGCCTTGAGATAAGAGTAAAATTCATTCCTGGACTACAATCATAACTTAAAACATTTGCATCTCAAATCATCGTTCCAAACTCTCATACTAATGGTATTATGGTATTCCCGACCTTCTCTGAGATGAAGCAGAGTCTCTGGGGGCTGCGGCATGTCATCAATCACAGCATAGAGAGGCTCAAAATGGTGGAAGAGTGAAGCAGTTTTCTCATTCATTGGCAAGGTGTCAATAACCTGTCGGTAAAACACGGATCAGGAAAATATAAAAATATTCTAAGGACACTGTCGAATATTAACTCATTCACTCCCAAAGACGTTTTTAAACGTCTTTTCAGACTTGGTCCAGAATTGGCTGGTACTCAATGAGTTAAGAGGTTATGTACCTCCTGTGCTACTTTCTTCATCTCATCCACATATGCTACCATGGCACTCGCGCTGCTCATGTCTCCCAGCCGGCTCCAAGCGTCCCTTTCATATACGGTAAAACACACAAGAAATCAGAAACAACGTCATATAGTACATCAACAAAATTACACGGGTGATATATTAAATCAATTCAGTTTAATAAAGTTATAAGGACATTAATGCAAGGACTTTAACATTATGTGTGGGAGGGGGAGTCACTGGAATGAAATTACGGGTACCTCTCAACGTCATGAACTCAATTATGCTGAGCACTGTAAATTCAGTTAACAAGTAGCCAAATACAAGGCCTGGGTAATGTGCATTGTTATTGCCCACCCCCCCCACCTCCCCAATGTAAAAAATGTAAATCCCTCAATCTTAAAGCTAGCCAAAATACAAACCATTTGTAGCGACCCACCGGGTCCCAGAAGCCAGGTCGCGGCACTGCGCAGGGTCCAAACACCGCCTGTTTGTACAACCCGTAAAAGCGCAGCATGACGTCATACGATGGTTGGTAGGAGCCTGTTTACACACAACGGTCAAAGCGTTACGCACATGTCCTATGTAACATTGACGAGTCACACCGAGTTTGAACGTGTGAAGTACCATAAATGCCAGCTAAGATAGGTAGAACTCCAGCCTCTTTTCAATTAAAAAACATGATTAAGAGATCATGTGTCAAAAATATCTATCAGTGATATCATATCTGGGACTGAGCAATCGATAAAGCTGATCAACATACCTTTTTTGGGGAGTTTGTGAATGACATTCACAGCAGCCTGAAAACGTTTCTGGTGATCCACCACAGACATTTCTGGCACCAGCAGAGCTCTTTTTTTTTTTTTTTTTTAATTCCCCAGGGTGGATACCTGTAAACAGAAATAGAGTACACAATTTTAGTAGACAGGCCTCTGTGCGCTCGGCGTAAAAACAAGCAGAACTTTATTTTTTGTGCCAGCGCAGGCCTAGTCTACTGTGCTTGGGGCCATGTTGCACCTTTCTGGGCGTTACGGCACACTGTTGCCTCACCCCCAACTCATCCTAAAATTTGGTGACAGAAAGTAGTTTGCGCTCGACATAATAAAGAGTGCATCGTCATTTTCATGCGGTTTGTGAGCTCGGTCCATGCGCTACGCCTCATTGCACGTTCCTGCCTCGCCCCCAGCACATCTGCAAATTTGGTTATTAAAAAGTAGAGATTTTAGAGACGGGAATGCGAGTTTGATGTATTTGATCAAGCTGCAGGCGGATAAATTAAGGACTCAGCGGGAGTATATGGTGGACGTCACGGAATTTAATTCAGAAATATGACACTGGCGTCGCGCAAACCTTCTGAATCATTGTAGAAATCAATTTCTTCAACAGATTATAATCATCATCTTAAATATATTCTAATTGCATCTCCATCCTTATTGAGAGGCTGGGGAGGATGTCACACAGATGCATGATTTGGGCGCAAGGTGGTCTCCAATTGCCCACGTCTCATACACGGCCGACGATATAATTTGTTTACCTGCCAATTAATATACATCCAAGTACTCCAGCAGGTCTATTACTGTTTTTACAATGTCAAGCACGGCTCTGGCATATTATGCCCGTACTGCCCTAATTTCGAAATGTTAAAAAGCGCCCGCCATGGCATGTTCAAATGACAGTCAGAAGCGAGGACACTTAGTGTTGTTGTTGTGTGGTATGTCCATTCATGTTTTTTGATATAAAAATGAAAACATGATTCAGGCCATTATTTTGGGAGGGTGATGATATGCTGAGAGCTCCTACGTTGGTCTATGATTGGCATTTTGTCTTTTTTTTTTAACAGGGAAGTAATCACAGGTATTTAAAAAAAAAATCTAAATTTCACTCTGATAAACAAACTGTTACTTGCACAACTGCGTGCTAAAAATAAATGAAAAGAAACTGACAATTTTGCTTTTGTGACTTTTTATTTCTTTTTCCTATTGAAATCGTACGAAACTGTCATTACCCCCCCCCCCCAAACCGAGGTACGTATCGATTATTATTTAATATTATAATGTATTATATGTTATCACTGCAGTCTTATTATTTTTCATGTAATATTTAGATCATCTATCCATTATCTGTACCGCTAATCCTCACTAAGGTGTGCCGTAGCCGATCCCTGCTGATTTTGGGCAAAAGACGGTGTACTGTACACCCTGGCGACCAGTCAGTGACGATACAGTATTATGAGGATTGTAACAGTCGTGTAACAAATACAGATCGTGGTGTACCCCACCTCTCGTCAAAAATCCGCGACCTATTGTGAGGACAGTACAGAGAATGCATGGATAAAACAAATACATATCTCTCATTGCAGAATAGTTACAGAAATGTTACGTGCATCGGTACAAGTACTTTGTACTTTGGAGACGAGGTAGCGCTAGCAGGCTAACGACGACAATCAACTTACTGTTGTCTGTGGTTTAGTGGCTGATCCAGTCACGGGTCCTGATCAGACCACTTCAATATGAATGCAACAACAGTAACACAGTATTGGCACTTTATCTGTTTTAGTCTGGAAAGGAGTTGTCTTCTAAAAGTGTTCAGTGTGAGACAGTTGAAGCGCTGGAGTTACATCACGTGACTTGGACGAGGCGGTCAATGCTCAACCATTGGATGTTTTTTGCAGCAGGGTCATAAATGCATGTCTGTAAAAATTCCAGATGATTGTGAAAGACAGTCTGAAATGTCAACAAAGCCACAAAATGAGTATTTCATTAGTTGCTACGGGATCACCGTTCGATGTCTAAATTTACACTACCGCAATCCGATTATCAGTTGTCAAGTTACTGTAGTTGAATAATGCCAAACCGGAAATGGAGGGAAATGAGTTGTTGGACAAAATAAATGTAACGGAATAAAAACAGGTCAGCATGATATATGTTTGCTGAATCGTGCAGGTGATTGTTTTCTTTACAAAGAGGCCCCATATACGTGTTTTATTGTGATTATTTATTGTAAACATTATTAATATTAACATTGGTAGAGTTAATATATCATTTTAGAATCACGTGATATCAGTCTTTTGTGACCTTTATCGAATTTTATTTTGAGAGTGATTCCTAAAGCGTTTTGCTGGCACTTGACATTTGCCAAATATTCTATAAATACAGTACAGTACTAATGGATGGATGTACTCGCATGGTTTCGTGCATTTCCTAAATCTTGTTTTTGTGACGTCAGCAACAAGAAGGTTGGGACAACGCGGATTCGACTGCGCCAGGATAAAAATTATGCGTGCTGAGCAAGAGCCATCAATTATATAGCAGTGACGGAAGGGACGCAGAATAAAGAAAGCGACAGTATGTTGGGAAACAGAAGGAAAGCCGTGCGTAAGAACGGGAACGGGACGTCCGATTCTAAGGCCATCCATCCGCTAAGGAGTCTCGGTAAGACTTGCATGTGTCGTTGTTGGCAAACTCGGCTGCAAAAAATGATGGTAATCGGCCGTCAGCCTAGACTAGACCGTTATCAAAGAAGGGACTCGGAAGTCAGCTGTTCAGAGAAAAAAAAAAGAGTTTTGAATGTAGATTTCTCAAATGCAACACAAACAATTCCCCGACTCTCTTGATTCACATCAGTTGCCGATGAGAGGAAAGTAAATAGTGGGATTTATTTTCTTTTAGGCCAATAATAATACCACAGCCATAAAGTCTACCTCACAGTTAAAAATCTCGTCTGTGATCGACAGACAGACAGACGGAGATAGATCGATAGATCACGTGTGATTTAAAAGGAATTAGCATGATGGAGCATGCAGAAAAAAATGGTCATATCAGGGTATGTAAGGTTTTATTTGGCATACGGTTTTATTTTCCTTTATTTTTTGTTTTTAAATTGCACGTAAACGTATGTAATGTCTTCCATGAGGGAGAGTATAGTAGTCTGTAATTTTCTCAAGGGGTAATCAGCTACAAGTACACGTTTGTGGTCAGCGCTCTCCACGCCGCCTTGAAGTGTATAGCGTGTTGCGACCTTCGTGAACACATGTCAGCTATTACAAGTTTTTCAAGTTGCTTCAACTCAAACCACCCAAAACTGTTCATCCCATCTGCCCTTCCTTTGGTTTGATTTTTTTTTATTGTAGTCCCATCGGTGAATGCAGAGGCGCAGATGGAATTTGAGGAGGTGCGCGCGAGGGGCGGGAGTGGGGGGCAGAGAACAAGCTTTGTAAAAAAAAACAAAAATAATAATATGCTGTATATCAGTGGCAGACGGTAAATTTTGATCCTGGGTCCTCAGTGCGCCTTTTGTGATCGAATCCACCTCTTTGACAATTACGTTGTACTTGATAATTGATACTTGATTGTGCCATAACATCACAATACAAAAATGATCACATTTCCAAGAGGAATTACATTTTGGGCATCATGTTTCGAACCCTTAAAATAGAAAAGTAATAATCATAAATGCAACAATTCAAATATGTTATAAAATTTAAGAAGGAGAGATGGAGAAACTAAATATATACCTTCCCTGAGCAAATGTTGCTGTTTTTTTTTTCTTGTAGGATTGCAGGATGATGAAGATGTCAAGTGGATGCTGAAGGGCTCCAATATGGTGAAGGTATGAGGTATATTGAATTGAATGTTAGCAATATTATTACTTGCGCAGCTTCACTGTTGATTAGTTAATAATGTCTCATTCTCAAAGGAGCACGAGAGGTTTTTCCTTGCTGCTCATATTTTTGCTGACCCACCAACCTCTTTGCAATCATAATCTTACACAAAGTTCTAACCTTCAAATTTAAAATACTGTATTTGTCGTCCAAACTTAAGATGCAGTTTCAAATCAGAGCAACCTCCAGTGTGCAGTCATACTCATATTATGACTAATCAATTTGTCTTCCCATTGCAGAAAATGCCAAATAAATTGATGAGGATTCGGTCAGTGATATGCTCTGTAACATCCCTGAGAAAATAGGCACAAATATTTATCATTGGTTCCCAAAGGCAAATAATCTTATTTAGCTGAATATGACAGAAAAAAAAGAACTAATCGATGAATCGTTCCTCTGCAAAGGTCCGATCACCTCACTGGCAAAAGCGACGAACCCTCAAGCTGCTGGAAGATGGCGTCACAATTTGGTGCCAGTCCCGCAAAACTTTCAGTCGGGCCAAAGAGCAACAATCTTGTAAGTGATTAGCATTTTTTTTTCTATACTATAATCCTTTGTTGAGACATTTCTAAGCATGATATATTTAAATCGGGAAAAGATTTTCGAGAGAGAGAGAGAAAATCTTTCTGAGAGCGATTCAATCACCGTCATCTGACATTTTATTATTCATGAACTCTATTTGATTAGTTTTATGGGTTTGTCTGTGTCTACTCTATTAGACTCATTTATTATTTTGCCCAGTATGAACTTTAGTGGACTGCTACCTGTTCTTATCGCTGCCGCTCTTTCATTTCAAGCGTATTTTAACATTATTTATCGTTATTGTTTGCATGCTGTGTCTGCAGTTTGTTTTATGTAGTGTATTCGGTGTTTGTAGTCATCTCTTATTGTGACAGAATGACTGGTCATGCAGCAATGTTGGAAAATTGAAAGCAAATTTCCTGCTGCGATTTAAAAAAAAAAAAAGAAAAGTTTATCCAGATTTTTTCTAATTGGGTTTCATGAACTGGAATAGGCTCCTATGTTGACTCATACTGTGAATTCTTCAAATGTAGCTTTTCAAAATGGTGTGTCTATTTTGGTCAAGTGTAATTGCTACTTTCTGCTCTGGACTGTCACACAGCATTTTCCATTCTCCTCAGCTGGCCAAAGGGGAAGGGCGGTGTCTTTTTTCTTTTTTTTATAGACTCTCCAAGTTGTATTTAAAAAGGCAGCTGATCCCCCTGCACCCCTGAAAAAAAATGTTCAAACATCGAGATCAAACATTAAAATTAAAGGGCATGCCGTCACTTTTGACCTTAAAAGCCCTGGCTTAGTGCTCTATATTTACTCAACAGCTGAAATACCAGGTTCAACTCGCTCGACTATGGGTAGGTCTAAAATTGTAACAAGACCTGATGTAGAACGGATGGCGGGCATACAGCGCCCTCCATAATTATTGACACCCCTGGCGAAAATGTGTTAAAAGCCTTGAGAATACAGTACTGAGTGAACGCTGGCGTGTTTGCCTGCCGCTGCTCAACCCGCGTTGTTTTGTGTTTTTTGTTATTGTAAAGTGTCCTTGGGTGTCTTGAAAGGCGCTTATAAATAAAATGTATTATTTTTTTAATGTAAAAAAATTGTGTGTATATGTATATATATATATATATATATATATATATATATATATATATATATATATATATATATATATATATATATATATATATATATATATATACACACAATTTTTATATAGCATATGCTCAATTGAAAATTTGTAGAAATGGTTCACCAGACACATAATAAAGCTCCGCCTTACGGAGTGAGCTAAAGATTTGTTCAAAAAAACGAAACCACGCTCTGTTTGAAAAAAAAAAAATCTTGATTGAATACGAAGCATCACTTCCTCGTGTAAGGAAGCCGAGAGGAGTCAAGTGGCGCATTCAACTGCGCTCATTTGGGCCGAGAACTGATTTTCGGTCGTAATCCGAGGCATAAAAAAACCTCCAAATTTTTGGTCGAAAACCGATTTGGTCAAGAACAGAGACGTTCGAAAACCGAGGTTTGACTGTATAAGAATGATTTCTTCATGATGGATTTTTTTTCTTCCCCTACTCATTAGTTGATTTTTTTTTCTTGAAAAATTCAGTCCTATATTTAGAAAAAAAGTGCAGCTAAAGAAAACATCTTAACCAGGGGATGCCAATAATGTTGTCTTTTCCCCTCAAAAATTGATTCATCTTGTCTAAAGGTGGAACTGGACATTTTTTTTTTTGCTAGCATCCGGCAAGATAATCAGTAATGTCACAATACTGTATCACTTATATAGAAACAAAGTGGCTGGAAAGAGTGAAATCTGGGCTTCCCATACTAAAGCTGCCGAAAAACTGAAAAGTCTCCTTTTCTTTCTTCATCTGCCTCACTTACTCAGTCTCCATCACGGAAGTGGAATGCGTATGTGAGGGCTGCCATTCAGAGACGTTGCGGCAGATGGTTGGTGCAGTTCCCGAAGGAAGGTGTTTAACGGTGGTCTTCAAGGGTCCCCGAAAGAATTTGGATCTTCTCTGCCAGAACCCTGAAGAGGCTTTTCATTGGACCCGCGGCATCCGGACACTGCAGGAAAGAATTGCCAACATGACCCAGAAGGAGAAACTTGATCAATATCCTTTGATGAATGTGGAATATTCCCTGCCCCATCTTTTTCCATTTTCGAACATTTTTGAAAAGGAAAAAAAAAAAAGCTCCAGGGAGACTCTAGGGCGGCGCCAAAGAGCCGTATGCGGCTCTGGAGCCGCGGGTTGCCGACCCCTGTTTTAACCAAACGCTAACTAATGACACAATGACCAACAGGTGTGCCACTGCAGGAGTAGCCCTACAGTGCCACCTGTTGGTCACAAACAGAACCACCCTAACAGTGACATTCTAAAAGGAATTCAATAATTGACAGTGTCAATGTTTGTTCATTTGGATTCGACAAAAAAATCCTTCCAAATGTTAGCATTGGCTGTGCAAAAAAATGTGTGACGAGATTGTGACATCTTCCTTGATCCTGAGCATCACCTGGATTCATGCTTACCTGAGTCGCGCTGACAGGAATCACGACGATAAGATGAGCTACGATGAAGTGCAGACATTGCTGCAAATGATCAATATTGACTTGAGCGACCAATATGCTCGTGAACTTTTCGAGGTGAGTCGCCCGCCGCACTCGATCATTATTATTTAACTTCACATCGCTTGTCATTTTTCAACACAGAATCAGTGACAGTTGCGTATGTATTTTACTCTCGAATGATCCTCGGACAGAAGTGCGATCACTCAGCCGATGGCCGTTTGGACCACGGGGAAATTGAAGTTTTCTGCCGAGAGTTGTTGCGGAGACCTGAGCTGGATGTCATCTTTATGCTCTATTCTTCCAACGGGTGCGTCCTCTCAACGGCAGATTTGAGGGATTTCCTGAACGATCAGGGGGAGGATTCTTCATTCACGCACGCCCAAAGCCTCATCATCACCTATGAACTGAATGAATGGGGTATGCTGCTTCACACAAAAAAAAAAAATCAATCGGACGGTTTTTGCATTCATGAAACCCTTTCGTGCACCAATCATGACAACCTGATAACATGATAATGTCACGAACGGTGGTGGTGGAGGACTCCAAAAAGCAACCAAGAGGGAGGAGCAGTGTGAACTTGACCAATTGTATTAACAAAACACTGAGAAAACTAAATCCAGAACATAGTAACAAACAAAAACCCATTGCAGAAGCAAAAAACTAACAGGAATAGAATCACCAACAGAAAACAATGACAGCAAAAGTGACAGCAACAATGACCAGACACTGAGTGGTCGGGCATCGAGTCTTTTAATTAAAGTGACCACTAATGACACAATGACCAACAGGTGTGCAGCTGCAGGCGGAGCCCGACAGTGCCACCTGTTGGTCACAAACAGAACCATGACAGTACTAATGACACAATGACCAACAGGTGTGGAGCTGCAGGCGGAGCCCGACAGTGCCACCTGTTGGTCACAAACGGAACCATGACAGTACTAATGACACAATGACCAACAGGTGTGGAGCTGCAGGCTCAGCCCAACAGTGCCACCTGTTGGTCACAAACAGAACCGTGACAGATAGGCTGTCCACTGTTCTGACCGCCGTACCCGAAAGAGTTAAAGGTGCTACTCTTTCAAATATTGACATCACCTTCAAGAATGAGTCGGTATATTTTAAACGAGTAACGTTTTGTGATGTTTGATGAGTAATTGTAATCTGATTACTTGATTGTTAAATTTGGCATGATTGGAAAAGGTGCACATTTTGGAGTAACCCGTTATTATGTTACTGAGTAATCCGTCACCGCCATTACTGCCTTCGGAAGTATTGAAATCTTCGTCAGTCGCTATTCAATAGAGTGTAGTGAATACAAATGTCACATTCGTGCAGCGGAGAAAGATGAAAAACAGGAGAGGTTTCAAAAGTATTGTGAAGCTATGAAATTAGAATTTATATATTTCAAAAAAATTTAATATAAAAGAAAAGTCGGGTTTAGTCAATAAACATTACGAAATACGTAAAATATTAAAAGTGCAAATATTTGGAAAACCTGATGTGCTAGAAAAAAAACGAATGAGTGCAGATTTGGAATCAGTGCAAAAAAGAAAAAAAAAATCTCTCAAAGTTTCCCAAAATTTGGTGACTAGTGTTCCTAAGAAACAATGTTTAAATCGACTTAACCGTCTAATCACTCACAGTTTCAATTTTTAGTATCTAAAGTTGACTAAAATGATTAAGACACAAAATTTAACTATTAAAAAAATACATAAAATAGTCGAACTGATGGAATCACATTGACACAAGATAAATAAATTCTCTGTCATCATGTTTGTTTGCTTTTTTTTTTTTTTTTTTCTCTTTGCTCAACACAGCGCAGAGGAACCATTTGATGACACCCAATGGCTTCACCATATACATGCTGTCCAAGGAGAATTCTGTTTTTGACCCGGAACATGTTCGGGTTTATCAAAACATGAAACAACCGCTGGCGCACTACTTCATTTCCTCATCCCACAATACATACTTGACTAAGGATCAGCTGACCGGAGAGAGCGGCGTCGAGCCATATATCCGGTAAGAATGAAAAGCAATCCATAGCGGGGTTTTTTTTTAAGTGTATTTAACAGTGCCATGAAAAAATATTGATAATTTCCTGATGCAAATTTAGCACATCTAAATGTTTCAGATCATCGAGCCAATTTGAAAATCTCACAATGACAACACAAGTCAATGCAAAATGCAGTGTGGTCCAAAAAAAAAGTATTTGTTAAAGTGTGAGTTGACTGCGATGAACCGGTTTTTGGAACGTTTCGTTCAATTTCACTGGACAAAGCCATGCCTGATGACCACCAGATTTTTATTTATTTATTTAAGAGCTCACTTGTTCATCTGTCAGAAAAAGCGATAAAAAAACAAACCATCCATCCATCCATTTTCTACCGCTTATCCGGGGTCGGGTCGCGGGGGCAGCAGCTCTAGGAGGGAAGCCCAGACTTCCCTCTCCCCAGCCACTTCTTCGAGCTCTTCCTGGAGGATCCCGAGGCGTTCCCAGGCCAGCTGGGTAACATAGTCCCTCCAGCGTGTCCTGGGTCGTCCCCGGGGTCTCCTGCCAGTGGGACATGCCCGGTACACCTCACCAGGGAGGCGTCCGGGAGGCATCCTAATTAGATGCCCGAGCCACCTCAGCTGGCTCCTCTCGATGTGAAGGAGAAGCGGCTCTACTCTGAGCCCCTCCCGGATGACCGAGCTTCTCACCTTATCTCTAAGGGAGAGCCGGACACCCTGCGGAGAAAACTCATTTCGTCGCTTGTATCCGGGATCTCGTTCTTTCGGTCACTACCCATAGCTCGTGACCATAGATGAGGGTTGGGACGTAGATCGACCGGTAAATTGAGAGCTTTGCCCTTTGGCTCAGCTCCTTCTTCACCACGACAGACCGATACAGCGTCCATCACAGCAGACGCTGCACCGATCCGCCTGTCGATCTCTCGTTCCTTCTGCCCTCACTCGTGAACAAGACCCCAAGATACTTAAACTCCTCCACTTGGGGCAAGATCTCCTCCCGACCGGAGAGGGCACGCCACCCTTTTCCGACTGAGGACCATGGTTTCAGATTTGGAGGTGCTGATCCTCATCCCAACCGCTTCACACTCGGCTGCGAAACGCTCCAGTGAGAGTTGGAGAGCCCTGCTTGAAGGAGCCAACAGTACTACATCATCTGCAAAAAGCAGAGATGTAACACTGAGGCCACCAAAACGGACCCCCTCAACGCTTCGGCTGCGCCTAGAAATTCTGTCCATAAAGGTGATGAACAGAATCGGCGACAAAGGGCAGCCTTGGCGGAGTCCAACCCTCACTGGAAACGATTCCGACTTATTGCCGGCAATGCGAACCAAGCTCTGACATCGGCAGTATAAGGACCGGACAGCCCGTATCAGGGGGCTCGGTACCCCATACTCCCGAAGCACCCCCCACAGAACTCCCCGAGGGACACGGTCAAACGCCTTCTCAAGTCCACAAAACACATGTAGACTGGTTGGGCGAATTCCCACGTACCCTCAAGGACCCTGCTAAGGGTGTAGAGCTGGTCCAATGTTCCACGGCCGGGACGAAACCACACTGCTCCTCCTCAATCTGAGGCTCGACTTCCGACGGACCCTCCTCTCTAGCACCCCTGAATAGACCTTACCAGGGAGGCTGAGGAGTGTGATTCCTCTGTAGTTGGAACACACCCTCCGGTCCCCCTTTTAAAAAGAGGACCACCACCCCGGTCTGCCAATCCATAGGCACTCTCCCCGATGACCACGCGATGCTGCAGAGGCGTGTCAACCAGGACAGCCCCACAACATCCAGAGCCTTGAGGAACTCGGGCGGATCTCATCCACCCTGGGGCCTTGCCACCGAGGAGCTTTTAACCACATCGGTGACTTCAACCACAGAGATAGGAGAGCCCGCCTCAGAGTCCCCAGACTCTGCTTCCTCCAAGGAAGGCGTGCTGGTGGAGTTGAGGAGGTCTTCGAAGTACTCTGCCCACCGGTTCACAACGTCCCGAGTCGAAGTCAGCAGCGCCCCATCTCCACTGTACACAGTGTTAGTGGTGCACTGCTTCCCCCTCCTGAGACGTCGAATGGTGGACCAGAATTTCCTCGAAGCCGTCCGGAAGTTCGGTGAGGCCATGGAAAAAAACAAACAAAAATATTTATTTATTTTTAGAGCCCTGAATCATGGTTGTCGCTGTGTGGAGTTGGACTGTTGGGATGGCGATAAAGGACAGCCAGTCATCTACCACGGCTACACGCTCACCTCCAAAGTGCCCTTTGTCGAAGTCATTGAGACAATCAACGAGTATGCGTTCAAGGTAAAGGCGGGGGGGCCAAACGCGTTACCATCTGTGAACGGGGTACCCTTCCGTTAGATAAGATAAGAAATCCTTTATTTGTCCCACACTGGGGAAATTTACATCATTTATCATCCCCTGTGACGTGCGTCATGTCAAATCCTTCCCGTAAAGAAATGGCATGAATATGATAACGAAAAATCTGAGTCTGGATGCGGATTGTGCCACATTCACAGCCGTCTAACTTCACACACCAGTTGTGCTTTGTAACCCTTTTCGGGACAGCGGTGACTACAGTGGACAGTTTATCATATTATCAGGTTACAGGGTGCATGAAACGCTTAAAGGGCATTTTGATCCGGCTTCCTCAATCGCCTCCATTCATTGATGCTTGTGCTGTTCTACCCTGCCGGTAGTGCATTTTAGTGAAGGAGTACATGCTTATCCATTTCATCCCCTCAAGTGTTGTTGTAAAACACGTGGCCATTGGTAGAAGGTGTTGATTGTAATTCCGTTTTAATGCGTTTTATGTTTCCCCGCCCTCTGTTGTCTGATATTTGATTTCCCACGATGCATAATCATGATCTAGGCGTCGCCATACCCTCTGATCCTTTCCTTGGAGAACCACTGCTCTGTGGAGCAGCAGGCAGTGATGGCTCGACACCTGAAGAGCATCCTTGGAGACAAACTGCTGACCAAGCCCGTTCGTGGCCTCGACCCCAACACCCTGCCTTCGCCGGAAGTATGTTATGAAACTAAAAAAAAAAAGCCCGGTTGAAAATCCAGTGCATTAGATTAAACCTGAGTACAACATCCCAAGAATTTAGAAAATCGGATGATTCGTTCTGAAAGAAGCAGCTAGCACAAAAGCTAAGCCTTGCAATTATCAGGGTTTGACATTAACGGTGGCTCGCTGGTCCGTGTCCATGACGCTGCTGTGTGAGGCCATTACCTACGTTCAGACACTGCCCTGACTGGATTAGCCTCATGTTGCTAGCTTAGGCTAGCGCAATCGCTGCTAGCCTTAATACAAACCCAATTCCACCGAAGTTGGGATGTTGTGTAAACAGTAAATAAAAACAGAATACAATGATTTGCAAATTGTTTTTTCATTAATTAATATGTGGGGCCAGTAAAGCTTTTGATAGGACCGCCACAACTTGGGTCATGGTGGCTCGGTCAGGCCATGACCCAAAAAAGAAAATGCTTAATGTCGGGCCCCGCATTGCACAAATCTCTTTAAAAATGCGGGTATTTTTCTATTGCTCTTATTTGAACCCTCCTGTTATCCAACAAGTCAAATTGGTCCACATTGTGCATATTTGCATTGAATCGATTGCTAATGAAGTTGTGATGAGATACAAAAACACACCCCAAATTCATAATACTGAACATATCCTCTGGGTAATGTGTGGGTAAAGTGTGGTTGTGTGCACTGTTTGCAGGATCTGAAAGGTAAAATCCTGGTTAAGGGAAAGAAAGAGAAGCCAGCGATGCGGGAAGGCACGTCAAGCTCGTCAGACCTCAGCTCATCAGACGATGAAGTCAACCAAGCTGAGAGCAGTACCCATAACGGGAAAAAAGATGACAAGGTCGACGCATGTCCTTGTTTTTGTCATGGTGAAGATGTAATGGGAGTGACCGGTTGTTTTGTTGTGACTCTAGCCAGCTGCGCCTCAGATGAGTTCAGAGCTGTCAGAATTGGTCGTGTACACCCGCAGTGTGCACTTTAAAAGCTTTCAACACGCCGCCAAATCCCCGCCAAGTGACATGTCCTCGTTTTCTGAAAGTGAAGCCCTCAGACATGTCAAAGACTCAGGTATTGTATCCACTGTTTATGTATTGAAAGCTACTCGCTTACAAACGTAACCTTCACACATGACTTGTAGCATCTATTCAAATATATTTTTTTCATAAATATGTGGCTAGCCTTAGATTTTCTATAGCAATGACTTCCGGATCCAAGTTAATTGCACAACCAAACTGTGCCATCCATTTTCCAAATGCTGGTAAAATAACATATCTTGGTTCACAAAGACTTCCTGGCATCCGGTCCTTGTCATGTTGCGAATTAAACTGACCCATTTTAAAGTTCGCAGGATCTATTTTTAATGCTGTTATTAGAGGTTAAAAAAAAATGTGGTCAAACTTATGCTTGGCTAAATGAGGGGTTAGTGATATTGCCAATGTGGCATCAAATATATTTGTTTGGATTGGAAAAGGATAATGGGAAACAGTGAATAACGCAATGCAAAAAAATTCAAAGGAGTTTGTTGTTTACGTATTTTGAGGGTTGGTAGCAGTGACGTGAAATCGGTTTTGCGCGGTATTTTTTCATATCTGACTCGACGAGATGTTTTTTGTTGTTTTTACCCTCCAGGGATGTATTTTGTGCGCCACAACAGCCACCATCTTAGCAGGGTCTACCCCTCAGGGCAGCGACTACAGTCGTCCAACTATAACCCTCAGGAAATGTGGAACGGAGGCTGCCAACTTGGTAAGACATTTTCTAATTCAATTGATAAAAAAAACAAAGACGAAGCATACGGGATAATGACGCATCACACCGTCGTAGATGAATATTTTCGGTTGACAGTGAAATCACGATGTTGTGTTGTGTCTCCCCTAGTGGCTCTGAATTTCCAAACTCCTGGTGAACAGATGGATCTAAATCGAGGCAAATTCATGCAGAATGGTCAATGTGGCTACGTTCTGAAGCCCCCTTTCATGTGCCAGCCGTACAGCACCTTTAACCCAGAGAATGTTGGTGGCGGTCCCGGCCATGCGCCTGTTCTTTTCACTGTTAAGGTACGAAAACTGACACACACCGACTGCGAATGCAAACAAAAGAACGTTTTTACGGTGCATCACAAAGTGGGGTTGCTGTTCCAACTTCCGATGTTTGATTGGCAGGGAGGATCAAACAATCACGACCCTTTTCCCAAGATTCATTTGTTTATTAATTGTTATTTCAGGTTATTTCCGCACAGCAGTTACCCAAGCAAGAGAAGAAGAAGCCGACGGCCATTGTGGATCCCCATGTTTGGGTTGAGATACATGGTGTTACGATTGATAACAACAAGAAGAAAACCCACCACATCCAAAATAATGGTATGTATACTACCACGAAGCAAGTGAGAAATAGGTTGATATGCTCACGAGACTTTACATCGACATGATCATTCAGCCCTCTTATACGTTTTTAATGACATCCTGTTGGCTAAAAACACTGCAGACTATGTGTGTATTGTTTTGTTGGACCTGACTGCAGCCCGATGTGGTAGACCAGAGTATTCTGCTGGCTCATATACGCCACCAGGTGGGCATTGGTGGTACAGCTCGAGTGGTTGAGATCCCAATTGGCAGGCAGTACATTTTGTGTTAGACTGCGATGCTCTAAGTCCTGCTCTGCCTCTCGTGGTGTTCCACAGGATTCTATTTTGGGGCCCCTGCTAATCATAATAATGGTAATAATAACCATCATCATCATCCATTGAAATTGTAGAGCACTTTTCTGAAGACCTCAAAGACGCTTCATGGTTTTTAGAATAAGTCAGCAACAAAATTGGTATAAGGCTGGTGGGGCCATAGGTACATACTGGCAGCCCCCAGGGCAGCTGTCAGAGTACTGGTCTTGCCTCATCTCACCTTTCTGAGCTCCTCCACCTTTTGCGTAGCTGCCCGGTGTCTCAGGTTTGAGGATGCTACTGAAGGTACAGAGGACTAAAGACATGGAGGGAAACTCTGGCACTCTCGAACTGATAATGGAGGAATGGGTTCGAAACGTTTTCCTTTGAATAGGTGGCTAGCAAAGTTCCCTACGAGAAGCAGATTTCAAGTGTGTAAATGAAATGTGTTTAAATGGAAGTGAGTTCATCTTTCGTTCATCTATCGTTGTTTCAGGTTTTAATCCACAATGGGACTGCACCTTTAATTTTACCATTCATGCTCCTGGCCTGGCTCTTGTTCGCTTTTTGGTTGAAGATCACGACTATACTTCAAGCAACGACTTTCTCGGACAATACACACTGCCTTTTACAAGTCTCCGCACAGGTACGGTTTGACTGAAAGAGCAGTGCGAATGCTCAGATTAATGGGCACTCGCAACTTTAGGTTGCTTCTCCCAACATGCACTACTTTGGCTTTTACAGGTTATCGCCACGTCCGACTGCTCAATCAGGACGGCTCCAGCCTTTCACCCTCCTCGCTTTTCATCCACGTCGAGATCATCGACTGTCAGGATAGCCATTCCAAGTCGTCTAAATCACAGGGCTAGGCATCTCAAGCAAACAAGATTTAATTCCATTTGTACCTCTTGGAAGCATCAAAAAAAATCGTTGCTTTTGAAGCAGCACAGTAAGCGGTCAAAAGTTTTAGAAAGTGGTACATTGGAACCTTGATTTAACTCATTCACTCCCAAAGACGTTTTTAAACGTCTTTTCAGACTGGGTCCAGAATTGGCTGGTACTGAATGAGTTAATGGACAAAACGGTGGTTGTGCATTAGAGCTGATTGTCCATTAAGTTGAACTCCGTTTTTTCGTGGGATAAAAACATCCGATACAGGATCACACCTCTATTTCATTATCATCGGTCATTGAGGTCAACATTGGATAAATCAGGGAACTTTTGACTGCAATGATAGTGTAGAGCCCAAATAATATCGCACGCCCCACTTTTGATTTTTTTATTGTATTTTTTTCCCAAAAAATTGTAAAATATCATATGGATTTCGTTCGGCGTCACGATTGTGTGCCGCTTCCGTCCCGCTTGGTGTTGATTGTTCCTAAAAAAAAAAAAAATTCCAATTGTTCCCCTGTCTATTTGAAGGCCGAATTGTAACCAAAATTCAAGGAGCAACAACCGTTCACTGTGTCACTGTGCATGCACATATGCACACACTCACACATACGCGGGTGCTCGTCAAAACATTTGAATATCATGAAAAATGATTCATTTCAGGAATACTATTCAAAAAGCGAAAAGTGTATAGTGCTCATATATATGTAATGGGGGGAGAGAGACTTTAGAGAGCGCTTGCATTTTAAAGCATTTTAAGCTGTTTATATGTAATGTGTGTGTACAAGTAGAGTTAGTTGTAGTTATTAGATCCTTTTTTTATTTTTACCCTTCTGGTATTTATTAAGTTAATAATTGTTGCACCAATGAGATATGTTTTGGCACTTTTGGATAATTTAAATCAAAATAACCCAGGGACTTTATTGTTGTTGTTCCATCACAACAAAATGGTTAGTGTGTTCATATTTGCTTCACTGCTTGGGGGGTGGGTGGGAGGGGGGCGTTCTGCTTGTGATTCTGATAAAAATATATACAGTATATCATGTTTATTCAAGGGGATCAACTTTTCTTATAATTGCAGCTGTCCTTTTAAAATGTATTTGAAAGTTTGTGTGAATTTGGTCTAGTATTCGATGACGTGTGTAATTATGTTGTTAGGATTTGGGATTTGGGGCTGAATTTCCCCATTTCCCTCAAAATACTAACTTTGTGGGTTTAACTAGGTAACGTGTACAATATGTTGAGAGATGTCAGTATTATTGAAATTTTCCGTGAATTGTTTCTTTGTCAAAGTGTCACAACTGCTGTGAGGTTGAAAGTCAAAATCTGAGTATTTATTAACCACAAAACAGACAATTCAAACTGGACACTATTAGGATGTCACAAAAATAATGATTAAAATAATATTTTATATTTTGTTTTTTGTAATGTGTTTGGGGGGGTTTTGTATTGCTGTCGAATTTGTACTTTCACATCAGAGTTTCCAATAACATCAGAAAAAGTCCTGAGTCTCTCGAGGAAAATTCGCTAAATATAGCGAGAAACTCGCTAAATTGGCAACACTGGACGGAATTGTGAAGAGGAGTCGCGTAATTGTGTGTGTATTTTTTGGGGTCATAGGTTAACGCAGTCGTTCTTAACCTTGTCAGAGGTATCGAACCCAACAGTTCATATGCACATTCACCGAACCCTTCATTAGTGAAAAACAAAAATATATTTTTTTACAAATTCAAGACATAAAAAACGCATTAATTCAAAACAGAAAAAGAACCACTGGGTTAGCGGCATACCTGGTTCACACTCCTTACCAGTAGGTGGCGGTAATGCACCCTAAAACAGGAGAAGAAGACTAAGCCAGAGGGGAAGCTCGTGTTGGATCATGATGATGACATTTTTCAAAAGTACACATAGCGGGAGTCCATCTTCTGGTACTAGTACTATTCATGGTGATGATGAGAGACCCAGTTGGGTTAGCAGCGTCAGAACCAGCACAGCGGGAGTGGATGCGGAGGGTGACATTGACGCTAGCGTGTCGCTTGACTCTTCAACTCGGTTGCTGGAGGAGTCTGAGGAGGATTCGGAGGTGGAGGAGACTGACGCTCAGGAGCTGGAAAATGCCGAAGCCACCAGGGCGCTAAAACGCTACCTCGAGAACTGCGAAAAGTAAGCATTTTTCGTAATATTCAGGTATATTACAGTTGACTATGCCGCTCTGGCAGGTTAAAAATTTGGATTTGCATCAATTTTTAGGGATGTTATGTATACTGTTGCCTCGTGTTTGATTACATTTTTTTTAAATGCAGTATTTCTGTTTATCGCAGGCACGAGACGTAGTCGTCGTCCTTTTTCTTAAAAAAAATAAACAAACCTGATCACCTACGCACACACTCAGGCACATTTATGCATCTTTATACTTTCATACTAATAATCAATATTCCATTACATTACACTCAATCTAACACATTCCAAAAATTACGGCATTTAAACAATTTACCGCCTGTAAACTAGTGATTTATATCGTATTTTTTGTACTTTACTTTTTTTTAACCTGTTTTTCAACACAGCAAACGATTCACATCTTTACAAAAATGACAACTTTTAAATGTAATTTGCCTCCTTTTTTCAAGCTGTTTTCAAGGATACTGTTGCAGATAAGAATATTTTAATTATGATGCATACCTATGATATTCAATTTGGGCTAGTCACAACAAAAGAAATTACCAAATACGCTGGCGCACGTCGAATAAGTTATGGGTAAGTTTTGTTTACATTTTTAAAAATATTTAAAGTTGACGATTTAACAGCACGCTGAAGCACGTTGGTATACGTGAACGGGAGATGTTTGCCTACCTCAGTCCTCAGAGGTCGAGAAATTTTAAGCATGCTTAAAACTTGGCCCTAGTTTAAAAAAAAATGAAGCCTAATAAGTACTGAATAAATCTTGAGAACAAAAGCAACAAATATTTTTTCCAGGTCAGCGAGACACATCAGCTCCTGGGCGAAGTCATCCATGACATCCACCAGGAGTTTGGCATTGTCAATAAGGTGGTAGCTACCACCACAGACAATGGCGCAAACTATGTCGCCGCCTTTGATGCCTTTGGGGAACAGAAGGAGAGGGTGGTGGTTCAAGAGGAGGATGAGGAAGTGTTAACAGCGCAGCTTTCTCGTCGTATGTCAGCGTGATGGCTATACATAGACGTATACGCATCTCACTCTGCCACCTCACCGCCGCTGCTGGTAAGAAATAGCAGATTTTGAAGATTTAATTTTGAAAGCGAGGTGCCACTTGCAATGTCTATTTTGTTCCAGTGTGCATACCATGAACCTCTTGGCGACCACGGACATAAATGAAGACGTGGGCTGGAGCAGGGGTGACACTCATTGGCGCAAGGCAACCGCCAAGGTCCAATACCTCTGGAACCTCCAGAAACAGAGCCTTATTGCTGCCAATCAGATCAAGACAGCCATCAAGAGGAAGCTGACAACTCCCGTTTTAGTTAGGTAATAATGTATTATCCAAACTATGAATTACTGTATTTTCCAGATTTTAAGTCGCTGCAGAGTTGAGGTGACACTAGACATAAAATGCATAATAAAGAAGAAACAAATATATGTCACATTGAGTATAAATCTTATTTTCTGGGGAAATGTATTTGATAAAATCCAACACCAAGAACATACATGTCATATTGAAAGGCAATTTAAAATAAAAATAAAATAGATATATGCTACCGTTATATGACGCATCAACAAGGAACCGAGAACGTGCTTGGTATGTTCACATAACACATAACATCTGTGTCAGTTTTAAACAACTCCGCCAACTCAGGTGGGAGAAGGTGTGGCACTTCCTCTTCTACGTCGCTTACGACAGGCTCATCTTGATTTATCAACACAGGCCTATGGCGCCCTCTTGTGGTTTAATGTGAAAATAACGTGAAATGATATAATGTGTGAATAATTTCACGCAAGTCGCTCCAGAGTATAAATCGCAACCCCAGTCAAACTATGAAAAAAGTGTGACTTATAGCCCGGCAAATACGGCATATTAATTGTCTCTCGCTTTTTTTTATTTGATTTTTTTTTTTTTAACGTGTGTTATCGCTGTAGGTGGATCTCCTACTTCAACAGTGTGAATGTGCTGCTGGAGGTGATGTCTCTGCCTGAGCAGGTGGAGGCCATCAACAACATCATTATGAACCAGCCTGGAGGCAAGGCAGGAGCGGCAATTCTGGATCAAGACATCAACGTATGAAAAAAAATGACAATTTGTGAACCATTACCGATGGGCAAAAGTTTTGATCGAAACAGCCAGTTCTGACCGCTTTTAGTAGTCTGTTGCGCATCTGGTTTCCTTGTGAACTTTCCAGGTCCTGACGGAGTACAGGGATGTCATGAAGCCTGTGGCGGACACCCTGGACAGCCTGCAGGGGGATATTTTTTTATTTTTTTTTACTGCTGGTCTTAAAATAGTGGTGACTGGAATAGGAATTTGAGTGAGCATGGAAAAGCGTGTCTCAAATTCAAATATTTGCTGAATAAAATCTTGCAATGCTGTTGCGTGTACTGGCCCTTTAACTGAGAGTTCATCTCTGGTCACTGTGTTAGACACAAGTCAAACTCAAGGCTCAGGGGCGTGATCCGGCCCACCCCGTCATTTTATGTGGCCCGTAATGTAAATCATGTGACAACTCCAGCTGAATTTTTCACACTACCATGCCTTTTTTCTGTTTCCATTTGGCCTTTTAGACAAAGAAGAAAATACTGTAGCTGCGTCAATTAATGCATCTTGTGCATCAGTGTACTAAATGCCACCGAAATCAGGGCATTGAAAATAATTTTGTGTCGTTTGAATGCAGACAAAAGTGTGGTTAAATGCATTGTATTCTTCAATTAATCTGTTAAAGTATGCAGTGTTACAGTTATATGTAGTGAATTATAAAAATACGTGTGTTTTCTAAAGTACTCCAATAAGGATGACTTTAACATGACTCATGTTGTATCAGAATACATGTTTAATTTGCTCATCCGTCCCGTTTTTAGGATGCAGTGTTGAAGTGCGCAACCAGCCGAATCGTAAAACTTCCTACACTTCTGGAGGAGCGTAAATGCACCGTCGCGCGAGCGAGGGAGCATTAGCAAACTAAATAAACAGCGGTGAGTACAGTACTGTATTGCGCTACTGATGTCGCCATTTTGACAGTGGTAAGGTTCCAACATATCAGCAGTATGACGTTAGTCATTATATTTACCAGTTAGGGATGTCAAGCTTAAGGTATACAGTGTGCCAGCAACGATAGCCAGTCTAGCTGATCAGATAGCAAAAGCATCCCCGTCACTCTTCGTCACGGAACCCGACCGTCTTCTGTTAATGATAAACGCAGACCACAAAACACGCCATGGTATTCATTAAATTCAGATTTGTTGTGTCAAGGTTGGTTGTTCCTCTCTCAGTAATAACACAGTTTTCATGTGACGCGTTCTGAAAGTTTGTTGTTAAAAACGTGCGCCATTCAACATCCGCACGACGTAATAATAATAAGAGCATAACAGATGTATTCATTTGTTGTCCACGCCGTGGTAGTCAGGATAATTCAACAAGAGACTGCACTTAAAGCACTCAATTGTTTGCTTTCATCTGACAAGTGTACTAATCTCTTTGCAGGGCCTCCACAATGTAGGAATATGCATACCCCGTTATGAGAAGCCAAAGTAAATTTGAAAGGTACTTTTTGCTCTTGGTGACTAGGTGTGTGTGTGTGTGTGTGTATTGGCTCAAGAAGGGCACGATAAAACGTTTTGTTGGTCATCTTTATGGTGCTAAATCTAGGAAGTAAGTTTCGTTTTGTCCAAACATCCATTTCCTGATCCCCTTATCCTCACAAGTGTCGTGGGCGTGCCCGAGCCTATCCCAGCTGTCATCGGGCACCATGAATAAGTCGCCAGAAAATCGCAGGGCACACAGACCAACAACCACTCTCACAATTACACGTAGGTACAATTTAGAGTGTTCCACCAACTTTCCATGCACGGTTTGGGCATGTGGGAGGAAACCGTAGTACCCGGAGAAAACCCACGCAGGCACAGGGAGAACATGCAAGCTCCACACAGCCGGATTCGAACCCTCCACCTCCTCCCTTTGAGCGTGCCGCCCCAGTTTCGTTTTACACTGCATGTATATAAAAATAAACTCTTCATAGTCCCCCCCGCCCCCACCACCCTCATTTTATAATGTATAGATTTCAATTTGATCAATTTAACAGCATCCCATATTTTTTTCATCAGTGTCCTTTGTTGCCTATGCTCCTTGAAGTCACCATTAAAAAGTTTAAAGTCCCTATCAAGTGAAAATAGAATCTTCTTCTAAATTGGAAACACCATATACAGTATAGAGGTTTGAAATGAAATTTGAAAGAATGGAAAAGTGTGAAAAATCATGCCATTCTCAGCATTGTGGGCACTTAAACCACTCCCAGCTGAACTGTCAAATACATTTGAATGGTAGTATCTTACTTATTCCCATATATACATGTATCCGCTTAAAATCTTTGTCGGATAGAATACAGCCCACCGAGTTGTATTCTGTGTACAACCACACAAAAGAAGAAAATACATTTGCGTATCAATATCTTTCAAACTCTAGAGATCAGGATTTACAATTCAGTCCACCTCACGATCAGACAAGAAGCAGCAGCTCAACTTCACATTTTATAAAATCAAGGTTAGCCCCAAAGGGAATGCAGGTTTACGTCAGCCGGCTGTCCAACTTGGCCTTAAGACTCCTGTTGGCCTTGGCAAACATCTCGCCTTTATCCTGCAAACTCGGTTATGCCGACCTATTTTACCGTTTGTGTACATTTTAAAGTACATTTTTGAAGACAAGTTGGCTCTCAGCGTTCCTGTTTTCCGATGTCTAATCAAACTGATGTTCTTGTTTTTTTTAAATCAAAATAACCTTGGGCCATCGCGTATGTGTGTCTGTGTGGCTAAATCGACGCTGACATATGGGATAACATGGACAAAAGGAAATGCAGGCTTAGGCAATTTGACAGGTGGACATACTTAATTGTTCCTGCAAGGGGAAATCAAGGTAAATTATGAAGTGGCAGCTCAGAATCCAGCATCCGGCACTGCACCTAATTGTAGTTTCTGTTTTGATTCACTAGGCTCCAGTCAGTTTCATTTGCAGATCACATGATGCATGAGTCAGCATGGACTGAGTCAGTGGTGGCCAGGAAAGAGAAACTATCTCTTCTGTATCTTAAGCGTGACTTATTTTCACCCTTTTGTACTCTGTATTCATTTCCCCTGAACTAATTATGAGACAAAAAAGTGTATTTTGCCAATCCAAGTGGGATATCATGTTTTCTGATTTTTTCGATTTTTAAACATCCACATCATAAAAACATTTTTGACAATATATCATATAACACAGTCGCATATTATAGGAACATGAGAGTGAGGCAAGTAGCAACTACTGTAGTACAGTTCAATGAGCCAGCCTCTTACTTTCAGTTTCATTTCTGTCTGGCTGCAGAGATCGAAACACCACAGGATGGGGGGAGGCATTTATAAGCTAAACCAAGAGGCTTTCTGGCTCAGTTTCACTGGTTAAAGGAGATCTGGACATCCAGGAGAAAGAAAAGGTAAGACACTGGTTTGATGGATGGAGGTGGTTTATGTTTTGAATGTTTAGTTTGGCTCTGTTACAATATCTGCGGTTACCAGTGCTCTAGACAAGACAACTGAAATGTTAATTGAAAACTATTTTAAAATAGCATTTTTGTCACACAATGAAAAATTGTGCCCATCCCTGGTTTTTATGGAATAAACTACTATGTCAGTGCACTCTATTTATAATTTTGATGAAATTGGA
The DNA here is from genome assembly GCA_026261675.1 of Hippocampus mohnikei. Lineage (NCBI taxonomy): Eukaryota > Metazoa > Chordata > Actinopteri > Syngnathiformes > Syngnathidae > Hippocampus > Hippocampus mohnikei. The sequence continues at coordinate 26,316 of JAKGUB010000008.1, read as the reverse complement.
TTTCTCATCAAATAGCTCATGCAGATTTTGAGTTCAAGCTCTCCTGGTCACCGATCGAGTGTTTACCACTAAGGCTGTCACAAATGAATATTTGTAAAATAGATTATTTTAATTGGTTAGTCCATTGATTAATTGGAACAATTGGATCATTTGTTATTTTGTATTAACATGTATTACAAAACAAATTTTCCTTATTACTGTTTCTTGACTGATTTTTCTTGTGACTAATCAATTAAGCAATAGCATACAAGAGAGAAGGCTTGATTTTGTACTCGCCAACCGTTTCGAAACTGACAGAGTTACTAGTTGAGTCATTGCTTTCCAAAGTCAAAACAAATGTTTAGAAAATGAAATTGGTCTGGAACAGAAACCCCGAGAATATTTACCTGAAACCAGAAAATTCAAACATTCCTCCTGTGACGTTTCACGCAACAACTTGCTATGACCTGCTATGATACAAATCTGAACGGCAACTCAATTGGAGTCTCCACTGATTCATCCTCAGCCGCCTTGACGAATGTATGCAAAGTCAGGAAAAAAAGAGTTTGTGCTTTGTCTTAAAAGAAACAAACAACCCCCCCCCCCCCAAAAAAAAAATGTTGTATGCAAAACATCCAGAAATTAGATTTTTAAAAATGTAATATCCAAAAGATATTGGGCTATCTAGGCATGATTTTCAGGGGCTTTTATGTCCCACGCTGACCAATAACCTTATGCTATTTCCAGTGCTCAGGACAACTGTTAGAGCAGGGGTGTCAAACTCATTTGACATTGCGGGCCTCATGCTGCCTCGGCAGATGTCAAGTGGGCTGGACCATTAAAATGATACCATACGAGTTTCCTTTGTTTTGGTTTTGTGAAGCACAAAAACATTTGGAAATTGTTGACCCACGGGCCGTACGTTTGACACCCCTGTGTTTGAGAGACTGAAACTCCAGAAGACAATGATGAAAGCCTTGCCCTAGTCTGACTCACCAAGAGTGTGCAATTACTGTACGCATCAATGGCAAATATAATAGCTAAGGCTGCCATTACTTGCCTTGGCACTCCCCTACCTCAGAGTCATTCTGTGGGAACAGTCGTAAAAATAAACACATCTTTCATATTTGGATCAGAAATTGAATGGGAATGAATTTGAAATTACCGAAAAGGTAATCTTTTAGCCGCTTTAAAAGAAAAAAGGTGCTTTACATTTGCAAGCACGTGTTTTTTGGTTCTTAACTTCCTATGTTCAAGGTGCTGTTATACGTTTTTGTAACTGCTTTGTGGTGTTAATTATGGAGTGCTGACGTGTTTTTCCACTCGGCAGAACTAATCAAGATGGAGACCGTTCTCCAAGACATTGTGGCCATGGTGAAGCAGCATCAAGGAGGGATCCCGATAAAAAAACTTGGTATGTACTATAACAAGACATACCATCGCAACCTATCAAAAGCCAACCTGGGATTTAAGTCCAATGCTGCTCTCTTAGCCTGCTTGGAGAATGACTTGGTTGTAGAAGGAAATGTGGTGTTTCACAAGGACAATATTGGGACAGTTGACGCCGAAGCTGCAGGTGCGAGTGCTATAGCTGCAGCCTGTGAATCCGCCAAATTCAAAAAGGAAAAAAAGAAGGTCAAGAAAGTGACAAATCTAGTGACCATGATGACAGAACATCCGGAAGGGATTCTTATGAAGCATCTGGCAACAGTATATAGGCTAAAATTCCACCACAAGCTGAAAATAAGCACTTTGGGCTTCAGTTCAATTGCTGACCTGGTAGCAACCTTAGACAGGGATCTGATAGTGATAGGGGACCTGGTGATCCACAAGCGCTACCAACCTCAAGGTCCACCTGGAGATGGAATATCAGGAACCGAGACACCTTCAAGTTCAGATTCAGCTTCATCAAGTCAGCCCATTCCTGATAAACCTCTTCCCGCTGGACCCGAGCTCACTGATGAATTGGACCAACATCAACTGCACAAGAGAATTTTAGAGGTGAGTCAAAATCTATCTATCTATCTATCTATCTATCTATCTATCTATCTATCTATCTATCTATCTATCTATCTATCTATCTATCTATCTATCTATCTATCTATCTATCTATCTATCTATCTATCTATCTATCTATCTATCTAGACCCTTAAAAATTATTACTGTGTTTCAGGTAGCTGGAAAATACCAACTAACTGAACCATCCATGGATCTACTGGAAGTTTGCTATTTTCAGCACTACGGCGAAAAGCTTCCCTTTCAACTGTACTTATCCATGTATGACAGTTTGGAATCATCTTCCTCCAATAACCTGCCAATTCCATCTGGTACTGGGACTGCTGGTACGTAAACAAATATGATTGTATTCAGAAAAGAATGTGCTCATTTTGATGACCGTAAAAAAATGTTTTATGTCTTTTCCTCAGCTTTACAGCAAGCTGCTGCAGCCATTACGAGTAAAAAGAGTGATGCAGCTCGGAGAGAGTGCAGTTCGAGTGTGTTTCGGGAAGCTTATAATGCCCAGGTGAGAGAGGTCCATCGAGATAATGTGCGGGCCATGGAAGCGGTGGTGGACGATGAACTCCAATGGAAGAAGAAAAGAGATCTGGATCCAGACACGGTTAGCAATCTGATGGAGGATGTGATACGAGATCTCGCAGGAGAGGGAGAGCTGGTCACCAAAGAAAAGGTAAAAAGCAAACGTAGGTTTTTTTTTTTAAATGGGAGAGCTTTTGGCAATACAGTCATATACGCTTTGAATCTTGCTTTGTGTTCCTTGAAGCAAACAATTTATGTATATTAAATCTATGGAGTGACACTGCAACAAAGTCAAAGGTTTAACATTGTGATTTTGCTCAGACGTATCACAAATAATACTCAACAACTTTTCCCAGGTGATCTCAAGGACATGTATTTTAATGCAACTGACTTTGAAGGAATTAGAAAGACTCAATCTTCGTAGTATTCAGCCCCTGAACGACCTTCACTACTTGGTGAAAGAGATAACAATGTACATACAGGTTAGTAGCCAGTCCCATCAAGTCAAAAGTCTCCAAATCGTACTTTGTGTTCAAGGATTTTTCTTTATCTTCCAGTCCACTGAAGCAGTGACGTCCGTCTGCACGCTCTACGAGCTGGGACAGAATTTGGCCGGTCTAAAAAATAAGAAACGCTTTGAAGAGCTAAACCTGGGACCTCTTTGCAAACTCCCCATCATCCACCGCATGTTCAAGATTGACAGCAACACCAAGGATGATGATATCCTCCAGATTGAGACAGTAGACATCTTAAAGGTGCGACTTCAAATCGTGGTTAAAATGAAAATAGTATCAACATTTCATATCATAATTATAACGAGCAAAATAATTACTGATCAGTAACGCACGTAATATTGTTGTAAAGAACCTCTGTGATTTTGGTCGCGAAGAAAACAATTTTAAATGGCTACAGACCAGTTTTTCAATTTAACTACCGTATTAAGACCGAATATAAGACGGCCCTGATTATAAGACGGCACCCTCTTTTTCAAGACTCAAGTTTGAAAAAAGACTTTTTGAACACCAAATAAATTTCTATACAGAAAATAATTACAGTAGATCTGAAACAAATGATTATAACAATATATTTGAGAGAAAAAGCACGTTATTTTGCCTCATTCAAATCTAAAGTGCAATCACATTCGTAAATGAATGGCTTCTGGTTTTTGAAATGTAAATTACATCATAACTTCTCCTCAGCTGCCGGTTGAGCTGGCCAATCTTTGACCCACTTTTCTCCAAATTGTCGCTACGTTTCTCCATTTTCTGTTATCTCTTCTGTTATTTTCTTCTCTTTTCCTTCTTGCTGCTATTTTTTATTTTTCTTCTTTGTGCTACCGCTATTTTTATTTTTATTCTTCGTGGCAGGGGTTCACTTTTGCCTGGGGAGTCAAGTTCAGCATTCGCTTCATTGATATCTGGCGCCATCTAGCGTCGTGAATAAATAATGCTTAGAATAGAAGATGAACCCCACTTTTTCAGTCTTATTTCAATGCAAAAAAACACCGTCTTATATACGGGCCAATACCGTATTGTCACATGAGCAATCGCTCATGTCCAAAGAACCTTTAGTTGTACTAGGTGGTTAGAATTAACAGGAAACTGAAGAAACAAGGGTGGTCAATTTATTTATTTTTTCCACCGCTGTACATAACGCCACATGAGTTTTGCTCATTCTACATGTTTTCCTGTTTCTAGCAACTTCGCAATTACAGGCGAAAGGCAAAAGAGCCCAGAGTGGACCTGGCTGAGTTTATGAAGTATCTAGCTGACCATTATAACTGTGAGTCTCCTTACGAGCTGGGTATCAGGATACACAGTCTCGGGCTGCCCATCGCGGTAAGGTTTTGGTCGACTTTTTTGTTTGTTTGTTTTGGAGTGATCATTCTTTTTTTTTCTTAGTCATCCTTAAATTGAATCAATCACCTTAAAGGTATTTGGATGAAATTTCTCTCTGTCTCCTTCAGACATTAAATAAAGTGAGTCGTCTTGAGCATAGCGAAATGGACGAGATGAAAGAAGCCATTCAGAAAGAGCTGGAAGAGGAAACCTGGGAGCATCTGATAAAACTCAAGAAGAGTGTCCTTGAGCCAGTAAAAGCCACAAGCTCCGTCTTTGCTGGGAACTTGGAACTCAGAAAAAAATATGCCTCCTTGACAGCAGCAGAAGTGGTGCTGGCAGTCTTCAAAAATGCAGAAAAGGTGTTGAGTTCAGGATTGCATAAGGTTGGTGGGAGACCTTCCAAAGTATGTACTTCTATTGCTGAAAAACAGGGCTGGGAAAGTTGAACAGTTGTCAAGGGTTACGCCAAAATGATACGCTCAATTCTCTTTTGTTACCATTATGACCTGGTGCGGCGCAACCAGCTCTGCTTCCCCTTTGACTTTGACAGTTTTTAGACGGTGTAGTTTAGGGGTTGCCCGACAATGTATTTCACACAAACGAGGATCGAAAAACTCAATTCGGAGGCCTTTCTTCTACAATTATTTCTGTTATTGCATTCACACTGTCCTTGCTCGCTCAGTGGCACATTTTCAGAAATGGGCAGATATTAAACAAGATTTACTGGGTGGTTTAACGTGCCACTTGACATCTGGCTGGACAAGCTAGATGTGGCGCTACAAGTGTGTGTGTGCGCGCGCACACATGTATCCAAAATTTTTCACTGGATAACCCGATGTTGGCTATGCTAATGCTAGCTCAGTTGATTATCAATCATAACCGACACCTGTAAACAAGTCACATAAATACAGATACATCATTCTCCAAGTGTGCTTTCGTTTGTTCGGTACCCATGTAAGTATCAGGCGTTTAAAAAAAAGTTTTGGGTGCCCACTAACAGTTCATTTTATTGTGTGGTTAGCATATCTTGGCCTTGACAAGTTGTAGCCTTAGCTGTTAGCCTGGCCTGGATGCCTCGCCAGGCTCCTGTGCTTCTGCTTTCATTCACCTCTGTTCTGGAGCATCCCCTCTGGATTCACCCCTCTTTTGTGAGCAACATATTACATAGAACATTGACATACACAAAGCACACAAAAATGGACTGGACACAAAATCTGGGGCAGAAAATGGGACCACCACATTTGAGCCTGTCCCATGAGTTATTTTGCATGCATTGTGTGGGTGTATCATCATCATAACATTGTTTTGTCTATTGTGTGGTATTTTATTGTTTATTGCAGCATGTCCGGAAATTCCTAACAGAAGTGTCCGGCAACAAGCTAGCAACAGCTCTCTTTCAGTTGGCAATCTGTGGTGGCTCGCTAGCTGTCCCACAGGACCAGGTGGCCAATGAGAAAACTCCCCAAACCTCTGAAAAAAACCATCCAATGGAAGACAGACCTGCCACATCAATTCCCAGTGAAGGTATGAATTCAAGATGCGTAAAGGATGTATTTTTGCCACACATCTTCTCACAACTAATTCCCTTAATTCTGAATCAATTTCTCAGCCAAAGTGAAGCAGTACCTAAAAGATAGCCTATCCTCGATAAACTCAGCCATCCATTTGGCTGATATTGCCATCTTAGAGGGGAAGTTGACCAAGCACTTCCAGGTCAAAGACTTTCATTCCTTGGGTCAAGGCAGCTTCTTGGGATTTTTAGCGAAACATATTCAGGTACCAATTACTATCTATGTGCGTATTTGGATGCCAACTGTTGGTCCTGGGTACTTGAGTCCTTGTGTTGAATGCAGCTACTGCAGGACGTGCTTGGCCCAACTTTGATTCTGAGAAGTGGCGGCATGGAATCTGCAAGAAGTTTTTCCAGACCCACCAAACAAGACATATTTGAGTTCATCAAGCAGTGTGGGCAAACTACTTCTGGCGGTCAAGATGAAGTGAGTCGATGTCTTAATAAAATAATAGGAAAGTGCCACAGTTCAGGATGGCCTTGACACACAATATTTTAAGGTTACAAATGGCTTGCAGCTCAAGACATGGTTATCTCACTACGCTAGAGTGCTCACTTATTGACATGCATTTGCATGATAACATAGTTTAGTAATAAACTTGGCCGCTAGTACTAATGTCGCCACTGTCGACCAGAATGCTGTTGTAAACTGAAGGCCCTCTGTGCTATAAATGATTTTGAAGCGGACACATATTCTTCTCTTTTCAATTTTCCTCAGCTGTCCCACATTGAGTTGGCACTGCGGTCCCATTATGGAGTGCAGGATAGTCGCAGCTTGGGCTACGGCTCGCTACAGACACTGGCCAGACTAGTCCAATGCCAGAAAGACCTCGGTGGAGGAGGACCGTGTCTGGTCTTTTATGAGTCTACGTTGTTTGCTCGGCATCCCATTTTAAGGTGAGTGCTATGGATTGTCTGCCGGTGCCAGAAATCAAACCCACACAAATCCTGACAAACGAACTAGTCTTACCAATGCTTTTTCTGTTCGCTATCACCAGTGCCGAAAGTGAGTGCGAAGCAGTGGGGCGACTTGGGGAGGTTTCAAAGCTCCAGGCATTGGCTAGTTTGCATTCTTGTCCTCTGTTAGAGGATTTAAGTGAATGGAGTCAATGGGAGCTTATATTCAAACCTTTCCATGGCTCCCTCAAAGATTTTATTGAAAGAAATGCAGGTAGGTGTTTGTACAGACAAGGTGGGAAATTGGTAGGAATAGAACATTTCTGGAAACAATTCTCGGTTGCAATGACCTTATTTACATCTTCCGTTTTGACCAATGACAGCAAATACAGGCTTGGCAGCGTTGGAGGTGGCGCCAAGTTTGTTGCTCAGAATCACTTCCGACACAGGAGACAAGTATTTCTCCAACGCCGCCTTGACCCTTGACCCCGTGGGGACAGCTGGTCACCTCGTGTCCATTGTTGTAGCCGATGGGATCACAAATGCTCCCACGGCCCTCCTGGCTAATCATATGCAGAGTTCCCTGGCGGCGGCTGTGGCTGAAGAAGGTAGCAGAGAAATATTTAAGCCTCCCTTGCATTGTATTTAAAAACACAGCCTGGTTATCGAACTAAAATTTGCTTTTGGGTCTAGATCTGTCTCGAGCTGAAGAGGACATGTCATGTTACAGTACAGTGGCAAATTTCCTTTTGGAGTGTTTGGTTCGAATTCCAAATAGAATCTGTCGGGCTCTTTTGCAGCAGGTTAGTTGCACTGTATTGCACACGTCTTTATACAGCCGAACATTGATTTAACTGACTGATAGGGATGAGGGGGCGGGGGTTCATCCATTAAAGCCGATTGTCCGTTAAATTGAAAATGAACTTTTTTCTTCGTAAATTAAAAAAAAATTCAAACTGTTTGAAAAGCTTTAAAGTGAAAAAAGCTGTATTCTGTTTTGTGCTACTGCAACAGTTAAACGATTTGGCTACTCCAGGGCGTGTCAAACTGATTTTTGTCACGGGCCACTTTGGAATTACGTCTTCTCTCGGAGCGCCGTTATGTCAGTGAAACCACAAAATTGTTTAATCGTCTCACAACAAATGAATGGATTACTGGTTTGGAAATCAGTCAAATCAACAACAATCGTTTGTTTAATTATAATTCAAGCGAGTGGAAACGGGGCAACAAAATTATTGCAAAATCTCAACGTTATTTCTTACACATGACAATTTGACATTTCGGTACAGATTTTAGCGAGGACCACGCAAGTTGACACACAGGATTTGATTTCTCGGCCCACATAAAATGACTCGGTGAGCCGGATCAGGCCCCCGGGCCTTGAGTTTGAGACCAGTGTGCTACTCATTTTAGGATCAACTATATAAACCATTAAAGATAATAAATGTTAACATGTGATTTAAAGCATTGCTTGAGGAGCACAAATTGATTCCCATTGTCACATAATCTTTTAAAATTAACCAGCTGGAAGTCAGAGGAAGGATTGTCATGGATTTGGGTGTTCCACAATATTTATATTCTATTGTAAATGTGCCAGATGAATGGTCAGTTTATTCGTGGGATTAGATGAATCGTATTCATGGTTTATTTCAGTAGAATCATTCTTTTATTTTTTTAATAACACACGTCTCCTAAAAATCATCAGTGGTATCATTGCTCTCAACTGAATGTGACCTTCAGGTGTTTTTAGAGCCTTTGTCCAGAGTCTTGGGCCAAACAAAGTCAAAACTGGTCCTAATCACTGTGGCCCAGTCAAACCCGAGGCACATAAACTGTTTGCATCGACTTGGAATCCTTCTGGGCATCACAGAGTGGTTGAAGGACTACCAAAAAAAGATGACACCATTGCAGACCCAAAATGGCGCCTCATACTCAGGACCTTTACATCAGCCCAAAGTCCAAACACAGGTGAATGTTCATTTTATTTCGATGTAACTGAATATACCAATGTTTGTGGCTTTAAATGACAGTTTTATTAAAAATAGATCGAAATGACTGATCATTTCATACAGCACTTTATTTACAAATGGCCCTGGCCAAAATATAATTTATTAAAGGCTTTGTAACTAATTAATCAATTTTACTGTTCGTCATATTTGAATTCAGTGTGCTCACTTGAAACAATAAGCACCGTTTTTCAATTGTAATTAAAAAAAGAAAAACTCAGCAACTTAAACCACAAAATTAAAAACAGTCTTTTCCACACCCGAAAAGAATTCGTGCAATGTTCAACCAAGTAGTCAGGAGGCCACAACAGCTTAGAGATGAGCTGTTGCCACCACAAAAAGCATTTGAGAGTTCACTCTTTGGTTGGTTGGCGATTTTTTTGTCATTATTCCAAACATTCAAATGAGATACTTTCAAAGCCATGATGTCTTTCTCCAACATTTCTTGGTAAAAATCTGACATGTCACCTTCATTGATGTGCCTAATAAATATAACTAGGGCACAGACGGAAAGTCCCTTGTCACCTAGTGTGTGGAAACAGAAATCTGTGATTACATTTTATTCCCCCCCCGACCCCTGTAATTAATTGTGCAAAATTAATACATTCAAGCCTCGGCTGTAAGGATTATGTCATGTCTCATCGTTGTCGGTTGTGTTTCTGTATTCCAGCTCTGGCAAAGTGATCATTCAATGTGCTTTTTTCTATGACTTAAGTCTAATGTGGTGGATTCTAAGAGCAGCAGTCTGTCAGGCGAGAACATGAGTGACGATGAGGGTGTAGCAGACAACAACGCAACAGACAGCGGTTTGTCCTCCAGTCCTCTCAACCACGGCCTTCAACAAGGTGACTGACAGCAAAACGTTATTATTCTCTGGCTGTTCACTTGATTGCTTTTAAACTCGAAATGACTAGAGAATACATCATGCAAATAGATGCAATTTTATTCGAGCAAATATAATACAGATATACTATTTGAATTGCACAAGAAGGAGAAGATCGAGCGGAGAAAGAATCGGCTGAAGAAGAGCCGTTTGTTGAGATGCCCGACAACTGCAGCGAAGCCCAAGGCGTGTGCAGCAATCCGACAGAACTTCTGGATTTGAATGAGGACGAGCTGGCCACTTCTCAACCTGAGCCCACTTTAGATGTTCACAGGGCAATAATTGAGGAAATAAGGTCTGTTGTCATGCTTTTTTTTGTTTGTTTGTTTGATTCAGTTTCCCAAAAGTCATCCAACGATATATTTCACTCATTTTTCTTTTTATGACAGAAAAAAAGAGTTTGGTATTGGTGTGGAACTAACATCTGAAGGTCAAAACCTGATCCAGGCCCACCAGTACCGGCTTGGCAGAAGTTTGGATCGCCTCTCGACCGAGCTCTACAGCAAAGACACACATTTTGTTTTGGAACTCATTCAGGTGTTTGTCCCTTTGAACACACTTTTTCAATCTGTTGCATTTATCTATCTGTCGCTGCGCTTAAAAACATGTTTATTGGCGTGTAGAATTGCCGATGCATCTCAAGACGGTGTGCCTGCAAGCCATATACTTCCTGCTCGGTTCTGTCATCCTAACCGTGTGTTTACATTATCAATAATCCTGTAATATGAGTGACATTAATTTAGCATTTTTTTCCTCCCTTAAATTTGCTTAAGATATACAGTATGGATTCTTTTTCGATTCACCTCACTGTTAAATAATTGCTTGTGAATAATACAGTGGCAGATTGTGCATCAACAGAAATTTCTTCTTTTTTTTTCCTTTTTTAATGTGGCCCATGCCTTTTTCTAAACGGACAGACTATGTCATGCACTTGCTATAATTTCTTGTAGTTAGCCTTGTTTTGATTTTTGGATGAGTTGAAATTGTGCACCATGACTTTGACGGGTAAGCAGAGGATCACGCATTCTTTAGATGTGGAAGCTACGCTCGACTGAAGAGAAACACAGTATTGCATCTGCAACGATGACTTACTCATTCTAACTTTTACTCCGTTTCCAGAATGCAGATGACAACAATTACCCATCAGGGTCTGATGTTGTTCCAGCGCTGGCTTTTGTGGTTGAGAGGGACTGCATCACCATTCTCAACAATGAGACTGGCTTCCAAGAGGCAAACATAAAGGCTATATGTGATGTGGGTCAAAGTACCAAGGGCAAACACAAATATGGATATATCGGTATGTATTAGGCTTTACAAAATCGCCTATCACTGCTCGAAAATTCTGTTTTAAATACGGACGAAAATATATATTTTAAATATACTTCTATTTTGTTAGTACATTTTTCAATGCGTTTATCAAAGATCCACGATCCACATTTTTCTTGGCACTATATAGGTTGAATGTTTATTCGTATTTTTAGACAAAAATACGAAATACTTTTTTTTTTGTCCAAACAATTTTTTTTTCAATAAATTGATTCACAAACAAGCATCATGACAGAGCAAATGAAAATTCTCAAGGTATTACTGTATTTTATAAGACTGTGTCCTTTTGATCTCCGCAGGACAAAAGGGTATTGGCTTTAAGTCAGTATTCAAGGTCACAGACCGTCCAGAGATTCACTCCAATGGCTTCCATTTGTTTTTCGACAAGACCTGCGGCCCCATGGGATATATACTCCCCCACTGGATGGATGATGAGAGGCCCTTGGTCCCTCAGTTAAATGACTCCTTTCTTCACAGGTATTTCCAAAGCAATGTGGCGTAAAGTAACCCCATGCAGGGTACGCCAGTGGTCGGTGTCCTCGCAAACGGACAACACAACAAACCTTTCTAATCATTTCAAACTGTACTTACCACCCAAGTGATTTTGTGGAACGCATAAAAAATGCCAGCATAGTCGAGTAAGGCCACTACTAACTTGCTGCTATTGGACAATGTATGCGATTTTTCTTTGCCCGTGCGCTAAGGTGGTGAGAACAGTGCATGATTGCATCCCTACACTCGTCACTAAAGTAGGTCATTTATTTTATGTTGTTCCACATTTGTCGTACTCTTGAGTTAAAATGGTTTTCATACTTATACTTATTTTTGGTCGTCTTTTTCAGTTGGATTAAAAAAAAATGTTGAAACACTATTTTCTTTAGTTTTCAATATAGATGCTTTAAAATGGTCAATTTAAAAAAAATTGTGATAATAATGGAGATCGGCCAGAATCAAAAACACAATTGTGATAATTTTTTGTGCAGCTCTACCCTACGTACATTAAACCCAAAAGTACCATGGGCAAAATAATGGGTTGCGACACATTTTCATTTGCTCAATGGGTATTTCTGGCTGCCTTAAAATGTCACAAGAAAGTGGCAAAAAAACATTTGTTTGTGGTATTAATGACAAAGTGTCCATTTTGGATTTGTTTGTTGTCAAACTCTTTCTTAGAGCATGTTGAAACCACTTGTCTCAAGCATCAATGTGACAGTGAGCCACTTATGAACCTCTATATTTGATTTCTTAGCAGCTGGACAACTAAGATCTGCCTTCCTCTGCGCTCCGAGAGCCATCAGACCCGAAACCTGTTCCATGACGTGCACCCTTCCCTGCTGCTGTTTCTGCACCGGCTTCGTTCGATCACCATCTACAATCAGGTACCTCCGGCACTTGCATGCTACTTGAAATTGCAAAGGAACGATTGGTCATGAAGCATATTTTTTCCATGACATTTATTTATTTTTGTTTTCTTTCTGCTCCCTCTGTAATGCTGCAGGCTGAGAACCGCCTTGTAACGATGACACGTAAAGACCTGAGTCATAATGTGCTTGAGGTAGAGCACACAGATGGTACTGAACGCTGGCTCGTCGTCAAAACTACACTGCGGCCCAAGATGGTGATTCTCACACATCCATCTGTTATGCAGTGCACAGACACACTCAGATGTAGAATGAAATAGCGGCATCATTTCTGAAGTGATTCCTCGTGGGAAATTAAGAAGATTTTCGGAAACGTGCTGACTGATGTGGTAGGCCAGATTTAAGCCTTTCAGGGACAGCGGTTACAACAGTGGACAGCTTATCAGGTTACAGGTTATCATTATTTGTGCATGAAAGGGTTAAACTACAGTGCCCAATTCTGATTTAAAGCCTACAATATATCAAGAACATAATTAATAATTCAAATAATTACCAAACAAAATGCAAATCCTAAAGAGGCGCAAATTAAAAATTTCAATGAGTTAAAAGTCCACTTATCGAAGTTGGTCAGGCCACCTTCAATCAGTCCAATATTCAAAAACAAAATGTCATTTTCATTTAAAACCACAAAAACACCAACTGAAATGAAATCTATTTTGATACCAAATAAATAATTTAATAAAATAAGACGTGACCCTTGTGATCAATCCAGGACCAAATATATGAGGAGTATGACAAAAAAAAATATTTTCAAATTTCAATACAAAGGACCCCAACAAAGAAGGAAATATATATTGGGGTGAAATACTGTTAAAACAAATACACATTGGTAAGTGAACCCAAACAGAGGATAAATATCTCACTTGTAGAGTACATGTATACTGTTCGTATGTCTGAATGTACGCATGTATGTAAATGATGTTTTGATGGTAGTAGTATTTACACGCTTAACTACCGGTAATCACTTCCGGTATCATGCTCTTATTCTGAAAGGTAAGGCATACCACGTCTAGTAGCAGTAGTTGCTTACTCATCATAATAAAGTCAAAAACATTTTGTAAAAAACAAAAACATTGTGTTCCGCCAACTCATAGAATACTATTTTCCTGTTCTAGTCCTTTTCCATCTGGACAATGATTTCTTTTTTTCCTTCCTCTGTAGCTCAAAGAGAATGTTGAATCGACTGAGCTTGCCCTCGCCTTCCAACTCAACTGTGACAACTCGGGAAGTGACTATATAGGCCAACCGCCGAAACAGCCCGTCTTCGCCTACCTGCCTCTTCGCAGCTTTGGCTTCCGATTCATCGTACAAGGTTCCTTTATTTATTTACTTATTGTGACGATAATGAACATTTATTTATTGTCTGTGTAATGAGAGCGAAGTGCGACACCTACAAGTAATTTACCAATCAACCACATTTTGAAAATTAGCCGTCAACTTTGTGCATTTTGCAAGTTACCTTCAATGCTCCGCAATATTAACCCTCCTATTATCTTTGGGATCAATTTCGGTGCCATTCGATGATGGTCTTGAAATGATGACGTCATCCGAATGATTGACATCATTGCTTCATATTTAAATGGGTCAACACGTTCAATATTAACTGTTTTCGTATGCATGTCACATGCAAGAATGTTATTTGGGGTCGATTTGAGCGTTTTAGCTGTACATAACAAATAGGCGATATGTTATGTTCTATTTCTAATCATTTTCTGGAGGTTTAAATATCTGTGTTCAAATTGAACACCTGTGTTGAATGGATTCCATGCAAAGACAAACTTATGAGTCCATTCATTTCATTTGTACATGTGCAGTACTCAAAGGCACCAGCAGGGGTCAGCAAAGCCAATTATTACTGTACAGAAGTATTGTTATTTATTTCCTTTTTTTTAACCCTTTCTTGCACCCTGTAACCTGATCACATAAGTTGTCAACTGTAGTGACCGCTGTCCCTGAAAGGGTTAAACAGGGTGGTCCCCCCATTAAGTTTTTTCACTGACACTGTCGAGATGCATGAAACTTATTCTACAATATCTTTATTATTATGTGTGCCATTTGAAGTGGAGTACCACAGCAATGTGATGTTTGTAATTAATTTATTTAATTGTGTTATGAATCTTGCCTCCGGACCTGCTTTTTTTTTTTTTTTTAAGAGTTTGCTTGTCATCGCCATGCTTGTATAAGTTTTCTCCGGTATTCCGCTTTGTCCCACAAACGCCCATTGCCCAAAGTCATCTGGGATTGGCTCCGGCTCATTCATGACCTTAACAAGAACAAGCATTACATTTTTTTTTTTAATAGATGGATGGCTGAAGATCAAAACGTAACATGAAATTGCCTCTTCTTTTTGCAATCATGGCACCAAATGAATAATTTGCTGTCATGCTCCGACAGTGTGCAGTTACCGATCGTTTTGCATGACGGACAAACAACACAGGACGTGTAAAATAAAAGTATCACCTTTGCATTCCAGCCAAGCAAGTATTTACATTTGAGTATTATGTATTTTTTTTTTCTTTCAGGTGACTTTGACATCCCTTCTTCTCGAGAGGACGTTGACAGAGACAGCTCATGGAATCAATGGCTCAGATCGGAGATACCACAACTCTTCCTTCAGGCCATGAAAGTATTCAATGTAAGGCGGCACCTGCAGAGCTTGAAAAGCAATTCAAGTGAAATATGAGTTGAATTTAAACCATTTTCCGATAGATCACACGGTAGAGAAAGAACTCGAAAAACTTGTTTGGGATGTGCAGTCCAACTCCCGTGTTTTTATTCTTGCTCTTTCCAGGATCACCCAGAGTTCACAGGCCTTAGGGGGCTCTGCCAGTTCCTGCAGTTTATCCCCCTGCCTGACGAGGTGATGGACTTCTTTAAACCCGTTGCCAGTCAGATTATCCAGTTGCTCAAGGGCAAGGCCTTCCTGCCTACACTCAGCTCAGGTATTAATCACACCTTGAGTTGAACATTAATGAGACAGTATATGGAAGTGTCATTTATTCCTCTTTTTTTGTTTTGTTCAACAGACGGTCAGGTTGTGTACAAGCTACCGTCCCAAGTGGCGGTCTGTAAGGATGCCGTGATTCGCAAGGTTATCAGCCAAGAGGAGCTGGAAAAGCATCTGTTGCTGTCATATCTCCACCCCGGTCTAAGCCCCGCCCCTCCTGCCTCTCTCCTATCCCACCTGGGTGTTCGGCACCTCAGGGGCTCCGATGTCACCACGGTAACCACAGCCATGGCCAAGGAGCTGATGAAAGAAGAGGCGATCCACACAGGTGAGTGGAGGAGGTTTTTGTTTTGTTTTTAATGAAGAACATCAGATTTCTGACCTGGTAACGGTGGCATCATGAAGAAGGACCAGTGGTTGTATAATGAGCTGGACCTCCAGTAGAATTAGCAGGGAAAGTCCAGGACTTCCCAATTTAGGCCAATTGCTCCCTATTCAAACATTTTTTTTTAACTGCTTTGTTCACCATGTGCAGCTTTTTTTGTTCTTCCATTTAAAAAAAGAAGAAGCAATCAATGAGTCGTGTGCATTAAGAGTTGTGTACTGAAATTGTTCATTTGTAATTCATTGCACAAAATCATTTACCGCAAGTAACTCTTTTACTTGTCTAGATGCTGGCCTGCGTCAGTTGGCCAGACTTCTTGTTTGCAACTTCAGGGCCGTGGAACACGGTTATGGAGACGGAGACTCAATTTTGCAGACGCTTAGGACTTTACCGATAATTCCTCTGGCTGACGGACGTGCGGTGGCACTGGATGGAGACGGTGTGTTCTTCCCATTGGAAGAAAGCAAGGAGAAGAAAAAGAAAACCCAAGCCCAAACTGGTAATTACTGACTCTGCGAATTGTGCTTGGTGAAGTTTTGGTTGATGAAAATCCTGCTCGATTGTCACTTGTAAATTTACTACTGCCATATTGCGACCAAACAGTACAGTTCCCTCCTCTGACGGAACAGTGATTTACTTTCTTGACACAGGCTGGATTGACACTGCCCAGCTCCGATTTAATGCTACAATTTTTCGTGGGAATGTCTTCGGTCATTTTTTGGGGGGTACCTCAATCCTTCGAAAACAACATGCAAACGAACTGACTGAATGGTTGTTCGTTCCTGCGATTGGCTGGCAACAGTTCAGAGCGTACGGCCCCTACTGCCCGAAGACAGCGGGATAGGCTCCAATTGATCATTTCATTTTGCTTTTTCTTTATGGGAGGTCTCTCCCTTCGGCACACCCCTCCTTCCCTTTAGTAGGTAAAATACATGCTCCATATTATTTTTCGGTCGAGAGGCGAACTTGTCCGCTCTAAAACCTTGTGCGTCTTTCCCTGGATGAACTCATTTGTTGTTTAAGCAGTGTGTTTGGAATTGTGTAAGATAATGACCCAATTATCCTCCAGTCAGTTTGCCAGGGGGGGGAAACGGTCTTTCCGCAGACTTTTGAGTTCATTTTGCTGCCGCCATCACGTGTGACATCATTGAAGATTAATGAGCCTGTTCGAGAAGACGCCATTACCTACAATGGGTTTTTTCAGTTGAGCTTGCAAGTTCGGGATTATGCGCAGACTCGTTCGTTCTCTAAACTTCAGTTTTTGCATTACTTTGGTGAAGGTTAATCTTTGTCTCTTTTTTTTTTCTCGAACTTTATTGGCTTGTCTCTGTACTTTTTGTCAAACTCCAGCTGGGCCTGTGTATTCTTATTGCGACCCTTGTGAGCGGATCGGAAAATGGATGAATGGATGGATGGTTTCTGTTGACAATAAAAATAGATGATAGGATTTATAAGACATCACATTTCCTTTCACTGGAGGAAGTGAATGTATGACACATTTGCCTGTTTTTTCAAATCACTTAAAGCGAACTCAGAATAGACAGAGTAAAGAATACCACTGGACTTGTGCGTCATCATACCTAAATGCGGCATACATATTTTAGGGTTAGAAATGCGGGCATGCGTTTGATTCAAATGAACTCTCCTGCATTCTTCCATTTTAACTTCATTTTATGTTTTTCTTATGAGTCACAAACCATTCCATGGAGCATTTAAATGCTTTAAGATATTTGGTAGAGTTGTCGTTTATTTTTTGTCTCCATATAAACTCAATGTTGAAGGGTTTGACAATAGGCATGGAATGATATGAGTGAAGTTTCTTTTCCAGGTCAGCGAGCGTAGCGAGTTGCATTACTCGCTCTGAATGTTGAACTCTTCAGCTTTGAGGGAAGTCAAGTGTACAAAGTTGTATGTGATAGCAGAGAGACCACAGAGTGAATCACTGTGAACTCGTCTAAAATATTCAGCAGGACAGAGACAAAGTGCCAGTCTTGGAATGTAGGCCACTGACGGGTCTTCTTTAAGGGTTGGGGCAATGCTATCTTTTTAGGTGCATGTAGTGAAAGCTATTTGACGACCCAAAAATGCCAAGATTTTATTTTTATTTGCATTTTTTGTATTTCGTATAATGCATTTGCGTGGTTTAATCCATACATCCATCTGCCATGTACTGTATGTCAGCCTAAACATGAAAGCCCAGCACCACGAGTGTCCACCAATGGCTTCGGTTCCATTTGTGATTCACATTATAAACAGCAGTTTGGCAAAATTGTCTTCTGCCTGAGAGTTTTAAGCACACTGTAGTAAATTTTGGGGGGGAAAAACATCAACTGAATGTTGAAATCCTTTTTAGGTGAATGTGGCATTCTTGGCTGGAGAACTCTGTGGGCATTGAGGGCATTGTTTTGATCCTAGTAGAAAGTCTAGTGGGTTTTTTTTGGGGGGGTGGGGCTGAGCCCATTGCTGACTTTCTCAGGTCGGGAGTGCCTCAAGGTTCCATCCTAGGACCCCCTGTATTTTCCTTGTATCTTTTTTGTCTTTGGGTAATCCCCCGAGGTCCTCTAATAATTATATTGAGCAATAAAATGTATATTTTGCACACAAAAAAAAAAACTTGTGAGACTGTTTAGGTCTCAGACAGACATCACTTGCCCGATTGCAGCTGGTTCAGAATGCTGCTCCACGGCGTTTGACTGGTATAAAAAAAATGTGAGCACATCACTCATATTGAAAGTTTTCCTTCAATATTTGTTCCCCCCCCCCCAGGACACTTGTCCGCATTGTACGAGGATGTCAACATAGTTCACCCGTCTCTGATGAGCTGCATGGAACCTTTGGAAAGTCAGCAGGTGCGGGAGCTGCTGAGGAGACTGGGAGTTCATCAGCTTGAGCCACAAGAGCTGCTGGAGCAGCACATCTACCCTGCATTGCAACATGAAAAGTGGAAGGTAGATATTTTATATGCTGCATCAGCTGTGCTGGCAGCTTAGAGAGAAAAAGCACTTTGTGATTTTATGTTAAGAAATGTAGGTAAGCCCAATTTTTCAAATCAAGCTTATTTTATGGTCATTCTCTCACGCATTCACTCACCTTTCTCCTTTTACTCTCACCTGTTTGACCCACAGTCAAAGTCAGAGGCGGTGGTTGTGAGTTACCTGGTTTTCATCAAGCAGCACTGCATCTCCAGCCAAGAGTATGCAGACATTGCATTACCAGTCCTCACCAACAGGGGTCTGCTTTGCCCGGAGCACAGCGGGGTACACTTCTCTGAAGCATACGGCAACATGGACCTGTCAAAGACACTGCCCGGTACGCACTCAACATCAAAAAGATGATTACGTGTATTCATCCATTGATTGATATGCACACTGTATGATGTGTATTCCATTATTGCGAACGTTTCCATGACGATCTATCTTGCCACTCATCACCCAGGCTTCGACTGGATCCTCCTGAGTCCCAAATACTTGGAGGCAGACAATGATCTGGCAGGTTGGAGACAACTGTTCAGCAGACTTGGTGTCAGTGATGGTCTCATCATCCGAAAAGAGAGACAGACGCTCACCCCCAAAGAACTGGTGAGGACAACTTTGCTGAACTGTCACCTCACCTGCTTTGTAATCAATCACAATCCAGGCTCAAATGATGCTACTGCGCTCACAATAACTGAGGTTATAGTTTATGGGCAATCTTCCTTGTACTTATGGCGGCATAGCATTACCTGTTCTTTTGCATGACCTTTACAGTCTCTGTATGGACCGAGAATTTTTTTTACCGTATTTTCCGGACTGTAAGTCGGACTGGAGTATAAGTCGCATTTTTGGGGAAATTTATTTTGTCATCATGAAAGGCAAATCAAAATAGAGAACAACAGGTTGAATAAGTGTACGATATGCAAGAAAGGCAGAGGTACACTAAAACTCCTGAGATCACTCGCTGTTTTGAGAGTGAGCAGCAAGAGCAGGTGACAAAAGAGACATGTCAGCAGCTTGTAATTCCAAATGCCTGTTTTAGCTCGGGCTGCAAACACAACTCATTGTTTTATAGATTTATAGTGCTGCCTCATGGGCTAAGGTCATGATACACGGGATAGGGTAGATAAATATCCAATTCCAATTGGACCTTTAAACTCATTCACTCCCAAAGACGTTTTTAAACGTCTTTTCAGACTTGGTCTAGAATTGGCTGGTACTGAATGAGTTAATGTTACATTTTCTCTTTCTTGCGTGCCCTTCCAGAATTCCAGTCCATGGTCATTGGAAAGCGCAATGTGGCAACAAACTCCCGGGGAGAACTGTGTACTTGACGACTACCCATGCGAGGAGTTTCATGCCCTGGCCACAGCCCAGCTGACTGCCCCCTGCCTTCTGGCACAGAGAAAGGCTTTGCTAAATCTGCTGGCGACCAACTGGAACACAGGGTAACGCACGTTTGTCCCCGTGTCACATTCTGTCAAAACGAATATTGTCCCCGTGAGTAACAGAGGCATTCACTTGACGGTTTTAAAGAAGACAGACCTCAAAATAGCATCTAGACTGAACAAGATAATGGTTCTAATGGGTAGCGTGTAATCCTGTCTAATGTGTCCATTTGGCGATTAGTGGAGCCATTATAAAGAGTTTGTTTTGGCTCTATTTGTCCTTTTTGAAACTATCTACATACGCAAGCGTTAGCTTACCGTGTTGCTGCGCCTGAACTCGGGGCAGTATTATAGTCCGCAGATTCCACTTTGTTGCAGCGACTCAGGGTAAAAAAAGGGTCTGAAAATGTCTGGGACTGAATTCATCTGTTGTGTGTTTTTTTTTGTTTTTTGTTTTTGTTCTAAGATGTCTGTCTGCACGATCTTAAATGAATAACTGACAGCCCCACATCAAGTAGGTTAGTGCTAGATAACAGGTGTCAGAGAGTGACAATTGAACCTTAGTGGGCAAGCAAAGTTTAGCCCGTTAAATTGTCTGTGTTCTTTGAAAACCACGGCCTGTCGGGATACACGCACTAAATTACATTTACTACACCGGTCAATTGCACATGCGATCATTTTTCCTTCCAAGCGTGAATAGAAACTGCTTTGTGAGTTTCACTCACTCTGAATGCCCCATGCTGCGGAATAATCTGATCACGCAGTTCTGGCACTTTGGCGAGCAATGCAAAGTGTCAACATCACTGAACCGGAATTTTGAATCTGACCTGCCTTATTTTCATGCGTTGTTCCAGGCATCGCTACTCTCAGTACCTCACCGCTCAGGTGCTGGACAGAGACGCTCGGCCGATCAGAACGACCAAGTCTTCCTTCTACCACTTCCTGTGTCGTCTCAAATGGATGCCAGCCTTTCGCCCACAGGAAGGCGAAAAGATAGAGAGGACGTACCTGTGTCCGAACGCAGTCTACTTGAATGCACCCGAAATCAACAACCTGCTTGGGACACACGTCTATTATGTGAACATGGAGCCAAGCGAGTTCACCAAATCCCTGGGTAAGAATCTGTCATGTCTCTGCGGCCAGAGCATAGGAATCGGAATCAGCGTTTATTTTAGTTTACCCAGGGAGTATATATGTCCCGATTCAGGGGCTGCATCCTTAAAGACCTTGTAGGTTAGCTTCCTTAACTCATTCACTCCCAAAGACGTTTTTAAACGTCTTTTCAGACTTGGTCTAAAATTGGCTGGTACTGAATGAGTTAAAAAAGAACGCTACCTCTAAATAAACATAGATGGCCAATCGACATGAATGAGACATCCTAACGCCTTTTTTTGCCTCTTTTAGGAATAAGGCAGAATGTATCGGTGGAGAATCTGATTGCCTATCTCAAGGAGTGGTGTATCAAACCGGCAGCAGATAAACAAGAATTCCCTGATGAGGTGTCAGCGGGGGCACATTTCACCTCCACCGTTCAGCACATCCATAACATCTACTCCTACCTGCACACCAACTGCCCCCAGAGCAGCCTGAAGGAGCTCTTCCAGCATAATCCGGCTGTCTTCATCCAACTGGAAAACCGCAGGTACCCGTTTTGTTAGCGGCAGCGTCAATATGTTGTTGATTGTTCGAATCCACCGACTGTCACTAATCAAATGTTGGCGTTCCACAAGCGAAGTAATGACTGGTGTTCGGGACGCTTCTACCACCTGAGGGAGGTGTGCTGGAGTGACCCCACTCACATGTTCCAGCGCTACAGAACGCTGATCCGTGCGGAGAACCCCATGGAGGAGCCCAAAGTCTTGGCTCCTTTTTATAGCAAATTGGAAGGCATGAAAGACTTCTTTGTCAGAGTAAGTCAACTCTCCTCCTGGACTTAAATAACACGTCTTTGTCTGATGTCTGGGTTCAGGAATTTTGGTTTGGTTGACTTAAAAAAAAAAATGCGATTGAGATGACAGTCTAAACTCTAAACCGTCACCTGCAACAAAACCGTCTTTAACTGTACAATATTTTAAGTAAGATTTTAAGTTATCACTGTCACATTATTAATTGCGATAACACTATTTTGTGAATTTTCTTCGATACAGTCGGTCTCAACCTCCAATAACCTTGGCCTTGTATCAACACTCTCAAGTCTCGATAGTCTCTAGTCTCGGTTGCGTGGTCTGGAGAAGGCAACACTACCAATTCAAACCAAGTAAAAATGTCCTTTCAAAAAAAATTTTTTTTAAATAAACAATTTTTTTTTAAGTCCCAACGGCAATCTTTGACACGAGTTGAAATGAGGTCAACTGAGGTACATCACCCCTACTTAAGTGACATGTCCACATCATACGCGATGATGTTTTTAACTATTTTTCACACACAAAAAAATAATAATAATATAAAAAAAAAAATACAGCCACTGAGGTGTTCAAACACAGGCAACCCTGTAATTACCTCACATCACTCGATAACCTGCTCAGTGTCAGATCGCCGTGAGCTAAATCGCTGATTAGATTCCAAACATGATGACATAACTGGCATCTTATCAGCTCCTGAATGTGGATGGCAGCCCCAACATGCTGCAATATGTCGCCGTTTTGGAAATCATCGCCTCATCATCTCCCATCCCGACCGCTGAAGTACTTCAGGATGTGTCGGTGCTCTACGCCACACTCGGTAAGACCGTCGGAGTAGAATTTGTCTGATCGCTAATTTCCCGCCACCCCGCCAAAAGCGGTATATTTTAATAGACGATCATTTCCCCGCATGTCCGACAGCTAACAAGTGTAAAATTCAAGTGTCTGGCGAACATGAGGAGGGTCCTCACTCCATGCTCGATGGCAATTACTCCTCCACTTTGAAAGGTGAGTGAAGCTTTCACGTTGATGCCCCCCCGATTCATCGGACATGAAATTAGTGTCCCTTCACACTGGGTGGGCTTTTATTCCTTCTAATTAGGTATGGTGTCTGACAAGAGGGTCTTCCCCACTAAGGATAAGAGCTGGGTGAGCCTGGCGCGTAAACCCATGATAGCCGACAATAAAGAGCTGGAGAAGATCTTTAAACCTCACAAGGAAGTCTGCCTCCTGGATCTGCCACCAGCAGAGAAGAAAACCGCACCAAGGAAAAATGCGGGCCTCTCTGGTACGCTTTCAATGCTTAGTTGTTTTAGGACCTGTCGTCCAGTATTTGATATTTCCAAGGAATTTGAATAGAAATCCCCGGAGGGAGTTAAGCCAAATTTGCGGTTCCCTTTCAGTATGATAATAGATTTGAAAGGAAATCGAATGCCAGATGCCATAAAGTTTGTGACTGAGGTAAAAGGTCGGCGCATTGTTTCACAGTCATCCGTCTGTGACCGAAACAACAAAGTCTGAACCGTAAACAGTGACGATAAATTCAGTATATGTCAACTGTTTCGATCTAAAAGTCTAGTTTGATTTTTGTCGATTGTTGTTTGCTAAACTAACCATTTTGCTTCCATCACAGGTGTCAAACTCAAGGCCCGATCCGGCCCGCCACGTCATTTTATGTGGCCCGCCAAAGCAAACCATGGGTGTCGACTTCCATGACCCTTGCTAAAATGTGTACCGCAATGTCAAATTGTAACGTGTTAGTAAATAATGACGTCGGGATTTTGCAATAATTTTGTTACCCTGTTTACACTCACTTGAACAAAAAAAACCCCCCGATTATATTCTCCATTGAAGGCCATTATCCATCCATTCATTTTCTGTATAATCTTGAAATCCGTTTATTTACAAAATGTGACCAAAGTCTCAGATCTACATTTTGTCTTCATTTCATTTTCATATTTTGTGTCAAGACTGACAAAGCCATCAAATAAGGAGTGAACATGTGGCATGTTGCCCCACCATCTGAAAAGTGGGCTCGTGACATATGGGGTATGATGTCACGGGACAAAATTAATCATGTTCTCCCCCATTTAAAATTGAAATGAACATTGCATGTAGAGTATCACAAAATTATCAAACAATTTTAAGTGTTCAGTGGAGGGCCACCACAATGTGGCCACCTACAACAATGCATTCAATCTATTCCTGTATTAGTTCATAAACACACATTATAAAAGTACATGACCTGATTAATGATTTGATTTCTTGTTTTTGTTTTTTTGGACTGCCAGGGAGAACGGCGCCAGGTGAACCAGCCGTCCCGGCCTTCAACGAGAATGACAGATTGGCATTCATGAACATCTGCGGTATCCGTCTGCTGTCTCAGTGTGTCAAGATGGAGTCGCTCACTGAGAGCTGGAGGCCCTGTGCACCCATGCAAGCCATGGTGCGATCACTGATCCCCCATGTCCAGAAGTTCCTCTACCACCATGAGGAGCTGGCGGATATTTATTCGGAACTGATCGAGGATCAAATCGCAGAAAAGATCAAGAGGCTGAAATTTGCACAAGTTAGTCAAGAGTCCTCGAAAAGCGAAATATTTGAAACACGCAAAGAAATCGCTAGTTGGGGCTTACGAGTATTATTTACAGGTGGGCAAACTGTATATCCGCTACCAGCTGGATTTGGATGACTACGAGGACGGCGTTGTGGAGTTGGCAGATGTCATCTGTCTGTTGAAGGATAAGAAGGAATTGTGCATCCAAAAAGATCATCTCACAGCCAAGCTGGACATCTGCAGGTGTGTCTCTAATTCCTTGACTATTCCTGCCCTGGTATAGGTGATGACAGGTTAATAGTAGAGCTTAAGTGGCCTCTACTTGCGGAGCAGATCCTAGAATTTGGTTTAAAAAAAAAAAAAAATGAGCACGCTTTTTCAAGACGGTGATGGGCAAGCTACCAGGGCACTATAATGTGCTACAGAAGTGAAGCTTCAAGACCACCAGAGAAATGTAGCGCGCTAAGCTATCATAAATTCACCAAAGTCGTAGGCTTTGGATGGGCAGGTACTCCAGAGACCCAACTTTTTGTATCCAAGTACTTTTCCCATCAAACGCTCACTTTCAATATCTTTGCTTGTGTGTTTAAGGGAGCTGGTGAAACTGTTCTGCACAGAAAGCGGCCACAGGAAAGAGCTGATGAATTTCCTCAGTGGCCTGATTACGTCCCTCGGTGTAAGCGATATGTGACCTCTTTGCGCATTGACCAGTAATCCGTATTCAGGGAAAAGAGACGTGCTCGTGCGCTTTTCAGCCTGTCATTCTGTCCTCTCTCTCTCAAACACACGCTCAAGCTGTAACCAGAACTAATGGAAGAGTTCCCGAGAGGGAGCCCTGTTTGCATTACATGGCGACTTGCTCCCCCGTCCCATAAGAACAACGCACTCACAAGAGGCTTTGCAAAGTGCGAAAGGCATGATATTACACCATCGAATATCCTTGAATATCCTTGTGCGGTTGGATGGTGCAGCAGCTGCAGACGTGCGGCGCAACTGGGTCGCGTTATAATCAATGATAATCCACTCTGGCGAAGACCCAGCTGGATGTTTGATTAGAATAATTGATGCCTTTGCAAAAGAAACTTCAAAGTCCATATAATGCAGTCCTTCTCAAACACGGCACAGGCCTCCCACTGGGGGGTACGCAGTGCGATGCCAGTGGGAGGGGGGGGCACGTGTGATCTCGGGCAACGTGACTTAGTGCTAGGTAGCTTGACAGGTGCCGTCTAACCCAAACAATTCATTCTCACCAAAACAGGACCCGGCAGCCCTGAAAAGGTTTTTAATTAAGGAGGACATCAGAGAGCTGCCAAGTGAGGAGGAGCAGTGGGAAGTCCCCGAGCCTCCTCGGCCAGAGGTGACCCTGGAAAAAAGTAAGGATCGATTCACAGCACCGGGGCTCTCTAATTGTGCAGTCAACACACCGCTAATATTGTGGAGCGCTTTTGCGATGTGCTGATGTTACTCTTCAGAGTTGAGCACTGGGCCAGCGTACACTGAACTGATGACAAAATGTTTATTTGAAGATATGCTTTGATAGTTGTTCGGGTGAGGGTTTGGTAGCAAATGTTGAACTACTGGATTTTCTTTGCAACAGTGTACTTAAAAAAAAAAAAAAAAATAATAATAATAATAGTGGTGCTTAAACTTACAAATTTTTGGAGATATTTCTTCTAGCTCTTTATTTATTGTTTCAGAAAAAAAC